>CM060732.1:9918093-10518093 GCA_030704615.1 Takakia lepidozioides
TATACACATGAGCTCAAATTGGCTAATGTGTACATCGGGATCCCCTTTCCTGAATATATTGGAAAGGGTGGTTTTGCCCGTGTTGGTTGTAACGCCATCTGTGGCCCTACCTTCTGCCCACTGACAGGTGTTGGCACCCTTGCTGGTGCTGGTCCTTCTGGACCTGTTGTTTTTGTGGTGGATCTTCCACCAAGTGGTGGCCCTTGAGCACTCCTTGCCTTCTGGTCCCACGATATTCACAGTATTCCCAGCTTCAGTGCACACTACTTCCCACACTCCCTGTCCCCCCAGAGCCAGATCCAGGCAGCCCGCCTGATCCCCCTGAGCCGACACCTTCGTTGGCCTGTGATCCAAGTGCTCCACTTGATCCAGGTCCAACGGGTTGGGATGTCCTGGTTGTAGTCTCAACCTCAGCTGTTGGGTCTACTTCTTCATATTCTTCCTCTTCTAATTTCTTCTCTCTGTTTTCATCCTCAAGTTCTGCCCTTGGGTTTCTTCTTCACTCATGTAACTCAACTGTAATGGTGTTGGAGAGTCTGAACTCTCCGTTGGCTCTGCCAACAATCCTCTTCTCCTTCTTTCATCTTCTGCTTCAGAAACTGGAGTTCCTGCTTTTGGTGTTCCATGCCAACTCTTATCAAAGATTTCTGTCAAGTCTTTTATCCAAGGATGGACCTCAGATCTTTCACCTCGTGATTGATCTTCTTCCTGTACCAATTCCCTTAATCTTTCTTGCAAAGAAACAGAAGGAGTGGCATCCAACTTTAGTTCTTCCCGGTATAGGTGATGCACTCTTTGATCTTGATGGTGTGAGAGGTCCAGATGATTCTCCTATGTCTATTCCTCTCTCCCAAAGATATGGATAATTAGCTTTCAGATAGCTTTCTCTTTTGCTGAATATCTCTGTCGTCTAGCTTCTCTTTCATCACTCATGTCCCATGTCTTTCATTTCTTTTAATGTGGCAATAACCAAAACTCTCTTCTGTAATATCTCTCGTATATGCCTGGATTTCTTTCAAGCTTCAATGCACCTTGGCTATACTTGAAGTCTCCGTTACCATATAACCATATGGCAAACAAGTCTGAAAAGCTGTTCTTGGTGTGAGTTTGATCCACAAAATATCCTTTGGAATCCAATTCTTTACCAGTACAAGCTCTTCATGCATATGAGTATAAACATTCACCTTTCTTTCTTCCCAGCCTTCAAACTCTACTCGTTTAATGGATAGCAATGCTATCACATAAACCAATGTTGGTAACCAACGTGCTCTTCCTCTACAGGCTACCTGATAAATCTTTATCACTCCTTTCTCCAGACCCCATTCTGGATCAGCATCATGCACTCGTTTAAGAATATTTTCTTTACAACCGTCTGGCAATTCCAAGAACCTTTGAAAGAATCGTTTGGACAATCTTTCTTCCTTCGTTCCACAGGGAATTGATTCACTTCAAATTCTTTAATGGTCCCAACCACCATGATCCCACCAGATGCTGTCACATCTGGTTGTTCATGTCCCAGGTCCCCAGTATGGTCGCCAATGTCGCGCGGCGTTTACTCACCCATCCCTGCGCTATCCGAGGCGGAAACTCCAAGATAGAAGAGTTGGAAATCTCTAAGTACTCAGCCCGCGCAGAACAATCAGTCATGACCTACAGCTAGTGTATCATGGGGTGTTTCCTATTTGTTTCCCTTTTCGCATTCATCTTAGCTACCTTACCATTGATAATTAAGTATTAGTTTGCTTCATCAATCTATCGGTTTTCTTCACTCATCCATTCAATCCACAGCTTCACTCAGATCTCTCTACACAGTGTGATTGTATCGTGTAAGTATCAGATTATGATTTATCAGGAATCAGGCCGAAGCCATTATGTCTCTAATCTGCTCTACAATATCACTACAGCTTTGCATATAACAAGCATCTACTAATCCTCTTTTCTCCTTCACCGTGCTCTCCATCTCTTGCCTCCGATCTCCGCTCCAGCCTGACTCAGAAGTCCTCCCCGAATAATGATGATCATCCTTCATTCCCCGTTTCTCCCTTTATCCTCCTATCCGTGGTTCTAACCGTTTCCCTCTCTAACCGTCGTCTGTGAACTAACATGTTCCCTTCACAGGTGTTGTTCCCACAGTCGTTCCCTATTATCGTGACAGCTGTGTCAAGCGGTGACTGGCTGTGTTTGGCTGTGTCGGGCTGTGACTGGCTGTGTGGCTATGACTGGCTGTGTGGGCTGTGTCTGCTGTGACGACTGTGACGGGCTATGTGGGCTGTGTCTGCTGTGATGACTGTGTGGGCTGTGTGGGCTGTGTCGGCTGTGACGGGCTGTGTTGGCTGTGTGAGCTGTGTCGGCTGTGACGGGCTGTGTTGGCTGTGTGGGTTGTGACGACTGTGACGGGCTGTGTTGGCTGTGTGGGCTGTGACGACTGTGACGGGCTGTGTTGACTGTGTAACCCCCCTCTACAGTGCGCTGCTGTCACCCCTAAGGCTCCTGTTGGTCTCAGTCTGTGCAAAAATTAAGGGTACCCTACAGATCCCGTATAAGTGTCTAAGTCCCCTACAGTCCTCTAACAGGACTCATCACGGTCCAATGGGGCCGTGGTGGGTGGGCCAAGACTCACCACGACTCATCACCGGGAATCGAGGGTTTTCGTGGTGGTTCGCCATAAAAAGATGGTGTTGTTTGTGAAACCCCCGCGGACAGTAATAGAAGTATATATAGGGAGTAGTAAACCCGAAAACGGTGCAAGCCCGATGGTGACCAAAAACTAGTGAGTAAGCGTACGAGCCGGAAAGCGACCAAGGTGTGGGGAGCTGTTCCGGACTGCCAACAACCAAAGGGAATTTCCACTAGGCCCAAATTGAGAGAGGGTCTTGTGGAGGAGCAAAAGGGGACCGTTATGTCCCGGTGAGCAGCCGAAGCTCCAAGTTGGCTGGCGGCCAGTTTGGGAGTTAGGCGTGCGCATCAAAGCGAGTAACTATGACTTGAAGGGGAGATTACCGAAGTGAGGTGCGCAACACGGCCACGTTAGCATCGGCTTTTACTAATAGAGGAAGTAGTGGACCGTTTACCACTGTAGCACACGACCACTACAACGAGCCACTTTTTTAGCAAACCCTTTAGGTTGCGTAGGCAATTAGGCAAACGGTCATTAACGACTGTAGGCTGTAACGGCTCTTTCGAGCATAGTATAAAAAGGTTGCATGCAAGTTAGAAGGTATCAGTGATCAGTGTGTATTCAGTAGACTCAGAGTGATTTGATGTGTACTGCTGCATGTGATGAACTCTGAAGTAAAGCCATGCTATTCGAAGTATCTCTGTGTAGAGTGAACGTGAGATGGAGAGAAATGTGCATTATGAGAGAACGTGAGATGGTGAGAATGTGTATCATCTCAAAATAGTTCTTGTTTTGTCTTTACTACCATCTGATTGTATGAACAAAGAGGCTTCAGTCTTTTCGACTAAGATCTTTTAGGCCAAAGAGACTGTAGGTTGGGCTTAATCAATAGGATTAAGCAACCTGTAGAGATATTGATTCATACGACGTCCATGGTTTAGCTATCATTAAAACGATTACTTTGTAATCGTTTGGGAAAGCATACCGTCGGACAACCTCTGTTGCATGTCTTGGGAAATGGGCAATAGTGCTGATAGCCTGTTTTGTCTAAGTCATAAACCAGCAGTTAACATTTGGCGACCATACTGGGGACTAACGGTATGTTGAGCTCAAGTGAACTCAAGGAATGATGGTTACTCATGATTTCTTGAAATCTCAAAAGAACGAGTCAACGGAAGCAGAGGAATCGAGAGCATTCCTGAAAAAATTTCATGGCTTACCAATAGCAATACACCAGAAGATCTTTCTTTCAATTGCGAAAGAAGATGACAAATGGGGATTAAAGGGAGGAGTGATCAGTATTACACGAGCACCTGGAATGTAGAATCAGAAGTGATGAATGGTTGTCTGGTTTGGCTTTATTGATTACTCTAATCCCAATCAGAAAAGTTTGCTACACTAGTTATATTCTCAGGGAAGGATGTTCAAATTATGAATATTGTCATATGATCATAGAAGCAGTGGAGTACTGGATACCCAAAAACTTGTTACAAGTTAGATACACTGAGAAAGACAAATGGTATTATTGTGCCCATTAAAAGATTGGTGATCGATCAGTAAAGGAAAATTAAGTCGTGATACAGATTCTGGCAAGATAGGGTAAATCTTGGAGAAAGGGTAGAGACCACTATAATTTTTTTTTACTGACATACCAAGGCTGATTAAAGGGTGCTGAAAAGGAATTCTGTATATAATGTGGGAATGAATGAGGAAATTAAAGAAAAAGCTAAGCAAGACAGAGCTGAAAGAATAGAGAAATATGCTGCAGAAAGGGAAGCTCGGTTGAGAAAAGAGTTCCCAAAATTACAAAACTTGAATATTATTCAAGCCTCAAGGTGTGATAAACCAGAAGATCAGGAAATCGGATTGTTGGAAAGTGAGAACACTACACCAGAAGGAGTTGCCAGTAATGCACTTGATGAATGGTTACCACAAGAAAGATCTGAAGGACCTTCTATAGTAACAAGTCCAAATCGAGGTTTTGCTGAAATATTGGAAGAAAGATTTGAGAATATTCTGAGTGAAGAAGGTGAAAGAAGTGAAACTACTTCTCCAGAAAGGATAACCAGGACTGCACTCAAAGCTTTTAAAGATTCATTAAGCTTAGTAGGGACAGCAGCTAGAAGACGGCTATCATTGGGACAAGGACCTCCTAGCTTTGAATCATTGTTTGGAAGACAAACACCAACAACACCACTAGCCTTGACAATCCCAACATCACCACAACCAGCAGCAGCAGGACCATCCCAGTTTGGACAACCAGTTGTTGCTTCATTGTAAATGGTGCACATGTTCTCAAATTGATTAAGATGGATATCCGGATCAGATTTCCCATCATATAAGGGAAATCTGATCCAATTATTTCCTTGTTCAATGGCCAGAAAAGGCATTGAATGGTTGGCAACCTTTCCAGCCAATCACTTTGCAAATTGGGTGGATATGAGAGTCGCGTTTCAAGAACGATATAGATCCAACAAATCCACGTCTGAAATCTTCACAGGATTACAGAACCTGAGACAGAAAAAGAAATAATTGGTAGTTGACTATCTGGAGAGAATGAAGACTCTGATCAGGAAGCTACCTCAAGTACCAGGTGATGACTTGCAAAAATCATGGTTCATCAATGGACTTCGTCCTGAATATGTAACCATGGTTACAGTCATGCCTAACAACACTTTGGCTGAAGTAGTAGGAACTGCGAAGAAATTGGAATTGGGATTTCATCAGAGCAGAAGTGAAGATTCCAAGGATCCCTTGGAAGAAGAAGACTCTGATGATGAAGAAAAACCCAAGCAAAAGAAGAAAGAAGTGATTGACAAAACCACTTTGGATCAGAAGATAGCAGAGGCTATCAAGAATTTTAAAGATGAAGGACCACGAAAGGCAACGTGGTGTTACAAATGCGGGACTGCAAGACACTTGGCAACAGAATGCCACATGAAAGACAAATACTGTGATATTTGTCATATGAACAATCATAAAGCCATTGTATTTGCAATCCACGGGCCAAGAAAAATGGGTACACACGAGAGATGGGGGTACACCAAGTCCAAATCCGATGGGGAGGAACGGATGGACCAAGACGATACAATATGGGTAATCGTTATCAGAGGCCACGAGATGACTATCCACCACGAGATAGAGAACATCAACCCAGAGACAAAGAAATCACGAGATGTCACTATTGCAAGAAAGAGGGACACTGGAAACATGAATGCCAGTTGCGAATCAAGCATGAGGCAGAAATGGGGAATATGGAAGTCGGACCGAGTGTAGCCATGAGTGTGGTAACTCCTGTAGTGGATACCCTTGCGGTAACCCAAACTCAGGCCAAGAAACAGAAACCTCCAGATAAGGAGATTGAAGAAGAACGAAAACAATATCCAGAAAGTGCAGCATGGCAGGAAGAAAAGAGCTTACACCAGGAGGTAAGTAAAGCCATAGCTCAAATGCAAGAGGGAACCCATATACCTTCTGGAGAGCCAACTCCAGATAATCAAATCAGACCAACGATGAAGACCACGAATGCAACCACGGAAACATAATTGGCTGAAGTAATCTGCCAGACCAAGACCCAAATTACCATTGGACAATTATTAAAAATTGCTCCACACTGCAAGAAAACTTTATTTCGGGCAATCGAGGCATTGACCCCCACACCAAAACAAAAACCAACACCAGAGGTTTACACAATTAAACCCACAGAAGAAGCCACAGTATATGCAGCCCATCCACAGCTGGAACCTATTGGGCAATTAGTGGTCAAACATACCACAACAGTCGGATGTCACATGGTGAACACCCAAGGAGAACCGAATACTCAGGGAGAACGGAAGATCCGGAGGAAGAAGCTATCACTACAGGAAAAGGGGGGCCTTTGCGATGCCCGAGCCACGCCGCGGCATCGGGAAAATACCCTTTTTGGGCACGCGGCAGGCGCAAAATTTGCGACGCCCGGCCGTCGCCCGGCAGTCGCATGGGCATCGCAAAAATGCGACGTATGGGGGTCGCGAGCCCCCGCCCCAACTCCCGCGACTGCCGGTCGTCACTTTTTCAGGCCGTTCGCGCCGATGGTAGGGGCCTCTTCGAGTGACGTCTCGCCGTCGCGGCCCTCCAGCCGACGGCGTTGGTGGGGCCGCCGGCGCGGCGTCGCATCCACTTTTTTCCTAACCTGTCCTAAAACCCAAAAACACGTGGCGTAAATCGGGTGGTACGCCAAGCGACTATTGGGCGTGGCAAAAAAACAGCAGGAGCAGGAATCGGGCTCCGCCACGCCCGGGCGTGGGTTTTTGTGACGCTCTGGCGTCGCTGTTGTTTTATATTTTATCAAAAAAAAAGACGTGGCGCAGGCAGGGCGGCGGTCTCCGCGACGCTAGGGCGTCGCGGCTTGCGACCCCCGGACCAAAAAAACACGTCGCAGGGGGTGTCGGGCGCAAATGGGGTTTGCGACGCCCAACCGTCGCGGCTTGCGACCCCGCCCAAAAAACACGTCGCCATTGGCGATGTCCTACAGTCGCAAGGGCAGCCTGGTGGGGGGGGGGGTTGGGGGATGATTTTGGGGGTGAATTGGGGGTGGTTTTTTGTTTTTTGCCTGGTTTTGTATTTGGGGATGGGAGGCCTTACAGTTCCATTTCTCTGATTTAGCAAGTACACAATTGAGCAAGCATGAATCGAGGGTGGCGACACATGAATAAGATGGAAGATGGAAAGATGGAAATATGTTTACAGGAAATGAGCTAAAAAGCTCACAAGGGTTCAGTAGGCTGACCCTGGGACCTACATGGACTAGGACTAGTCATCCTCATCCTCATCCTCAGTGGAGGACTCAGAGCTATCCGATGAGCCTGATGACTCCGCGGCCTTTGCTAGAGCACGTAAATGAGGCGGCGTTCCCCTAAGTCCCACAGAGCTCTCATCCAATCCCTGGCCATAACCCTCGACCTCATCCATACTAGTGCCCTGTAGTGCACTCATCCCCTCTGTGTTGGATATGTTCTTCATGAGGGATTACCAATCATGCTCCTTGGCGTAGTTGTGGAGCCAGAAAGAAGACATAACAAAATCCATAGGGAAGTATGACTTACAAATCGCAAGATAAAACCCTTGGATCCGTCGGCGCCCCACTTGTGTATGGATTTGTGCTTGTCAAGGTGGACTGTTGTTGCTTCGCGTGCCCGGTCAAATTTGGCCTTGTTTGCGGCATCAATCTCTCAATCTCTCAATCTCTCCCGCAATGAGTGCATCCCACGATACCTACCCCCCCCCCCCCCCAACAATTAGTGAATTACACACATACAGCCATGGTGACCCCTGCGGTGCGTTCTGGGAGGCTCTGAAGAAGCCAGCCTTCGAACTCGCATTGAGGTGGTTCCCTTTGCACATCGAGTGGGGTGATCAGCACTTTGGCGCGAAGCGGGCGTATGCTTGTGAGTTAGACCGCCGGTTTCCGGGCAATTGGAGTGACACAAGGGTGATGGAGATGGTGGGGCAAAACTTGAAGGACAGGAGGTACCGTGCCAGACAGATCATTCGGAGGGCAATGGAAAAAGGGGCCATACCCAAATCACCTTATGGAATTACACAGGTTGGCACATCCTGAATCATGTCACCTTCCATTTGTCGCATGTGCATTAATGAGGTGGATTCGATGCTGATCATAGATGTTTATAGCATCTTTATTATACCGGCCATGTTGAGCATATCTTGTTAACATTGGAGCCTAAAGGATGCGCGTCAAGTGTTTGACAATATGGCTCAACAAGATGTTGTCTCACCACCGGTGGCACCACGATCTTTGCCAACTCCACGTCTTGTATCGCCAAGGCCATGTTCTTCTTCCCACCCTCTCCCTTCTTTGTAGCCTCTTTCCCCTGCTCCTTTGTTACCCCACTGCCCTCCCCCGCATGCACACACACCCCTTTCTCTCCATGGGACTTCTTCTTCTTCTTCTTCTTCTTTTCCTTCCCTTTCTCCACGACCATCTCCTTCCCCTTCCCCGTTACTTCCTCTCTCTCCTTCTCCCTCTCCCTTCTCTCTCTCTCCTCGGCAGCCCCTTCATTGATGGTAAAAGGGATCTCGGGAGATCGAGGCCTCTTCTTCTTACCTTTGGTGTTCGGGTCCTTCATGAATACCACGTGCTCTCTCTCATTGGCAACCCCACTGGACTGCACCAATGAGGCCAGCCATGTTGCTGCCTCCTGAAGACAAATAACCCCTCAAAATTCAAAAAAAAAAAACAAACAACAAAGAAAATCATGCATGCAAAGGAAAGGATAAATCATGGAACAAGGTGCGACAGTTGTACCTTTGCAAGCTTGTCCGACTCGCCCCCGGTGTCACCCGATGTGGGAGGAGTCCCCGTTGTTGGATGTGCCCGCTCTATCCCCTCCCGAAGCACCACTGGAAGTAGATTCCAGATGTGGAGCATAGCCGGCGGCGGCGCCCCGTAGTCCAGGCCCTTCTTTGCTGACCGCTCAGGCTCAGGGGGCGGTGTTGTTGATCGGCTAGGCTGCTCCGAACCGGCCCATACCTCCTTCTTCCCCCCCCCCCCAAATGCGTATCAGGGTAGCAGCCCTCACCCGGCTTGACTTCTTCGAGGGGCTTCGCTATCTTGGCCACTTCATTGGCCCTCCTTGTCTCCTCCTCCCTCATCGACAACAATGGGCTGGCAATGGAGGCTTTCAAAGGCCCTTGAACCTGACTTTGGGCCTTGGCAAGTGCAGCCTTTGTTGCGCAGGAATGGGTCGCTATGGGGGTGACATCCAAAAGGTGCCCATACCGGGCCCCCGAACGGGTGATGTGCTTGCCAAGGTACATTTCACCCGTCTTGGTGACCGGGGGTGTGCTCAACTGAGCATCCGGCTCAGCAACAACCTCCCGAATAGGAGAGCTGGCTGAGCCGGCCCCTGGCGCATCCAAGATGTGGACAAGAGGGGGGGTACTGGCCTCGGGGGGCAGAGGAGCCCTCCGGCTGCGGCTGTTTCCTAATGAGGCCAACTTGTGGGTTTGCATGACAGGTGCTAGCTTATGGGGAAAGAGAAGAAGTCCCCTGCCCCCAAAAAAGGGGCAGACAATCCATTTGCTCTGTCGGCACGTGTGACGCGCCAGGGCGTCTCACGGTTAACCAGCCCCGTCGACAGCAAAAACCAAGCATGTCGGGGGCTGAGAGCAGCAAGTGCTCGGGGTCTCGAGAGGGGGCAACAAAGAGAAAAGAAAACGGTGGGGGGGGTGACTAAGACCACCACCAGCTGCTGAGTACCACCGGCTCAGTCACTCCCCCCCCCCCCATTTTCTTTTTTTTTGGTTTCCTGATTTCTCCCTCTCTCCCTCTCTCTCTCTCTCCCTCCCTTTTTTTTTGTTGTTCACAAAAATAAACAAACCACAAGGGAGAGAGGGTGCAGAAAAAATTAAAAAGATTGTACTCATAAGACGTTGTTTGCCGTAGCCCTGTGGCCATTGACCCTGCGCCCAGTTTGAGCGGAAACAAAAGGGACAGAACCTGCCTCTGTCAGGGGCTGACGTTGGTAGTAAGACTTACCTTCATATATAGAATTAATCTGGGTTTTCCAGATATCCTCTAGAAATCCCTTCACACAAGCATCAAACTGCTATGTGTGATTTGCCCAATAACTAGGCCTCAGGAGGGCCTGGGCTTTTGGCTCAGCCTTGAGACTTTCAAAGTTGGTAAACAGAGGTACAGGCACAATTCCCTTGATAGATTTGAAGAAAGCGTCTCTTTGGTGAGAGAACCCCGGACAGTGTTTCAGAAAATGAGTATTGTCTTTAGATTGCCCACACCACGGGCAATTGCACTCTCCCTTTCCTCTCTGCTTCTGTTTGCTGTTCAAAGGTAGGCTTCCTGCCCTAAGTTTAAATTTCAGTCTAGTGCCGAGAGTGGGTAGACCCTTGAGGTCATCCAAGATGTCCTCCCCCATGTCATGACTGGAAACAAGTTCAGGGAAGTTTTCTGCCTAACTTCATTTTCATCAGACAATCTCATGGCAACAGACATGGCTTTGGACACTACAGCCTCTAAGTCAGATTTATCAACCCATATTGCAGATCCGTACTCCAAGGCAGGTCTAATAATGCGACAAAGCATGGTTTTCTTAACCTCAAAGTTAACCCCTCTGCAGAAAAAGTTAAAAAGAGAGAGGGGACCTCTGGTATGGATAAAAAGAGTCAATAAAAGAGGAATGAAAAATTATCACCCTAGTAGTTTTTCATCCGGTACGGATAGAAAAACAGGATGTTGTTGGCAACCTTCATAGAGGTAATTCTTTTCTTCCATGGTGATTCATCCGGTATGGATGACAGTCAATAAAGGAGGAATGAAAAGGCCAAAAGAACCATCCTAGAGGTAATTCAGTGTCCATCCTGGTGGCTCATCCGATATGGATGAAAAAGCCTGATAGAGGATGAGAAAACAAGAAGTCAACACTGATAGCAAACTGCCAATTCCCAGTAGAGAGGGAGAGAGGGGGCATCCACCAACCAGCCCCTGGTATGGCAGTCCCTTATGGAGTAAGTGTGGTATGCACTCACCCCGTAAGGGAGTGCATACCAGACCCCTTCATAAGGATTCTCCCTCTTCAAAGTAGCTTCTAACCCCTGGACAGATTTGCCAAAGGGGTTGGAAAGGCCTACTTCCTCATCCACTCATGTCAAGAAACAAGATTCTCTTGTCATGGATCACAAATAAGTGTAAGGTAGGATGGTAGCAACCTGCTGCCCATCTATACACTATCCTGGTTTTAAAGCCAGTTTTTCCAAAGGTATGAGAAGCACATAGCATATGTAAGCACATAACATATTACATATGCATATTTATTTAGTGGTGCTACATAGAGCAAAGCCACTTGTAGAGAGGTATGAAAGCATATGAGCCAAAGAGTATCTAAAACTGATACAAGGCATCAACTACAATAAACCATCTAACACGAGTAGTGTGCATTGACCGGATCGTGTAGAAGGTGTACACATACTCCTGCAGGTGGTTTTACCTGGGCCTAGCTCAATGTATCGGTATGAAGATAAACCTCAAAAGCACTATGTCTATCTCAAAGACCTCCGTGCCCAAATTCACCAACAATTTTTTTGCTGGAGGACATACCTTATGACGGTCATTGCTCCATATCTTTGTCATGGAGGGACCTTCTGCCAGGCCAGAAACAAACCATGTTAGTATATCAACATGATGAAGAAATAACCAGAAAGGAAAGTGGTAGATGGTGTGTACAAGAACCACCAAGTACATTGGAAATAGAAAGAGATGGAAGATATTCATGTCATGTCAAGACAAGGGCAAGACCCACTAGGGTCATTGTCAATTAAAGACATAAACAACCCAAAACAGGGCACCATCTAACATTTCCATTCTTGTCATAGCTTCCCATGAGTTGACATCACCCAATCAGTCATGATAAAACAGGGTGGGAGGGCGGGGTTTGTTCATGTAGGGGATGCAAGCATCTTGAACACCCGAGATCCGGCCATCTTGGCCAATGAATCATGTGTTCATGTGTGGGACAAGATAAGATATTGTTGCCCCTGTGCAGGTTGCAAGGCCTCTTGGTTCAGCCTGCACACATACCTTACCAGCAGGTCATGTATTGAAGGAGCATAAAAATGCTGAGGTCATGCAAAGGGCAAGGTACCATGGTCTAGCCTGCCCTATTACCATTTCAAGACACGTTTTCACACACACATCTTGGATATGACCCACATGTTGCAGCATCTTACCTTTTCATCCATTAATTATGGCAGGTCATGCATTAGCCAAGGCATAAGGACCGGCCTGCAATTTGTCAGAATCACAATATGCCACCAAGCAGTCCTACTTGGGCATGATGAAATAAATTCCATATCATTTGTATTCACCCCGAGACATGTGATCATACAAGGTGTCAAGGGAATGTGAACTCAGCCTGTCAAATTGCAGGTTCAAGACTTGTACATACAAGCAACTTGAACAGCCGAGATCCAGCCTCTTTTGCATATAAAAACCAGATTGCAGGTCATAGGCCTGATGTCATGACAAAGCCAAAACTATAGGTAGGATCCCATTGCAGCTTACCATCCTCATCCTTCAAGAGTTCCATGCTAAAGCATGCAAAGAACACCTCACTGTGATCCAGTACTCAACAGAAACAGGCCCGAAAAGGAGTAGGTCGGTGCCTTATCAGGCTACCGCCATAACCTTCAAGGCCACCATGTCCATAGAGACCCAAAACTGCCAAAAACATACCACCTAAAACCAGATCCTCTTTGGCCAAAAGAACTTACAACCTAGCTCAATAATCCACAGGCCCTGCTGTCAAAGATCAAGAGGTAGGGTATGGTTTGTATGCAAGCCTCAGGAGACAGGCCAGACAGGCCGAGCTGCGCATCAACGGTAGAATGACGAAGGCAAAAAACTAGGCTGTAGCATGCCAAACCAGGAGCAGTCAGGTTGAAATCAGGGCTGCAGGCAGCAGCCACACAGCGCAAAAACCCACAGATCTCCTCAGCCCATATCCCAATCTGCATGCTCAAGAAACTTCAAAGTAGGTGAGGATCCTCACCTGGTCCCATCACAAGCCCCCACAAAAACCAACAGGTTAGTGAGGATTGTGGAACCCCAGGTGAATCTCAGACCCTCACACTTGTCATCGATGTCAACTAAGAAATTCAAAAGCAAGAGAAAGAGATAAGAACATGAGAATCCCTAAACTCCAAAGGCACCTTAAGCGATTGGGGAAGAGGGTTATGCGCCATCACCACCCACAGCAAGCCGCCTCCACAAAGCACATAAGCAATGAAGCAAAGCATGCACAATCGCAAGGCACTAGAAAGGAGGGAGAGAACTTCCCATCATAAGCATCCTTGCTAAGCACAGAAAAAGCCAGAGGAGGGAAGATGCCATTGCTTTCATAGCGGTGTTTCCCGCTGCAAGAGAGACAAGGCGCCGCCTTCGCGCCCCCCCCAGGCGCTCGTCCAACATGGGTACGACACCACAAACAGGGCAGCCACCGAAGCACGCCCGCCATAACACTCTCCTCGCGAGCTCAGAAGCACATCGCGTGCTTCTGACAGCAGGAGAGACGACATAGGGTTGTCCCCCGATTATTCATCCGTGGATGAAAAATAGTAGGACGAATCCATATACCCTGACGGATTTCATCCGCAGCAAGGTTAAAAATAGGTTTACTTGTTTCCTGCCTCTTTGGCTAGACTAACCTTCCTTTCATATCCATCTCCTGTCAAAATCCATGTTTGTTGTAAAGCCTAGTTGCCAGGTGGCCTCAAATGCCGCCAATCTCTCCCTTGCTGACCTTTCTTGCTTTCAAGATGTTGTGACAGCTTCACATCGTCAACAAGTAGGCTAGGGTTTTGACTTGAATGCGAGGATCCACTGGAAACCTCTCTTTTTACAAGAGTCTCCGTTTTTTGCTTCTTTCTAAGGGATACTTGGTCATCATCAGCTGCTGTTGCGGTCTTTCTGTCCTTGCCCTGCGTATTCATTTGAAGAGCTAGAAGAGAGCCTGTAAGACGTGAGATGTGAGTTCGATTGCAAAAGGAGAGAGTTAAGAGAGAATGTTGGGGTAGGGGTTAGGGTTTCCACCGTAATTAATCATAATTAGGGGTAGTAAAGATCAATTCCAGGCTATAATCATATCATCCATAGACAGATCATTTGTGTCAGGATGAAAAAGTAGGGAATATCATCCGTGGCAGCGCCTTACCTCCATCTAGGTAATTCTATCATTTCTTACCAGACCATCCGGTATGGATAAAAAAAGTCAATAAAAGAGGAATGAAAAATTATCACCCTGGTAGTTTTTCATCCGGTGCGGATGGAAAAACAGGATGCTGTTGGCAACCTCCATAGAGGTAATTCTTTTCTTCCATGGTGACTCATCCGGTATGGATGAGAGTCAATAAAGGAGGAATGAAAAGGCCAAAAGAGCCATCCTAGAGGTAATTCAATGTCCATCCTGGTGGCTCATCCGGTATGGATGAAAAAACCTGATAGAGGATGAGAAAACAAAGAATCAACACTGATAGCAACCTGTCAATTCCCAGTAGAGAGGGAGACAGAGGGAGAGAGGGGGCAACAATGAAAAAAAATGGGTTGGGGGGGGGGGGGAGGTCAGATGGTGGGGTCAGCTGCAGCATATGTCCAACACCAGATATCCTAAGTTAATCGACTCTATATTTTGGAAACAGGACCGCCCACCGACCTGTCAAACAGGCTAAGTCCTGGCAGAAGACAGTAGAAGAGATTCTCAAGGACCTGGACCTGGAACCGCAAGTCTTCAACCTGCTGGATAAATCTGACTTAGACGCTGTAGTGTCCAACCATGTCTGTGGGCAACCTGAAGACATTATTCATTTTTTGATACACTGTCCCGGGTTCTCTCACCAAAGAGACGCTCTCTTCAAATCTATCAAGGGAATTGTGCATGTACCTCTGTTTACTAAGCTTGAAAAAGTCAAGGCTGAGCCAAAAGCCGAGCCCCTTCTGAGGCCTAGTTTTTGGGCAACTCACACACAGCAGATTGATACTTGTGTGAAGGAATTTGTAAATATCTGGAAAACCCGGATTAATTCTATATGTGAAGGTAAGTCTTACTACCAACTTCAGCCCTTGACAGAGGTAGGATCTGTCCCTTTGTTTCCCCAAGACGGGCGGCAACAAAGCAAAAAAAAAAAATGTGGGGGGGGGGGGGGGGTGGACTGAGCAGCAGCAGCTGCTCAGTCACTCCCCCCCCCCCCCCCCCACCTTCTTTTCTTTTCTTTGTTGCCCCCTGATGTCTCCCTCTCTCTCCCTCTCTCTCCCTTTGGAAAACTGGGTTTATGGAATTGTTGTCCCGACTTCCATCTTTGAAAAATTTGAAATTTTTTGAAAAATTGGGTTGTAGGGAATTTTGAATGTTTTTCATCCAAAATACAAAATTTTCCCTAGTGAGCACCCCACGACGGACAGCCGTCGCGGGGGGGCGACGTGTTTTATATTTATGGGGCCGGGGGTCACAAGAAACGACGGCCAGCCGTCGCAAATTTCATTTTTACATTTCAAAAAAAAGGCGGGCGCAGGTGTGCGACGGCCGAGCGTCGCACGTAGCGCCGCGCCCTTTTTTTTTGCCCTAAGTGCTTGAAGCATCTCTTTCCCCTCCCGTTTTCGTTTGTTCTTTGGGAGAGAGGTAGTTCAGAGAGTGGGGTTTAGGGTGGAGGAGAAACACACCTGCTGCTGAGCCCGAGGTGGTCGCAAGGCCCCAAGGAGTTTGCACCAACGCCGCTCCAACGCCCAAGGTAAGCACCGCCTCCTCCCTCACTTTCTGTCTTGCTTTCTTGCCCTAAGCACGGGCTGATGTCTCTCTCCCCTGTGTGGTAGGAACGCCGCGTAGAGGTGCGACCTAACGAGCTGAAGAGAGAGAGAGAGAGCCGTGGTGAGCGGGGGAGAGACGCCCTGCAGCGGCGGGGACCCGCACCGCAGCAGCAGAGGTACGTCAGGGAAATTGCACTCTCCCTTTCCTCTCTGCTTCTGTTTACTGTTCAAAGGTAGTCTTCTTGCCCTGAGTTTAAATTTAGGTCTGGTGCCAAGAGTGGGATAGACCCTTGAGCGCATCCATGATGTCCTCCCCCATGTCACAGACTGGAAACAGGTTCAGGGAAGTTTTCTTCCTAACTTCATTTTCATCGGACAATTTTCTAGTAACAAACATGGCTTTGACACTACACTCTCTAAGTCAGGTTTATCGAGCAAGGTCAAGACTTGCGGGTCCAGATTCAGATCCTTGAGAATCTCTTTTTATTCTCTTCTCCCATGGCTTACCCTGTTTGACAAGGCGGTCCCGTTTCCAAGGTATAGAGTCGATTAACTTAGGATATCTGGTGTTGGACATATATTGCAGCTGAACCCACCATCTGACCTTGAATTTATCTCGTCGGGAGCTTAAAAGAGAGCAGCACAGAAGAGAGGGAAGATACTTTTTGTCATGTCAAGACAAAGACAAGACCCCTAGGGTTGTTGTCATGAATAAGAAGAATAATCAAACATATCAGCCACTTAACACTGGCACCATCCGTCAAGCTTAGAAAATCCAGAATTACATCCATGCACAGTGTTGTGTTCATGTCAGTATTATTCATAACCCAAAGAGTATGCCACTGATGCTGATTGACCACCAGTCATGATCATGATATACATTCAGAGGTGTGGGTGGGATGGCGGGTACTTGGCCATATTTTGGCCTTGATGTGTTGCAGGTCAAATGGTCATACAGATTTATTGTCTACATGCTGTACTCCAAGCATACTTATTCAAACCCCATGGGTGTCATGGAGGGTTTTTTTAAGAAATCAGAGAGAACAAAAAGAACCCTTGGACATCACAGATTTTAATTACCTTGCCATGCAAGTATTGGTTTAGACTGGTCTGCAGCATAGCTTGCCCTGTTGCAGCTATTCGGGTACCCATGTTGGTCCCTGTTATGTTGCAACCCGGATGGCTTTGTTAGCTAGATGCTTAGGCCAGGGTATGGTGAAGATTCCGCCTGTGGATATTCGGCTGACAATGAAATATGGCAGCAATATATAACTGGTAACTGGTTTTTGAGGTAGCCAGGGTGGTCAAGTGGAAATACCCCCTGGACATGGTGTAATGACATGGTCAAATGTGGAATGATGTGTAGGGTGTACTGACATTATCATATACTGTCACAGGGTGTGTATGCAGTCCTTTATCTTTACCTTGTTGTGTCATGAACTTTGATTTTCAGCTCTAGCAAGAAATAAAGGTATAGGGGTAGTCTAGAATCCTTGCAGCCTCTCAAATTGTTTCCAACTACCATCAGGTAAGCAAAGCAAACTAGTGCCTGAAAAACAGATGGTGTCTCTCACACAAGCCATCATAAACCCGGCTGTCACAACAAAGCAGAGGTCTTCCACTAGCTGGGCCGAAAATAGCCCATCGTAGAAAGCATTACACTTGTTCTTCAAAAATAAAGGAAGGAAAGAGGTAGGATCAAGAAAAACCATAGAGTAGTTTAGTTTTTCAACATTTTAAGATGAGTCCCTGGCAAGCGATTCCTTCCCCTACTCTGCAATCCCACTTGGCATCCAGCAGCACCTAGACATCAGAATATTAAGTGGAAGCCCTCACCTGTGCCCGCAAAAACAACCACAACGCATTGTGAGTTAGTGAGGATGCACGAGGTGAGTAACAGGCTTCCACACTTGCTATCGAGGTCAAATACACTTCAATCTAAGCGCAGAGAATGCCAAAGAAAACAGGGAAGCAAAACAAACAGAAAAAAAACCTTTTTTACTGTTTGGGGGAGAGTCGTCATCTCTCCACAAGCCTAACTGTGCAGGGAGGACTCTGCCAGCACCACAACACTGCTACCTTAACCAAAGCAAAGTCTTGCCAAGCACAAGAAAAAAGAGCTTGGTCTCAAAAGATAGGGTTTATAAAGGGAGGGAGAGAGACTTCCTTGTTCTACCAAGACGCCGCCATTCATCAAAGATCCAGAGGAGGGCTCCTAGGGAAACGTCATAAGCATGCAGGTGGTACCTCCGCCATCACTACCGCGGTTCCCTTGTGCAGCAAAAAAACAGACAACTGAGACAGTGAATCTTCCCTCATCTCTAAGCCACCGCCATCGCCTTAAAGAGCCCGCCTAGGCGGCGCTCACAGGAGCTATAAACACTCAAAGGAGCTATAAACACTCAAGGATTGGCAGCTCAAGGTATCTGCAGCACGAGCACCATCGCTCCTCCCAAGCCGCCATCGCGCGCGCTCTCGCAGCGCAAAAAGAATGACATTATGGTTGCGCAGGGTTTTTCCATGTATGGCCCGTCATTCATCCTTCTCAGGATAAAAAACATCTGCCAGCATGTACGTCCGACGGACGTTGTCCGTTTCTCATTCGCGAAAGATGAAAGACATCGTGCGTTCATCTTGTCTTGAACTCGTCACTAAATACCTGTGAGTTGCAAAACTCCCGTCAGTTTTTATTTTTTCAATCCAACCTGGATGAAAAAAAGACTTCATTTGACAGGACCTAAATACGGGCCAGACAAGTATAAAAAAGTTGTTTTAAACCCCCAATGTTTTTCATCTAACCTAGATGAAACGCGGACTGCAAAAAAAACTCGTCGTCTAATGCGACGCAAGGGTGTCACAGGAGGCGATGGCCGGCCTTTCTGGGTTTAGGGTTTAGGGCCTTTTGGGTTTCTTAGTTTTTATTTATTTTTTCATATGGTACTAGGTTAGGGTGTTTGCTTTTCTTTATGGTGCTGGGTTTTAGATTGGCGGTTTTGGTTGTGGGTCTTGGGGTTAAAAGGATAAACGGTGTAATTAGGATTCACATACCCAAAATGTGGTTCAATCTGATAATCGCAAAGCGCTGGGTCTCAACAAATTTTTCCATGGTGTGGGCATCATGAAGATAGAATGAGAGGAAGGATTTATTGTCTTGGGCTCTAGCACCATAGGGATGCTCCGCCTTTGGTTACCAATTTTGAAAGCCCCGAGGCTGAGACATAGGGTTTTTTGCCAACGGTTTTTGAGAAATGAAAGTGTTGGTGGTGTGTGTTAATTAGGATGGGATGGTGAGGAAACATCGACCCGTCTCCCTCGAGGATGGGAGGTAGTACCACATATCGATTGTGGCCCTAGAGCGACCATTTTCGTGGCGAGGAGCCACCCATTGCACCTGATCCAATACAGGCTGCCGGGCACAATCGTAGAAGGGACCGGGGCCAAATTTCAGGTGATGCGGAGGATGTTGACACTCCGGGATTGAGTCGGGCGCACCGCGGGTTGCCCCCTCACGGGCCACCCCGTCCAACCACGTCCACATTTGACCCCCCCGACATGATTGAGTGTTGGTGCACTAAGTGTTGGGAACAGATACCGCCGGGCGGCACCAGACCACCGAGGCGGCGACCGCATGTTGTTGAAAAACATTACAAGAAAAACAAGATTGCGGATGCGGCAAAGGTGAGTGTTTTTCCCACCCCTCTCATTAACATTCATTTAAGGTACATTTAGGTTTATCTAATAATATAGTATGATTGGTAAGCATACATGAATCAAAATTACGACATAAGTATTGATGCGTCGTTCACTACGCACATTGCAGCCACGACTTGATGCCCAAGCTCGCAATCACATTGCACAGGAGGCATTTCGCGCCGGTCTACTTGCAGAATTTGTGCCAGAACATGTGCCTGATGTGACCAGTTGGTTCCCCCAGCAGCACGTAGATGAGATGCGTAGGGTCGAGGGGTATCGTAGGTGTCGTAGGCGTTATGGCCGGCGACAAGCAGGCCCCCCCCCCCCCCCCCCCCCCCCCTCCAGTTTCCTCAGGCGGTCCCCCTGATTGTGGCCTCCCCCCCCCCCCGTCTGTTTCTTTGCCTGATCCGGATGTTGTACCCCCGGCTGCACCTCCGACATTACATCCTCAATCACCTCCATTTTCATCTCCTCCGCCAGCAGTACCACCTCCACCTCCACCTCCACGTGCATGTGCCCCCCGAACCCCTAGGAGGGGTCGGCTTCGCCCTAGGTTTCCTTCCATTCGGCTTGGGCGGCCTAAGCCGGATCCTCGCCCCCGATGGGAAGTGCATAGGACTATGTTACTGAGGACCGTCCAGCCTCGTTGATGGGGGAATCATCTCGACCCTCCCACCCCCATCCGAGAAAATGTGGAGTTCGAGTATTGGGGGAGACGGTATGTTGTGAGAGCCGCTACAGACCCTGCTATGGGTCGGGGTTTATTCACGGTCAATGATATGTGGTTCCTCCTCGGAGAAACAGCATGGTGGACTTGTTTCCCTACTACGATCCATACTACACCTCCGCGGAGTTCTGTACATTACGCCTCGAAGCCCCATACATCCTACCCTATATTTTGTGTGTCAACGGACAGGATGTACGTAGACGGGGGTTGTCTCCCATTGAGATCAGATTTTGTGATGGTGACCCCGACATCTTCGGCAATGTTGCTAGGCTGGTCAATAGTTCTTTTGGTCATCCTAGGAGAACCAATGTAGTATGGGACGAGCAAAGCGATGGGCACGAGAGCTTTTGTGGTCATACGTCAGTATAATGTGAGGGGATGCACATGTTTGTGATGACATGTGCTAGTAGGACTATTAGGGCTGGCAGCGAACTATTTGCATCATATGAGTTCTCCCGGGATGATTGGGACCTCCGATTACAGCGTGAGTAGGATGTGTATGATAGAAATAGGGTTCCTTTGAGACAGGGATACATTCGATTAATCGATTGATGTAAAAAAATTCTTGTTGCTCATGTGGGTTGCATCTTTGCATATGTGATCTAAACATACTTATGCACATGTGGACCAAATATGAGCTTGAACCAAGTTGATTCAATGGGTCATTCTAGTGTTAAACGCAGATACGTGTCATAGAGACGGAAATTTGTGTTTCGCCTGCAGATGATTTTTTTTTATTCCATTTTTTTCAAGCCATATGCTTAATGATAGCATATGCAATGTGCGTGCAAAATTTGGGAGTAAACAAAAGTCATTTGGACCCATAACCAGATTTTGTTATCTCATTTGCACTCCAAAGTTGAGTTATCTTTAACTTCATGCATTCTTCATAGAGAGTTCTGCAAAAGTGACCCTAGAAACACCCTTATTTTTTTTCCATTTTTTTTTTGTCCCACTTTTTGCATGGATGTAGTGGTGCAAAGCCCGATGTCAAAGAACAAAATAGAGCTAAAAAACAAATCATTACGCCCCTCAAAACCGCAATCATATATTTTCTAAATGCAAATATTTATTTTAAATTCATTTAAATTCAATTTAATTCAAAATTGGTGCAAGGGTGAGTGCGTCGTTGGGGAGGCATTTTTAAAATAATAATAATAATAATAATAAATAATAATAATTTTTGCTGGATCTTTGTATAGGTGTTGCACACATATTTAAGCACATGTAGGAAAAAATGAAGCTTGAGCCACATCCGTTTGTTGGGTGCAATGGCATAAGAGGATTTTCTTTCACATTAATACAAAAATTGGTTGATAGGGTGAATGCGTCATTGGGGGGGCAAATGATTTTGTTTGGGTTTGAAACTTTGCATGCGTGTACGTTGCGCACATACATGTAATTATTGAATGACATATTTGATGTACACACACATTGAAGGTTGTTGTTTGCATTTTGCTTATAATGAAGTGTATGGTTGCAAGGACACATTATAATATATGTCCCTATGTTCATTTGTTCGTATCAGGTTGTCCATCCCTTCCCGGTTTTTTCTCTTGGCACCCCATCCGAAAACAACCCAAGTACATTAGGCGGGAGCCGTGGACGAGACGCCGCCCCCACGGTACCGGACGATGATGACGATGATAATGATAGTGACAGTGACAACAACAATGAGCATGGAATTAACCAGGAGGATGTGCAAGCCATGGAGGATCTCTTAATGCATCATGTGGGCGTTGATGCATCCCATGAAGAGGGAACCCGGCCAATCGATGATCCTGAAATGGCCCCCTCAAATGACATGGAGAGGGAGGCGAGAACTCCCTTGTACGAAGGGGCGAAAGTGAGTCGACTTTCAACAATCTTACTTTTGCTCAATCCTCAAATTCGATTTGGCATAAGTAATGTTGGGATGTCTGCCATAATGCGAACTATTGCAGACTATATCCTTGCTCCACACTTGAAACCCAAGATGCCACGGTCGCGGAAAGAGGCGCGCGAAGTCTTGGACTCTGTGGGGATGGGCTATAAGATTTTTCATGCATGTCCATGTGATAAAACCCTATACTATGGAGAGGATTCGCATCTCACCAAGTGCCCAAAGTGCAAGAAAGACCGATATCAGGATGATGTCCAAGGGAAAAAAGTACCACGCAAGGTATAAGCGCCATTCACCCTCGCATGGAGATTACTTTCTTTAATCTTCTCAATGTATGTAAAGTGTATTCTACAAAGTTTAGGGTTTAGAGAGTAGTACTCATGCAAGATCTGATTGTGGTTTTGGAATGAGTAAGTGAGGAGTGGAAGGAGCGACGTTCGGTTTTACACCCAAATGAGGGAGAGGTTGCATAAAGGGAAAGACATAAGGTGTTGTATTATGTGTGCTAATGGGATGATTACATGTGGGGGGCGTGGGGTATTTCATCCTAGAAAATGCATTACTTTCCGATCATCCCGCGATTGAGGGCACAGTACCGAAGCCCCAAATTGGCCAGACTCATGAGATGGCACGCCTCGCATCGGAGCCCCCCGGGAAAGGTGTGCGGGCCACAAGATTCACAAGAATGGAGGCATATTGAAGAGATGTGGCCTTTTCTCTTGGAGGACCCACGACATGTCCACCTCGGCTTCTCCTCGGATGGGGTCAACCCATTCTCTGTCCAGTCATGTAGTCATTCCACTTGGCCGGTGACCATGGTGAATTACAACATCCCTCCGTATCTTTCAATTAAAAAAGGCCATATCATGTTGGCTGCCATTGTGCCAGGTGAGTCAT
Source organism: Takakia lepidozioides (assembly GCA_030704615.1). NCBI lineage: Eukaryota > Viridiplantae > Streptophyta > Takakiopsida > Takakiales > Takakiaceae > Takakia > Takakia lepidozioides. Next base: position 9,941,219 of record CM060732.1, read on the forward strand.
TTCATGTTTATTATTGCCTTAGACTTTACATTAAACTTCTAATTTCTGACGCAATTCGGATGCAAGATTGATGAGTGACTGTAGTGTGAAAAGAAGGGGGCATAAATCCCTTTTTGTGTAATTCTAATTGTACTTCTTCCAGTAAAAAGAACAACCTAGCAATCTACCAGCGGCACACGGTTATGGGTTTCCCTCCTATCGTTCATGATCAGAGTTCATAAATCCTCATCCACGCCACAGCGGAAGAGAAAAAATGGATGGGGATTGAATCCTTCTTGTTCATGATTTACACAATCTTTATACAATTGCAGCACCAATGGTGCTGCTGTGATATTTTCAGTGATACAACCAGCCCTATGGCGGAGCTAAATGCGACCCATGTGGGCATCACCCTTGAGCAACACACGTCGAAACCCCTTTTGTAATGAGATCACTGATAAGAGGAAGACAACTCAGATCTGCCATGAATTACAGGCCTAGTGATTCTCTGCAGATGTCATGGTTTTTCCTCTATCTCCCAGTTGACCATCCCTCATTACCCCTTTTATTGAGCAGCTCTCTCCCTTCCCAAACCTTTTATCTCTCCTTCATGCTGTAAAATTCCCTGGCTCATTTTCTTCCAACCAGCAGCCTATCTACATGCAATGCAAACACATTCAGCCATGTATCCAGTGAATCCAGCCTTGGAATCAAACCTTGGTCACACAAGACATGATCAGCTCTTCCATCAGTCTTTCTCTCACCCAAAACAGACCCTTCACACTGTTTGCCTCCAGGGACAACCCAGTTTGTCAGTCAGTTCCGAACCCTTCGACAGATCTGCATCTAAACACCCCAACAGCTCACTTTTGCCCTTTCAGATTTGAACCACAGAGTTCAAATTCTAAGTCCACTTTGAACCAGTTCTAAACTCCACATCAGTGTCAGTTTGCAGCCCTATCCACCTCTTCCTCTTTCTGATTTCAAAGAGGTTACAGCTAACCCTCACTAGTGCTCACATCAACTACACTGGATTGCATTACATCTAATCTCCGTCAGTAGCTACCTTAACTCCTATTGTCGTCTGGATTTGACGATTCCAGCGTTCATTAAGTCATGACGGCCCTGCTTCAGCCTATGGCAACACCCCTGTAGCCTGCCAACTAACTACCCTATCTCACTATCTAAGCAAATCTACCCTAAGATCTGATATGATCTTATAACAAGAAGACAGTGATCATCTGAAAGCTTCCTGCATCTGTACATTCCACTCTTTACCTCCTTATTTACAGATAACCTGAGTCACCATCCACAAGCCAATCCCTCATTTGCTCTGGCAGATGCTCGGTATGTCGAGCTGCTCTTCATCCTAACTCTCCATTGATTGTGCCAGCAACCCCACCTCCCTGTTCTCTGGCAGCTGGCCGTTTCCCTTGCATGCTCATCCTCCCATGATCATGTTCATCAAGGCAATGGCGGCTCTAGTGGTTGCACAAGATTAGTGACAGCACCGCCTCCCTTCACCTGGCTTGAGCACAACTCTTCCAAGTTGTTCCCTGCACGATTATCCTCCAACAAGCCCTAAGCTACCCATTCACCATAGCAGCGACGACACCGCCTGTTAATTGATTGCTCCATCGCATGCCACACCGATCTCCCTGTAAGCATATCCTCCAGAAATTGATCATTACCAAGAAGATGGCGGCACCGCTTCCCTTGCTGCACAAATTACCAAGTTGTGCCCTTATCCTCTACATTAACACTTCCCTTAATGCAAGCCAGCATGCCCCAATGTAGATGCAATCGCCTTTGACACAATGCCCTGCCAATTCCATTGTTCGCAGCATCTGCTCAGAGCCCCCGTCATCTTCCCCTTCGTCTTCCTCGTCCTGCGTTTCTAGGGTAACCACCAGTGACGAAAGTCATCCATTTTCACAACGGAAAACATGCTAGGTTTCATTAACAGAGTTAATCACAAATTCATTGCATCCTTGGTACTGGATCCTTCGTCCTCGTTCCTGGGAGTCATCCAGTAAGCATGGATGTAATCCATTCATCCTCCGAATGAAAATACGCATGGTCATGACTTAGCCACTTTCATCCTGGCAAAGTATCAGCATAGTGTGCCCATGAAATAATCTGTAGGCAGGGATGAATTCCGCCCATAGCATGTATGAAATAAATTGAGCACTTCATCCTGGCCAAGAGTCCCCATCGTTCCCATGATGTAACCTAAAAACATGTATGGAATAAATTGCAGGGACAACTCAACCTATTTTCACATTGGTACCAGGGCCATCTCTTTTGTAGAAATGCATAATCTCGGTGAACAAAAATTTCAATGTCACCCCCTTGCATTCACACTACATGACATAATCATGGAGTAAGACGTGTAATTCATTTTGTAGTATAATTTGCATATTGGTGGAGCATTGAAACAATGATGTGAATGTCTCATAGGGAAAAAACAAGTGGCAAACATGGACACGTACTTGCGACCTCTTGTTGATGAACTTAAGGAGCTATGGAGGGGGGTCCCGACATCCGGACAATCTTTTCAGATGAGAGGCATCTTGCTTTGGACAATGCATGATTATCCAGGTATATTATGTTCCCCATGAACAACCCGCGTACATTCACTTGTCAATGCCAGATAATATCGATGAGGATTGGGATTGATTGAAGTAGCGGCGACAGTCTTGTGCACCGTAGTGGGGTAGATGGCATTATGGGCCATGCACATGACAACTTTTTGTTTTTGCTAATGTGGTGGGATGTGTAGTACATGACTAACTGTTTGCTCGGGGCTAAACACCAAAGGTTACCATGCATGCTTGCATTGTGGCGATGATCTTGATGCACATAGCTCCCGCCATCTTCACAAGATGGTGTATCCCAACTACCGCAAATTTCTTCCTATGAGCCATCGATGGAGAAGAAGAGAGAAACACTTGTTTGATGGCAAAGAGGAAATATGTTCCCCCCCTATGACACCGTCCGGGCAGTTTTGGGAGGACCGATGGAAGGAGGCCCATGCGGGCACGGACGGTGAAGTGGACGTGCCCGGCATGAAACGACTTTCAATCTTCTATGAGTTGCCATATTGGGCGGTACATATTCCACAAAAACACCGTCAATATCCCTATGCATGCATGTGATATTACACATTTGGTATGCGTTGCATTTGTCACTTTCACGTAAAAAAATTTGTGTAAGTCTTTGTGGGTGGGGATATATGTAGGACCTGAAGATTCGCCATCTTCTAGATCCCATGCATATTGAGAAGAATGTCTGCTCGTCACTTTTTCGGGTTCTTCATGGCACATCGACAAAGAAGGGAGTGGCTGCAAAAGGAGATTCTCTCGGTGTTAGAAAGGAGCTTGAGGAGCATGGGTCGCATGCGCCATCTATGGGCCGAACAAAATGGTGTGGACCCAAAGGCTGTTGTACGGTGGAAGTATAGGTGCGCACCTTGGCAATGGACAAAGGAGGAATACAAGAAAGTGATAGCCACCATAAGTGCTGTCCGAACACCAACTGATTATGGGTCATCCCTCCGTACGAAGTTCAGCGAAGAAGACGGGGTCCATGGTTTGAAGTCTCATGACTACCACAATCTATTGCAAGACATCTTGCCCATTGCAGTACGTGGGACATTGACTCCCGAGGTTCGTGAGACAATATATAGATTGGGAGGCTTGTTCCGGTGGATTTGCTCCAAAGAGTTGGAAAAAGTAGATATTCCACACATGAAGAAGGAGGCGGTGGAGGTAATGTGTATGTTGGAGATGCACCTTCCTCCCTCCTTCTTTGACATCCAAGTGCACTTGGTAGTGCACTTAGTGGAATAGGCTTCGATTGCCGGCCCTGTTCATTCTCGGTGGATGTACTTCCTTGAGCGTTATATAAATACTTTGAAAGGATTTGTAAGACAAATGGCGCACCCAGAGGGTAGCATGGCGGAGGGGTATACGTTGCAAAAAGCTATGTTCTATTGCACAGAGTACATGGCAAGGGTGGATGAGGAAGCCCCTCGGATGTGGAAGGAAGAGGAGGATGCACGAACCAAGGACATCGTTTTGCCCAAAAAATCGAAGAGGGTAAAATTGCCGACCTTGGTGATTGAGCAAGCGCATGACTTCATACTGAAGAACACCCCATCCATACATGAGTGGGAGGCAAGATACAATAATCTTGTTCAGCAACGAGAGGAGGAGACGCTTGCATGGAGGCGGAACCATCCAAGGCCGATTACTAGACGCCCACGACGAGGAGCGGGCCGCTGGAATGTTCCTTCACAAAATTTGCCCATGGAATTGCAGCCTCTAAGTTCATTCCAACAGTGGCTTTGGACTTCAGTTTATGACGTCGTTGCTCAAGGAGAGGTGGTTTCAGATTTGGTGCGAGACATTGCAAGGGGCCCTTCTCAATTCGCGACCTCATACACGGCGGTTTGGGTTCATCGTCGTCATTTCCGCATTTGTGCTCTTGACATGAATCGCAAAACAACCTTTGATTATGGCTTGAGTGCCACATATTGGCAAGACTCCGTGTGGGGCAAGGGAGATACACGACCTGCTATGAGTAAACTTGAGTACATTGGAGAGCTTGAGAGCATACTCCAACTTCAGTTTACAAGGTACCGGCCTCTTCTCTTCAAGGGAAGGTGGTTCCAGCCACATCTTGTGGGGCCCTCCACAACACTAGTGCAAGATGATTGTGGTTTCATGTGCGTCAATGCAGATAGGCTCAACGCTACTCATCGTCCCTCCGATGAGCCTTATTCACGGCCTTCAAACATGGAGCAAGTTTTCTTCTCCGATGACAAAACAAGAGGGGGGAATTGGAAGGTGGTTGTGCATGCTCAGCCAAAAGGAAGACGTATCTATCATGGTCTCGGATCTCTATGGGGTGAGGCAATTGCGGTCCCTGTTCCAATCTGTCAGAGAGTCATTCATACTTAGGATGATAAAAGGGAACAGTACAATGCATTGGAAAAACCGACACCAGGCAAGTGAACAAGAACGTCCACTGGACAGCCGAGGTTCACCAAACTCAATTAAAATATTTTATGTCCCAATGCAGCGGCATGCAACTCGTGATTGCTAAGGAACTTCTGCAACCTATAATCAAAGTCTCTAAGAAATTTGACCGCTAGGTCGTCCTCGAAGAAATCCTTCGTAATGCCAAAAGGATGTAGCTCGTTGAATGGCATGATATCCATCCCCGATAACCGGAACATGTTAAGGTGAGGCTTGAGCTCTTCCAGTAGAAGGACGGAGAGACTGGTCATAATGATGTTGATGATGGAGGTTGGGTAGAGGGGGTAGAAGAGGATGATGACGCCCCAGACAATGTATCCTGGACCCTATATGATGAAGCTCTGGAAGATACGGATGTTGGAGAAGGAGACGAAGACACGGCCATTGACAATGAGGTGGAGGATGATTCGGAGGTGCCTTTTGAGGGTCGGGGCATTTATGACGATGACTCCGATGACCAAGAAGACTTGCAGCTTGATGAGGATGAAGAGGCTCCGGATGATGATGTTCAAGTTGATTAGACACAAAATCAAAGCTACATAACAATTCTCGCACCGAACTGGACCCATCCCTTCGATTGATTGTACATGTACATGCATATTGTACTTTATTTCTATGATTGATCAAATATGGTTGTCACTGGTAGTCTTTCAAGAAAGAAGGCAGAGGCAATGAATATGTTGGAGCAACACATACAGATGTGGTATCAAGAGAATTATCAAAATGAATGTCACAATCTACAAGAAGGTCCACAACAACAAGCTAACCCATAAAGAAAAACAAACACCCTACCCCAATACCATATGGGAAAAAAAAAAAAAAAACTAAGAACCCCCAAAGGCCCTAAACCTAAACCTAGAAAGCCCTGCCGTTGCTGCCTGCGACCCCCACGCGTTGCCACCTGCGACGCGGTTTTTAAGATTTATGAGGCCGGGGGTCGCAAACGGCGACGGCAGCCGTCGTAAACTGTGACCTATTTTTTGGTTTTCCAAGAATAGGGCAGTCGGGCAGTTTGCGACGCCCGGCCGTCGCAGGGGCCTTTTGCCCTTCATGCCACGACGCGACGGCCTGGCGTCGCAAGAAAGGGCTGTGATGAAAGAAAGGGCAAGAAAGAGTTTTTTTGTTTCGGCGTGTGACGACCGGCCGTCGCCAGAGAGGGCTGCCTTCTGCCCTTTGCTGGAGGGCGACGCTTGGGCGTCGCACGGAGGGGCTGCCATTTGCCCTTCATCACTCCGTGCGGCGGCCAGGCGTCGCCGCCTAGCCCCGGCGCCAGGTTGCGACCCGCGGGGTTTGGCTGCGACGCCCCGGCGTCGCAAACACGCTCCGCGGGGTTGGCATCGCACGCTCGGCGCCGCGCAGGGTGTGGGGGCACGGCTGGCGTCGCAAACCCCCCCCCCCCCCCCCCCCTTTGCTGTAGTGTATGGACACACCTCAACACACTGCCCATTTTTATCAAGAAAGGGAAGAGAGGACATTAAAATCAGTGAAGTACCTGCCACGATTGGAACCATCGGACAAGAGATTGCAGGATGGACAGTAACGGAAGAAACTCAATTGATTCAAGTGAATCTGGGAACAGTGGAAGAACCAAAGATAATACGAATAAGTGCAGGTCTTGAAGAATCATTTCTACAAGAAACCACTGCATTATTCACGGAATACAAGGATGCATTTGCCTGGAACTACAAAGATTTGAAGGGTATACCTTCTAACATCTGTCAGCACTGAATTGAATTGGAAATTGACACAAAACCAATTCGTCAGAACCGTTACAGAATGAACCCCAACTATGCAGCTAAAGTTTGGGAAGAAATCAAGAAATTACTGGATGCAGGATTCATATACCCAGGAGAGACACCACAATAGTTATCAACCATTGTGATAGTACCCAAGAAAAATGGAAAATTACGAGTATGTGTGGACTACCGCAAGTTAAACACAGGAACCAAGAAAGACCCCTTACCACTACCCTTCACTGAAATAGTGTTGGACACAGTGGCAGGACATGAGATGTACTCATTCATGGATGGGTTTAGTGGGTACAACTAGGTGCAGATGGCGGAAGAAGACCGAGAAAAGACCGCATTCATCACTGAATGGGGAGCCTATGCTTACAAAGTCATGCCATTTGGACTTTGCAACGCACCAGCCATGTTTCAGCGAGCAGTATCTGAAATATTCAAGAATTATCTCAACGATTTTATGCAGGTATTTTTGGATGATTTCAGTGTCTTCGGACATAAATCCAAAGACTTGGCATAGTTAAAACTTTGCCTACAAGCCTGCAGAAACAATGGAGTAAGTCTCAATCCGGAAAAATGTACATCTCCAGATGGATCCTATCGAGGAAGTGAATGAAGGGTTGAAGGAAGTGAAACAAGAGTTGAAGGATGTGAAAGATCGAGTGGTGCGAGTGGGAGTGGACTTGGAGAATGTGGGAATGGCTCTGACTAATATAGGAAATTAGCAGGCTTGGAAGCTGACTACAAGAGTCAAGAGGTTAAAGCTTCACGCTGAGAGGGAGTTACTTATGAAGAAACGAATAAAAAGAGAGTCTTCTCACGGAACTCCATGACTTGAAGAAACATTTGTAGAGGCAAGCGACAGCACAAGGGTCACAAGGGTTGGAGGAGAAGATAGAAACGGGGTTCAATTTGGTTAATGATAGACTTGATAAGGTGACTGACATGGTTCATAAGGATAAGGGTTTCACACACATGGTTTTTAGGAGTCAATTTGCGCCTACCAAAACGATTTCAAGTCTGGGCAAGAATGTGAAGGCGACTGCTTGTCATGCGTATGGGGTGGATTCCACTAGCGACAACACATGTTGCTTTGTGATAGGTTAGTACCCCATTGATTACTATTGTTGACTATATTTTCTTGTGGCTAGGATACTATTCAATTGTTCACTGTGAATTGAATGAACGTGCATTTTGTGTAAATTCAGGATTATTGTTAGGACAAATTGTGTGCCAACAGGGAATTTTGGTGGATCCAAAGAAAATGGAGGTTATCCAGAAAATACCACCAGAAAATCCCAAGAAACTCAAGAGATTTCTGGGACATACAAGCTATTACAGAAGGTACATGGACAAATATGCTCATAGAGCGGCATCAGTCTATAGACTGCTGAAGCAAGATGCCGAATACCGATGGTCTCCAGCTTGTCAGGAATCATTTGATTCACTAAAAAGGGCATTCACAGTAGCACCAATTTTGATGAATCCAAGATGGGATTTACCATTTCATGTACACAGTGATGCATCAGGCATTGCTTTGGGGGCAGTTCTAGCTCAGAATGTGACGGGCACAATAGATTCACCAATTTATTATGCAAACAAATTGTTGACAATAGCCGAGAAGAACTATAGCACCACAGAACGGGAAGCATTGGCAATGATTTATGTTGTTCAAAAGTTTCGGCATTATTTACTTGGCAATCGCTTTAAGTTTATTGTTGATCATCAGGCTCTAGTTCATTTAGCAAATCGACCACTAGCTAGTGGCAGGGTTGCTCGATGGCTATTACTTCTTCATGAATATGATTTTGAAGTTGTTCATAAACTAGGAAGATTACATGTTACAACAGATCATCTGTCAAGGATTACTACAGAGAACCAGCCACGGGGGTAGAAGATCAACTTCCCGACGCATTTCTGTTTGTTGTTCGACCAGAAGCACAAGATGAAGAGACAGATCCTCTAGACGCTCTGGGAGTGTTTCAAGGAGACTATGACCTTCCAGATGCTCTTAAACTCATGGATGACACTGATGAAGAAGAGGACTCATCAGATGAAGATGAACCTCTTGATGAAGGACCTATTATTGAGGAAGAGCCAGATCCAGAAGAAGGAGATGACAAGGAAAACGAAGAAACGGACAATCAAGAATTGGTCAATATCAGTATTGGAGCTTATGCAGTTACCAAGGAAGAATTAGAAGACATTCAGAATCAAGATCAAGATGATTGGCAATGGCCAATCAAATACTATCTGAACATAGGGAAATTTCCTGAAGACTACACCAAATATGACAGGAGAAAGCTTTCAATGAAAAACAAGCCATACACAGTAATCAAGGGGATTCTGTACAAAAGAGGAATTGACTCCATAATGAGAAGATGTGTAAACAAAGAACAAGCCAAAACAGTGATGCAAGAGCTACACGAAGGAATTGCAGGAGGACACTTCAGTTCGGACCTGACAGCAAAGAAGATATTATTAGCAGGTTACTGGTGGCGTACTGTATTTGGAGACACTTATGAACACTGTCAACAGTGTGATGTTTGCCAGAGGATGGGACCAGTAGAACGAACTAGGAAGGGTACTATGCACCCAATACTACCAACAGAACCATTTCAACGCTGGGGGCTAGACTTCGTGGGGCCCACTAAACCTCCAGCAAGGTACACACAGAACCAATATATCCTCACAGCCACTGACTACACTACCAAATGGGTAGAGGCCAAGGCACTAAGAGACAACACTGCCAGATCGACAGCCAAATTCTTATATGAAAACATCATCACATGATTTGGTTGCCCACTAGAATTCGTCAGTGATCAAGGATCACATTTTATAAATGATGCCATAAAATGCTTGACGGAGGAGTTCATGATTGTACATCACAAGAGTACTGCTTACTATCCCCAAGGAAATGGCCAGGCGAATCTACCAACAAAACATTATCTTAACCAAGATAGTAAATGCCAATCGTACAGATTGGGACACCAAAATGAACAAAACACTATGGGCATTCAGGACATCATACAAGGTGACCACGAAACATACACCATTTCAACTGGTGTATGGAGCAGAGGCACTATTACCCATTGAATGTATGATACCCTACGAACCGGAACTCATGAACGATGGGGTTTAGAGGAATCTCTACGAATCAGGGAATATGAGTTATTTCATTTGGAAGAAGTTCGGGCAGACGCCGCAGACAACATGGCACGAATTCAATAACAACGAAGAAAAAGAATATCCGAAGGGAAAGAAAAATCTTTCCAGGACGGGGACATTGTTTTATGGTTACCAAAAATCAAAAAGATCAAACTGGGCGGAAAATGGAAAATGCCATGGATGGGACCATTTCAAATAAAAAAGGTACATGACAATGGAACTGTTGATTTGCAGACCTTGGAACAAAAATTCGTGGGACGAATTAATATTAACAAGTTAAAAGGCTACCAAGGAATACATGACAAAGCCCTTATATATGACTTATACGCCAATGAGGAAGATCAAACTACAGATGAGGAGCGTGAAACCGCCAGTGCATACTACATTCATCACAACACGATGAATCAGCATGTACTAAGACAGGTGGCAACACAAATTCAGGGTACCACTACAGCTAGACCACCATTCATCTGGAGGACAACATTACCACCCCGTATACCGTATGGTGAACCGTGGCCAGCACATATGCCCTACAGAACCGTGAACGAATACGAAGCAGCCAACGAGTCACTGCTTGTGTTAAACTCCGAGATATACGCTCGAGATTACCCACCGTGGTAATCATACACCACTAACCATCAATCATAACACGGAAGAAGAACGACGGCGCAATCCAACGGATTGCCAAAAGACGGCGGATGATAAGGGCAAAGCCATTAAACCAAATTGCAAGTATTGCGCACACGCCGCCCATCTAAAAACAAACCACATACCAAAATGGATGAACACATCCAAGATGGATGAACATAAACTGACCGAAACCAGACAATCATCAACAACCATCAGTTCGATCCAAGACAAACCACAAAGAAAACACCAACGGAATAAAATCAGGCACATCCAGAAAAAAGATGAAGTTTACTCAAAACCGTTACCAGAAGCTAAATGCTTCTTGGTGAGCCTGGGCCCAGCAATTAAAGCTAACTGCGCTTTAAACCTAGGCAGACAGCAGGACATAATTACCTCCCACGAGAACCTTGAGAGAAATTAGAGAAGAAGCCTACAGAGGAGAACCCCTACTCAAACCCAGAAACGAACTCCTCACCTCCTCTTCCGCAAACTGGAATGTCTACACAACTTCCAGTGTGCTTCATACTGCTTGTGATACAAGAATTGGTGCTCCAATTCCTTACAACAACAGCAAAACTAAGGGAAATGGTAGGCACCAAGCGGAAGGCATCAAGTTCTTATGCGCAAGTGAATCTCAAAATCAGCTCGGCGTTGTGGAAGATCGAGCAGGACATAGAGACATAGGAGACGTTGGATAGTCTTGGCCTGCGATATTTCATCACCACGCTAGACTGGAACCTTAAGCACGACGAGCTGTGCAGGGAGTTCTTGGAGAATTACAATACCAGCACTCGAAGCACAAATGTCCGCGACACACAGATTCTATTGACGGAGAAGTACTTGGCGGAAGTGTTTCACCTTCCCAGTCTGGACGTACCGGCGCACAGCGGCAAACCTCCAAGGTTTGTACTTGCGGACTTGTTTGAGAATCTCAACCAAGCCGATCAGGGCTACACATGCAGTCACAGCAAAAACTCCGGCTTTAGGAAGATAGCCCGGTACTTAGCACGTTGCTTTGCCTCAGGCAAAACCACAGCTACTACACCAAGGAGCTAATCGATCAAGTGTTGATTTGCCTCAATGGGCAAATCGTGAATTGGGCAAGCTTCTTATTGAAGAAGTTAACCCAAGAATTGACCGGGTTGACAAAGAAGAAGAAGGAAGCGACTGTTACCATGGCTACTCCCTTGATACTCCAAATGATTCGACACACTGTACACTTGACACCCGAAGAGCAAACGACGTTGGGAATTATGCAGCGGGTAGAAACGATGGATGAAGAAGGAAGTGACACGGCAGCAGATCAAGAAGGAGAAGAGGGCGGACTTGCAAAGAGAGCCCGGATCAACGAAGCAACCACAAGTGCAGCAGCAGAGGACATCTTCAACTTGACGGCTGATTCCACACTGCAGAGAGAAGGGGAGAATCAACAGCCAAAAGGAGGGAACCAACCACAGACCAATGAAGCAACACCCATGGAAATTAGCCATGGTAACACCGAAACCCAGCAAACAGCACCCACAGAGGCCACACAACCAGGAACAGAGGAGGGAGACATAGTGGCGCAACAACAGCAGATGGTGCAAGAGGCTCACAATCAGCAGCAATAGCAGGTGGTGCAAGAGGCACCCAGTCAGCAACGACAACAGGTGGTGCAAGAGACACAGAGTCAGCAACAACAAGACAATAATTCCAATTTGGAATTACTACTAGCACAATACATTCTGGATACAACAGCATGGGACACAGGGTTGGAAGAAACGCCACAGAATGTAATTCTGTAGGCAATACAAGCATTGGGTCAAGTAACAGCTTGTATGGACAGGGCCAAGGATTACATAAGCCCGGAGAACCTTAGCATGATCTTAGACCACATCAAAGAGAAATATCAGAGGGAATTGGCAACAGCAAGAACAGTATGTAACTACGAGGTTACAATCGCATCATTGGAAGATCAAAAGACGACCTTACTTTGCCAATACAACACTTTGATACAATGCAGAGATGAGAGGGAACAGAAGTGGCAAAGACAGAGAGACAAAACACGCCATGTCCAAGCCGACCTCGATGCAGAAAGAGAGCGATCTCGGAAAATGGAGACAAAGGTGGAAATGCTCATAGGACAGGTCCAGACACTTAAGGACCAGGTGGATACACTCAAGGGGCAGCTAAAAACTGCCAAAGACCAGGGAAGCAAGAACCTTATGCAACACCGTACTGCTGAGGGAAAGGGAAAATGTTGGCTGTTCACAGCCACCACAGAAAGAGACATTGCCATGGACAATGAACAAGAATGGAAACAACAGCTGGGGAAGTTGACACTATAAGCAGGGCTGGACGCAGCAGACGCAGCCTTGGCCAGAGCCTGGTTGGGCGAAAGGAGTGAATTGGAAATGAAGAAACTCAACAGAGCCATGGTAAGACAAATGAAATGTCAATTGGCAAAGTTGGTGACAGACATTCACGAGGAATTTCTGCCACCAATACCAAAACAAGATGAGCTCATGGACGAAGACGATCAAGAGGAGCAAGACCATGAACAAGAAGCACCAATACAATCAACAACAACAACACCAGCACAAACACCACCAACAACACAACCACCACAAAGTCAACAGGCACTGGTACAGGCCACAACATGGCCATCTACTCAAGAGGTAAACCCCATATCATTACCAAGTGTTTTGGTGGCATCAACTTTGGTAGCAGTGGATGATTTTCAAATCATGCCATGCAAGCAGGATGGGGAGTGGCTAAAGTATTCAGAGGAATACCTTAAAATGATGGTAGTCCCAGCCCACCCCAGAAATACTATAAAAGATATTCAAAACCTTAACCCCCTGCAGATCATTAGGTCATGACTACATAAGATTTATAATTGATCAATTGCATCTGCTCAATCAAACTCTCATACCTTTGAGATATAGGATGAGGCCACTGGCTAGGGAGGAGACTTGGTCAGGGGCAGAATTGGTTGAATTTTGGTGCCAGGCTCCCCTGGAGTACAAGGAGCTAGTAGCTTACATGTGGGCAGTGGGGCAATTGAAGAATAATCCTACCCCGGCAGTAGACATTGTAATGGGCTGCCCAAGTTTCTATATTGGCAGTTACTTGTACCAAATGCTCGTGACAATGAGGGGAAGCTGGCATCGCTATGAGAGTATTGAAAAAGATACTCACTGGGAATTACCCAAATTCCAGCCACCAGAGAGAGTCGCAGGCACTTCAACATATATGAACAGACCACTATATGCTGAAGCATGGCGCCAAGTGAAAGACCACTTTTCACCATTGGTCTTGGACAGAGACCACCCTTTCAGAGAAACAGGGATGCAAGCTGTTAACTGGTTAATGGGCAGCAGAGCGACTAAAAACATTATACCTTAGACCAAGGAGGAGCTGCAAACCTACCAAGAAACCTTGACCACCAAAATCGACATGATACGTGGGGACGGAATAGCAGAACACCCTGATGACGAAAGCTGGCCCACTCATGAACCACAGGAGCAACCAGACAGTGATGATAACAGAAACAAGAAGTTGCCACCACGACAATCCTGGGACGCACTTCCTACCCAGTAGACTTCCTACCCAGCCGACGGGCATGCCACCAACCTACATCCCCAAGAGATACAACAAGCACAGGAACTGACGAAATTGTGCGGACACAATTTCAAAAGAGGGGGGGGGGGGATAAATGATAATGGCTAAGCTATGAGGGCTAGACAGCGAGGGTCACGACGGGACATACCGGGTGAGGATTGGTGTACACTACCTGGTTACGAGCAGAAAAGGCTAAGTACGCGGTACTTAGCAAATGGCGGAACAAGGGTACATTACCACGGGAGCAATAGTGGGTAGTGTAGCAACCGTGGGCCGTGAACCACGATATCACACGGCCACGTTAGCATTGGCTTTTACTAATAGAGGAAGTAGTGGACCGTTTACCACTACAGCACATGACCACTACAACGAGCCACTTTTTTAGCAAACCCTTTAGGTTGCGTAGGCAGTTAGGCAAACGGTCATTAACGACTGCAGGCTAACGGCTCTTTCGAGCATAGTATAAAAAGGCTGCACGCAACTGAGAAGGTATCAGTGATTAGTGTGTATTCAATAGACTCAGAGTGATTCGATGTGTACTTCTGCGATGATGTGATGAACTCTGAAGTAAAGCCATGCTATTCAAAGTATCTATGTGTAGAGTGAACGTGAGATGGAGAGAATGTACATTATGAGAGAACGTGAGATGGTGAGAATGTGTATCATCTCAAAATAGTTCTTGCTTTGTCTTGACTACCATCTGATTGTATGAACAAAGAGGCTTCAGTCTTTTCGACTAAGATCTTTTAAGCCAAAGGGGCTGTAGGTTGGGCTTAATCAATAGGATTAAGCAACCTGTAGAGATATTGATTCATACGACGTCCATGGTTTAGCTATCCTTAAAACGATTACTTTGTAATCGTTTCTGAAAGCATACCGTCAGACAACCTCTGTTGCATGTCTTGGGGAATGGGCGATAGTGCTGATAACATGTTTTGTCTAAGTCATAAACCAGCGGTTAACAGCGCACCTCACTTTGATAAGCTCCCCTTCACGTCATAGTTATTCGCTTTGATGCGCGCGCCTAACTCCCAAACTGGCCGCCGGGCCAACTCGGAGCTTCGGCTGCTTACCAGTTGTTGGCAGTCCAAAACAGCTCCCCCACACCTTGGTCGCTTTCCGGCTCGCACGCTTACTCACTGGTTTTTGGTCACCAACGGGCTTGCACCATTCTCGGGGTTACTACTCCCTATATATATATATTTATGTGACTGTCCGCGGGGGTTTCACAAACAACACCGTCTTTTTATGGCGAACCACCACGAAGACCCTTGACTCCCGGTGATGAGTCGCGGTGAGTCTTGGCCCACCCACCACGGCCCCAATGGACCGTGATGAGTCCCAAGATTCCCCACGACTCCCACCACAAGGTCTCCACCCCATGGTGAGTCCTATGCCACCCCCACTAAGACCCACTAAGCTACCACCACCCCTCGTGGAACCACCCCCACGGCAACCCGGTCGGGGCTCCACCTAGTGAGCGCCTCCGCCTCCTTGAGTGCCTTGGGCACTCAAGGGTGCTTCAGCCCGCGTATCTATTGTTGCTACTGCCCCCACCACAAGGGCAGCCCCTCTTGTGTCCCGACCCCCTGCCCTCAAGGCAAAGGGCCGCGACACACACCCTAGTTTAGAAAATGTCTTGTTCAATATGCCCGATGAGAAGGCAAATGCGTGGGAGCTCAAACCTCTCATTGAACTTTGACAGTCACAACATTGTTTATGATCTTTAGAATCTATCTATGCACACTGAAATCCATGCCTACATCCTTATATAACTGCTGTTCTCTGTTTTTACAACTTACCCTAGCTTTCATTTGAAATTATTCATGCTTGACTACACATGTTGTTTGGCAGGGTTGTCCTTCTTCATAACAGCGGTCTCTATCGCAATCCTGCTAAGGTCACACTCTAGTGGCAAACAAGCAAGATGACATGCAAGTACCACAATCTTGGTTTGTAGCAGCAGCTCCTGCAACAAGCTTAGGCATGACTGTATCTTTCATAGTCCAGAACCTGCACTTCTATTGGTGGATTAGAGTCAGCAGCACCTTGCCAAGCGGCCAGTCACTTCTCTCTTACTTCTCAATTTCCCCAATGCAACGCCATAGTTCTTGTTATGGATAGGAGTGCTTCTTGAGACCTGTTGGCACTTGTATGGGCTGATGGGTGAAAGGTTTCAGCTATAGTGTAATTCTAGTAATTTCTAGCTTATACTATAGCTTATAGGTTCCAGGTTTCAGCTATTGTGAGAGAGTTGTTGATGGGCTCATGTCAGCAACAATTCAATGTTGACCAAGAAAAGCTTGAGTCCTCCATCAGTCTCTCTCTTGTTTCTGGTTCTTTTGGTACATTTTAATTCAGGCATGTTCTGTAAGTAGTTTGTACAACTTCGTAGCATGAAGCTGTAGAAAGGTCCTTCGTGTAGAAATGTGTATGTTGTAGTTGTGATGTTATGGACCTGGATAGAGAGATATGGATGTGTGACTTGGGGAGGAAGGGCTGTAGGTGACATTTATTCCAGAGAGGAGAAACCTCCGTCAGCCTTCCATCACTCATGGGAGCTTGGGGGCATAACATACACGTTGTATTCATATAGCTTCGTAGACTTCTCGCCAGGTTGGCTCTAAATTAGGGCCTGCCGTTCATGAAGCAATTTTGATTAGATGTGGACCATGGAGAACATGTGGAAGTGCTGTCAAATGTTTCTTGCATGTCTCCTTGTCACTAAATTATCTTATTTTCCATTCATAACCCCACATTTTCCACCTCCTGTAAGTATGACATGTAAGGTAATCTTAGCTGAATTGTTGCTTGTTTGTTAGGACTTGAAATAGGGAAGGCCACATCTAAATAGGGAAGGCCACACCTGTGTCACAATTAATATTTCACTTTTCATACACAATAACTCTTTGTGTGATTCTCCAAACTTGGTGGGCACATGGGGGGTAATTAGTAGTGAATTGAGCATTCTTGTGTATTTTAGGTATCATAGCATAGTAAGGACATTCACCCGAG
This sequence comes from Takakia lepidozioides, assembly GCA_030704615.1. Classification (NCBI taxonomy): domain Eukaryota; kingdom Viridiplantae; phylum Streptophyta; class Takakiopsida; order Takakiales; family Takakiaceae; genus Takakia; species Takakia lepidozioides. Next base: position 9,958,398 of record CM060732.1, read on the forward strand.
CTGTGTGTGTGTGTGTGTGGTGGCACATGTTGGACACCAGATATGAACCGGTCATAGATTTGTTCTAAACTCCTCACCCCTTGCCAAAATGAGGTTGGAAGATCGTGTGTGCAACAGCAGTCCACGTTGAATTTCAGAGGGACAAACATTTCAGAGATACTACTTACACTTCGAGTCAAATCATACATCTCCGGTGCTAAGACATAGCTTACTAATTGTGGGTTATGTGGGAGGGGTGGTTAGGCAGGTCAAGGACACTGTCACAACCAGTGTTGTGCGGGTATATTGATTTCAATATACCCTTAGGGTATAAGTGAATTATTTTTGTCAAATCATTTACCCTCCGGGTATGGATAAATTGAAATCTCAAAAAATTATTTACCCTCCGGATATGGGTAAATTAATTTTCAGATTTCTATATAACACCTGGGTATAGAGATATATGCCAAAATATACCCTGAGGGTATGAATAGTTTTCGGGTATAGTTATTTCAATTAATATATAATTTAATGTTTAAAAAAATGATGATGATGTTTTTTTTTTTTTTTTTTTTTTTTTTTTTTTGGTTCTTCAATATGTACAAAACACAAAAAATACAATCTATGGTTAAAGAGAAAATTGATAAGATATTGCATAATATTTTGGTGTTAACTTCCAATGCAAGATTTGTGAGCTGTCGCTCCCAGGTGTTTCCCTTTAATAAATAATTATTAAAATAAAATAAAAAAATCAAGATGGAGGATTCCTCGGAGGTTTAAGATTTAAAAAAAGGCCGCCTACGGGCATCTAAGGGTTTAATTTTTCCCTTCAACAAGGGCTACCTCCCCTTTCCAAAAAAACAAAAAACAAAAAATGCACATCGGCTGGTAGCCAGTGAGCTGGTAAGTGCACATTGTGGTGGTTCGGGGTTCGAACCCGCTGCCCTGCCCCGTGTGTGGGATTATTCATGACAGTATGTTTGGGCGTTGACTGTCTTGTAGGTCTCGTGGCCCATAAATGAAATGGGGTTAATCTTTCCCCCTCCTCAAGGGCCTGAAATGTGGCTGCCATGTTTCCTTTTATATATATATATGCGAGATCTGAAGAGGTATTGTTTGGTTATATGACATTTTAGGAATGATACATATGTAGCATTTGTTTTAGTTGTGATTGGAGCTTTCTTATAGCTCAAGGCTCCCTAACAACACAACAAAAAGAGAAAAGACCTAGCACATAAAGGCTATGAAGGCACATAAAGGCCCTTATATACCCTGATTAGATATACCCTTCATTTTAGCATATACCCTTCAGAAAAGTAGGGTATATTGAGCGTCTTAATGCATGGTAAATATAAAGATAAGGGTATATTTTTATCAATACCCTGATATAAGGATATACATCCGGGTACCTAAACTTGCTACACTAGGGTATATATATATATCAATATACCCTGATATACCTGCCGGATATATCAGGGTAATTCATATACCTGCCCAACACTGGTCACAACCAACAGTCATAGGAGCTGACCAAGTGAGAGCATCGTCTATCTGCCGGTGAGACAGTTAGTCATATGATAGATGGGTGTAGGGCCGGACAAAAGATATTAGTGAGTTTGGATCTTCAAAGAGGCAGCTCGCACGTTTGTTCCTTGTGCTCTTTTCCTGCTCTGATGCTCTTCTTGTTCTGCTTTTGTGCAACAATCAAACCCATAGTGTAGGGCTCTTGAGGGCCATGGCATTTGAAAGCGTTGTGTTTGGTATGTTGACGTGTTAACTCGAGATTCTCAGCAGGACCAATGTTCGTGGTTGCACGCACCATAAAGTCAGCACATTCAAGCGTTCCCAAGTATAGTTTATTCATATGGATTGAATGATGATTCACAAGGATCGTCTGAATTTTTGACATACTATTTATCAGTACTGCGTTGTTTTGTCCACACTATTATCCTAGTCTGTCATTAATCACTGAATAGAGCTTGGAGCTTGGAGATTAGAGCTTGCACCTTTCATGCAACATTCAATCTACATTGCGTGCATGTACATGTGTTGAACTCAATGAAATCTCCCTTTTTTATCATGAATGTTCTATGTAAGACGGTATACAACAATGATACAATACATGTATTACATGCTCTTTCTAATGTTGTATGGCTCTATAGAAATTTCCATAAGCATTGCAGCAAATAATATTGTAGAGCACCAACAAAGAATGTGTATGTATGTTGTGTACTGCATTAGACTATGTTGCAGAGCAATGACAAGGTGAGCAAGTATTGGACTAAAGTCTATTGTAGAGCAATAGGAGAGCCCTAAAGAACGTGACAAAATCAATATGTGTACATAGTAGTACTTATTAAAAGCCTAACTCCTTGAATTCCCAGCACTATAGATGTGTATTTATGTTCTTGCCCCCAAACAAACCTATTTGCAATGCAAGTGCATGTGATTATCAGGGGCTTTGTTATCTATATACTTGACAGGAAGAATAAGCATGACTCTATTGCATTGCGGCAAATAATGTTGTAGAGCATGCACAAAGAAGTAAGTACTGCACCAAACTATGTTGCAGAGTAATAACAAGGTGAGCAAGTATTGCACTGAAGTCTATGGTAGAGCAATAGGAGAGCCCTAGAGACCGTGCCAAAATCAATATGTGTACATTGTAGTACTTTATTAAAAGCCTAACTCTTTGAATTCCCAACACTATGAATGTGTATTTATGTTCTGCCCCCAAGTAAACCTATTATGCCATGCCAGTAGATGTGATTATCATGGGCTTTGTTATCTGTATACTTAACAAGAAGAAGAAGCATCACCCTATTGGCTACACCATCACAATATAGCAACACTTATAAAATATTCCACATAATCGCACACACCACCATGAATATTGTAGCTGTATACAATATGAGCACACACCAGTAAAACAATAACATGTAAGAAGTGAACTTGTACCTAAGAATACTTTGCTTGATAGTGCATGTAGCATGTGAAGGAAAATACAAATTTCAAAGCAGAAAAAAAAAAAAAACATATATATATCAGATGCAATATATGTTTGAAACACAAAGTTTGAGTTCCAAGGACAGTTTTGATAGTGTACTTGATACCTCACCTCACAAGCAAAGTGCTATTGTTTGCCCGTGGGTGGGTGATAGATCCAGGAGCATTTCTCTTCATGACCTCTTTGGTGAAACTAATAGGAAATTGATGATTGTTCTACTCCTTACAAATGACTCCACATGTGACTGTAGGACGTGGACAATATAAAGACACTTGTATCGCCATCATACAATGACATCGTGTGTCTGATTTCCCACCTTGCTGAAGATACCATCTGGAGGGGCGCTCTGCATCTTAGCCCGTATGGAAGCAACAAGATCACGTTGAAGTACATCAAATCCATGAACTCCATCAAATGCAACGCTCCCACCAACATCCCAGCCTCTAGTTCGAGCTCATGCTTCACATCTTCATTCTCAGCTTTGTTTAAGAAGGCAACAGTTTTGGTGTTGCAAACATCTTGACATTCCAACATGACAGAGAAAGATGCAAATACGTCCAGCTATCACCCACTACTGTATGAACAGAGTACTACAAGAGAGCATTGTAGATAGATGCAATGTCGTGAAACCGAGAGGAGCTGACAGGAGCGCAGCCCACAAAACCCACAAACCCTATTTCCTCCGCTTTTCAAGGAATGCCACAACCGCGCTTGGAAAATTCAAATCCATGGATCATGGCATGTCCTATGGCCTAACCAGATGATGACATGGATTATGGGTAAAGCTTCATGGCATGACAACCCAATGACTCACATGCCCAACACCTGTACAGTGCAGATCATGGAGAACATTCCACCATGCAGAACGCCATTGTGTAGAACAACCTCTTCCTTGTGACCGCGGTTGTGGCAACATTGACTGTGGGGTCCATGGAGGGAGCCAAGGGATGGGTTGCCCTCCCTGCGCGCGAAGACCGCTGACATATGGCAGCGAGCAGAGCTCGTAGGGGTACATATAACGTCCTGCTGCGGCAAAACTATGTACACAACAGTATCCATCTACTTATTGCACTCCTTCCTTCTGGTACCTCGTCTTGAATCACGAGCAACGCCCGAATGCAACCCGCGCGTCATTAGCAGGGTGCTTCATGGTTAGGGCCCGTGGACCTGAGTTTTGACCCAGGCGAGGTACGATCATCCAATCAATAAATTCTTCTTAGAACCCTCAGCCTTATTTCTGTAAATCAACTATCATGAACATTAATATGCACATTAATTACCGTGGGTTGTTCTAACGTTCTAACTTCTTATTCACTGACCGCGCAAAGGGCAGTTGAGGACGTAAGGCTACACATACATACATGAGGTGAACTCGGGGTATTTCTGCTGACATACTTAGGGGTCTTACGCCCGGTACCTCCTCCTGTCCTGAAGGATGAAACTTCCGGTCTGAGAAGGTAACGATTTTAACAAAGGGAATTTCTAGGCTGTCTTTTATGGTTTAGGAATATTATTGGTCCCTCTTGAGAATGAGCAATACTTTGCTGACAGTTCAACTTGGTGAGGAAATGCTCGAACTAATGCATGTCTAGGATGCAATGAATTAAATTATATGGATTGCACTAGTGCTGACAGCTCTTTTTCATGCCTCTTTGTCATCGTACTAGAGTGCATAATATATATCTGTCTGTGATTCAAAAGAATAATTGCGCGATAAATTTCCGTTGAACATGATAAAGCGCCATGCGACGGGACACCTGCAGTGACGGGACATGTTATTCACAAGATTTATCCCCTATATATATAGAGTCGCATGAGTCTCCCGGGAGATGAGAAGGAGCTCACAAGCCCCAAGTTAAGTTGTTGAGCACGGGATGAAAAAAAACGTGTAACCTGCTAAGTGTCGAACTGTAGCAGCTCAATGGGGAAGAGCAGTCGCGCTTGTACCCTCACCATCCACGAGAATTGCAAAACATGCTCTTATGCAGATCTTATCCACCAGTCATCCAGGAGGCCACGACGGGCACCATCAGTCTGTTGGTACACTGGTCAGTGCGCAGTGTCAGTCCCTCTACCGATCAGTTTGTGAATTTGTGAGTCCTTTTGCGAGACGATGCATATGATTGAGGGCCGGGATGGACTCATGATTGCCATCAGCACACGAGTCCTATCCATCCCTTGACTGTGAGTCCCAACAGACAATCCGTAATCTGTAATGCATAGGATATGAAACGAGTATCAACGTATCAACTCTCGCTCATACACCAACAAGTCCAACCAGTACATAAAAATAAGGAGGAGGGTGGGACCCGCATGGAGTGACAATGGCACTGCAGCAGACGAGGTTGTAGGCAAGTCCTTGCTTCCTGCCCTCTGGAGAGGATGGGCAGTGCCGGCCTTTGCTGACGAAGCTTCCTCTTCTCACACTCTGGAACACTGCTCATATGTTTACCTCAGTTTTACGCATTACTAGAGTCTGCCCTCCCTAAAGGTAAGCCCTTGTGGAAGTTGGGAGCCCAACTAAACGGGCATAAGATTTAGAGAGTTGAAGGATGGATTGAACATTCAGAGACGTTTGTGTATAAGACAGTTTAAAATTACTCTAAACAACATAGTCTTAGTTATTGTTGGTCCTGCCCTCAGGCAGACTACGCAATGCTTTGATTTCTCCCCGCTTGTCACACGGGACCAATGTTGATAGATGATTATTTTTTGGTGCTGAATGAAGTATACTGCAGCTGCTGGATGAAATATATTCGTTTGTTAGAAATTGCTGCTTTTCATGTCAACTTGACATGAAAAGCTCGTCCCTCTTTCTTAAGGAAAAAAAATAGGGAAAAACAGCAAAGTGTAGAGCAAGTAATAAAAAAGGCCCTAGAGTTGAATGCGCCCCAAAGCCGGCCCCTCAACCCTGTGCCAACTCACCCTTTGCCATTTCCCCGCCCAGTCCGCCAGCCCCACTTTTGCACGGAATCCGTAATACATGAATCATAGATCACTCCCATCTGAAAGGTGGACACCTTCATGACTCACCAGACCCTGGTTTGAACCCACAACCGCATCCAACATGGTATGTGCCCATTACCACTGGGCTACATGCTGGTTGTACCATCTTGACAATGGTATACAACACTAGGGCTTCGCGTTGCTCCGCACTACTAGCGACGACTTCTGAGAACAACGTCCGGATAGATGGGCTATATTCAAGTTTTATGAACAGATGAACATTTATTGGCTGTCTTGTAGAGAGACTACGCATCATGCTAAAATCAACGGAGAAAATGTGGTCAAAGGACCTTACAGTGTGTCAAGCATATGATTCTTATGGTGTGTTGAATCATGCTCCCTAGTTTTCCCTTCCTCTTATGTTTTGCCAAAGCAAGAGAGCCCATTGCAATTTGAGGATTGTTTCATTTGATAATAATTTGACGGGTGTAACGACTCTGGCTCGTTTTGATACAACAAGTAGATTTTGTTTATAACTATTATTTATATGATATATTTTTCATCTTTATTTTCTTTGGTTTAGATTTAATGTCACGGTTTCATGGTTGTTTTTTAATTTAATGCATATTTGTTCCGGCGTTCATCATTTATTGTCTTTTCCCTTAATAATTTTTTTTTTGTCTTTATTTAAAGCATATGTTATCTGGATTCTGTCTGTCCGCATTAACATTTTGTTAACGACCATATATCCGAAGATATATTTTTGAAAAAACATAGTTGTCTACATAAACATAATTATTGATCTGAAAAAAATCTTTTGTCTTGATAAAGAATACTGATATTGATATTGATATTTCTCTTCAAAGTTGAAGGTAATTTGTTCTATAAATGTTTGATAGCAACACATAAGTCGCGGCATCCTGTTCATCCCACTTGAGGATAGATGTTGCCGCATGTTCAGCCATCTCCACATTGCCATGGATTCTGCAGGCACCAAGCAAGGCCTTCCACACCACAACATCTGGATTGATTGGCATCTTATTTATCAGATCCATTGCCTCGTCCAGTTGTCCCGCACACGGCCAAGAAGGTCCACCATACAGCCAAAGTGCTTTACTGTCGGAGTGACATCATAATTTGGACTCAGGGAATCAAAGTAGCATCTTCCTTCATTCAGGAGGCCGTGTGGCTGCATGCAGAGAAAACACATAAAGGTGACACTGTCCGGCTTCAAGTCGTTCTTTGCATTCCTTCAAATAGTTGCAGGACCTCCCTATGACAACCATGTTGTGCATATCCTGCAATCATCGCACTCCACGACACCAAATCTCGTTCAGCCATACTGTCGAACACTCCCTTCGCATCCTCCATGCACCCACATTTGGCATACATGTCCACAAGGGCATTGTCCAGAATGACACCGGGTACAATTCCAACTCTGACGATGTCGCCATGGACCTCTTTGCCCTTTTTCAGAGCTGCACGGCTTGCACACACATTGCAAACGCACACAAACGTGATGTGGATGGGCTTCACCCCTTCCCCCATCATTTGCTCATAGGTCTCCAAAGCCTCCACCCCGCATCCCTGTTGTGCATACCCTGGCAATCATCGTGTTCCATGACACCACATTTCGTTCAGCCATATTGTTGAACACTCCCTCCGCATCCTCAATGCACCAACATGTCCACGAGGGCAGAGTCCAGAATGACATCTGGTACAATTCCAGCTTTGACGATGCAACCATGGACCTCTTTGCCCTTTTCTAGGGCTGCCAGGCCTGCACAACATTGCAAACGCACACAAACGTTGTGTGGTCGGGCTTCACCCCTTCCCCCATCATTTGCTCATAGGTCTCCAAAGCCTCCATCCCGCGCCCCTGTTGTGCATACCCTGCAAGCATCGCACTCCACGACACCACATTTTGTTCAGCTATAGTGTTGAACACTCCCTTTTCATCCTCCATACACCCACATCTGGCATATATGTCCACCAAACAGGCATTTACCTTTTTGCTTCGGTTGTCCCACCATTGAGTGGGGTCAGAAAAGTATTCATTCCACAACTTCTCCTTATCTATGTTACCTGTTTTTGGATACTTTCCTGTTGTCACATTGGCAGTATCATGTCAAAGTCACTCCAAACTAGATCCACTCAACCAGCTAACTTGCAAAATTCAACATGAAAATTTAGGCTTGATTCTGTTAAGAGGGAAAACAGGGGGAAATGTGTTGAAGAAGGTGCATTCATTAGCAGTGCATTGTTCTATCAATTGTGCTGTTGCCGCTGTTGTTTCCAATTGACCATCTACTATTCTTGTAGCTATTGATCCATAGGGAATCAAAAGTAATCGTGTGTTTGAAATCCGGCCCTACACTCCCCTTTGCATGCTCGATGCTCCCACATTTGGCATACATGTCCACCAGGGTATTGTTCAGGATCACATCTGGTACGATTCCAGCTCTGACGATGTCACCATGCACCTCTTTGCCCTTTTCCAGGGCTGCCAGGCTTGCACACGCATTGCAGATGCAAACGAACGTGATGTGGTTGGGCTTCACCCCTTCCCCCATCATTTGCTCCTAGGTTTCCAAAGCGGCCACCCCACGTCCCTGCTGTGTATACCCTGCAAGCATCGCGTTCCACGACACCACATCTCATTCAGCCTGCATATTGTTGAAAACTGCCTTTGCATCTTTAATGCACCCACATTTGGCATACATATTGTCCACTAGGGCAGTGTTCAGAATGACATCTGGTACAATTCCAGCTTTGACGAGGTCATCATGGACCTCTTTCCCCTTTTCCAGGGCTCCCAGGCTTGCATACACATTGCAAATGCAACTGATCCATGCCTTTGCACAAATCATGCATACATCTTTGCCTTGCTGCTAGCAACATACAATGACAGCCTAGAATTCTTCCAGCAAACACCCCAACCATACTTATCAGACTAGTTCCTATGTTGACTTGCATCTACTTCCAACATGCATTCACCTTTTTGTCTCCATTGTCCCACAATTGACTGGCGTCGGAGAAGTGTTCATTCCAAAGTTTCTCCTCGTCTCTCTTATTTGTTTTTAGATACTCTCCTGCTCCCACATCGGCACTAACTTGTCAAATTCATTCCAAACCACCACAGATCCACTGCAACATATGGCAAATGAAAGGCTACAACTAGGATGCGGACACCATATCCACGACACCACATTTCCTCACCATGGACCTCTTTTCCCTTTTCCAGGGCTGCTAGGCTTGCACAGGCATTGCAAACGGAAACAAACGTGATGTGGTCGGGCTTCACCCCTTACCCCATCATTTGTGTGTGCTGCTTGTGTCCGTAGTCAGGTAATGTCAGATCGGTCTGTGAGAACCATCACGGTGCAGCTAAGCAGGCAGAGATTGAAACACGGACTGGCAAAACCAAGCTGACTCTCGCAAGAACCTTGTAAACATCAAGAAGAATATCAAATCATGGTACTAACAGGAGGCAAAGATTGAAACACGGCCTGGCAAGACCAAGCTGACTCTCGCAAAAACCTTGTAAACATCAGGAAGAATACCAAATCATGGTACTAACAGGAGCCAATAGCCCACATTGGACTCCAACACCAGCCAACAATAATCATGAAGCAACCCCGCTTGCCAAACCTATGTAAACCTGTTCTAAATGCCAGGCCTTATCAACCTATGTAGCCATTGCGCTCTCTCTCTCTCTCTCTCTCCCCTTTGAACATCAAACAGAAGCAGGGAGGAAAAGGGTCAGTCTCAACGAAGTACCGTTCAAGAAGTTATTTTTGGATTTTTCGGGCAATCCGGGCAGATAGAAAGAAATTGACGACGTACGAAACGTGGTGACGACAGGTGGCTACAAAACGTGGCGACGATGACGTGGCACTATGGCACCCTATTCTTGCTCTCAGCTAAACTAGCTCTCAACCTTCGGTCGTTGCTAGAACTAAGGCTTCGCGCTACTAGCTAGAACTAAGGCTTCGCACTACTAGCGACGAATTATGAGAACTATGTTCAATTTTTCACAAAAAAAGGGTGGGTCATCCCCACGGTGTTACATGCAGAGATCTCGTGTTTTGTTTTTTTCTGGAAGAAAATTGGCGGATCTGCATTTCAACATTCAATTTTCACAAGCTGAATCAATCAACAACAACATACCCAAATACCCTTACATTCACTGTACGAACTTTCAAGCATCCACCATGGGATTGGATCTTGGTGGGTTAAGGCTAGATTTTGACAATATTCATGCAAGTTCATCAAGGGCTCCATCCAAAGCCACACTACGAGAAACAAACAAACATGTCCAAATTTAAGATGCTGAACAAACTTGTGCACAGGGCTGCCCCTCTCATCAAGCTCATTAAAATTCACTTCCATCTTCAAGCTTTGGAGAAGCTCCACCACCCAAACCCAGAATTAGGACAGCACCAGAATCAGTAAAAAATCACCCCTTCAGTCAAGTGCAATTGTGGGCTGACTTCCCACCTATGCCGGGTAGACCCCACTATCAGGAAATGGTGGATGGTCTGAGTAGCTACATAGATCAATGAATGAAGCAAGACACTCGCATCTTTCCAAGAAAACATCCTTTCACCAGTAATCACCACAAGAACAAATCCCATCTTCAAAGTGGTGGAAAGTAGTTAGCGTCCCATACAACAATTGCTCGGCCAACAATCTTTGAGATGAATTTGGTGGAGGTGTGGCAGTCTCCACACACTCGAAGATTCTTGATGAGTCGTGTTGATCAGCCCAAAACCAATGGCTAGCTTTTCACTGTGGTGGCAAAGAGAAAATTCATTTCCTCCACATCATGCAGTAAAATGCGTGTGTCAGGCACATACCTTGCCTCCTTCATCCCAGACAATCTTCTCAGCTCAGCATGGATTTCCTTAATTCTGGGATGCAACTTGTCATCTGGCTCCTTTCTAACCCCTCTGACCTTCATCATTCTTCTCACCTTTGCAGTATCATCCCACCTGCCAGCTGCAACATAGATATTTGATATAGCAACACATAAGTCGCGGCATCCTGTTCAACCCACTTGAGGATAGATGCTCCACATTACCATGGATTCTGCAAGCACCAAGCAAGGCCTTCCACACCACAACATCTGGATTGATTGGCATTTATTAATCAGGTCCACTGCCTCATGTAGTTGTCCCGCACGTCCAGAAGGTCCACCATGCAGCCAAAGTGCTTCACTTGCGGGGTGACACCATGACCTTGACTCAGGGAATCAAAGTAGTATCTTCCTTCATTCAGTAGGCCAGTGTGGCTGCATGCAGAGAGAACACATATAAAGGTGATACTGATGTGGTTGCACTTCTACCCCTTCCCCCATCATTTGCTCATAGGTCTCCAAGGCCTGCATCCTGCGCCCCTGCTGTGCATATCCTGCAAGCATGGCGTTCCATGACACCAAATCTCGTTCAGCCATACTATTGAACACTCCCTCCGCATCCTCAATGCTTCCACATTTGGCATACATGAGCCACGAGGGTATTGTTCAGAATCACATATGGTACAATTCCAGCTTTGGCGATGCAACCATGCACCTCTTTGCCCTTTTCCAAGGCTGCCAGGCTTGCACATACACTGCAAATGCACACAAACGTGATGTAGTTGGGCTTCACCCCTTCCCCCATCATTTGCTCATAGGTCTCCAAAGCCTCCATCCCACGCCCCTGCTGTGCATACCCCTGCAAGCATCGCGTTCCACGACACCACATCTCGTTCAGCCATAGGGTTGAAATTAACTCCCTTCGCATCCTTAATGCACCCACATTTGGCATACATGTCCACCAGGGCAGTGTTCAGGATGACATCTGGTACAATTCCAGCTTTAACGATGCCACCATGGACCTCTTTCCCCTTTTCCAGAGGTCCCAGGCTTGCACACGCATTTGCAAACACAAACAAATGTGATGTGGTTGGTTTTCACCCCTTTGCACATCATTTGCTCATAGGTCTCCAACGCCTCCATCCCGCACCCTTGCTGTGCATATCTTGCAATCATCACACTCCACGACACCACATCACGTTCAGCCATACTATCAAACACTCATCCTCGATGCACCCACATTTGACATACATGTCCACCAGGGCAGTGTTCAGAATGACATCGGGTACAATTCCAGATTTGATAATGTCACCATGGACCTCTTTGCACTTTTCCAGGGCTGCCAGGCTTGCACACGCATTGCAAATGCAAACAAACGTCATGTGGTTGGGCTTCACCCCCTTCGCACATCATTTGCTTGTAGGTCTCCAAAGCCTCCATCCCGAGCCCTTGTTGTGCATATTTTACTATCATCACACTCCATGACACCACATCTCGTTCAGCCATACTAACGGACACTCCCTTCATACATGTCCATGGGGGTATTGTTCATAATGACATTTGGTACAATTGCAGCTCTGACAATGTCGCCATGGACCTCTTTGCCCCTTTCCAGAGCTGCCAGGCTTGCACACGCATTGCAAACGCACCCAAACGTGATGTGGTTGGGCTTCACCCCTTCTCCCATCATTTGTTCATAAGTCTCCAAAGCCTCCATACCACGTCCCTGCTGTGCATACCCTGCATGCACATTGTGATGGCATGGCACTGACTTTGTCATTTGCCTCCATGACTGGCCAACCACAACTCGTCTGTTTCTTTTCCAGAAGGAACCCAATTGGGGTCTATCACAATGTTGGAGATTGACCACCCACCTGAAGGATTGTGTTCATCATTAACTGTAGTATTGCAAGGGATAGCATCCCAGCCATTGTTAACAGGAACAAAATGAATGGGTGAAGAAGGGAAGGCATCCCATATAGTGTTTTGGACTTCCCATTCATTAATCCATGCACATTCGGGACTGTGAGCAGTAGAATTCCCAGTGTTCAGCCACCCTCTGTTAATGATTTTTGTTGAATCTGTCAAACCCTCATCTGATCCTCCATCCCTCTCTGGCAATGGCATGCACTTGGTGCTTAGCTCTTTCAATATTGTGTGCACATCCGTTGGTGCTGTTAGCAGGCTACACACTGAATCCTGCATGAAATGGAGCAAGTCAAAGGATAAACACATTGAGATGTATCCACAAATACAACATAGTTATTGGGTAATCAAAGCAGAATTTCTTGAAGGACATGTTGTGTAGTGGAAGAAAAGGGTACATGAAAGGTGCATGACTTGCCTGCGGATGCTGCCAATGCAGGTCAATCTTACTCATGTTCCAAGAGGGGCTTCTATTTCCCCACACATATGCAGCCATTACAGCCTCCAAACTGTCAGTGGTACCCTTGTCTACTGTATCCATGAACCTTCTGATTGGTTTCTGGACAGTAGAGAAAGTAAAATCAGAAGAATGGAGGCTATAAATTCACTTTTGTAGCTGCCATTTCAAAGAAAATTCCCATGGGCGTATAAAACACTTATAGGAAACACCCAACTCAACTTATCACACAGTTCCTATGCTCAATTGCGTCTGCTACTCTCTGTAATCTAACAGGCATTCACCTTTTTGCCTCGATTGCACTTGACTATAGACCTCTATGCAGCATTGACCAGGCTCCCTCCTGACACCTCTGTCCCACACCCTCCTCCTCACCTTTGCGGCATCGTCCCACCTGCCAGCTGCAGCATAGACGTTGGATAGAAGCACATACGTTGCCGCATCCTGCGGATCCACTCAAGAAGGTATTCTGCTGCACGTTCTGCCACCTCCAGATTTCCATGAATTCTGCAGGCACCAAGCAAAGTCCCCCAGACTGTAGCAGCTGGTTCGCTTGGCATTTTCTTGATGAAGTCTGCCTCATCCACATGCCCTGCACGGCCTAGAAGGTCCACCATGCAACCAAAATGCTGGTCTGTGGAAGTTAGGCCATGAGCTTGACTCATATAATCAAAGTAATGGCTGCCTTCATCTACTAGTTGCACATGGCTACATGCAGAGAGAACATATATAAAAGTGATACCATTCGGCTTCAACCCTTCCTGTTGTGTTTGTTCCAATAGTTGCAGGGCCACCCTACCACACTCGTGCTGAGCATATCCTGCAATCATAGCACTCCATGAGACCACATCTCCTTCAGCCATATTGTCAAACACTAGCCATGCATTCTTTATATCCCCGCATTTGACAAACATGTCAACAAGGGTACTTTCCAAAGTGAGTGTTGGCTCAATTCCAGCTTTGATAATGTCAGCATGGATTTTTGTGGCCTTTTCCAGGGTTGCCAGGCTGGCACAGGCATTGAAAACAGAAACAAAAGGTACTTGGTTGGTGTCACCCCTCCCATATCATTCACTCATATGTCTCCAAAGCCTCCCTACCAACTCCATGCTGCGCATATCCTGAAATCATTGCACTCCAGGAGAGCACATCTCGTTCAGCCACCAGGCTGGCACATGCATTGAGAACGCACACAACCGTTTACCTGGTTGGGCATAACCCCTTTCTGTTTTGCTCATAAATCTCCAAAGCCTTTTTACCACATCCAAGCTGAGCATATCCTCCGATCATCGCACTCCATGAGACCACATTTTGTCGAGCCATATTGTCAAACACTAGATGCACATCTGTCATGTTCCCAAATTTGGCATAATGTTGGCAAGGGCAGTTTCCAGGACGATATTTGGCTCAATTCTGGCTTTGATAATATTAGCATGGATCTTTTTGCCCTTTTCCTGGTCTGCTGGGCTGGCTCATGCATCGAGAACGGAAAATCCAAGCACCATGTGTTTGGAAGTTGGCAATTAGGTGTGGCTTCAAATGTGTGGAAAACATGTCCAATAATGCACAAGCTACTAATATTGTGATAAACTGTCCACTCATCTGAGCAGCTATAAAAGACAAGCCAATATGAGCACTCATTACCCATTGGATCATAGTGTGGCCCGCATCCTTAAAGAAATCATCTGAGGGCCGCTTTCCTGTGAGTATCTCTGTCGCGCGGCTTTTACTCACCCATCCCTTCGCTATCCGAGGCGGAAACTCCAAGATAGAAGAGTTGGAAATCTCTAAGTACTCAGCCCGCGCAGAACAATCAGTCATGACCTACAACTAGTGTATCATGGGGGTGTTTCCTATTTGTTTCCCTTTCCGCATTCATGTTAACTACCTTACCATTTGATAATTAAGTATCAGTTTGCTTCATCAATCTATCGGATTCCATCAACTCATCCATTCATTCCACAGCTTCACTCAGATCTCTCTACACAGTGTGATTGTATCGTATAAGTATCAGATTATGATTTATCAGGTATCAGGCCGAAGCCATTGTGTCTCTAATCTGCTCTACTATATCACTATCGCTTTGCATATAACAAGCATCTACTAATCCTCTTTCCTCCTTCACCGTGCTCTCCATCTTTGCTTCCGATCTCCTCTCATGCATGACCCAGAAGTGCTTCCAAGAAAAATCCCCCTTCTCAGTCATTGCTTCTCCCTTTATCTTCCTACCCGTGGCTCTAACCGTTTCCCTCACTAACCGTCGTCCGTGAACTAACATGTTCCATTTGCAGGTGTTGTTTCCCCACAGTCGTTCCCTGTCCTGCTCTCCGTTCCCTATGGTCGTGACAGCTGTGTCAAGCTGTGACTGGCTGTGGGACTGTGTTTGGCTGTGTCGAGCTGTGTCGGCTGTGACGGGCTGTGTTGGCTGTGTCGACTGTGACGACTGTGACGGGCTGTGTTGGCTGTGACGACTGTGACGGGCTGTGTAACCCTTTCTACAGTGCGCTGCTGTCACCCCTAAGGCTCCTGTTGGTCTCGGTCTGTGCAAAAATTAAGGGTGATTAGCAAACCTTTGTGAGTGAGCACCTTTCTGACGTTGAGAGTTTTGTGGCGGACTGTGTGTACGAGCCCGAGGTCTGTCTCTGGTTGACGGAGATGTTTGAACACTACCTGGATAAGTGAGGCCCTCTGGAGGCTGATATCGAGATAACCTTTCAGGCATAGGAGACCCCCGTCGCTTCTTCTCTGCCATCTGAATTGCATAGTCTTCTCCCATGTCAAAAGAATTCGGTGAAGAAACAGTTGTATCAGAATCCTCATCGCCTCTCAGGTGTTTTAATTTTCGAAATTTTTGTGGAATCCTCTGGGGCATACAATGTTGTCCTACCATGTCTGGAAGTTTATATTTTACAACTTGGTGTAACCGCTGAACAGCAAAATTGGTGTAGACATTGAGCTCCTTGTCTGTCCAGGTGAGTGGGGTACCAATTACTTGTGCAGCGTGCAAGTATTTCCATGCCACATGTCCCTTATAGAAAATATCGTCAATGCCGAATTTCTGTGTTGACAAATTGTTCCAGGCCGCTTGAAACCATGAACGAATTTGAGAATCCTTTTGCATCATAACTTTTGCGTCATATAGGTACATATGAGGTGGCACTGAAGGTAAGACCCAATGATCCCCACTGGAATAACTCAGAAAGCGCGCTTGCATCTTTTGTTGCTCAATGTGATAACGTACCAGAAAACAAGCAGCGTAGTATAACCCGCATCCCATGACAATACTTGCTACCTCCTTGGTCTTGGTATAAATGAATCCATGTACAACCTGGAAAGTAATTAATTCCCTCAACATGGTACCTGCCTCGTGCCAGTACTGTGCAAAGTGATGATCCTCAATTGGTCGATTGTTCGGAAGAACTTTAGTCCTAGTTGCCACTGGCAGCCAAATGCGCATGATTTGGTAGTAATGTGCGAATGACTGCGGAGGACTAAATTCTTTCCAAGCCAAATCCAACATGATGGGAATTTGGTTGAAGGGCATAATCATAGCCCTACTGTACTCCCTTGCAGCTAGAGTTTTAGGTGGGTTAAAAGCAGCATTGCCCCATACCTCAGGCTGTGGTGACTGTGGTGTGGTTATAGTAACAACAGGTTCAGCTACTGGTACAGTGACTTGTTGTGGTGTTGGTGGTACTGGCTCTTGTATCATTGGCATCTCCTGCACTTCCTGTGAAGACTGAAAAGCCAAAGTTCTGGCTTGTAAATTAGAAGCCATTAGCTGTTCCTGAGGGATATAGACTCTTTTGTCGATGTTTGAAGTGAGGTCCTCCACTTGTGTCTGCAATCCATCTACATCCTCCTGTAACTCTGCTATCCTACTATAGACATTGTCTATAGTAGTTGTGGCAATGTTCTGCACTTGCAGTCTGAGCTCATTCATCTCGCTTTGGGTGAGCTTTCGTGGTGCTTTGCCCTCCACTGGCCCTTGTGCTAACCAGACCTGCATAAGGCTGTTATCCACCAAGTTGCTTGTGGTTCCCCTGAGAGTTTGCTCCTCTCTTAGCTTGTACACTTCTAACTGCTGTTGTAAAGCCTCCATGCGCTTCGCATGAGGTTCAACCAAATTCGCATAAGCAACAAGTAGATTATTAGCTTCCTTCCAAGCCTTGTTAGTGACCGTGATTTCATTTCTATTGGCCACGAGCGTTTGTTGCAACTCCAGGATGTACTTCTCTTGATCAGCTTCAACCTGCCTGTATTGCTTGAAAGTATCCTCATTGCGACAGATTGTATTCTTCATATCGACAATGAGTTTCATTTGCTCAACATTCTCTTCTTCTGCCTTCGTACATTTTTCCGCTTGACTGTTTATTTCTTTTGTAGATTGGTTAAGCATAGTTGTGAATGTAGCACATTGTATCGCCATCCTGTCATGCACTGTCTGCAACTCCGTATGTAGTGCATTCACTTCTTGCAACTTGCTTTCATGTTGCACCTGCATTTGGTATAGCTGTTGCTTATGTGCTTCGTGTAACTGGTCTTGCGCGAGGCCTGCCTCAATTAATTGTTCCTTGGCCAATTGCAAAGCCGCTTCTGTATTCTCCAAGTCTTGCTGCATCTTGAGAGTGACCTCTTCATCGACCTTGTTTGCACACTCAGTGGCTAGTCGAGTCTCAAATTCCTTCCTGAGTTCCTCTCTCAAGGCTGTCAATTGGGTAGTTGGAACATGGGATTTGACATAAGTCCCCAACAAATTAAGTGTCCTGCCTATGGAACTCATCAGCATTGCCTGTTGAGGGTCATCATGGTGAGGTTGCTGCTGTTCCTCCTGATCCTCAACCGTGTGATGTCTCACAAACCACTCAGGCCATTGTCCCACCGGATTTTCTTCCTGAACCACTTCATCTATCACCGGTGCTACAGTGTTATGACCTTCTGCCTGTGGTACCTCCGACACAGGTGTGTGTATTATATGCACCTCAGGATTTCCCTTGGGCAACTGTTGCACCTCTGGAATCTCTGTCTGTATGGACAACTTGTAACCTCGTGACAAGCCGATCAGCTGGCTGTGATGGTTGTGATACTGAAGTAACTTCCTCCTCCCTCTCTGAAGGTCCTGCTTCCAGTAATAGCATTTCTCTGTGCTGCTGTGCCCCTTCCTGCACATGAGCTTGGGAAACATTATCATGCGGAATCCGTGAAGCCAGTGGATCCGCCATTACAATCTTTCCCCGTCTCTGCCTCTTAGTCTTGGGTTGCCCTGCTAGTCCACCCTCACTGTGTGAAGAGCCTTGCTCTTCCATTGCAGTGGTTTCTGGCTCAAACACTCTCATCTCCTTTCTTTCTTGCGCATCAAGTATGCCAGAATCAAGAATTATTTGAGCAATGATTGGGCCAGACACTATAATAGGAGACTTTGCGGTAGTACATTGTAATCTTTTCATCTCCTCCACCAGTGTGTTGTACATTATGTCCGCTCATTCTACCTCTTGTCCTTTCAGGGCTTTGAGTATTTCCTCTGTGAAGGATCTGCTCAAATACTGTTGGTTCTGTTTCATGGCAATCAGAACGTTCAATACCTGGCTTACCTCCTTTAGCCCTGGGTACACGGCCTTGGTACAAGCATAACCCTGAGTTTTAAAGAAACTCCCTTCTTGGAATAAGTCCCCTATTTGCAGTCTTGCCCTGTGTTCCTCCACATGCACCTGACCTGCTGGCAATCGAAACAATTGCTGGAGGTATAGGGGAGTAATTACTAATTCAACTCCCTTCACCGTTGTTGTTCCTGTCCTTGGCTCAAAGTTTTGCAAAAATTGTAACATGTATTGTCTATGGTGTAATGTCCAATCTATGCTTTGCAATCCTTGCAATCTCAGCTCCTTCAGTATCTGTATCGCCTGTGGGGTAGCAATCGTTTGTTTCTGCAGAATTGTGGTGCTCTTCACCCTGATTTCCTCCATTCCTCTCACTCTCTTCATTTTAGACTCACAGAAATGTTTTGGCTGTAACAACTGCAGAAATGCCTATAGTGCACAAAGCATAAACGTATGGTTGCCACAAAAAGCTATGGGTAATTTCTTGTAAGCCTGTGGAGCTTGCAAGCATCGTTCAAGAGAAAAGCTCCGCTCTGTTCTTTCGTGTCTATGCCACTGCGTAAGTAATATTGCGAGTGTATAGTCTGTTAGTTCCTCCATAGTTTCCAAGCTATAGCATTGATGGTCTGTCCCGTCGAGACGCCCGTTACTCAGAACGACGCCGCCTCTTGCGCTTAATTTCTCTCCAATTTCTTGATCCTTTCTTTGGCTTTCTATTGGCTGTAACCACTGTGACTTGATTTTAGATTTCATTTTCTTTAGTGGACTTTCCCTGCTGGATAGTCCACAAGGATCACACATGTGACAAGAATTTCGCTTTTCTGTACTTGCCGTTTGTTCCGTTCCCCTTTTACCGTATTCATTAATGGGCCCGTCTTCATCCATTTTGACGCGCTGATTAGGTATTTTGACGGCCATTCTTGTCTTGTTTCTTTATGACACCCGTTCTTGCACTTCCTTCTCAGCTGTGTGTCGCGCCCCGACTTCCACGTGTCTATTTTTAAACTGGTTTCCGTCTTTTCTTCCGTCAGCCATTTTCCTGAAGTTATTGTGCGTCCACCTGTCCCTGATTCTATGGATCGTGTAACCCTAGTAGGTTGTGTTGAGCTGTGACAGGCTGTGTCATACTGTGGTACGCTGTGATAGGCTGTGATGCACTGTGGTAAGCTGTGATAGGCTGTGACACGCAGTGGTAGGTTGTGATAGGCTGTGTTGCGCTGTGTTGAGCTGTGACAGGCTGTGTCATACTGTGGTACGCTGTGATAGGCTGTGATGCACTGTGGTAAGCTGTGATAGGCTGTGACACGCACGCAGGCGCTGTGTTGCGCCGTGCTGGGCGCTGTGCTGGGCTGTGATAGGCTGTGTTTCGCCTTGATGGGTGTGATAGGCTGTGTTTCGCCTTGTGGGCTGTGATACCTGCCCGCCCTGGTCATATATGCTTGGCCTAGCGACAAGTGCTCCATACTCCGTTGGTAACACTGGTGCAGCCCGTGACTGCTCTTGCGTTTCAACATGCAAATCATGCTGCAAGGGTTTGTCATGGATACCACTGTATCCCTTTAACTTATTGGCATTGACTCTTCCCAGCATTTCTTTGTTAATGGTTTGTAACATGGCGGTGTTGTTATCATACATCTTTTGTATGACATAAGGTCCTTTCCATGGTGATTTAAGCTTAGAAGCTTTAATCTTTCCTTTCTTCTGCAACCATAGAACCAAATCCCCCGTCTTAAAAGTCTTTAACTTGCCTTCATCAAACTGTTCCTTTCTCTTCATCTGAATTCTGGTCATATTATCAGCTGCATCAGCACGTACTTCTTCCACATGTATAATTCATGTTTCCTGACCTTAATGGAATCTTGCAATTCCATTCTCTTTCCCCACTCCGTTCTCATGGTAGGTAACAGGAATTCCACTGGAAGTAAGGCTTCCATACCATAAACTAATTGGAATGGTGTATACTTAGTGGTGACTTTATATGAAGTCCTGTATGACCACAAAGCTGTCAGCAGCTTTGTATCCCAATCCGTTCTTTGCATTGACTATCTTAGCCAAGATAGTACATAGTATTTTGTTGGTAGCCTCTGCCTGCCCATTACCCTGTGGTAATATGTTGTACTCTTTCTATGCACAATCATGAACTCTTTAGTCAACAACTCAATGGTCTCATTCATGAAGTGACTTCCCTGATCACTGATAAATTCTAAGGGACAGCCAAATCGTGTAAGTATGTTCTCATACAGGAACCTTGCTGTGGACTTGGCTGTGTTGTCCCTCAAAGCTTTAGCTTCCACCCACTTCGTAGTATAATCAGTGGCTGTAATTATGTACCTGTTCCGTGTATTCTTGGCTGGTGGGTTAATTGGTCCAACAAAGTCTAGTCCCCATTTCTGAAATGGTTCCGTAGGCATTGTAGGATGCAAGGCCATCCTTCCAGATCTCTGCAAAGGTCCTAGCCTCTGACATTCATCACAACTCTGACAATACTCGTGTACATCTTTGAACAAAGTAGGCCACCAGTAACC
The DNA here is from genome assembly GCA_030704615.1 of Takakia lepidozioides. Taxonomy (NCBI): domain Eukaryota; kingdom Viridiplantae; phylum Streptophyta; class Takakiopsida; order Takakiales; family Takakiaceae; genus Takakia; species Takakia lepidozioides. The sequence goes on from CM060732.1 coordinate 9,979,693, forward strand.
TGCGAGTAGTATCTTCCTACTGGTAGTCTCTTCTCCAAAATGACCTCCAGCCACTCCTTTATGAACTTCCTCCAAAACTTTATTTACGTTCATGGTGGTACAAGCATCGTTTTAGTACTCCATCAGGTCCTAGCTTATACATTCTGCTTCCTACCATAGTATAAGGTAAAGCTTTGATAGCGATTCTCTTCCTCTGCTCCTTACCATAACTAGGTGGGCACTGACCATGAGCAAGGTAGTATCTGATTGGCCACTGCCAATCTAACCAGTCATCTGCACTTCCCTGCACCTCCACTGCAAATAGACTCGCATCTGGTAATTGATCATCTATTCCTGTGGCTGGTTCTCCTGTTGATAACCGTGACAAGTGATCCGCCACAAGATGCAGTCTCCCAGGCTTGTAAACAACCTCGAACTCAACTCGTGCAATTATCAACCATCTTGCTATTCTTCCGCTTATCAGAGGTTTGTTTACCAGGTATATCAGAGCCTGGTGATCCACATAGAACATAAACTTCTTGCCCAACAGGTAATGCCTGAATTTCTTCACTGCATAGATCATTGCCAATGCTTCTCTTTCCGTTGTGCTATAGTTCCTTTCAGCACTGTTCATCAACCGCTAGCATAGTACACAGGTGAATCTATATTTCCTGTAACATTCTGGGCTAACACCGCTCCCAACGCTTCTCCTGATGCATCGCAGTGAACATGAAATACTACATGCCAGTGAGGGTTAATCAGCACAGGTGTAGTTGTTACTGACAGTGTAAGTTCCTCAAACGCCTGTTGACATTCAGCTGTCCAGGCAAACACTGCATCTTTCTTCAGAGCTTGCTCAATGGTGCTGCTATTTGTGCATACCTTTTGACAAATCTTCTGTAATAACTGGTTTGCCCAAGGATCTCCTTAGACTCTTAACATTCACTGGTGGTGGAGAGGCTTTAATGGACTCTGTCTTTCTGGGATCCACAAGAGTCCCTTCTTACACACAATGTGTCCCAGAAGCACCCCTGAGTTCACACAGAAGTACACTTCTCTGGATTCAGGCCCAGACCTCTCTCCCTGCATCTGGCCAGACATAACTCCAATTTATGCAAGTGCTCATTCTTAGAGCTGTACACACTGAAATCATCCAAGAATACCTGCATGAAATCATCCAGATACTCATGAAAAGATTCACTTATCACTCTCTGAAAGGTCGCTGGTGCATTACAAAGTCCAAAGGGCATGACTTTGTATGCATAAGCCCCCAGTCTGTGATGAAAGCTGTTTTCCCTTGGTCTTCTTCTGCCACTTGCACTTGATTATAACCACTGAAGCCATCCATGAATGAGTACATCTCATGGCCTGCCACAGTGTCTAATACTGCTTCTGTGAATGGCAAAGGGAAAGGATCTTTCTTCGTACAAGCATTCAGCTTCTTGTAGTTCACACATACTCTTAGTTTGCCATTCTTCTTGGGAACTATAACAATGGGTGACAACCAAGTTGTATACTCTATTGGGTATATAAACTTAGCCTCAGCCAACTTCTTATCTCTTCTCCAACCTTCTGTGCGTAGTTGGGATTCATTCTGTACCTCGCCTGCTTGATTGGTACTGACCCTGGTTCCAGTTCAATCTTATGCTGACAGACTTCAGGTGGTATCCCTTTTAGATCCTCATAGCTCCAAGCAAATACATCTCTGTATTTGATGAACAAGCTTTTAGCTTCTTCAAGAATTCCGGCTCCAAATCAGCTCCTACTTTCACCATCCTCGGTTCCTCTTTAGTTCCCACATTCACTTCCCTCACCTGCTCATCAGCTGTGATTGTCCAACCAGTCACCACTTCATCCTGTAAGCTCACAGTGGCTGGTTCCTCTAGGATTTCCATTTCTCCCTTCTCTTTCTTCATAGAAATGTGATGGGTAAATGCTGGTTTCCTCTTCAGTTGGTGTTGCTGTCACTACACCACAGCAGATACCTCTTAAACAACTTAGGCTTTCCAGCCGCATCTCTGCAACCTGCTCCCACTCTGGGTGTGCAGCAAATAGGGTAGCTTCCTGCTCCTCATCCAGTCCTCCTTTCCAGTCATACTCTCTGACTCCTCGAGGTCTTCTTGTAGCAGGTAATCTACTAGATTTCTTGTGGTAATTTGTATCTCGTGTATCCCATTATGCACGGTTAGTAACTGAGAATTCCAGTCATGGAATACCCTGGCAGCCACGGACGTCCCAATAATAAGGAGTAAGCCTCCATGACTTCATCCATCTTCAACACAGTTACTGTGATCATAAAGATCATCTTCTGTATCTGTATCTTAACTCCTCTTATTAATCCCAATGGCTGTACACTTCTTTGATCTGCCATTGTTACTGTAAATGGGGCTGGTTTCATGTTACTTAGACCAAGCTTCTTCCTTAATTGGTCTGTCATGATATTTACTCCAGGAACCTCCATCTATCAGTACATCAGTTAGTTCTGTGCTTCCAATTCTCAATTGGATTACTGGCATAGAATCATCAAAGTCCATGACTGTTTCTCGCCCTTCCGGCTTCACATTATAACTGGTCACCTTGCTGTTCAGGTCTGTGTTTCCTGTCTCCTGGGCAATTCGATTGATTGCTTGATACAGCCTGTGCCTACAATAAGGTGCCACAGCTAATAGCTGTCCAATGGTAATTTCTGGTCTGGCATATTACTTCAGCCAAAGTCTCTTCATTACTTTGCATGTCTGCATCTTCTTTCTTCCTTTCATCCTCACTCCCTTCTTCTTCTCCATCAGAATCAGAGGAATCTGCCACAGGAATATCAGTACTCTTTCATTTCCCTTATAGTATCTGCCACTTCCTTGTGTGCAGTTCCTTCTCATCTTTCCAAGTCTCTTCATCTTCAGGCATATCATTGCCACTTCATTATCATCTTCTTCCTCTACTACTGGAGGTATTAGTTTGGCTTTACTTCTTGTTACTATCATTGTACTTACTTCTGGTACAACACATGGCCTAACCATGTGAGCTGCCACCACTGGGCCCTCATTCACAGGAGCTCTCATCTCATTCTGGTGTCTTATCCAGAATGAACAGGCTGCCTTGCGATGTCCTGGCTGATTACAATAGTAACATAGTTCTTCACCATTGGGTCCTCGCCCTTGGTCTGTCTTGGATTATTTCTATAATCCTGATTCCCGGGCTGGTAATTCCCCCTTGGATTACCCTGATAGTTGCCTCTGGAATTTCCTTGGTAATTCCCTCTTGAATTACCTCTCCCTTCCATGCCATTGTTATAACCACCAGACCTACCATAGTGGTCCTGATCATTGTTTCTTCTTGGCTGGGGCTGCACCTGATGCACCCTTACTTGCCTAGGTTCTCTTGCAGCTGTCCTTCTGTTGTAGTAACAATTCTCAGTAGAATGGTTATCCATTTTACAGATAGTACAGTGTTTCTCCTTCATGTGGCATTCTGTGGTGGTATGGCCTTCATTCTGGCACTTTGCACACCATACACCCCTTCCTCCAATGTGTTGCAGCTCTGTGGCATACTTCTTCAAGATTTCTTCCAATCTTTTTCATAGTTATCCCTCTTCAACTTCTCCTTTCTTACTCTTCCTTTTAGTTCTTGCTCTTCTTCTTCATCTGACTCATCCTCAGAGTCCTCATCATCCCTTTTCTCTCTCTGAGCATTCCCAATTGCTCAATTCTGTTTGCAGTTTCAATGCCTCCTCCACTGTATTATGGGGTAACATATCCACTTTCTTTTGCAACTCTGGTCTTAGTCCACTCACAAACCAAGTCTTCTGTAAACCGGTGCTGGTACTGCAGCCAGCTTTTTCATCATCAATTCCATCTTTTCCATATACTCCTCAACAGTTTCATGCTTCTTTTGCTTTAACTGTTGTAAACTTCCATACACTTCATCCTCAGTTTTACTTGTCCTGAACCTATTTCGAAATGCTGTATTCAAGCCATTCCAGGTTAGGAAATGATTATCAGGGAATCTTGCATACCATTCACTTGCTTTCTTGATAAGTGAACAAGGAAACATCTCATCTTGGCATCATCGCCATTCTCATTGTTCACTATACACATGTGCTCAAATTGGCTAATGTGTACATCGGGATCCCCTTTTCCTGAATATATTGGAAAGGGTGGTTTTGCCCGTGTTGGTTGTAACGCCATCTGTGGCCCTACCTTCTGCCCACTGACAGGTGCTGGCACCCTTGCTGGTGCTGGTCCTTCTGGACCTGTTGTTTTTGTGGTGGATCTTCCACCAAGTGGTGGCCCTTGAGCACTCCCTGCTTCTGGCCCCACGATATTCACAGTATTCCCAGCTTCAGTTGCACTACTTCCCACACTCCCTGTCCCCCCAGAGCCAGATCCAGGCAGCCCGCCTGATCCCCCTGAGCCGACACCTTCGTTGGCCTGTGATCCAAGTGCTCCACTTGATCCAGGTCCAACGGGTTGGGATGTCCTGGTTGTAGTCTCAACCTCAGCTGTTGGGTCTACTTCTTCATATTCTTCCTCTTCCAATTTCTTCTCTCTGTTTTCATCCTCCAAGTTCTGCCCTTGGGTTTTCTTCTTCACTCATGTAACTCAACTGTAATGGTGTTGGAGAGTCTGAACTCTCCGTTGGCTCTGCCACATCCTCTTCTCCTTCTTCACCTTCCGCTTCAGAAACTGGAGTTCCTGCTTTTGGTGTTCCATGCCAACTCTTATCAAAGATTTCTGTCAAATCTTTTATCCAGGGATGTACCTCAGATCTTTCACCTCGTGATTGATCTTCTTCCTGTACCAATTCCCTTAATCTTTCTTGCAAAGAAACAGAAGGAGTGGCATCCAACTCTAGTTCTTCCGGTATGGTGATGACTCTTTGATCTTAATGGTGTGAGAGGTCCAGATGATTCCCCTATGTCTATTCCTCTCTCCCAAAGATATGGATAATTAGCTTTCAGATAGCTTTCTCTTTTTGCTGAATATCTCTGGCGTCTAGCTTCTCTTTCATCACTCATGTCCCATGTCTTTCATTTCTTTTAATGTGGCAATAACCAAAACTCTCTTCTGTAATATCTCTCGTATATGCAAAATTTCCGTCATGCAGGTAATTTGAAGAGCGGATGAATGGAAATCCGGCGCCGGATTTCCATCCGCCAGCTAAGTCGGCGCGCAAAATTTCCGTCATGCAGGTAATTCGAAGAGCGGATGAATGGAAATCCGGCGCCGGATTTCCATCCGCCAGCTAAGTCGGCGCGCAAAATTTCCGTCATGCAGGTAATTCGGAGAGCGGATGGATGGAAATCCGGCGCCGGATTTCCATCCGCCAGCTAAGTCGGCGCGCAAAATTTCCGTCATGCAGGTAATTCGGAGCGCGGATGGATGGATTTCCATCCGCCAGCTAAGTCGCGCGCAAATTTCCGTCATGCAGGTAATTCGCGCGGATGGAAAATCCGGCGCCAGGGTAGGTCGGCGCGCAAAATTCCATCATGCAGGTAATTCGGAGCGCGGATGGATGGAAATCCGGCGCCGGATTTCCATCCTCCAGGTAAGTCGGCGCTGCAAATTCGGTAGGGCGGCGCACCAAATTTCCCTCACGCAGGTAATTCGGAAGCGGATGGATGGAAATCCGGCGCCGGATTTCCATCCGCGCAGGTAGGGCGACGCGCCAAATTTCCCTCACACAGGTAATTCCGAAGCGGATGGATGGAAATCCGACGCCGGATTTCCATCCGCGGTAGGGCGACGCGCCAAATTTCCCTCACGCAGGTAATTCTGAAGCGGATGGATGGAAATCCGGCGCCGGATTTCCATCCGCAATGTTGGTCGGAGAGCGGATGGATGGAGATCCGGCGCCGAATTTCCATCCTGCAGGTAACTCGAATCCCGGATGGATGGACATCCGGCGCCGAATTTCCATCCTGCAGGTAATTCGAATCCCGGGTGGATTGAAATCCGGCGCCGAATTTCCATCCAGCAGGTACTTCGAATCCCGGGTGGATGGAAATCCGGCGCCGAATTCCAATCCAGCAGGTAATTCGAATCCCGGCTGGATGGAAAATTTCCATCCAGCAGGTAAGTCGGATCGCTGGTGTATGGATATTCGGCGCCGAATTTCCATTCGCCAGGAATTTCGAAGCGCTGAATTACCTTCCTGCAGGTAATTCTGAGCGTGTCCGATTGATTTTTCGGATTTTTCTTGGAATCCTTCATTGCTAGAGGCAAATCGGAACAGCCTCGGACGGAAATTCGGCGCCGTTTTTTCATTTTGGGAGGTTTCTGCGACTTCCTTTAAGGGGGGCCCGATGGAAATTCGGCGCCGAATTTCCATCCGGGGGATGGTCTCTGTCGGAGAGGTGCCGGCCTCTCCGCCGCTCTGTTGGATATTCGGTGCCGAATTTCCGTCCGGGGTTTGAAATATGACGGCCAGGTGCCGGCCTCTCCCCCCTCCCCGACTGCATTGGAACGGCCCCGGATGGAAATTCGGCGCCGTTTTTCCATCTGGGGAGGTTTTTATGTCGGCCAGTTTTCGGCCTAACCCCCCGACACGACTTCCTTTGGGGGGGCCCGGATGGAAATTCGGCGCCGAATCTCCATCCAGGGGATGCTCTCTGTCGAACACGTGCCGGCCTCTACGCCCGAGGCGACTTCATCCGGGCGTCCCCTGTTGGATATTCGGTGCCAATTTCCGTCCGGGGTTGAAATGTGACGGCCAGGTGCCGGCCTCTCCCCCCTCCCCGACTTCATCCGAACCACCCCGGATGGAAATTCGGCGCCATTTTTTCATTTGGGGAGGTTTTTATGTCGGCCAGTTTTCGGCCTAACCCCCCGACACAACTTCCTTTGGGGGGGGCCGGATGGAAATTCAGCGCCGAATCTCCATCCAGGGGATGCTCTCTGTCGAACACGTGCCGACCTCTACGCCCGAGGCGACTTCATCCGGGCGTCCCCTGTTGGATATTCGGTGCCGAATTTCCGTCCGGGGGTTGAAATGTGACGGCCAGGTGCCGGCCTCTCCCCCCTCCCGACTGCATCCGAACGCCCCGGATGGAAATTCGGCCGTTTTTCCATCTGGGGATGTTTTTATTGCGGCCAGTTTTCGGCCTGACCCCCCGACACGACTTCCTTTGGGGGAGCCCGGATGTAAATTCGGCGCCGAATCTCCATCCAAGGGATATTCTCTGTCGCATACGCGCCGGCCTCTGCGCCCGAGGCGACTTCATCCGGGCTTCCCTTGTTGTATATTCGGTGCCGAATTTCCGTCCGGGGTTGTAATGTGAGGGCCAGATGGCGGCCTTTCCCCCGAGCCGACTGCATCCGAAAGGCCTCGGATGGAAATTCGGCGCCGTTTTTCCATCAAGGTTTTTATGTCGGCCAGTTTTTCGGCGTGACCCCCGACATGACTTCATTTGGGGGATCCGAATGGAAATTCGGCGCTGAATTTCCATCCGGGGGATGTTCTCTGTCGGACAGGTGCCGGCATCTCTGCCCCAGACGACTTCATCCGTGTGGCCCCTGTTGGATATTGGGTGCCGAATTTCCATTCGGGGGTAGTAATGTGACGGCACGGTGCCGGCTTCTCCCCTTCAGCCGACATCATCCGGACGGCCCCCCACTTTCTGACTGCATACCGTTGGCAGTTATTGCGCAAAGACCAGGGCCGCATTCCGGAGACAAGGTTCATTAACACTCTGACTGTGGATTTTGATTTGGATCAGGCTTCGTCGCTCGGACAAATCGGCACCGCATTCCTTCCCATCGCTGCATTCCCCTTCTACCAGGGAGCTTGCCCGCACGCCATCCTGGCAGTCTTGTGTGCACATCTCCCATGGCGGAAAACCCGAGCGCTACAGTGTACTGCCCTCCTCACGAGCATAGAGCTTCATTTCCGTGCAGAGGGGACATCTGCCGGGTGATGGAGAAATATCTGTGCGTTCGATACCACCTGAAACCGGGGTCGGTTTTTTTGGAGGAGGAAATGAAGGACTCAAACGGCCTTGTTGTCGAGAGTATTGTTGTGCTCCACGATGATTTCGGCGATGGCAGGGAATGGCGAGTTTCCCATCGGACAACGTCATATACAGGGCTGTTGGGGACTTCATTTGCCCGCCAAATGCACCTTCTATCCTGGCGCCTTCCACGAAACAATCCGCGAATCAGAGAGTGGCTACCTCAAAGAGAGAATTCCGCAACGAAGTAAATCCAGAGCCGAACCCATCCATGAAGACGAGCGAGAACCGGGTTGTTCACAACCTGTCCGACTCAGACGAGGTCATGGAAGTTCCGAGGTCGTCCCGGAGATCAAGCAAGTCCTCAATGGACGTCAGTGGAGGAGGGAGTCATATTCCCAGCACGAGCACCGCAGTTCGATCTATTCTTGAAATTCTGCGAGGGCTTCACCTGGAGGGACACCGGTCGGAGCTGGCCGGGCTGGACTACAGCAAGTTCGCAATTAAATTGGTTACATGCCTTCCCGCCGACGCGACGGTAATATCTTCTTTGAGTTCCCTCCTCGGGCGGACTACTCGAGGGCGTCCGGAATGTTGACAGATATGGATAGAAAACATGACGGTCATCCTTGGTGCGTTACCAAAACCACCAGCATGAAGATGCTCGATGGTGTGCGGGTGCGCTACGTTGTTTGTGCGGGCGCGTTGCGGTGTTTCTCCCCAACTTGCTTCCACTTTAAATCAAGAGGTCACAGGAATGAGACCGATTGGACAGGCACAGCTCATCAACCATTTCAAGCTCATGAGAAGGTTCCGAACTCCACATTTAAGTGTGCGTATTGCAAAGAACCACCACACTGCATGTCTGTTTGTAATGCCAAGCAGTTCTATGTGCTGCACCGTTTCCCTGACCTCACCCGAGCTTGCATACACGTTGGTTCCCATTGTCACAAATTGGCGAGGGGGAACTCGCGGGAGGCTGCCCACGAGGCAGAGCAGCTCGTTCAGGAGGAGGTTAAGTTGAGACCGGGTGCCAAACCCAAACAGATACAGCTCCAAGCCGCCCATAAGATGGCATTGGCCAGAATTATGTCGGAAGACGGCTCCGATAGAGTTCCTCTCGATGAGAAGGAAATGGAGGCATTGCTGGAGTCGGTGTCCCACGTATGTTCACCGAATGTCCGAAACCACATTGTCTCATGCAAACAGAAAATTGGGCGTGGCTCGGATATGCACTCCATTCTGGAGGTGAAGCGACGATGTGGATATGACTACATTCATGGAAGTAGGTTTCCAGGACAAGGGACTGAGGCAGATCGTTGTTTCGTATTCAAAATGTCCACGTGTGGACCTGGCAGCGGCGTCGAACTGGTCGACAGGATGACGAGTGGGAACTTGTCAAACAGTTGGGTCATGTTCGACCATATCAAGCGAATTACAAATCACCAGTGGGTGACAATGGGTGCACATGTCTACGACACCCACTGCAGGATGCTAATGACAATTGCTATTTGTGAGATGAAAGGAGAGGACACACAATCGGAGATGCTTCTTTGGCAGGGAATAAACGAACAGATGGCCAAGGCGGGATTGCCCCCTCCCAATTTCCGTGGTTTCATGGCGGACAACGCACAAGCAAATTGGGCTGCCATCCGAAGGGTGTACGGCAAAGACCCCAATGTTCCCATGGAAGGCAAGGAGAGATCTTGTGGGTTCCATTTTCTGCAGAGCCTTTCGCAGTACACAACCAGGCTCGTGGCACCAGATTTCAGAGAGGAGCACCGTTTCTCTTTTTGGGCCGAAAACTGGCTAAGTCCCAACATGCACTGGTACCGTGTCTGGAAAAATGGCGCCGAATTTCTTTTTTTGGGCCGAAAACTGGCTAAGTCCCAACATGCACTGGTATAGTGTCTGGAAAAATGGCGCCGAATTTCCCTATTTTGCGCCGAAAACTGGCTAAGTCCGGGAAAAATGGCGCCGAATTACCTGTCATGAGGGGACCTATAGCCGCGGAATTCGGCACCATTTTTCGCCAGAGAGACCTATTACCGCGAAATACGTCGCCGTTTTTTCAGGTTACGGACCCTATTACCGCGAAATTCGGCGCCATATTTGCACATGTCGCTGGGAATTGGCATGAGCGGAAGACGAAATATCATGAGCACAAATGTCAAAACTACAATTTTCCCTTCAAGGGGCCGAATAATATATTTGTTTTTCCTGACACATTGCATTAAATTATTGTTTTTATTGTTTTTTTTTTTCAAAATTTGTACTTCTGCTCATGAAAACCGATTGTCTTACTACTCCGCTCATGCCGCTCATGCCGCTCATGCTCATGAAATAGCTAACCTCGGCCCATGCCAAACGCTTATTCATGGAAAGTGAGGGGCAGGTCAAAATGTTGCAGTCATTGACTGAGCACTTGAAGGAAGCCGGGGTCAAGTCCAGAACGAAATACAAGTCAAAGCTTGTGAAGCTGGTGGCCATTGCAGATCCGCCACTTGGAAAGGACTTCATCCCCGAGATTGCAAAACACTATTCTCGGGCCATGCAGCCGACCATGCAGTTGGAGAAACTGCATCACCTCTCAACGGCATGTGTTGAGGCGAAAGAGAAGGTGAGGTTTCAATGCACTGAAGTTCCTTCCTAGCAATAGCCACTCTTCTTCCTGCTCCTGACATTGGATCGGAAATGGTAGACATGGTTGCTGTCGATCTGGAACGCATCGGAGAGTATAAGGACAATGTGGTCTTTTCCACTCGAAGTTTCCGACCCTGCAGTGGATGTGTGGCTCAACCGCATGACTTGGTGGTTCCAGGTAATTCAAGGTACTTCCCCAGATTTGCTTTTCTGAAATGAATTCCCTGAATTGCTACGTGACAATGCATGTGGGAATCGCAGGTAATGACGAATGCGAAGGAGCAAGTCGTAATGCATACAAATTCGTTCGGCTTGTACGTCAAATGGGATGGAACACAAACACTGGAAGACTACGTGACACGTTTCAGATGTGCGTACAAGGACAACCTCTTCGCCATGGAGCTGCAGACAGCAAGAAGGAGCGTGGAGTTTACACATCAGGAGGGAGCGGGAAAAGCTGCAATGCGAATTGTTTACAGGTGAAGCCCAGCTGCCCTTGTATGCAAAGCTTGGTTATGAGGTTTGTCTAGGAAATGCGGCACCGCATTCGCATTTAATGTTTTTGGTTGCACTCTGCGAGTACGTTGGTCTCAACTTTTGCTCACGCATGCTGACTGCCGTGCAGGTATATGAAAAACGTGCTTCTTCAGACAGGGGCCCTGGCTCAAGAGCCCCCGTTCTTCATGGCTTGGACCGTGGCGAGCCCAAGCTGTGTCTACACACCCAAGATACAGAAACAATGGCATGCCGCGCATCTCGTTGGATGCCCGTGGTACCTGGACATGTCTAGCGGAATTGTTGACGAGTCTGAGAAAGATTTGCACGCAAAAGCAGAAGAGAAGAGAAAGGAAAGACGTGTCCCTGCTGGGCCAGAGTCGGCAAAGGAAGCTGCTGCTCTGGAACAATCCAGAAAGGCAGCTGAGATGGCACATAAGACGGTGGATGCAGCTGTGTAGGCTCAACAGAAGGGGTCGAAGAAGAGGACTCGCCAGCAAGGAGCAGCAGTTATAACACCCAAGAAAACAAAGAAGCAGAAACAGATAGAACAGGAAGAGGGTGACGAAGAGGACTCCGATGGAGACTTTGCAACCAGCCCACCCCCCGAAACGCAGCCGAAATTCCCTGTGCCCACTGTTGTCATGAGAGGGACGAGAACAGGCTCGGCAAAGAAGACACTCTTCAACCTCCCGGGGGGGCACCCTTTCGAGCCGGTGGAAATGAAGAGGCCGAAACTGGATCCCGATACAGTAGTCCAGTGTGTAAATGAGAGTTTCTTGGCGGCTTTGGATGGATGGGCAGCCAAGTTGGCATACATGAAGACCATGGAGGGTCTGAAGGGCAGAGCACTGAAGAAGGCGGCTACCGAAGAGCCTTCCGACACCCCTGGGTTTCTGAAGATGGTCTCGTTCTTTGAGAGGGTGTGTGCAGACAAGGATTGTAGGAGGGGCGGAAATGCCACCGAGTGGTCTTGCGATATGATCATATTGGATATTCCGGACGGAGAGCCTGTGGATGGATTGCAAGCTTTGCCATCTTGGAACAGGTACTCCGAGTCCTTTTGGAAGAAAGGATTCGGGCTCGCCGGCATGGTTTTGGACGACAGAGGCTGTGTGGTTGTCCTGGCGAGCAGAGGCAAAAACACGCAGACAGGAATTGCGAAGTGGACCCGCAAGAGCACCGTCCCAATTCTGAAGAAGAAGTGGACGTGCATCAACACATTGGGCCTTCGGTCGGAAGGGAAGAAGGAAATTACGACATTGGCACTCGTCCTTTCATTTTCTTAGGTGTTTTGAAATGCGGTGCTACATTCGATTTGGAAGGAGAGATTGTTGGTTGACCCAAACTGCGACCCCATCGATTACGACGTCATGTTCAACAACGTTCCCACGGAACTTCTCCCTCATAGCCTCACTTCAACGGAACCCCTGCGGTATTCACGGACTCGGAGCCCTGCCTTCATTCAGACAATTATGGAGACATGCACTGACATGGAGGGCACACTGCTCGACCTCATCTGTGGGACAGGTATGCAGAATCTTGTTCTATGTTGTTCTGCAAATTTTCGTTATGCTTTAATTCGCAACATCTGAAGGGCCATGTTATAATGTGTTGATGGCATTGTAACAGGTGCCTCAATGTGGGCTGGGCGGTTTTCCGACCGGCACCTCTTTGCCTATGAGGAGGACACATCCGTCTGGGGATCCCATCTGGAAGGGCTTCAACGGAATGAGAAGGCTCCCATCGAAGCCAAAGACTCCTCGGATTCGTCGGAGTCGGAGGAAGAGACAGTGGACATTGATGCCGAGGAGAACCCGGAATACGAGTGTGTGCAAACATTGTAAGTTTGCAAAGCCTTCTGGGTGATTTTTGTCAAACGCATTTCCGGACTGTGGTTCTCATTGGTCTCGTTGGTGATTGTTATGTGCAGGATTCCAGGATCCGGGTCGAAACATGTAGGGCCTACACTTCCTGCCAAGAAGAATGTCCCGTTCTTTGCGAGGGCTGACTTCATGACGAGCCCGGTGAAGGACTACTTCCTTCCTACTTATGCAGCTAAACTCGCAAATACAGCGATTAGACGATGTGAGAATCCCAGTAAAAAAGAGCAGATTTTGGAGAGGGCTGGGGAGGACAGAAGGATAAGGAAAGAGTTGGCAACAACTGAGACAGGTAGACAGGTGCGAAAGTTCATTTGTGATTCAGCGGATGAGAGCGATGCAAACAGGGAGGACGACGACCCAACGGAGGTGAGATGGTCGGTTTCGCAAGGGGAAGATGGGATTTTCGAAAGCCTGGCCAACGAGCAGTCCGCTGGAGAAGAGAAAGGCAATGTCGGGGTGGAGGCGGAGCAGGACAGTCAAGGACATGACGACGATACTGATGATTTTCAAGATTAATAGAATTTTAATGAACTCTCTGTACATTTAAATTCTCTTCCAGAGTATATAAAGGAAATTCTCCCCGTCCTTCATGTCCCCTCTCCCATGTGCTTCTCAACGACACCATCGTCCAAACCATGTCCCTACCAAAATCGGAAATGCGGCACCGCATTTCCAAAACCGGGGCAAGAACAATTTTCCGTTTCAGGGTTTAAACATCAGAAACTGTTCGGTTGAACGGAAATGCGGTGCCGCATTTCCGTTTTTGACACGGCAGTTTTGCCGATTGCCAGCTCCTTCCATGGAGGTAAATGAAAATGCCACCCCGCATGCGGAGGTCGAACACGTTATTTAAATGGCGGACATGGAAATGCGGTGCCGCATTTCCATTTTGGAGATGGAAGTTTTTCCAACTGCAGACCCATCGACGGAAATGCGGCTCCGCATTCCATGATGCTAGACGGGAATGCAACACCGCATTCCATTGTCCAATAAGAAATTTCGATGACGTACATGGAAATGCGGCGTCGCATTTCCAGAACGGACATCGTTGTTTGTCCAATTCCAGACCCTTGGACGGAAATGCGGCACCGCATTACATTGTCCAATAAGAACTTTCGATTGCCAAACATGGAAATGCGGCGCCGCATTTCCAAAACAAACATCGTTGTTTGTCCAATTCCAGACCCGTGTGGGCATTCCGTCTTGTTGGACGGAAATGCGGCACCGCATTCCATTGTCCAATACGAAATTTTGATGACGGACATAGAAATGCGGTGCCGCATTTCTAGAACGGACATCGTTGTTTGTCCAATTCCAGACCCTTGGACGGAAATGTGCTTTGCAATCCTTGCAATCTCAGCTCCTTCAGTATCTGTATCGCCTGTGGGGTAGCAATCGTTTGTTTCTGCAGAATTGTGGTGCTCTTCACCCTGATTTCCTCCATTCCTCTCACTCTCTTCATTTTAGACCCACAGAAATATTTTGGTTGTAACAACTGCAGAAATGCCTGTAGTGCACAAAGCATAAACGTATGGTTGCCACAAAAAGCTATGGGTAATTTCTTGTAAGCCTGCGGGGCTTGCAAGCATCGCTCAAGAGAAAAGCTCCGCTCTGTTCTTTCGTGTCTATGCCACTGCGTAAGTAATATTGCGAGCGTATAGTCTGTTAGTTCCTCCATAGTTTCCAAGCTATAACATTGATGGTCTGTCCCGTCGAGACGCCCGTTACTCAGAACGACGCCGCCTCTTGCGCTTAATTTCCCTCCAATTTCTTGATCATTTCTCTGGCTTTCTATTGGCTGTAACCGCTGTGACTGGATTTTAGATTTCATTTTCTTTAGTGGACTTTCCCTGCTGGATAGTACACTAGGATCACACATGTGACAAGAATTTCGCTTTTCTGTACTTGCCCTTTGTTCGTTCCCCTTTTCCGTATTCATTAATGGGCCCGCCTTTCATCCAATTTGACGCGCTGATTAGGTATTTTGACGGCCATTCTTGTCTTCTTTCTTGATGACACCTGTTCTTGCACTTCCTTCTCAGCTGTGTGTCGCGCCCTGACTTCCACGTGTCTATTTTTAAACTGGTTTCCGTCTTTTCTTCCGTCAGCCATTTTCCTGAAGTTATGTGCGCCACCTGTCACTGATTCTATGGATCGTGTAATCCTAGTAGGCTGTGTTGAGCTGTGACAGACTGTGTCATACTGTGGTACGCTGTGATAGGCTGTGATGCACTGTGGTAAGTGTGATAGGCTGTGACACGCGTGGTAGGTTGTGATAGGCTGTGTTGCGCCATGCTGGGCTGTGATAGGCTGTGTCACGTTGTGATGGACTGTGATAGGCTACTATGGGCTGTGATAGGCTGTGATGGGCTGTGATAGGGTGCTGGGCTGTGATAGGCTGTGTGCTTGTTTGCCCGCCCTGTCATATATGCTTGGCCTAACGACAAGTGCTCCATACTCCGTTGGTAACACTGGTGCAGCCCGTGACTGCTCTTGCGTTTCAACATGCAATCATGTTGTAATGGTTTGTCATGGATACCACTGTATCCCTTCAACTTATTGGCATTGACTCTTCCCAGCATCTCTTTGTTAATGGTTTGTAACATGGCGGTGTTGTTATCATACATCTTTTGTATGACATAAGGTCCTTTCCAGGGTGATTTAAGCTTAGAAGCTTTAATCTTTCCTTTCTTCTACAACCATAGAACCAAATCCCCCGTCTTAAAAGTCTTTAACTTGCCTTCATCAAACTGTTCCTTTCTCTTCATCTGAATTCTGGTCATATTATCAGCTGCATCAGCACGTACTTCTTCCACATGGTATAATTCATGTTTTCCTGACCTTAATGGAATCTTGCAATTCCATTCTCTTTCCCCACTCCGTTTTCATGGTAGGTAACAGGAATTCCATTGGAAGTAAGGCTTCCATACCATAAACTAATTGGAATGGTGTATACTTAGTGGTGACTTTATATGAAGTCCTGTATGACCACAAAGCTGTCAGCAGCTTTGTATCCCAATCCGTTCTGTTTGCATTGACTATCTTAGCCAAGATAGTACATAATATTTTGTTGGTAGCCTCTGCCTGCCCATTACCCTGTGGGTAATATGTTGTACTCTTTCTATGCACAATCATGAACTCTTTAGTCAACAACTCAATGGTCTCATTCATGAAGTGACTTCCAGATCACTGATAAATTCTAAGGACAGCCAAATCGTGTAAGTATGTTCTCATACAGGAACCTTGCTGTGGACTTGGCTGTGTTGTCCCTCAAAGCTTTAGCTTCCACCCACTTCGTAGTATAATCAGTGGCTGTAATTATGTACCTGTTCCGTGTATTCTTGGCTGGTGGGTTAATCGGTCCAACAAAGTCTAGTCCCCATTTCTGAAATGGTTCCGTAGGCATTGTAGGATGCAAGGCCATCCTTCCAGATCTCTGCAAAGGTCCTAGCCTCTGATATTCATCACAACTCTGACAATACTCGTGTACATCTTTGAACAAAGTAGGCCACCAGTAACCTGCGAGTAGTATCTTCCTACTGGTAGTCTCTTCTCCAAAATGACCTCCAGCCACTCCTTTATGAACTTCCTCCAAAACTTTATTTACTTCATGGTGGTACAAGCATCGTTTTAGTACTCCATCAGGTCCTAGCTTATACATTCTGCTTCCTACCATAGTATAAGGTAAAGCTTTGATAGCGATTCTCTTCCTCTGCTCCTTACCATAACTAGGTGGGCACTGACCATGAGCAAGGTAGTATCTGATTGGCCACTGCCAATCTAACCAGTCATCTGCACTTCCTGCACCTCCACTGCAAATAGACTCGCATCTGGTAATTGATCATCTATTCCTGTGGCTGGTTCTCCTGTTGATAACCGTGACAAGTGATCTGCCACAAGATGCAGTCTCCCAGGCTTGTAAACAACCTCGAACTCAAACTCGTGCAAGATTATCAACCATCTTGCTATTCTTCCGCTTATCAGAGGTTTGTTTACCAGGTATATCAGAGCCTGGTGATCCACATAGAACATAAACTTCTTGCCCAACAGGTAATGCCTGAATTTCTTCACTGCATAGATCATTGCCAATGCTTCTCTTTCCGTTGTGCTATAGTTCCTTTCAGCACTGTTCATCAACCTGCTAGCATAGTACACAGGTGAATCTATATTTCCTGTAACATTCTGGGCTAACACCGCTCCCAACGCTTCTCCTGATGCATCACAGTGAACATGAAATACTACATGCCAGTGAGGATTAATCAGCACAGGTGTAGTTGTTACTGACAGGGTAAGTTCTTCAAACGCCTGTTGACATTCAGCTGTCCAGGAAAACACTGCATCTTTCTTCAGAAGCTTGCTCAATGGTGCTGCTATTTGTGCATACCTTTTGACAAATCTTCTGTAATAACTGGTTTGCCCAAGGAATCTCCTTAGACTTTTAACATTCACTGGTGGTGGAGAGGCTTTAATGGACTCTGTCTTTCTGGGATCCACAAGAAGTCCCTTCTTACACACAATGTGTCCCAGAAGCACCCCTGAGTTCACACAGAAAGTACACTTCTCTGGATTCAGGCCCAGACCTCTCATCCTGCATCTGCCAGACATAACTCCAATTTATGCAAGTGCTCATTCTTAGAGCTGTACACACTGAAATCATCCAAGAACACCTGCATGAAATCATCCAGATACTCATGAAAAGATTCACTTATCACTCTCTGAAAGGTCGCTGGTGCATTACAAAGTCCAAAGGGCATGACTTTGTATGCATAAGCCCCCAGTCTGTGATGAAAGCTGTTTTTCCTTGGTCTTCTTCTGCCACTTGCACTTGATTATAACCACTGAAGCCATCCATGAATGAGTACATCTCATGGCCTGCCACAGTGTCTAATACTGCTTCTGTGAATGGCAAAGGGAAAGGATCTTTCTTCGTACAAGCATTCAGCTTCTTGTAGTTCACACAAACTCTTAGTTTACCATTCTTTTTGGGAACTATCACAATGGGTGACAACCAAGTTGTATACTCTATTGGATATATAAACTTAGCCTCAGCCAACTTCTTGATCTCTTCTCCAACCTTCTGTGCGTAGTTGGGATTCATTCTGTACCTCGCCTGTTTTGATTGGTACTGACCCTGGTTCCAGTTCAATCTTATGCTGACAGACTTCAGGTGGTATCCCTTTTAGATCCTCATAGCTCCAAGCAAATACATCTCTGTATTTGATGAACAAGCTTTTAGCTTCTTCAAAGAATTCCGGCTCCAAATCAGCTCCTACTTTCACCATCCTCGGTTCCTCTTTAGTTCCCACATTCACTTCCCTCACCTGCTCATCAGCTGTGATTGTCCAACCAGTCACCACTTCATCCTGTAAGCTCACAGTGGCTGGTTCCTCTAGGATTTCCATTTCTCCTTCTCTTTCTTCATAGAAATGTGATGGGTAACTGCTGGTTTCCTCTTCAGTTGGTGTTGCTGTCACTACACCACAGCAGATACCTCTTAAACAACTTAGGCTTTCCAGCCGCATCTCTGCAACCTGCTCCCACTCTGGGTGTGCAGCAAATAGGGTAGCTTCCTGCTCCTCATCCAGTCCTCCTCTCCAGTCATACTCTCTGACTCCCGAGGTCTTCTTGTAGCAGGTAATCTACTAGATTTCTTTGTGGTAATTTGTATCTCGTGTATCCCATTATGCACGGTTAGTAACTGAGAATTCCAGTCATGGAATACCCTGGCCTGTTTCAGCCACCACGGACGTCCCAATAATAAGGAGTAAGCCTCCATGACTTCATCCATCTTCAACACAGTTACTGTGATCATAAAGATCATCTTCTGTATCTGTATCTTAACTCCTCTTATTAATCCCAATGGCTGTACACTTCTTTGATCTGCCATTGTTACTGTAAATGGGGCTGGTTTCATGTTACTTAGACCAAGCTTCTTCTTAATTGGTCTGTCATGATATTTACTCCAGCCTCCATCTATCAGTACATCAGTTAGTTCTGTGCTTCCAATTCTCAATTGGATTACTGGCATAGAATCATCAAAGTCCATGACTGTTTCTCGCCCTTCCGGCTTCACATTATAACTGGTCACCTTGCTGTTCAGGTCTGTGTTTCCTGTCTCCTGGGCAATTCGATTGATTGCTTGATACAGCCTGTGCCTACAATAAGGTGTCCAGCCAATAGCTGTCCAATGGTAATTTCTGCTTTGGTCTGGCATATTACTTCAGCCCAAAGTCTCTTCATTACTTTGCATGTCTGCATCTTCTTTCTTCCTTTCATCCTCACTCCCTTCTTCTTCTCCATCAATCAGAGGAATCTGCCACAGGAATATCAGTACTCTTCTGCATTTCCCTTATGTATCTGCCACTTCCTTGTGCAGTTCCTTCTCATCTTTCCAAGTCTCTTCATCTTCAGGCATATCATTGCCACCTTCATTATCATCTTCTTCCTCTACTCTGAGGTATTAGTTTGGCTTTACTTCTTGTTACTATCATTGTACTTACTTCTGGTACAACACATGGGCCTAACCATGTGAGCTGCCACCACTGGGCCCTCATTCACAGGAGCTCTCATCTCATTCTGGTGTCTTATCCAGAATGAACAGGCTGCCTTGCGATGTCCTGGCTGATTACAATAGTAACATAGTTCTTCACCATTGGGTCCTCGCCCTTGGTCTGTTCTTGGATTATTTCTATAATCCTGATTCCCGGGCTGGTAATTCCCCCTTGGATTACCCTGATAGTTGCCTCTGGAATTTCCTTGGTAATTCCCTCTTGAATTACCTCTCCCTTCCATGCCATTGTTATAACCACCAGACCTACCATAGTGGTCCTGATCATGTTTTCTTCTTGGCTGGGGCTGCACCTGATGCACCCTTACTTGCCTAGGTTCTCTTGCAGCTGTCCTTCTGTTGTAGTACAATTCTCAGTAGAATGGTTATCCATTTTACAGATAGTACAGTGTTTTTCTCTTTCATGTGGCATTCTGTGGTGGTATGGCCTTCATTCTGGCACTTTTTGCACACCATACACCCTTCCTCCAATGTGTTGCAGCCTCTGTGGCATACTTCTTCAAGATTTCTTCCAATCTTTTTTCATAGTTATCCCTCTTCAACTTCTCCTTTCTCTTACTCTTCCTTTTTTAGTTCTGCTCTTCTTCTTCATCTGACTCATCCTCAGAGTCCTCATCATCCTTTTTTTCTCTCTCCTGAGCATTCCCAATTGCTCAATTCTGTTTGCAGTTTCAAATGCCTCCTCCACTGTATTATGGGGTAACATATCCACTTTCTTTTGCAACTCTGGTCTTAGTCCACTCACAAACCAAGTCTTCTGTAAACCGGTGCTGGTACTGCAGCCAGCTTTTTCATCATCAATTCCATCTTTTCCATATACTCCTCAACAGTTTCATGCTTCTTTTGCTTTAACTGTTGTAAACTTCCATACACTTCATCCTCAGTTTTACTTGTCCTGAACCTATTTCGAATGCTGTATTCAAGCCATTCCAGGTTAGGAAATGATTATCAGGGAATCTTGCATACCATTCACTTGCTTTCTTGATAAGTGAACAAGGAAACAATCTCATCTTGGCATCATCGCCATTCTCATTGTTCACTATACACATGTGCTCAAATTGGCTAATGTGTACATCGGGATCCCCTTTTCCTGAATATATTGGAAAGGGTGGTTTTGCCCGTGTTGGTTGTAACGCCATCTGTGGCCCTACCTTCTGCCCACTGACAGTGCTGGCACCCTTGCTGGTGCTGGTCCTTCTGGACCTGTTTTTGTGGTGGATCTTCCACCAAGTGGTGGCCCTTGAGCACTCCCTGCTTCTGGCCCCACGATATTCACAGTATTCCCAGCTTCAGTTGCTCCCACACTCCCTGTCCCCCCAGAGCCATCCAGGCAGCCCGCCTGATCCCCCTGAGCCGACACCTTCGTTGGCCTGTGATCCAAGTGCTCCACTTGATCCAGGTCCAACGGGTTGGGATGTCCTGGTTGTAGTCTCAACCTCAGCTGTTGGGTCTACTTCTTCATATTCTTCCTC
The DNA here is from genome assembly GCA_030704615.1 of Takakia lepidozioides. NCBI lineage: Eukaryota > Viridiplantae > Streptophyta > Takakiopsida > Takakiales > Takakiaceae > Takakia > Takakia lepidozioides. Next base: position 10,000,678 of record CM060732.1, read on the forward strand.
TTCCAATTTCTTCTCTCTGTTTTCATCCTCCAAGTTCTGCCCTTGGGTTTCTTCTTCACTCATGTAACTCAACTGTAATGGTGTTGGAGAGTCTGAACTCTCCGTTGGCTCTGCCACATCCTCTCTCCTTCTTCACCTTCTGCTTCAGAAACTGGAGTTCCTGCTTTTGGTGTTCCATGCCAACTCTTATCAAAGATTTCTGTCAAATCTTTTATCCAGGGATGTACCTCAGATCTTTCACCTCGTGATTGATCTTCTTCCTGTACCAATTCCCTTAATCTTTCTTGCAAAGAAACAGAAGGAGTGGCATCCAACTCTAGTTCTTCCGGTATGGGTGATGTACTCTTTGATCTTAATGGTGTGAGAGGTCCAGATGATTCCCCTATGTCTATTCCTCTCTCCCAAAGATATGGATAATTAGCTTTCAGATAGCTTTCTCTTTTTGCTGAATATCTCTGGCGTCTAGCTTCTCTTTCATCACTCATGTCCCATGTCTTTCATTTCTTTTAATGTGGCAATAACCAAAACTCTCTTCTGTAATATCTCTCGTATATGCCTGGGTTTCTTTCAAGCTTCAATGCACCCTTGGCTATACTTGAAGTCTCCGTTACCATATAACCATATGGCAAACAAGTCTGGAAAAGCTGTTCTTGGTGTGAGTTTGATCCACAAAATATCCTTTGGAATCCAATTCTTTACCAGTACAAGCTCTTCATGCATATGAGTATAAACATTCACTTTTCTTTCTTCCCAGCCTTCAACTCTACTACTCGCTTAATGGATAGCAATGCTATCACATAACCAATGTTGGTAACCAACGTGCTCTTCCTCTACAGGTACCTGATAATCTTTAGAATCTTTATCACTCCTTTCTCCAGACCCCATTCCGGATCAGCATCATGCACTCGCTTAAGAATATTTTCTTTACAACCGTCTGGCAATTCCAAGAACCTTTGAAAGAATTGGACAATCTTTCTTCCGTTCCACAGGGAATTTGATTCACTTCAAATTCTTTAATGGTCCACCACCATGATCCCACCAGATGCCTGTCACATCTGGTTGTTCATGACTCAGTTCCCCAGTATGGTCGCCAAATGTCGCGCGGCTTTTACTCACCATCCCTTCGCTATCCGAGGCGGAAACTCCAAGATAGAAGAGTTGGAAATCTCTAAGTACTCAGCCCGCGCAGAACAATCAGTCATGACCTACAGCTAGTGTATCATGGGGGTGTTTCCTATTTGTTTCCCTTTTGGCATTCATGTTAGCTACCTTACCATTGATAATTAAGTATCAGTTTGCTTCATCAATCTATCGGATTCCATCAACTCATCCATTCATTCCACAGCTTCACTCAGATCTCTCTACACAGTGTGATTGTATCGTATAAGTATCAGATTATGATTTATCAGGTATCAGGCCGAAGCCATTGTGTCTCTAATCTGCTTTACAATATCACTACAGCTTTGCATATAACAAGCATCTTAATCATCTCTCCTCTCCTTCACCGTGCTCTCCATGCTTGCTTCCGTTCTTGCTCTCCGCCCGATCCCCTCTCTTCCCTGACCAAGAAGTCCTTCCCCTGACGTGCTTCCAAGATTAATCCCCCTTACCAGTCCTTGCTTCCCCCTTTATCTTCCTACCCGTGGCTCTAACCGTTTCCCTCACTAACCGTCGTCCGTGAACTAACATGTTCCATTTGCAGGTGTTGTTCCCCACAGTCGTTCCCTGTCCTGCTCTCCGTTCCCTATGGTCGTGACAGCTGTGTCAAGCTGTGACTGGCTGTGTGAAACTGTGACGGGCTGTGACTGGCTGTGCGACTGTGTTTGGCTGTGTCGGGCTGTGTCGGCTGTGACGGGCTGTGTTGGCTGTGTCGGTTGTGACGACTGTGACGGGCTTGTGTTGGCTGTGATGGACTGTGTAACCCCCTTTACAGTGTGCTGTTGTCACCCCCGAAGGCTCCTGTTGGTCCTCAGTCTGTGCAAAAATTAAGGGTACCCTACAGATCCCGTATAAGTGTCTAAGTCCCAGACAGTCCTCTAACAACCTCTTGCTTGCCGGTCCACTCAAACAGAAAATGCCATCGTGGTTGTCTAACATAACAACTCCAGGTGTCACCATGGCACGCTCAATGGCTGGCCTAGCTGGCAGCTCCATCATTCTGGCAGCTGCAGCTTGCCATGGCACCGCGCCTAGCGACAAAATACACTACAGCACCCGGGGCGTGCCGGGGACAAATTGCGACGTCGGGAAGTCAACCTCCACGTCGGTCCGATGTCGGTCCTGGAACGTCGCAGATTAGCAACCTAGGGGAATCGCTAATCCCCCAGGTCCCCTTGGCCACGATCAGCGACGGCGGAATGTCATCGCCCCTCCGGGGCGTTGCAATATGACGACTCCCGGGAGTCACAACAAAGGACAAGGAGGGGGGTCCATCCCTCCCCCTGCGTCATGGGGCAGTCGCAAGGACGTCGCCCATCCCCAGAAATAGCCACGCGCCGGCGTCGTCGGCACATCGCACCCTGGGATATTAAAGCCCCCACTCGGCGATGCCTGGACATCGCAGATGGGTCTATTCTGCTAGGGGACTGGCGACGCCCGGAATCGCCATGACACGTCGCTGCCATCTGGGGGCGTCACTACCCCCCATGGGTAGGGAGGTTCTCTGGTGATGTCCGGGAATTGCACGGACGTCGCAGCCCCCGGGGGCCGTCGCTAGCTCCGTGGGAGGCACGTTCTTATGCGACTCCCTGGAGTCGCAACAACGTCGCAGCCCCTGGGCGGCGTCGCTAGCTCCACGTTGGCGTGGTTCTGTTGCGACTGCTGGGAATCGCAAGAGCGTCGCTGGTCGCCCCCGACGTTGCCTGGGTGGGAGGGTAGCCAGCTGGTATTGGGGTGGGGTTTTGGGGTTTTTTTTTCGTTGTGGGGGGGGGGGGGGTGTTCTTGGGGTTGGGGTGTGCCTCGTGCTTGCAAGAATTGCATGCATTCTAATCTATAGGTCGATACACCAAATCCACATGTCCATTAAGGTTAGAATGATGATCGAAATGGCAACTGAAAATATATATACATAAAGTGAGTACTACCTATACATGTCTCTAATTGGGAACCATCCCTCACTCCTCATCACCTGAGTCATAGGTGTACTCGTCCGAGGATTGCAAGCTACGCTGGGCCTCCAATTTGGAGGATGATGAGGCCGAGTCCGAGATTACATCATCCTTCGAACCACCCCCTACTATGGCTCTCCCCCATCCGGCCGAGCCCACTGAACTACCCATCCCCACCCTACAGAGCATGCCTATCCTTCGTCAATTGTGGCGTCTTGGCCGTTGAGGCTACAAGGGTCTTCCACCCCTGAGTCTTGCAAAAGTTGGAGAAGCTAAAAAAGAAGAATGGGTATGACAAGAGAAAGAACACTTACTTATCGGGTGACAAAACTCTTGCTTCCACCGGGGCCCCACTTGTGTGTTGATTCCGCACACTTATCGAGGCGGGCTGCAATTGTCGCACGTCCCCTTGCGAAGATCTCCGCCTTCAGCTCTTCCCTCTCCCCTGCGATGAGAGCCTCCCAAGATTCCTGTCTAGCCCCAACAAAGACACTATAAATGTTAATGAACTCCATACCACAATGAACATGCATTCAAAGACGCCAATGACAAGTGAAGTGCGTCTTACCTTGGTTATTCCATGTGGCATGGTCGTTCGTTCAACCCCCGCCTTGAGTGCCTTGCGAATGGTTTGTCGCGCACGGTACCTCGGGTGAATGCAGGGTTGACTGGACCAAAATGGACGTTACCAGCACAGTTTTAGATGATTGCAATTGATGGTGTCATCAATTGAAATTGAATTAACTCTTTAAAACCAGCAAATATATATGGCATTGGATTCCTAGCTTCAATACGCACCCATAGCAACTCTCCAATCATGAATCCGATAAGAAATGACTCCGCTATGGACTTTTGAACACCGTCATTGTGGACTGCTACCGCAATGAATGGAATTACAATGGACTCAAGTTCTCCTATGTGCCATTGATGAATTCCATTGAAATTTGGACATAAGGTGACCATTTTGGTCCACATCATAGATATGGATTTGAAGTGGCAAAATCATTTGTCATTAGACTCATATGGACTAATATATGTAAAAAAAATAGGCGTTTTTTGAAAAGTCCATAGCTCATCTTGATTTTTGGATTTTGGGTGTCACTTTTTTTCTAGAAGTATGAAAACCTATAATCTTCAATGGTTAGGTGTCATATTGACTTTTTTTTGTAAACTCTAATTTTTACTTTTTCATAATTTCTCTAAATAATATATTAAAATATTTAATTAATTATATCTTTAATATTTGGGGTAGGACTCTTTACTAAACATGTTTAGTATACCATTATCTATTACTAAGAAAATATTTTGGGATAGTATCCTCAATTTTGTTTTTTTGGTCATGGACTTTCATGGAGCAGGATCTGCCGTTTTTGGTCCACTCAACCCTGCAACTGCCCCCTCTTGTCCTTGAGGTTCTTTCCCACCAGCTCCAAGAGCTTCCCCTCATTCCACTCACCCGAAATGTGCCTCAAGTGCTTGCACAAATGCTCGCCTATGGTGATGTGATTGGCGTGGCCAATCAATATGCCAAGGGAACCACCTCGCCGCCATGTCGAAGGCTATTTTTTTCATGGCCTCCCAATACTCACCAATGGAGTCACCGACCTTATTGGTCTCTAGGGGGGGCACCTTCATCTTTGGCAAATGAAGGTTGCGGGGACCCGAGGTCTTTACCTCGTCCACGCTCTTCTGAACTACCTCTCCCTTGTCTTTTGTTGCCCCGCTAATGCCCTCCACCGGCTGCACCGCATCTGAACTAGCTCCCCTTGTCTTTTGTTCCCCCACTAGTGCCCTCCCTCGGCTGCACCTCTCTCCTTCTACGCCTCTTTTCTCTTACGCTCCCTCTCCTGGGCCTGTCCTTTCCCCTTCCCCTCCACTACATCCCTCCCCCCCTCCACTACTTCCCTACCCTCCTTGATGATTAGGGGAACCTCGGGGACATGACGTCTTTTCGTCTTCCTCTTACCATCCCCACGGGTAGGCACCACCACTGTCCCTGCTTTGTCGGTGGCAATCCCACTGCCTGCCACAAGCTTAGCCACGAATGCGCCAAGCTCTTGAACACAAAACCCACAAAATTAGAACAAACCAGAAACAAAATGAAAGGCAAAGGAAAGAAAAAAAGGTGAAGGAAAGACCTTTGCGTCCATGACCTCAATGTCGCCCTCGGTCCCCGCTTGTGGTGCACCCATAACGCCCTCTCGGAATAAGGGTGGAAGCCTATCCCATGCACCCAATAGGCTCGCAGGTGGCGCCCCAAAGTCCAGGGTCTTCTTCATTGACCGTTCAAGCGATGGACTTTGCAAGGGGCCCTCCAAAGCCAGTGTCACCCTCTCCTCTTCCCCCTCCCTTTCCCGTGCCCCCTTATTTCCCTCTTCTTGTCTTCCTCCCTCTTCCCCTCCTCCCCACCTCATTGCGACCTCTTTTTGAAGCCTCCCTCTTCTCCCAAGGTGAGGAGGAAACCACCCCCTTCTGAGCCCCCCAATTATAAGCCCTCTTGGCTGCAGAAGAAGGGGAAAATGCATTGGCGGTGGGGCTAAGATCAAGTTGCCCATACCTGGCGCCAGATCTGAGAATGCGCTTCCCCGCGTAAAAGTCAGGGCCCTCCATCAGCCCGTGCGGTGGCATCCCAGCCTAAACATTGGGTGCACCACCCTCAAGTGGAGGCTCATCCCCAGCCTCTTTCAAGGGCGTGGAGGCCTCGATGGCCTTACGGCTTGGTCCTCTCACATAGCCGCCTATAGGGCTGATGAGTTTGGACCAAGCGGACTGTGTCAACGGCCGTCAATGACGGGAGCGTTGTCAAGCTTCCCTACCTTAGCGGCAGGCGATTTCTGCTCCTTCGGCGGCGCCTTCTCCTTGTCCTTCGGCGGCCCCTTCTCTTTGTCCTTCGCCCGCCATACTACTAGCTTATCCCTGCGCCCACAACACTACTACTGTGTGATTTCACATGCCAAAAACAAACAAGGCCTGACCCTCCCCCCCAGCGTAGCTACGGTGTGAGCCCAGCCCCGTGAGCCTGGGAGCTGAGCTCATGCTTGGCTGACGTGGCGTGAGCCCAGGCTCCCTCTGCATGACGTGGCGTTCACGCCACGTAAGCATGAGCGTCCGCCATGTCAGCAGATGTCATAATACATTTGGCGAAAGATAAGATACCTATACCTGAGGGACCTATAACCGTGGGAATACGCATTTACAGTATGCCGACTTATGCTGCATATTCCAAACAAACCGACAATGAAAAGAGACTCATTGACTGCAACGTTGTGCAGTCTGCCAACTTAAGCTGCAAATTGCAAACAAACCGACATTGAAAAGAGACCCGTCTGGGTTCACTTCCCCTTTCCATTTCCTTTGCATCTCCCCTCACCTGTAGGTCATTTTTGTCTTTCGAGAGATTGTTCTGTGCCGATGTACTTGTCAGACAAAAAAGAAATTTGCGTGTGTGGAATGGGCAGCTGCAGAGAAAACGTGCACCGCAGATGCCCTAAAAACAATGTGCGGCACCACACACTGTTTTGAGGGCAACAATATGGGAACGGGAAAAAAAAAAAACCGTGTGCGGGATGGGCAGCTGCAAAAAAAACGTGCACCGCAGATGCCCTAAAAGTAGTGTGCGATACCGCACACTACTTTCAAAGCATCTGCGTGGGAACGAAAAAAAAAACAAAACGTGTGTGGGATGGGCAGCTGCAGAGAAAAAAAAGCACCGCAGATGCCCCGGTGCCGCACACTATTTTCCGGGCATCTACGTGGAAATTTTATTTAAAAAAAAAAATCGTGTGTGGGATGGGCATCTGCAGAGAAAACGTGCTCCGCAGATGTCCTGAAAAGTGTGCGGTGCCGCACATTGTTTTCCGGGCAGCTGCGAGGAAACCAAAAAAAAAAAAAAAAAAAAAAAAACTTGTGTGGGATGGGCATCTGTAGTGCCGCACACTGTTTTCAGGGCATCTGCGTGGGAACGAAAAATAAAATAAAAAATAAAAAATGTGTGGGGTGGGCAGCTGCAGAGAAAACGTGCACCGCAGATGAACACTACTTTCAGGGCATCTTCGTGGGAACAAAAAAAACAAAACGTGTGTGGGTGCCACAAACTACTTTTCAGGCATCTGCGGGGGAACCTGCCAAACGTGCATTCGCTTATGTCAAGTCAAACCGCATACATTGATTTCATCCCAGCCATCCCGCAGAATGTTTCATTCAAATACAAAGACATTCATTCATTTCCAAACATGCAAGGGCTTAGTATGTACACCACATCTAAATTACACTATTCCATGTGCGATTTTTATATGTCCAAGCCTCAACTCCACTCCGCTAACTTTTGGGTCTAGGGATCTGCATTGTAAGCTGCTACTACGTTTAGACTGGTAAGAAAGCTTCATGTAACCAACACCCTCATTCTCTCTCACTTCGACAATTGAACACTAATCAAATCGTTGTTATGACACGAGGGCCGGGGGTGGGATGGATGTAAAAGATGTTATCTGCAATGATTGAAAAGGGTAAGTCAATCCGCGGCTATAGGCGCCTCCCACGAAAATACGCCCTGTAAGTTCGGAATTCATAGATGACGTGGCGTGAGCCTATGCTGGGCTCACGGGCTCCTGGGCTCACAGGCTCACGGTGTAGCAACCCCCCCCATCCCCCTTCCCCTCTCTCCCTCTCCCTCTATCTTTATGTCCTTCTCCATCTCCCCCTTTCTCTCTCTGCTGATAAGCAAAAAAAGAAAAGAGGGAGGGGGGGGGGGGTGTGCTGAGAGCACCAACACTTGCTCCTGCTGTCAGCCCCCCACCATTCCAAAGAGCAAAAAAAAAAGGTGGGGGGGACTGAGAGCAGTAGCAGCAAGTACTTGTTGTTGCAGCTCTCAGCGCCCACCACCATTGCCAAAACAAAAAAAATGAAAGGTCAGGGGGGGGCTAAGACCAGCAGCAGCAAGTTGCTCTCAGTACCCCCCACCATTCCAAAAACAAAAAACAAAAAGGTGGGGGGGGGGGGGGAAGTGATTGAGCAACAGCAGTCCCCCCCACCCCCAATTTATTTATTCCCTCATCTCTCCCTCTGTCCCATAAAGATGTGGAGAGAGAGGGAGAGAGGGAGAAAGAGGGAGTGAGGAGGGAAAAAAAAACTAAAAAAAAAGGTGGGGAGGGGGGGGGTGACTGAGCAGCCTCATCCGTCTCTCTCCTCCATCTGTCCCTGTCCCTCTGCTGATCCCAAAAGTAAAAAACCAGAGAGGGGCTGAGCTGTTGCTGCCCCCGCCCCCCCTACTTTTTTATTTATTTTCTTGGCCCCCTCTATCCCTCTCTCCCGTCTGTCCCTCTTCCTCTCTCTCCCTCGTTCTCCCTCTCTCTCCTTCTCCTATGTGCAGGTCCCAAAAAAAAAAGATAAATCTCTCATTCTCTTTCTCTCTCTCCCTATCTCTCCATGAAATTGAAACTGAAGAACACTTCTTCTATTGTCCTATATACTATGAGATCCGTGGGGATTCCACTGTCTACTCCGTGGAACCCAAACTCTCACTATGAAGATCAGAAATGCCTGGCTGCTTACCTGCAGTTGGGCGCCTCATGCAACAGCTTCTTCATGCTGGCGCTCCACCACCAGGTCGCATGGGCGCACTCCTCGCTCAAACAACAAAAAAAAAATTAAAAAAAAAAAATGAGAGAGAGAGCGAGGGAGAGATATTGAAATGTACGTAATTTATAGCCCTTGTTCTTCCGCTGCAACAAACTCATTCATAAAATGCTCTTCTTTCGCAGCAACCACGATCTTGACATAAAGCTAAAGCTTTTTACAAAGCGAAAATCCGATGTTGTGCTTATCTCTACCATCCTACCTGAGCATGTGCGTGCGTTTTTTGTGATGACATTCGAGGGGAGGGAGAACCCAGTTGTTTGTCTCTCTCCTTCTTTAGATTCCGAGGTGCTTTCTCAATCTCTTGGATTTTTTCGATGAGATTGTCCACCTTTCGAATTTGTCAAGGAATCGAGGATGCCACCAAAGAAGTTTAGTATGCGTCTAGTCCAAGGTTCCCTAGAAGTTATCTGATGTATCTACATGTCAACGTTGTCTCTTAACATTGGATGTTTGCTACGACTTAGGTGATTATGTCAAACAACTCCTACAAAGGCAACGACGTGCAACTGGAGCAAGTGATGCAAATTGGCACCAAGACGCTACGCTATGTAAATCACATGGAGGTGGAAATGTTAATGAGATCTCATCCGATATACAAAGAGAAATCATCCGAGGTTGTGCTTCTCTCTATCATCCTACCTGAGCATGTGCGCACGCTTTTCTATGACAAAGAGTATTTGGGGCCGATTGCAATTGCGTCGTTCTGTGACAAAATCTTTCGAATTCGTCAAGGAATCGAGGATGCCACCAAAGAAGTTTAGCATGCACATAATCCGAGGTTCTCTACAAGTTATCTGATGTATCTAGATGTCAACGTTGTCTCCTGACAGTGGATGTCTGCTAGCTATGACTTAGGTGATTATGTCAAACAACTCCCACAAAGACAACGACGTGCAATTGGAGTGCAACGATGTGCAATTGTATTGTATTCATGATTTGATTTGATGATTTGTTGATTTGAAGTTTGATTTGATGTTGATTTTGAAATAAGGCCAAAGCTTTATATACCGAGCGATCTCCAACAAGAATGATCTGCTTCAGTTGCTTCATCTGGGTGATAATATCAGTCTCTGTTTTTTTTTGTTGTGCATCTTCATCAATTATTAACGTAATTAAAAGCTTCAACGATCGTTGGCCTTCTATGGAGACAGTGCAAAAAAACAATGCAAACATTCTCCATGCATTCCATCTCCAACCATTCCAGTGATGTATTTAGATGTCAACGTTGTCTCCTGACAGTGCTCTACCATGATTCCGGCGCTATGGGTTTGTTCTCCTTCCTCTACCAGACTTAACCTTATCTGGGAAATGTAGTCGATAGATGGGTCTGGCAGAGAAGACGGAATCTTACTAAGAGGACACCACAGACTCAGACCTCCAAAACACTTTCATCCAACCACTCAAACACACCGTTACACCCAACGTACGCTCGCGTAAGACCCAAAAAACCACCATCCTCATTGCCACGACAGTGAGGTTTAAATAGTATTAGGTCATAATCTAATCATAGTGCCGTGTGGCACTTACATATAGGCCCACCAGATGCCCTTCCAGCACACAGCCATAGAAAAAAGCCAGATCATCGAGTCCCATCCTAATCTAATCCTAAACTAGCTGTTAGAATAAGACAGCCCCTAATAAAGCCATCGGCTATTGCCAGCTCATCCTCGTGCGCAAGGTGTAAGTTCGTCCAAACTTCATCATGGTTTCGTCCATCCCTTAAATCATCCGGAGCGCATCCCTCCTCCATTCATTCATCCATGTCAAAAAGTAAGGTGAGAAGGAATCCCAGCTCCAGATGGACAGAGGCGATAAATATTATGTATCTCACTAGACTCAAAATAATTGGCGATTGGCCCCAGTCTTGTTTTGGCTGGTCTATTCCCGCTCTCGCTTTGTCTTCTTCGTCGCTTTGAGTGGCTCGACGAGGAAGAAGGACACACAGATCAAGCTGCAAGTGTGCTTGCTCGAGTGTTGTTCGAAAAGCCGCTGACAAGATAGAGGGATGAAATGTCGAGATAGAAAGGTTTGTTGCTGTTTGGAAGTTGTTGGAGATGATAAGAAAGAAAGTAATGTGAGAGTGATGAGATCAAAAGAGTTAGCATCAAGCCGCAGCCATTCTGAGAGTGTGATTTGTGGCGGCTCGCGGCATTGATAGAGAGTACTGGAGCTCCCTGTGGCGGCCTTGGTTGTAATCTCGCAACTATCATCTTGTGAGTGTTTCTCGTCGATGTCTCTCTCCGCATCAGCAGCGTCCATAACATCGAGCGCACGTGGAAGTGATGTAATGAAGATATCATTTGTGACTGAAATTAATTCATTGTATCAGAACAAATGTGGTTCTTTAATGCATGTGAAGGCGCTACTTGACGGTTCTATCTTGTCTGGAATCATTCATTGTTCGCTCTTACATTCAACCAGTATTGACGTCAATGCCCAGCAGAAGTTTGGTTGTCTAGAAGGGTGAGGTTACATCGCAGTCACGGCCGCCGCTCTCATCGTCTGTCAAATCTCTGAAACGATTCGCCTTGCGGTGTGAAACTTTTCATCACATGAATGTGGAGGGATCTCATGTGTAATCTTCGGAACAGATCATAAGAAAGATACACCGTCAATGGGGTCGCTGAGTTATTTGGGCTTCTCCAGCCTCTCAGCTCAACCGTTGGAGCCACGAGCAGATCATCACTAGCACATTTTTGGATTTTTCCGTATGGTACCTTATTTCATGTAGTACAAGCGTTTAGGGTGTGAGACCACTAGAGAACAACAGCACCCCTCATAATACTCTAGTTTGTGATAATAAATGCATTCCGAACAGAAAATCGAGGAGAGTTTCTATGTCCTGAATCTGCTCTATTGCACAATCCTGTGGATTTTACAGATTAGTTTCAAGGTGATAGATGTCTCACAGAATTTTAGACGTCTCATATTTTCTATGATGGCAAGGGTCCATTTAACTCTGCGCGTGGATACTCCCTAATCTTTAAGTTCCCTGCGCCTTGCAGATAATTTCTCTTCGCCTGGCTTTATCTCTCTCTCTCAACTCTCTTTGCTTCACTATGAAAAAGTGAGAGACCTGATACTGGTAAGGACTTCAAGCACACCAAACTTTTATTTTGATACCTGCAAGTATCCTGCTGTGCCATATCCAACACTACAGCCTCTCTGGCGGCGTTCCCAATCTGTTTGGTCCAAAAGTCTTAAGGACACCTCCATTCACTCAGGCCAGGTTTTTCATGGTCAGGCTTTCCTTGTAGCTGTTTAAACTGCAACTTAGAAACCGTCTCTGTATCTATGTTTACAATACAACAATATCGCACTACGGTCATGTCTGAGAAAGTTGAGATTAATACCATCCCATTTAATGAGGGACAGAGGGGTGAATCTTGATGCTGATGGGCCACTGTGACAACTGGTTTGCCACTGAGCCTTAGCTGCATCCATGCTTTTGTAAAGCTATCAAGCCAGCATGTTCTGGGAAGTGTATTTGTTTCATTTTTACCATATGAGACTTTTTCTGGCCAAGAAGTTCACACAATACAACAGTGATAGTGAATCTTGTTTCTCTTAAGAAGCAGGCATCTGCAATGACATTCAAAGATGCTGCCCCAAGCTCTGGAGCACTGGAGTACGAGCAGGACCAGCCACAGTCTGAAAGTCTCATTTTTGGTAGGCTTGCCTTGCTTATCCTTCTGTCAGCAGAGCTTGTGTAGACATTTTCTTGAGTTTGAAAATGCACCAGTTTGGTGACTTATTGAGGAGTGTTTGAGATGACAGGAATGGATTAAATGTATGCCACACATAGAATGGAAACCTTGAGAATCTTAGCTTCAAGTGGTACTTTGGGCTTGCTTGCGTGGCCAATTTGCTGCAATGTCTAGAAGGAAGAAGGGGTAGAGTTCCATGGTACTGACTTCAGTGTCTCTTTTTCCAGATTTGGATGACACATTGTATCCCTTAAGTCTGGGGATTGCAGCGGCATGCTGCAGAAACATTGAAGGTAGTACCATTGTTTTTCCCTTGGTCATATCTTTTGGCCATCACACATTTGTGTGATTCCGAAGTAAATTGATCATGATATCTCTTTTTAGTTCTTTGTTCTGTTTTTGATACCCGCACCAGTGTTAGATTTGGAAATTTTAGAGACCTCAGTGATAGCAATCCTTGCTGATCAGGCATCCCCATGCTTCTACATCTGCAACCATAGCTTCCTCTTTCCCATTCATTACTTGGCATGGGCCTTAAGATCACTAAAATCACTGTACCCATAGCTAGATGTAATCTCCAGAGGAAGAAAACTGTAACTAGGCACAATTGTCCGCTGCATTGTTTTGGTCCTATTCTCATAGATCATCACTGATGAGGCATGAGGGCACATGTGGAACTTTTGAGTGATACTGCCGTGCTCTTTCAAAGTAGAAGATGTTGAGCGACTCAATACATAGAGCTTGTAAGTTTAGGATTTTGCTTCAAGAGACCAGTTGCAGTGGAAAGCTTTCAGGTTTTTTTTTCTCATGTGTCCGCTCTATTGATTTCCTTGAGATTTGCTTTTGTCTTCATCATATTGGAGCCTCACATCATCCGATTGTTGTGCTGGAATGGCAGCATACATGGTGGAAAAGCTTGGATTTGAGATTGAGAAGGTCCCTGATATATGCACAAAGCTTTACATGGACCATGGAACTACTGTGGCTGGACTTTGGGTGTTCTCTCCTACCCTCCCACTGACACCCCGTTTCTTGAGACATTTTCCCTCTAGTCTTCTGTCAGGTGTAGTTGTCTCTCTATTTTCTTTTGATGGTTAGTTCAAAGGCAGACCTTCCTTGCTTGCCTGCCTAGTCCGCTGATGCAGTGCTCTAAGCGGGATAGGTGCATGTTGGGGTTTGTGCAGGAAATGGGCTACAACATTGACTTTGATGATTTTCACAGGTGAATCCTCAGCTGCTTCATACTCTTTTCCTGTTGGTATGGAGCTGCGGACCAGTTTACTTCGTATCAGAAGTTGATATGACTGTCAGTAGTATGCATGATTCAAGAGATGACATATTTTAGAAATTGACGAAGACTCTATGTGGCCAAAATAGGGTGCATGACCACTGAACCATTAGAATGCACTCTGTGTGCCCGTAGCAGCAGCTTACCTGCATTCAGCACTATTTATTTGAGTGACATTTGGGGTTTTGTAACATGTTGTTTTAGTTTTCTTTTGTGGTCCTCCTGTTCCATGCGTATTTGGGGCCGCCAATTTGATGGAATAGATTTCTCCCTGTCCTCTCTCTTCATTCCATCATCTGTTGGACCTCGGTCCTGCCCCTCCTTCATTTCTGTGAAATTGCTCTCCTCCATCTGTTCAAGAGAAAACCAAAAGAACACACCCAAAGACCCCAAACGCTGCTTGAAGGTGGAGTGCCTCAGCAGGTAAGCTCCCAAGCACTCCTGTCTTCTGGGCCTCCCACGATATATAAAGCTTTGTTCTTCTTTGTCTCTTTTCCCTATCTCCTCTCTGTCGGAAGGCAGAATGAAGCAGGTGCAGGTATATTCATGGTCAGTTACCTTATGAGGTTCTACATCAGGACTGCTTGCTACGAAGCCTTCTGCTCAGTATGCCCCAACGCAAATATGTAAGTTACTATTGATTGCTTTCGCTCATCCACTTTTACTGTTGTTTTACCAGATTTACCAGTGTCAGTAGATTGCCAAGTTAAGGTGGAATTATGCTCTAAAGTGAGCTCCATTTGTGGAACTTCTATGCACTTTTGACCTCTTAGTCACACCAACCCTGTAACAGGCTGCATTTATGATCAGATCTTCACAAATGCAAATGATGATCATGCGGAAATAGTGCTAAGGAAGCTAGGGCTGGAGGGTTGCTTTGAGAGAGTGGTTACCTTTGAAAGCATCAATGGCCCCCGGTTCATCAACCAACCTGATTGTGATGTTTCGAGTAACAACGCCCGCAGAGCACTTGTTTGCAAACCATCCATTGAGGCCATGAGGCGTGCTATTGACCTTGCACAAGTGGACCCTGCAACAACGGTGCAATCAACCTCTTTTCCCTCTTTCTAGCTTCAATATTTCCTGCCCCTTTCTTACTAGACTGTTAATGTTAGGGCAATTCCTGAGTCTGTGAGTTTAGGACATGTCCCATGGACCAGGAACCGAGATCGGTCAACCAGGAATTGCTATGCTTTGCCTTAGGGTAGGGGTTGGGTCTTAGGGTCCTGTGGGGACTATCCATAAGGACACAGGCAACGATCTTTGAGTATCCTGTCAAATGCATTGTATATACAGCGAGAGAAGCTGCAGCATGGGGTGAACTCAGCTTATATATGAGTTGGCATTTATCAACAATGAGTTGGCATTTATCAAGAATAAGTCATTGATGAGTATGGAAGCATATGTTAATTTTCAGTTAAATGTGCAGGTCTCTGGCCACAGTTGATAATTTGAGTTGAATTTGTGTTTGTGGGGGAATGGAATAAAATGCAGCTGTATTTTGATGACAGTACACGAAACATTATGGGTGGGAAAGCCGCAGGGCTCAACACGGTGTTGGTAAGTCTTTGCCAGCAAGCCTCTGTCATAAATGGTTTTGAAAACTGGGATGTTATCGCTACAGTCTGAACTGTCTCTACTCTTTTTCTTAAGAAGTGTGACCGGCTGTGGTTGCCCCAGTATGCTGGAGGAGCAGTGCTGCAATCATTCACATGCTTTCTAGCCTAATGTCCACGTCAGCCCCTTATTCATCACTTAATACACAGTACCTGGATTGTCCTCTCCTATGGGTAATTCAAGCTGCCTCTCATAGACTCTGGTAGGCCGAAAACCCAGATGGCTGGTCACCTTTCTCAAAGCCAGCTTTTACTACAATCACTCAGTATACTCTCTCTTATACACACTATTATTCTTTCAGGTGGGCAGTTCAGTCAAATGTGAAGTAGCTGACTATGCCATCAGCAGTATACACAACGTGAGAGAAGCTGTAGCTGAGATCAGGGAGGAGCCGCACTTCTTTGAGGAACTCAGACTCTCAAACAATGTAGTTGCTGTGGAGACCATGGCTTGAAATTTTACCCATCTTTCACCAGCAAGTCTAAAGAACTTGGCACAACATTTTTCTTACACTCCTCATC
The DNA here is from genome assembly GCA_030704615.1 of Takakia lepidozioides. Taxonomy (NCBI): domain Eukaryota; kingdom Viridiplantae; phylum Streptophyta; class Takakiopsida; order Takakiales; family Takakiaceae; genus Takakia; species Takakia lepidozioides. Next base: position 10,016,555 of record CM060732.1, read on the forward strand.
TCAAACCGCGCGATTGAAATCACCTCTCTTCCGTATATCCCATTCTCATTGTCATCAATTGCAGACTAGTATACAGTGAATATGGGTGAGATTGCACAAGACTTTCATGAAGTATACTGCATGTATGTGCTCTTAGGTATGGAGTCAATCTCATGCATCTGCAGCATCCAGGGAGGTTGAGAGAGAGAGTGCATGTGGTTGAAAATCCTATTTGTATGCAATAGGAGTAAGTAAGCACCTTCATCTCTCCCAAATCAATAATAGTAGCTAAACATGGGTTGCAAATTACTTGTTTTACATTTACTGCATTTTTGCATCTGTTTGGTTATGGGAGAAGATTGGAAATGTTTCTTGGAGATCTTATTAATGTTGCTAGTCAACTTGGGACAGTCCTCGAATTTTAGTTGTATATGGCTTGCTTATAGCTTCCCCAATGGCCCATTTTTCTGCATTCATTATTGCGATAACACTTAATATTAAATTGAGTAGTATAAAAATTTCCCTCATTTGCATGTTTCAATCTTCATTTACATACTTTAATTGAAGTTCTGAAGAGAAAACAATGTCCATTGCTTCTCTTTCATTGTAAAGGTGTCGACCTTTTCTCCGTGCATCACTACATCACTGCCAATATACTCTTTCCACTTGCCTAGAAGGGAAGAGGAATCACATTTAATTGTTCTTCTATTTTGCCAAGTACTCGGAACAGAGCAAGCTTCCACCACCAAACGTCCCACTGCTTCTTGTTGAGCTTGAACGCACATGAGCTTAAGCACCTATTGGTTACTGTGCAACGATGCTGTAGTAAGAATCCACGTAGGACTCAACGTCCCACAAGAAGCTACCGAGTGCCACTGCCTCCAGTGCCATCCTTCGCAATCCAGCGAAGCTTATGCGCACGGTGTCATCTTTCACTACAGTAATAGTTCCATCTGGGGCTATCTTCAGCTCTGGCCTGCCAAATAGAGCTTCGGCATGTTTCTCTATAATACTCAAGCTCTCCTTGGTGCGCATGGTGGCACATCTTTGAAGAGTTTCAGTGTCAAATGCCATCACATACCCCCTCAGCTTGCTTGGCTTGAACGCCACTGGAGATGGGAGGTTTGATGAATTGAATTGCTGGTTGCCAGTACCGGCGGTAGCCATAGCTGCAACGGCTGCTGCAGCTTCCGCTGCAAGATTGTCTGTCAACCCGTCTGCCTGCTCAGAGTCCAAAGCCAGGTCATCCGTCCCTTCCGTCAAGGCCTTCATCTGCTTCTCTAGCTGGAACCTTTGGTCCACTCTCCTTAAAAAATAACCGTACATAGTGGAGGCAGCATACACCTGACCAACACGAAGCTTGCTGATGTGAGCTACGCTGAGCTGGTGTAGCAAACTCGAAGCAGGCTGACCGCCTAATATCATAGCCAAATGCTCCCGAACCATTTCTAAAGCCTCGGGTGAGTGCACGGCTTCTAATTCCTTCTCAAACAATCCCAAAATCTGATCGGGATGATTTGTATCTGATTCCCTCTCAACCACTCCCAAGACCTCCACACCGTCGACCTTTCCTCTGTTCTTTGACAAGACAGGAATCTTAGAAATCAGACTGACCCCAGCATCGCCAAACCTTTGCAAGATGTAAGCATACATCACATCCTCTACTGACTTCTGCCTTTCTTCTGCTTTCAACTCCGAAATTCTCCTGTAAAATACGATAAAACATCTGTGAGCTTCTGGATAAAGACAACATGATAGTAAAGGCTTCAAGATCGGGAGAAATCTGAGAATTCCGCTTTCTCACATGCTTCGTTCAATCCCGAACACTTCACAACATTGTTTCTCAAAATCAGAATGAATAACGGCTTCCCAACAGGCATGATCAGACAATAGTACCTGTAAAGGACAATATCTGTGCCCGAGGTACCGGGCTGATCCGGTGATTTGGTGGCGTCACGGTCAGCAGCAAGACGCTCCAATTGCTGGTCCGCAGCAGCAGGGAACAAATGTGGATGAGTCTTGAGAAGAGAAACTAGTAACTGACCGGCAGGGGACTCTGGCTCCAGGGGACCAATAGGCTTGTCCGGCATACCATTCCCAGTGCTCTCTGCCCTAACACGAAACCCTCTAGACGAAAATCCCTTCCTTCTGATCGAACTTGCTGGCCACCTCTTCACAATCGTTGTTTCTAACACAAGATTGGACACCTGAGTACAATCCAACCACAGTTTGTCAAAAACGCCCGCGCCTTAAGAAATCCTTCCGAGTACAAAACAAATGAACAGGAGTTGGCTCAAGAACCCCTAAAAACACAAAAACATGCCGAATAGACGTGCTACAGGCCTCACCTTAAGCTGCCTCACGGATCCTCCCCGTATCGACGAAGGAGGCGCCATAGAGCACATCGAGTAAGTCCCTCCATCCGACCGGCCCAGCTTGGAAGAGGCACAGAGAGTTTGCCCCGCACCAACAGCACTTTCAACTAGCAGGGCCATCCCCGACGACACCGATCGTAGCAACACAACAGAACTCTCCAGGATCAACTCGACAGACCCTAGCGAACAAGAGACCAACATAGACTTGCAAGAAACGGTGGCAGCAGCGAGCGGGCCACAAGCGCAGATGTGCGGCAGTACTAGGAAAACTGCATCCACGCACTTCAAATATAGAGCGCCTTGCAGCCCAGAGATTGTCCTGCGCGCACCAACATAAATGGATCCAACTACGGCCAGCAGCGCCATTCATCCCTCAAGCTCGCCTTGTCCACAATCGCGAAGCTGCTCCCCCATTGACGCAGGTGTCCCGGTACCCACCACCGGCTGTAGCGAGTTTCTGTGGAACCGTCCAGCGGATGCCGCCTCCATCGTCCAACAAAAAGTGGGATGCTTTGAGACGGCAACCGGTCATCCGGTCGGATACTGCCTCTCCGTATGGACCGTATGCAATACATGTGGCAGCACCGACGCCTACGTACTCGGAGGTATCCATGGCTGGTGCGCTGCCACGTGCTCGGCGCCGAGCTGAAGCTGATGAACACTGAAAACTTGTTGAGGATGAGAAAGAGCACGGAAACTGAGGAGCAGCGACGCTAAAATGTGAACTTGTTGCAAGCAAAGGGGGACACCGGTGTGGTGTTATGCGGGTAGGTAGTGCCTTTTTAAGGCACCCGCCGGCCGGTCCGGGTTCTGGTCTTTTTTGGAAACAAGTCGGGACTCGGGATCCGGGTTTTTGAAATTTGGAAAATAGGGGTCGGAGTTTGGGGCTGGGTTTCTGAACTCGGAGTTGGATCCGGGTCCGGGTACTTGCAGGAAAATATTAGCGGGCTCAGAGGTTGGGATCAGGATCCTAATTAATTGATTAAATAAATTAGAAAAATGAGATTAATTAAAGAATAAAAAAATTTGGGCTGAAAAAAACTTAAACTCTAATGGTGAATTTTCTTCTTCAGACAAATTCCTTCAAGATGTACCATGAATATATATAGGGCTCCTTTATAAACTACATAGACGATAACACAAGAATTAAAATAGAATTTGAGTTCCATTCTTCACGACCTGCCAGCTATCCCACCCCTTAGCCAACCACCACAAGGACGAAAGCAAAAGACAAAAACAAAAAACAACATGGATGTGTTGGAGTTGACCTATAGAGTCGGCCCACTTTAAATGTTATGCATGGAGAGTAAGGAAAACATAACATTTACAGATATATAACAACTAACCGTAAAGGAGGGAAAAATATCCTACCCTAACAATTATAAAGGTCACAATTAACGAGGTCCACTAGATGGAAAGTAATATTTACACATTAATTTAAATTAAAATAAGAAAAAATGTCCGTTTGTCTAGAATTGGATGTCCTAGTGGCGTGCAATTTTTTTTAATGCAAAAGAGTAGTGTCTTGAGGTTGTTGTTCAATATAAAGCTGAATAGTATGTAGTGCGGCATTAACTTCTGAAAATAATACTGCGGACTCTTGTGGAATTAAAATTTCCTCTTCGTGGTGCTCCTCTTCCGCTGGACCAACCATGTCCCAAATCTCATCATCGTTTGGTTGAAATGGCTCGTTTAAATCAAACTGAGCCTCAAAATTAAGAAACTCCAAGGCATCCATGGTCGGAGCCTCAACACCGTGAAGGACGGAAAGCTCAGCGAACTGATGCAAAAGTCCATCAATTTCATCCAACTCTACATTTGTACTTCATCCGGAAGCATCACCAATCTTCGTTCCGGACAGCCCATTCAGGTTCGGCATTTGAAACAAACCACAAACAATGCCTAATGGTATCACAACTTACATGGATGCGCCATGCTTGCTCAACCATCTGGACAACTTGGTACACATCAACCATGGGAGCTCTATCGGCCATTAAACTCTCAGTTTGATGATGAATAAAAAGCTTTTTGTAATGAGCTTTGAAACATCTTATGATTCTTGCATCCATAGGTTGCCCACTTACTCCTTGTATTGGGAGGCAACATCACTATGGTTATGATCCTAATTGGAGGTTCCAAATCCCACCAACTAATTGGAGGTGCATAATGACACGTAACAAATATAGAGGGTAGTTTTACACCATAGAGAGTATGACTTTCCTAACATTTAACAAATAACACTCATTGACTCTTTCCTAGTGTAATATTCTACAGAGTATAAAAAACATAACAATAAAAGAGATATAGCATATACGGAGGTAACATTTAAAGAGGGTCTACTGTATCAAACAATTGGGGTGGTGATGAGGAGGAGGCCAAAGTGGCCGAGGAGGTGGAGGAGGAGGTGGACAACACGTCCGGAGAGGAGACTGGTCATGAGGGCCGGTCAATTGAGCCGATGTGAATGTGGGAGATAATGCTTCCCGGGTTGAGGCAATTGATGACACTGCCTTGAACAATGTTGGAGGACATCAAGTCGTTGATGCGGATATTGCGTCGGAGGAGGATGGTGACGAAGAGGAGGATGCAACGTTTCTTTTATTGGCGATTTATCACCAGATTGCGACCTCAAAAAATAAAATCGAATATTCTGTCGTAAATTCCTTGTTTTTTCATGGATGAAATCGCCAGACGTCTCCAAATAAAAAATAAATCATGGATGAATTTACCAAATATGGATGATAAAGTACAGATATGGATGAATTTAAGTGGATGAACAGAATTTATGGCTATTTCTTGCAAGACTTTGTAGCCACGCGTGCTGTTTTCCAAATTCCTTAAAAGAAACCCTGCAAGGATGACGATGAGGAAGACAACAACAATGTACAAGAAGAGGAAAAAAAACATTGAGAGAGCTCACCGAGGGCTCCGCCCTCTTTTCCATTATCGTCGCCAAACACCGTAACCATGACTATTCTTTAGTGTTCCGCTATTTCTCTTAGTATCTTAGTGCTATTTCCTCTTCTCTTTAGTGGCTCCGCTACTTTGTCAGGTCCTCTACGTTTAGCCAGGGTCGCCGCCATGGCTCCTGCCCCCGTCTCTACTATGAATTATCCTCTGTGCATGCACCTGGCCTCCATCTGAGGACTTTTGGGACTAAGAGGGCCAGATTTGGAGCATGGAACAGCGCTCATGCTGCTGCGAGGTGGTCTCTTCGTTCTCTCCCAAGGCCTGCCACCTGACTTACAAGTATATCAAAGTGCTTCTTTTAAGTTTTTTACTATTGCTTTCAGAGGGGTTTTTACGTTCCAACTCATTTTTCAAGAAGTTCGAGGCCAACATCCGTGCGGAACACAGATACTCAGCCCGTTGCTTACAACGGTGACACGATGCGCGGGTGGAGGTTACTCCACCCCCCCTCTCTGTTCCAGGATGCGACCTACTCCAACTTGAGCTCTGCGCGGAAGCGTTGGATTCTTCCGCTCTCCTCAACAGCCACGTAATACGAGGACACACATGCTTTCTCATACCATGACCTCGGCACTCACTGGGCTTCCGCCCTTGGTTCTCTTTGCATGCTAAAGATGCATGTTTGGCATGCCTGGTGGTTTTTCGCTCATACATGCTATGTGATTTTACTTGCGGTCGAAATGAAAGGCTCCCCCGACCTTGGTCTGAAGAAGCCAGCTGCCGATTTTGGCGATTTCTCACCCCGATTCGGTGCACATTTCTTTGAGCCAGTGATGTTGGAGCGCCTCTCTGCCCTTAGCACGATGACGTCTTGGCTGCTCCTTTTGGACTTCTTCAGTTTGGTGTCTCGTTTGAAATTACACAGCTGGAGCTCACCGTTAAAACGCTTTGCCACAATGCTTGTGGCGGCAATGTTGCATAAAGGACCCGACTCCCGGTGCAACAGGCCAGACGCCCGGAGGCTCCGGCATTCCCCGAATCCCGTACTTGGGCTTGCCAAATACACACCGCAACTCCTACACTGATGTGGTCATTTTGGAGAATGCTCCCGCCCTTATAATGCTTCTTGATGGTACTAGTTGCTCCATCTCCACTCTCGTCCTCAAGACCAATCATTTCAACAACAACATTGATTTCTTGCCAACGTTGCTGTGGCTCTCTACAACAAATGGATCCACTCTACCTATTCTGCCCCAGCAGGTTATATCCACCTATACCACACTAATCACAGCAGATGTGAAGCTTCTCAGTGGAAATGCTTTTTTTGTGATTAAAGATCGCGATGGTGGCACTCATGATTGCACCGGCCTGCTTATTTATGGTATGTCCCCTTAGGTGTGCTTCTCAAGAAATCCTGGAAAAAGGCAACGCTGCCCATGCTGCCATTACCACTGCAAATGACATGAGTGACAGATTTGTGGAGCTCGAGAGTCTATTGGCAGTACATCAAAAGGTTTGTACAGAGAAAATTGGCTCGTTGGAAGCCAAAGTGGCTGAACTGGAACAGGAACTATAAACCTTACATGAGATGAAAGGACTCAGAAAGTTTGCCAAGGCCGCAGGGAAGGAGGCAATTCATCATAAGGGCAGTGCAAATGTATTGAATGACAGATTTTTGGAGCTCGAAGGACTACTGACCATGCACCAATCACAACTAGAAGAGGCTGGAGAAAAAGTTGATCTTCTGGAGGTTGAATTGGCTGAGCTGAAACATAAACAATGCAGATCACAGCAGAAGGAAGCAGACAATGACGCCCACTACCCTGCATGTTGTAAGCTCTCAGAACAATCTGCTCCAGCCCAAGACGTGAGACAACTTGGACATGCAAGCTACTCATGGACCTACAATCTCTTTATCTCAGCGTGTATGTGGAGAGCTACCATCATGACACACAGTCATTACACGCACAATGGCCATATAACTACTGCCCTCCCAGGTGCCATTGCTCCATCTCACAATACCTTGTTAAATTCCATAAAATTGTTATCCCACGGTATGACATGTTCTCTACTTTTCCAAAAATGCCTCGATATCTATTTCCTACTTACTGGTTCACCACCCACCCACTATCCGGGTATGTGGTAGAAATTAACCAGCACACTATGCTCTGGTCATCTCTCACATTGCCACCATTGTCTTCTGTGCTGCATTCCCCACTAAGTCTACCCCCAAGAGCCCCTCTACATATTACAACAGTGCTGTCTTGTTGCCCTCCTCCTTCCAATTACTATTGGCCCACGGCTAATCCAATGTTCTTCCTCGTTACTGCAGATAATATAGCTCACTCTGCTTCAAACTCTCAAATATCTGCAGCCTTACCAGACCATGCAGCAGCCCATCAATGGGCCCCTACTCTTGACTACTACATTCAAAGGGCGTTATCTGCTCCAGATGAGGATGTCCCAGGGGATGCTGCCCCTCACCTTAATGTACTCCACAAAACCAGCAGCGAGTCTGGTGCAGCTCTCCCCAAAGACACCGTCACCACCCCCTTCTCTCTTTCTTTATCCTGCATTCTTTGCTTTGTAATTGTGCCAGCTCATTAGTGCACATCCCTGACATGCCTCTTAATTACTGTTCAATTTGCTAACAAGATCCAAACAGTCGGCAGCTAATGTACCACATGCCTGCAATGCTCTTCCATTCTTCAGATATTGTACTACATCACAAGACAATCTCTGCGGCACTCTCCATGCACAGAGACTCTTGCATTTTTTCCCAGAATGCTCGTATACGTTATCTCTCAAGTGACCGGAATTCAAAACACTGCAGCTCTTTCGTTCAAGCTACTCATGACTACTTGATACTGGGGGACATTGCTCCCCCATCTTCCCACCTCCACTCTTCATACTACACTCTACTTTCACAAGTCTCTCAGTGTTGCTGGTGCCCTGAGCTACACAGAATTTCACACTCATGGTCCTCTCCCCAGATCTTTTAACGCAGTGAACTACACACTATTTCACACTCATGGTTCTCTCCCTAGTTTTTTTTTACACAGCGAACTGCACACAATTTCACATTCATGTTTCTCTCCCCATTTTTCTCTACACAGCGAACTACACACAATTTCATACTCATGGTTCTCTCCCCAGACATTTTTACACAACGAACTACACACAATTTCACGGTCATGGTTCTTTCCCTAGACTTTTTTACACAGCGAACTACACACAATCTCACCCTCATGGCTCTCTCCCCAGATTTTTTTACACAGCGAACTACACACTTTCTCTGCATCATATAACCTCCGTGATACACGTTTTTGCTTCCACTTACCAGCGTGCTACCCATGATATATAATTCATCCGACACATGCCATATCTTCCCAGATCTTCTTACACACCCTCCTCACACCGTATGATTCCTGGAACATACGTATTGACTCATCCCCCACATGAAATATACTTTACCCAACATATGCCAACCCTGCTATGCAAATCACCCGAAACTGCGCTGTATCTACAACCACAATATTATCACGCGCTCACTACCCATCATGTCTACCTTTACATGACACATTATATGCCGCCGGCACACAAAACAATACCTGCTTAATACACAGACACAATACTTCATACTGTATTCGTCAAGTGCTTCACTCAATGCGCCAAAAAAAATTTCGTCGCAACATATTGAACATAACGGCTAACACGGCCTTCATTCACCTCCTATCACAGCCTCCCCACATACCAACTGCGCTCATGCACTCCCAACAACTGTTTAACTTACACCCATCTCCAACTCTGCGTATCCCATTCATCCCCCTCAAGTTCACAGATTGCAAGACGGCGACTAACGATGGGGCTACTCTTGTACCCGGCCTCTTGGTCTATAGAGTTTGAGTACAATAGGGACAGTGATAGAGGACTTAGTACAGCTGTGGCTATTACATCTTGTAGCTATCTGGAGTTAGAGGGACCTAACCACCAACTAGGGGGATTGTGGCAGACTACTTCATTGTGCATATATGTGTGGTGTGATTTGGACAGTGATGTAGTTGTGTAGCGATACGTATGCGCACGACAGCTGTCAAGTTAAATAAACACAGTGTGAAACTAACTAGAATAAATCTTGTTATTTATATTTAACACTTGGAATTAGTTCAAGTGTTAAGTTAAGTGTCAAGTTTAGCTTGACACCTGAACCATCTTATCTTCACGAGCTCGTTAGTCGTGCGGCTCATCTCTCTCGAGTTGAGCCTGCACGACTGAGCTCCCTCGCTGCTTAGCATCTGATTGTACTTATGGAGGGAGAGTAGGATGTTGTGGGGTGGAGTCCCTATAGCTTGGGGTGCCCCTGGCTCGACTCTTATTTTAACAAGTGATTGTGTTGTATTTCGTGTTTCTGTGTCATCAGACAGTGTGAGTTTAGTTTTCATATCATTGTGGCAGACTACTTCATTGTGCATATATGTATGGTGTGGTTTGGACAGTGATGTAGTTGTGTAGCGATACGTATGCGCACGACATAAGGGCGAGAAATTTGGGCCGCAATATTTATTGTGACGGAAACCCCGATGTGTACGGCAACATGGCTGGGCTCATCAACAGTTCAGTTACCTTACCGTCGGGCCACACCGCCAACGTGTTTTGGGATGAGCGCCATGACGGGGATAGTAGATTGGACCCTAACATCACCACTTTTGTGATGACATGTGCGAGGAGGACCATTAGGGCTGGAGAGGAGTTGTTTGCAGAGTATGACTTTAGGCATTAGCCGAGTTTCATCATGTGTAGATGGACGTAGGAAGACATTTTGTACATTGAGGTTGCTTCCTCCACCATGTATATATATACATAGGCATTGATGTGTATTTGGATGTAGTTTTTCATGTTATATTCAATGGAGTCTGGATGGACGTTATATGTGAATTTGGGTATTTTGAATTATATAGTGTCTCCTTCATGTGGTGAAGCAATATATGTATTCCCCTCGTGTGTATAATGTGTACTTTGGGTTTTATCCCGTATGATAATGAACAACGCCATGTATGGAAACTGATAATGACATGGTTGTTTTTGGCATCTTAGGATGTCGGCCACAACCCCACGACGTTAATTCATGAAGTTCATGACCTTGTCATGAACTGGGATTTTGTTCCTTCGGAGGGGGGTGCGTGTCAAAGGGACCCGACCCCGTCTGAAATGGCGGTCTCCGATGATGAGGACAACAATGACAATGGAATTATGCATGGAGATGTGGCAGCAATGGAGGACCTCTTAATGCATCAGATGATAGATGAGGATACAGACTCTTTGAATGACATGGAAAAATAAGCCAAAACTCCCTTATACGAAGGGGTCAAAGTGAGTAGACTTTCAACCATCTTGTTGTTACTGAATTTGCAAATCCGGTTTGGCATAAGTAATGTGGGTATGTCCGCCATAATGCGGACTATTGCGGACTACATCCTTGCCCACATTTGAAGCCGAGAATACCGCGATCAAGAAAAGAGGCAAGAGCAGCCTTTGATGCTGTGGGGATGGGCTATAAGATTTTTCATGCATGTCCATGTGATAAAACCCTGTACTACGGAGAGGATACGAGACTCACCAAGTGTCCAAAGTGCAACAAGACCAATATCGGAATGATGTTCAAGGGAAGAAAGCCCCGCGCAAGGTATACTCGCGCCACAATACACTTTTATATTGCATTCTACCTTTTTGCAACCGCTACAAGACGTAAGGTTTTACTTAGAGATATGAATAACATTGATTATGATATGGGGCTGACATGGGGATGGTGCTAGAAAATGCACTACTTTCCAATCATCCTGCGACTACAGGCACACTACTGAAGCCCCACTACCGAAGCCCCTCATTGGCACAACTGATGAGATGGCACGCCTCGCATCGGAGCCCCCCGAGAAAGGTGTGCGGGCCACAAGATTCACAAGCATGGAGGCATACTGAAGAGATGTGGTCTTTACTCTTGGAGGACCCACGACATGTCCGCCTCCTCGGCTTCTCCTCGGATGGGGTCAACCCATACTCTGTCCAGTCATGTAGTGATCATTCCACTTGGCCGGTGACCATGGTGAATTACAACATCCCTCCGTATCTTTCAATAAAAAAAGGCCATATCATGTTGGTTGCCATTGTACCGGGTGAGTATTCTCATTTCATGCTTATTATTTCTTTGGATTTTTCATTAATCTTCTTCTCTTTGGCGCAATTCCGATGGAAGATTGATGATACAGTGATATCCATAGTCATAAAAACGTTAATCTGTACTAGTGACCCTATGGTTTCTTGCAGGTCAAACGAAACATCTATGTAATCATGTAGTAAGATGTGTCATTCATTGTGAAGTATAATTAGCATGGTGGAGCATTGAAACAATTAATGGTGTAAATGTCTCATAGAAAAAAAACAAGTGAAAGACATGGACACGTACTTGCGATCTCCAGTTGATGAACTGAAGGAGCTATGGAGGGGGGTCCAAAGCAAGATGTCTTTTATCTGAAAAGATTGTCCGGCCATAGGGTCAAGTGAAGCATGGGGGGGGGAACGGAATAAAACAAAATCATCATCCCACCTGAGGGGATGAGGAGGAGGATGTGGCGGCGGCCATCAAGTTTGCTGGGATCGGCACCAATGGTGGTAGAAAGAACTCTAGCCCTGTTATACAGCAAGCTAGCTCACTACAAGGAATCGCCGAAATAACGACTCAAAAAACGACTGGAAACCCAGTCGTTTCAGTCAAAAAACGACTGGGCGACTACGAGTCCGAAAGGACAAGAACTATCGGACAGCCCAGTCGTTTCGGTCATTACGTGGTCCGAGTCGTTCCAGTCAGTCGTGACGCCGACTGCAAGGTAATTTCTAAGATGTGGGCAAATGGTGTCACCACGCGCGGCGTTGACTGAATCTTGGACCTTGACCACAATGGACTTTTGACCGGCGGGTTCCGTCTTCCCCACCGTGTGCACGCCGGGAATACAGCCGCGTGGCTCGGTGTAAAAACTCCACGTGTTCTCTTGGAGGCAGGACACGCGCCATAGCCGCGTTGCTTCACGCTGCTGAATAGTTACGATTTCGTACTACACGAGCACTAACCACTAGTTCAAAAATAACCAGCAAGTCGTTTCAACGACTGCACGGTCAGACTGCGAAGTTGTGAACTAGTCTCGGAGTGCTGGACTCATAGTAATGACTAGACTAGCGGTCACCTTCAAGGACACGCGTGGCTTCTCGGGTCTCGCCACGTGCAGGCCTGAGGCCACAGCACGTGGCGCAGTGAATTGTCTGCTGGTTGCCTTCACGACTTGTAAGTGGAGTCGACAACTGGAATGTTGAAGTGACAGATGCAACTGGAGGTTTGAAATGCACTACCTTACTAGTGACTACATCGACTGTGGGTTGGGAACCGGGCACTCCTACTAGTTGCACTGACTTGGGGGTTGCGACTTGTAGTTCATACATGTGCAATATTGTTTCTACTGTGTCTGAATAGCAACACGGATACTACGATCGATCTACTACGGCATTGCAACCAACACAATCCCCGCACACTGGGGATGATCATGTCATTGCCTATGTCACTCCAAACTAGATTCACTCAACCAGCTAACTTGAAGAATTCAACATAGAAATTTAGGGCCGGTTCTGATAAGAGGGAAAAACAGGGTGAAATGTGTTGAAGAAGGTGCCTTCATTAGCAATGCCGATTTTATCAATTGTCCCGCTGCTGCTGCGGCTTCCAGTTGACCATCTTCCCATGCAGGTTTGTTGTAGCTATCCTTCCACAGGGAATCATAGAGTGTGGGTCCAGATTCATCCAAGAGGGCCGGATTTCAACCTTCAGATTACCCATCCATGCCTCTGCACAAATCATGCATACATCCTTGCCTTGCTGCTAGCAGGTGACAATGACAGCCCACATTTGTTCTAGGAAACACCCAACTCAGCTTATCACACTCATTCCTATGTTGAATTGCGTCTGCTACTCTCTGTAATTATACAGGCATTTACCTTTTTGCCTCGGTTGTCCCACCATTGACTGGGGTCAGAAAAGTACTCAGTCCACAGCTTCTCATCATCTCTGTTACCTGTTTCTGGATACTTTACTGTTGTCACTTTGGCAGTATCATGTCAAAGTCACTCCAAACTATCAAAGGTTCACTCAACCAGCTAACTTGCAGAATTCAACATGGAAGAAGAAGGATTGTAATAAGAGGAAAAAACAGGGTGAAATGTGTTGAAGAAGGTGCCCTCATTAGCAGTGTCTGATTTTATCAATTGTGGCGCCGCTGCTGCTGTGGCTTCCAGTTGACCATCTACCCATGCAGGTTTCTTGTAGCTATCCTTCCACAAGGAATCGTAGGTAATGTGGAGCTTGAAATGCGGCCCTCTTGGATGAATCTGGACCCACACTCTATCCCTGCTCCTTCACCTATCCATGCCTCTGCACAAATCATGCATACATCCTTGCCTTGCTGCTAGAAGCTGACAATGACAGCCTACATCTGTTCTAGGAAACACCCAACTCAACTTATCACTCTAGTTCCTATGCTCAATTGCATCTGTTACTCTTTGTAATCCAACAGGCATTCATCTTTTTGCTCGATTGTCCCACCGTTGACTGGGTCAGAAAAGTATTCATTCCACAGCTTCTCCTCGTCTCTGTTACCTGTTTCTGGATACTAATCATGTTGTCACATTGGCAGTATCATGTCAAAGTCACTCCAAACTATTTAAGGTTCACTCAACCAGCTCATTTGCAGAATTCAACATTTAGGGCCAATTTTGATCAGAGGGAAAAACAGGATGAAACGTGTTGAAGAAGGTGCCTTCATGAGCAGTGCCTGATTTTATCAATCGTGCCAATGCTGCTACGGCTTCCAGTTGACCATCTACCCATGCAGGTTTTCTTGTAGCTATCATTCCACAGGGAGTCATAGGTGATCTGAAGCTTGAAATCCGGCCCTCTTGGATGAATCAAAACCCACACTCCATCCCTGCTCCTTCAGCTATCCATGCCTCTGCACAAATCATGCATACATCCTTGCCTTGTTGCTAGCAACTGACAATGACAGCCTAGAATTCATGCAGCAAACACGACACCACATCTCGTTCAGCCATACCACCCAAACCCAGAATTAGGACAGCACTTTGATTCCATCCACTGTCACCAAAGTCAGTCCAATATCACCCCTTCAGTCAAGTGCAATTATGGGCTGACTTCCCACCTATGCTGGGTAAGACCCCACTACATTTCCCGTGGATATGCCAAAACCAATGGCCAGCTTCTCACTGTGGTGGCAAAGAGAAAATTCCTTTTCCTCCTCCCCCACATCATGCAATACAAAGCGCCTGTCAGGCACATACCCCGCCTCCTTCATCTTCCCAGCCAATCTTCTCAACTCAGCATGGATTTCCTTAATTCTGGGATGCAACTTGTCATCTACAACGAAGGTGTGCACCCTGTTGCCAACCTCAATGCAGCAGCAACCTGGCTCATTTCTAACCCCTTTGACCTTCATCATTCTTCTCACCTTTGCAGTATCATCCCACCTGCCAGCTGCATCATAGATATTTGAGAGCAACACATAAGTCGCGGCATCCTGTTCAGCCCATATGAGGGTAGATGTTGCTGCATGTTCAGCCATCTCCACATTGTCATGGATTCTGCAGGCACCAAGCAAGGCCTTCCACACCACAGCACCTGGATTTATGGGCATTTTATTAATCATGTCCACTGCCTCATCCGGTTGTCCCTCACATCCAAGAAGGTCCACCATGCAGCCAAAGTGCTTTACTGTCGGAGTGACACCGTGATCTTGACTCTGGGAATCAAAGTAGCGTCTTCCTTCATTCAGTAGGCCAGCGTGGCTGCATGCAGAGAGAACACATATAAAGGTGATATTGCTCGGCTTCAAGCCGTTCTTTTGCATTCCTTCAAATAGTTGCACGACCTCCCTATGACAACCATGATGTGCATATCCTGCGATCATCGCATTCCACGACACCACATCTCGTTCAGCCATATTGTCGAACACTCCCTTTGCATCCTCCATGCACCCACATTTGGCATACATGTCCACCAGGGCAGTGTTCAAGATCACATCTGGTACAATTCCAGCTCTAACGATGTCGCCATGCACCTCTTCGCCCTTTTCTAGGGCTGCCAGGCTTGCACACGCACTGCAAATGCACACAAACATGATGTGGGACCGGGCTTCACCCCGTCGCACATCATTTGCTCATAGGTCTCCAAAGCCTCCATCCCATGTCCCTGCTGTGCAGACCCTGCAAGCATCGCACTCCACGACACCACATCTCGTTCAGCCATAGTGTTGAACACTCCCTTTGGATCCTAGATGACACCCACATTTTGCAAACATGTCCACCAGGGTCTTGTTCAGAATGACATCTAACAAAAATTCCAGCTCTGAAGATGTCGCCATGGGTCTCTTTCCCCTTTTCCAGAGCTGCCAGGGTAGTGTTCAGATTGACATTTGGTACAATTCCAGCTTTGATGATATCTCCATGCACCTCTTTGCCCTTCTCTAGGGCTGCCAAGCTTGCACAAGCATTGAAAATGCACACAAACATGATGTGCTTCCCCCATCATTCGCTCATAGGTCTCCAAAGCCTCCATCCCACGTCCCTGCTGTGCATACCCTACAAGCATCGCACTCCACGACACCACATCGCGTTCAGCCATAGTGTCGAACACTCCCTTTGCATCCTAAGATGCACCCACATTTTGCAAACATGTCCACCAGGGTATTGTTCAGAATGACATCTGGTACAATTCCAGCTCTGAAGATGTCGCCATGCACCTCTTTCCCCTTTTCCAGAGCTGCCAGGGTAGTGTTTCGAATGACATTTGGTACAATTCCATCTTTGACGATATCCCCATGCACCTCTTTGCCCTTCTCTAGGGCTGCCAGGCGCTTACACGCCGCCACATCCTGTTCACCCATAGTGTTGAACACTCCCTTTGCATCCTAGATCCACCCACATTTTGCAAACATGTCCACTAGGGTATGGTTCTGAATGACATCTGGTACAATTCCAGCTCTGAAGATGTCGCCATGCACCTCTTCCCCCTTTTCCAGAGCTGCCAGGGCAGTGTTTAGAATGACATTTGGTACCATTCCAGCTTTGATGATATCACCATGCACCTCTTTGCCCTTCTCCAGGGCTGCCAGGCTTGGACAAGCATTGCAAATGCACACAAACATGATGTGCTTCCCCCATCATTTGCTCATAGGTCTCCAAATCTTCCATCCCCTGTCCCTGCTGTGCATACCCTGCAAGCATAGCACTCCATGACACCACATCTCGTTCAGCCATAGTGTCGAACACTCCCTTTGCATCCTAGATGCACCCACATTTTGCAAACATGTCCACCAGGGTATTGTTCATAATGACAGCTGGTACAATTCCAGCTCTGAAGATGTCACCATGGACCTCTTTCCCATTTTCCATAGCTACGGCTTGCACAAGCATTGCAAATGCACACAAACATGATGTGCTTCCCCCATCATTCGCTCATAGGTCTCCAAAGCCTCCATCCCACGTCCCTGCTGTGCATACCCTGAAAGCATCGCACTCCACGACACCACATCTGGTTCAGCCACAGTGTCGAACACTCCCTTTGCATCCTAGATGCACCCACATTTTGCAGACATGTCCACCAGGGTATTGTTCAGAATGACATCTGGTACAATTCCAGCTCTGAAGATGTCGCCATGCACCTCTTCCCCTTTTCCAGAGCTGCCAGGGCAGTGTTTAGAATGACATTTGGTACCATTCCAGCTTTGATGATATCCCCATGCACCTCTTTGCCCTTCTCCAGGGCTGCCAGGCTTGCACAAGCATTGCAAATGCACACAAACATGATGTGCTTCCCCCATCAGTTGCTCATAGGTCTCCAAATCCTCCATCCCACGTCCCTGTTGTGCATATGCTGCAAGCATGGCACTCCACGACACCACATCTTGTTCAGCCATAGTGTCGAACACTCCCTTTGCATCCTAGATGCACCCATATTTTGCAAACATGTCCACCGGGGTATTGTTCAGAATGACAGCTGGTACAATTCCAGCTCTGAAGATGTCGCCATGCACCTCTTTCCCCTTTTCCATAGCTGCGGCTTGCACAAGCATTGCAAATGCACACAAACATGAAGTGCTTCCCCCATCATTCGCTCATAGGTCTCCAAAGCCTCCATCCCACGTCCCTGCTGTGCATACCCTACAAGCATCGCACTCCACGACACCACATCTGGTTCAGCCATAGTGTCGAACAGTCCCTTTGCATCCTAGATGCACCCACATTTTGCAAACATGTCCACCAGGGTATTGTTCATAATGACATCTGGTACAATTCCAGCTCTGAAGATGTCGCCATGTACCTCTTCCCCCTTTTCCAAAGCTGCTGGGCAGTGTTTAGAATGACATTTGGTACCTTTGATGATAGCCCCATGCACCTCTTTGCCCTTCTCCAGGGCTGCCAGGCTTGCACAAGCATTGCAAATGCACACAAACATGATGTGCTTCCCCCATCATTCGCTCATAGGTCTCTAAAGCCTCCATCCCACGTCCCTGCTGTGCATACCCTACAAGCATCGCACTCCACGACACCACATCTGGTGCAGCCATAGTGTCGAACACTCCCTTTGCATCCTAGATGCACCCACATTTTGCAAACATGTCCACCAGGGTATTTTTCAGAATGACATCTGGTACAATTCCAGCTCTGAAGATGTCGCCATGCACCTCTTCCCCCTTTTCCAAAGCTGCCAGGGCAGTGTTCAGAATGACATTTGGTACCATTCCAGCTTTGATGATATCCCCATGCACCTCTTTGCCCTTCTCCAGGGCTGCCAGGCTTCCACAAGCATTGCAAATGCACACAAACATGATGTGCTTCCCCCATCATTCGCTCATAGGTCTCCAAAGCCTCCATCCCACGTCCCTGCTATGCATACCCTGGAAGCATCGCACTCCACGACACCACATTTGGTTCAGCCATAGTGTCAAACACTCCCTTTGCATCCTAGATGCACCCACATTTTGCAAACATGTCCACCAGGGTATTGTTCATAATGACATCTGGTACAATTCCAGCTCTGAAGATGTCGCCATGGACCTCTTTCCCCTTTTCCAGAGCTGCCAGGGCAGTGTTCAGAATGACATTTGGTACCATTCCAGCTTTGACGATATCCCCATGCACCTCGTTGCCCTTCTCTGGGGCTGCCAGGCTTGCTTGACGCCACATCCTGTTCAGCCATAGCGTTGAACACTGCCTTTGCATCCTAGATGCACCCACATTTTACAAACATGTCCACTAGGGTATTGTTCGGAATGACATCTGGTACAATTCCAGCTCTGAAGATGTCGCCATGCACCTCTTTCCCCTTTTTCAGAGCTGCCAGGACAGTGTTTAGAATGACATTTGGTACCATTCCAGCTTTGACGATATCCCCATGCACCTCTTTGCTCTTCGCCAGGGCTGCCAGGCTTGCACGACGCCACATCCTGTTCAGCCATAGTGTTGAACACTCCCTTTGCATCCTAGATGCACCCACATTTTGTAAACATGTCCACTAGGGTATTGTTCGGAATGACATCTGGTACAATTCCAGCTCTGAAGATGTCGCCTTGCACCTCTTCCCCCTTTTCCAGAGCTGCCAGGGCAGTGTTGAGAATGACATTTGGTACCATTCCAGCTTTGATGATATCCCCATGCACCTCTTTGCCCTTCTCCAGGGCTGCCAGGCTTGCACAAGCATTGCAAATGCACACAAACATGATGTACTTCCCCCATCATTTGCTCATAGGTCTCCAAAGCCTCCATCCCACGTCCCTGCTGTGCATACCCTGGAAGCATCGCACTCCACGACACCACATTTGGTTCAGCCATAGTGTCGAACACTCCCTTTGCATCCTAGATGCACCCACATTTTGCAGACATGTCCACCAGGGTATTGTTCAGAATGACATATGGTACAATTCCAGCTCTGAAGATGTCGCCATGCACCTCTTTCCCCTTTTCCAGAGCTGCCAGGGAAGTGTTTAGAATGACATTTGGTACAATTCCAGCTTTGACGATATCCCCATGCACCTCTTTGCCCTTCTCCAGGGCTGCCAGGCTTCCACAAGCATTGCAAATGCACACAAACATGCTGTGCTTCCCCCATCATTCGCTCATAGGTCTCCAAAGCCTCCATCCCACGTCCCTGCTGTGCATACCCTACAAGCATCGCACTCCACGACACCACATCTCGTTCAGCCATAGTGTCGAACACTCCCTTTGCATCCTAGATGCACCCACATTTTGCAAACATTTCCACCAGGATATTGTTCAGAATGACATCTGGTACAATTCCAGCTCTGAAGATGTCGCCATGGACCTCTTTCCCCTTTTCCAGAGCTGCCAGGGTAGTGTTTCGAATGACAGCTGGTACAATTCCAGCTTTGACGATATCCCCATGCACCTCTTTGCCCTTCTCTAGGGCTGCCAGGCTTGCACGACGCCACATCCTGTTCAGCCATAGTGTTGAACACTCCCTTTGCATCCTAGTTGCACCCATATTTTGCAAACATGTCCACCAGGGTATTGTTCGGAATGATATCTGGTACAATTCCAGCTCTGATGATGTCGCCATGCACCTCTTCCCCCTTTTCCAGAGCTGCCAGGGCAGTGTTCAGAATGACATTTGGTACAATTCCAGCTTTGATGATATCCCCATGCACCTCTTAGCCCTTCTCCAGGGCTGCCAGGTTTGCACAAGCATTGCAAATGCACACAAACATGATGTACTCCCCCATCATTTGCTCATAGGTCTCCAAAGCCTCCATCCCACATCCCTGCTGTGCATACCCTACAAGAATCGCACTCCACGACACCACATCGTGTTCAGCCATAGTGTCGAACACTCCCTTTGCATCCTAAGATGCACCCACATTTTGCAAACATGTCCACCAGGGTATTGTTCAGAATGACAGCTGGTACAATGCCAGCTCTGAAGATGTCACCATGGACCTCTTTCCCCTTTTCCAGAGCTGCCAGGGCAGTGTTTAGAATGACATTTGGTACAATTCCAGCTTTGACGATATCCCCATGCACCTCTTTGCCCTTCTCTAGGGCTTTCAGGCTTGCACGACGCCACATCTTGTTCAGCCATAGTGTTGAACACTCCCTTTGCATCCTAGATTCACCCACATTTTGCAAACATGTCCACCAGGGTATTGTTCAAAATGAAATCTGGTACAATTCCAGCTTTGAAGATGTCGCCATGGACCTCTTTCCCCTTTTCCAGAGCTGCCAGGGCAGTGTTTAGAATGACGTTTGGTACAATTCCAGCTTTGATGATATCCCCATGCACCTCTTTGCCCTTCTCCAGGGCTGTCAGGCTTGCACAAACATTGCGAATGCACACAAACATGATGTGCTTCCCCCATCATTTGCTTATAGGTCTCCAAAGCCTCCATCCCACGTCCCTACTGTGCAGACCCTGCAAGCATCGCACTCCATGATACCACATCTCATAGGTCTCCAAAGTCCTTCCCACGTCCTTCATGTTGTGCATACCATGCAAGCATCGCACTCCACGACACCACATCTCGTTCAGCCATAGTGTCGAACACTCCCTTTGCATCCTCGATGCACCCACATTTTGCATACATGTCCACTAGGGTAGTGTTTAGAATGACATTTGGTACAATTCCAGCTCTGACGATGTTGCCATTGACATGTGGTACACTTTTAGCTTTGAGGATGTCACCATGGACCTCTTTTTCCCCTTTTCCAGGGCTCCCAGGCTTGCACACGCATTGCAAACACAAACAATCGTGATGTGGTTGGGCTTCACCCCTTCATTTCATTCGCTCATCCAAAGCATCGTACCACATACATATCTGAATCTGCTGAGATGCTCCTTGGTTTAAAGTCTATAGGGCCTCTTTTAGTCTGCCTACCTCACAAAGCATCTTCACATGCCCAGAAGAGCCAGAAGAGGCATTATGGACTCCCTCTCTTTATCCTCTTTCAGAAGCCAACGAGATAACTTACAGAATTCAGTATGCATCTCAGGGCCGAGCCTCCATCCCGCGCACAGGCTGTGCATATCCTGCGATCATGGCGTTACAAGACACCACATCTCCTTCAGTCATATTGTCGAACACTCCCTTTGCATCCTCGATGCACCCACAACTGGCATACATGTCCACGAGGGTATTGTTCAGAACAATATCTGGTTCAATTCCCGCTTTGATGATGTCACCATGGACCTCTCTGCCCTTTTCCAGGGCTGCTAGGCTTGCACACGCATTGCAGACACAAATAAAGGTGATGTGATTGGGCTTCACCCCTTCCCACCATTTTCTCATAGGTCTCCAAAGCCTCCATCTCGCACCCATGTTGTGCATATCCTACAATCATTGCACTCCAAGACACCACATTTCGTTCAGCCATTAGGTCGAACACTCCCTTTGTATCCTCAATGCACCCACATTTAGTATACATGTCCACCAGGGTACTATTCAGATTGACATATGGTAAAATTCCAGCTTTGACAATGTCCCCATGGACTTCCTTGCCCTTATCCAACGCTGCCAGGCTCGCACACACCTTGCAAACCTAACCTGGGGTGATCTGGTCGGGCTTCACCTCTTCCCTCATCATTTGCTCATAGGTCTCCAAAGCCTCATCCCGCACCCCTGTTGTGCATAAGCTGTGATCATCGCAGTCCAAGACACCATATCTCGTTCGGCCATATTGTCCAACACTCCCTTTGCATCCCGATGCTCCCACATTTTGCATACATGTTCATCAGAGCGGTGTCCGGAACAACATCTGGTACGATTCCAGCTTCGACAATGTCAGCATGGACCTCTTTGCCCTTTTGGAGGGCTGCCAGGATCACACACGCATTGCAAACACAGTACATGAAGGAAGGGAAGAAGAAAGAGATGGAGGTCGCGTTCACCGAGCAGGAGTGACTTGAAAATCTCGCTAAGTCCTTGGCCCCCTCACTGCGACTTACGGAGCTCATAACCCGAGCTCCCTATCAATTGTCCCGCTCGCAATTCGACTCGTGTCATTGTAATTTCAAAATAGTGCCATATTGGTTACAATTGATAAAAATGTCCCGGGGGGGGGGGGAGGGTTTCCAACCCGCAATCATCAACACGACTGCAAATTTCATTAATATAAAAAATATATGTTTTTTTCCGATTTTTGGAAATCAGCCTATAAATCGGTGTCAAACCCGGAGTTCACTTTTGCGACTTGTAGACTCCATCCTCTATGCCAACGTGGCATAAAAATGACTGCGATGTCTGGCAAGTCGTCATTCACAACCTGGAGTCCCACGCGCAGTCGTTTCGGACATAATCGCAACCGCGAGTCGGGTGCGAAAAACACCTATTCCTTGTAGTGAAGAGAGAAGGAGCACTATAAAGATTGGAAGAGGGGATCAATTAACCCTGGCCTCTGCCATGACCTTTGCAAAGAGACACTAAACAGGGCCTCTCTGCGACTCCTGGACATCACAGGCCCGTCGCATTATGCTAACGGGCGACTTCTAGCAGTCGCAACCCCCGCAAGGTGGCGTGCCCTCGCCACGTGGCGGCCAAGGGGGAAATGGTATCCTTGCGACTCCCCAATGTCGCGGCCCTGCTGGAGCGTCGCTAGGCCGTCCTAGCGACGATAGGACATCGCAATACCCCGTCGAGCTGGGTGTCCAAGGGGAAATGGTGACGTTGCGACTCCTGCACGTCGCTGGAACGTTGCAGTACCCTCTAGCCTGGGGATCTAGGATTGGAGATTTCTGGTATGTAATGATTTTTGTTTTTACTCAATTTTTTTTTGTGAATTCAACCCTTGCACCACTACATCTGTGCAAAATATTGGACCAAAAAAAAACAAAAAAAATCTTTGCTCATTTTTTTAGACTCTCTATGATTAGTGCATGAAGTTGTAGAGAACCTAATTTTGGAGTATAAATGAGGGAAGAGAATACGGTTTTGGGTCCAGATGACTTTTGTTTACTCCCAATTTTTGCACGTACATTGCATATGTTGTCATTAAACATATGGCTTGAAAGTGGAATTAAAAAAAAATTGTGTGTAGACGAAACGCAATATTTAGTCTCCACGACATGTAGTTTCGTTGAAATCTCGAATGACCCATTGACTGAACTTGGTTCAAGCTCATATTTGGTCCACATGTGCTTAAGTATGTTCAGATCACATATGCAAAGTTGCAAATCAGGAGCATTGAGAAGAAATATTCACCCCTGACGTCGTAGGCCCTGCATGAAGTTGAACAAAACTCAACCTTGGAGAGCAAATGATGGAGGAAAATGGTCGGCAATTTTACCCTCTTTGATTTTTTGGGCAAAACGATGTTCTTGGTTCGTGCATCTTTCTTTTCCTTCCACATCCGAGGGGCTTCCTCATCCACCCTTGCCATGTACTCCGTGCAATAGAACATAGCTTCTTGCAACGTATACCCCTCCGCCATGTTACCCTCCGGGTGCGCCATTTGTCCACTACTACGTTTAGGGGGGGTTAGCGACGTCGGGACCCCGGGCGTGCCGGACGCGACGACCCTCCTGCGACTGCAGCGTCGCGCAGGCGCCCGGCCCGAAAATTGCGACGTCGGCCCGTCGCCGCCGCGCCGCTCCGGTGACGCTTCGTCTGCTTACGATTCCGCCACGTCGCTGCTGTTGGGGATGACCCTCCAGCAACAATATCCCCTCACACTTAGCGCATGGGGAGGGCCGAGTCAGTTCGCGCTGGGGTTTGCGACGTCCAGACGTCGCCGAAATGCCACAATGGCGAGGTTGCGTGTCGCGGCCCTTTGCCTTGAGGGCAGGGGGTCGGGTTGCAAAAGGGCTGCCCCTGTGGTGGGGGCGGGGGCAACAATAGGTACGGGGGGCTGAAGCAACCTCGAGTGCCCAAAGCACTCGAGGAGGCGGAGGCACTCACTAGGTGGAGCCCCGCACACCGGGTTGCGGTGGGGGTAGCTCCACAAAGGGTGGTGGTAGCTTAGTGGGACTTAGTGGGGGTGACATAGGACTCACCATGGGGGCGGAGACCTTGTGGTGGGAGTCGTGGGGAGTCTTGGGACTCATCACGGTCCAAGGGGACCGTGGTGGGTGGGCCGAGACTCACCGCAACTCATCACCGGGAATCGAGGGTTTTCGTGGTGGTTCGCCATAAAATGGTGGTGCTATTTGTGAAACCCCCGCGGACAGTCACAGAAGTATATATAGGGAGTAGTAACCCCGAGAACGGTGCAAGCCCGTTGGTGTCCAAAAACTAGTGAGTAAGCGTGCGAGCCAGAAAGCGACCAAGGTGTGGGGAGCTATTCCGGACTGCCATCGACCAAAGGGAATTTCCACTATGCCCAAATTGGGAGAGGGTCTAGTGGAGGAGTAAAGGGGGACCGTTATGCCCCGGTGAGCAGCCGAAGCTCCAAGTTGGCCCGGCGGCCAGTTTGGGAGTTAGGCGCGCGCATCAAGCGAGTAACTATGACTTGAAGGGGAGCTTACCGAAGTGAGGTGCGCGACATTGCGATTCCCCGCAGTTGCATGCCTGCTGGGGCGTCGCAAGTATCATCTTGCCTGGGGGTCTAGGATTGGGGATTGCTGCTACGTAATAATTATTTTTTGCTTGTGTTTTGTTCTGTGAATTCGACCCTTGCACCACTATATCCGTGCAAAATATTGGACCAAAAACAAATAAAAAATAAAAAAAGTGTTTTCTTCATTCACTATTGTAGAACTCTCTATGAATAGTGCATGAAGTTGAAGACAACTCAACTTTGGAGTGCAAATGAGGGAAGAAAATACGGTTTTGGGGCCAAATGGTTTTCAAATTTTTCACGCACATTGCATATGCTGTCATTAAGCATATGGTTTAAGAATGGAATAAAAATAAAATCATATGCAAACGAAATGCAGTTTTTCGTCTCTAAAACTCGTAGATGTGTTCAATACTTGAATGACTCATTGAATGAACTTGGTTCAAGCTCATCTTTGGTCCATATGCGCTTAAGTATGTCCAAATCACTTATGCAAAGTCTCAAAAGATAAGCAACATTAAGAAATATGCTTATCAACAATGCATGAACTTGAAGAGAACTCAACCTTGGAGTGCAAATGATGGAAGAAAATATGGTTTTGGGTGCAGATGATGTCTGTTCACTGCCAAATTTTGCATGCACATTGCACATGTTGTCATTAAGCATATGGTTTAAGAATGGAATAAATTTATTTCCTCAACAGACTTTGGAATGTAAAGACGCTGCAAGCTTTCCCTGTGATACAACAAAGACGAAAATGGATTTGGAAAACTAGGAAGTTTTGGCACCGAGTTGTTTCTGAATTGACAGAGACATTGGTTGGAGATGGAATGCATGGAGAATGCTTGCATTGTTTTTTTGCACTGTCTCCATAGAAGGCCAACGATCGTTGAAGCTTTTAATTGCGTAATAATTGATGAAGATGTACAACAAGTAGAAGTAGAGACTGATATTATCACCCAGATGAAGGAACTGAAGCAGATCATTCTTGGTGGAGATCACTCGGTGTATAAAGCTTTGGCCTTATTTCAAAATCAACATCAAATCAAACTTCAAATCAACAAATCATCAAATCAAATCATGAATACAATACAATTACACGTCGTTGCACTCCAGTTGCACGTCGTTGCCTTTGTGGGAGTTGTTTGACATAATCATCTAAGTCGTAGCAAACATCCACTGTTAGGAGACAACGTTGACATCTAGATACATCACTGGAATGGTTGGAGATGGAATGCATGGAGAATGCTTGCATTGTTTTTTTGCACTGTCTCCATAGAAGGCTAACGATCGTTGAAGCTTTAATTGCGTAATAATTGATGAAGATGCACAACAAGTAGAAGCAGAGACTGATATTATCACCCAGATGAAAGAATTGAAGCAAATCATTCTTGTTGGAGATCACTCGGTGTATAAAGCTTTGGCCTTATTTCAAAATCAACATCAAATCAAACTTCAAATCAACAAATCATCAAATCAAATCATGAATACAATACAATTACACATCGTTGCACTCCAGTTGCATGTCGTTGCTTTTGTGGGAGTTGTTTGATATAATTACCTAAGTCGTAGCAGACATCCAATGTCAGGAGACAACGTTGACATGTAGATACATCAGATAACTTCTAGGAAACATTGGACTAGGCGCATACTAAACTTCTTTGGTGACATCCTCGATTCATTGACAAATTTGAAAGGTGGACAATCTCATCGAAAAAATCCAAGAGCTTGAGAAAGCACCTCGGAATCTAAAGAAGGAGAGAGATAGACAACTGGGTTCTCCCTCCCCTCGAATGCCATCACAAAAAACTCGCGCACATGCTCAGGTAGGATGGTAGAAATAAGCACAACATCGGATGATTTCGCTTTGTAAGAAACTTCGGCTTTATTTCAAGATCGTGGTTATTGGTTTTCAAGATCGTTGTCTCCACTGTCCGGAGACAACGTTCACATCTAGAAGATGGCGAATCTTCCGGTCCTACATATATCCTCACCCGCAAATACTTACACAAATTTTTTGACATGAAAGTGACAATGTAACTCATACAAAATGTGCAATATCACATGCATGCATAAGGATATTGATGGTGTTTTTGTGGAATATATACCGCCCAATATGGCAACTCGTAGAAGATTGAAAGTCGCTTCATGCCGGACACGTCCACTTCACCGACCATGCCCGCATGGGCCTCCCTCCATCGGTCCTCCCAAAACTGTCCGGATGGTGTCACAAGGGGGGGGGGGACGTACTTCATCTTTGCCATCAAACAAGTGTTTTTCTCTTCTTCTCCATCGATGGCTCATAGAAAGAAACTTGCGGTAGTTCAGATACACCATCTTGTGAAGATGGCGGGAGCTATGTGCATCAAGATCATCGCCAATGTGGGCCCCATGCAAGCATGCATGGTACCCTTTGGTGCTTAGCCTCGAGCAAACCGTTAGTCCTGTATACATCCCGCCACATTAGCAAAGACAAAAAGTTATCATGTGCATGGCCCATAATGCCATCTACTCAACTAAGGTGCACAAGACTATCGCCGCTACTTCAATCAATCCCAATCCTCATCGATATTATCCGGCCTTGACAAGTGAATGTACGCGGGTTCTTCATGGGGAACATAATATACCTGGATAATTATGCATTGTCAAAAGCAATATGCCTCTCATTTGAAAAGATTGTCCGGCCATAGGGTCAAGTGAAGCATCCAATGCCGGGACTCCCCTCCATAGCTCCTTAAGTTCATCAACTAGAGGTCGCAAATACGTGTCCATGTTTGCCACTTGTTTTTTTTTCCTATGAGACATTCACGTCATTGTTTCAATGCTCCACCAATATGCAAATTATACTACATAATGAATTACACGTCTTACTCCATGATTATGTCACTCATCAATCTTGCATCCGAATTGCGCCAGAGATCAGAAGATTAATGTAAAGTCTAAGGGAATAATAAGAATGAAATGGGAACACTCACCTGGTACAATGGCAGCCAACATGATATGGCCTTTTTTTATTGAAAGATACGGAGGGATGTTGTAGTTCACCATGGTCACCGGCCAAATGGAATGACTACATGACTGGATAGAGTACGGGTTCACCCCATCCGAGGAGAAGCTGAGGTGGACATGTCGTGGGTCCTCCAAGAGAAAAGGCCACATCTCTTCAGTATGCCTCCATGCTTGTGAATCTTGTGGCCCGCACACCTTTCCCGGGGGGCTCCAATGCGAAGCGTGGCATCTCATCAGAACAGCCAATGTGGGGCTTCGGTACTGTGCCTTCAATCGCGGGATGATCGGAAAGTAATGCATTTTCTAGGATGAAATACCCCACGTCCCCCACATGTAATCATCCCATTAGCACACATAATACAACACCCTTATGTCTTTCCCTTTATACACCCTCTCCCTCATTAGGAAAATAATGATCAAACCGAATGTCGCTAATATTACTCACTCCTTCCAAAGCCACAATCAAATCTTGCATGAGTACTACTCTCTAAACCCTAAACTTTGTAGAATACACTTTACATGCATTGACAAGATTAAATAAAATAATTTCCATGTGAGGGGGAATGACGCTTATACCTTGCGTGGTACTTTTTTTCCCTTGGACATCATCCCGATATCGGTCTTTCTTGCACTTTGGACACTTGGTCAAACGCGAATCATCTTCGTAGTATAGGGTTTTATCACATGGACATGCATGAAAAATCTTTATAGCCCATCCCCACAAAGTCGAAGACTTCGCGCACCTATTTCCGCGACCGTGACATCTTGGGTTTCAAGTGTGGAACAATGATATAGTCCGCAATAGTTCGCATTATGGCAGACATCCCAATATTACTTATGTCAAATCGAATTTGAAGATTGAGCAAAAGTAAGATTGTTGAAAGTCGACTCACTTTCGCCCCTTCGTACAAGGGAGTTCTCGCCTCCCTCTCCATGTCATTTGAGGGGGCCATATCCGAATCATCGATTGGCCGGGTTTCCTCTCCATCAGATGCATCAGCGCCCACATGATGCATTAAGAGATCCTCAATGGCTTGCACATCCTCCTGGTTAATTCCATCCTCATTGTTGTTGTCATTGTCACTGTCACTGTCATCGTATCATCGTTCAGTACCGTGGGGGCAACGTCTCGCCCACGGCTCCCACCTGATGTACTTGGGTTGTTTTCGGATGGGGTGCCCAAGAGAAAGGACCGGAAGAGAGGGACAAAGTCCTGATATGAACAAATGATCATACAGACATATATTATAATGTGTCCTTGCAACCATACAACTTATTATAAGCGAAATGCAAACAACAATATTCAATGTGTGCATGCATCAAATATGTCATTCAGTAATTACATGTATGTGCGCAACGTCACGCATGTAAAGTTTCAAACCTAAAAAAATCATTTGCCCCCCCCAAGGACGCGTTCACCCTATCAACCAATTTTATTTATTAATGTGAAAGAATATCCTCTCATGCCATTGCACCCAACAAACGGATGTGGCTCAAGCTTCATTTTTTCCTACATATGCTTAAATAAGTGTACAACACCTGTGCAAAGATTCAACAGAAAAAAAAAAAAAAAAAAAAAAAAAAAAAAAAAAAAAAAAAAAAAAAAAAAAAAAAAAAACATTTGCCTCCCCAACGACGCACTCACCCTTGAACCAATTTTGAATTAAATCGAATTTAAAATGAATATTTGCATTTAGAAAATATAGGATTGCGGTTTTGAGGGGCGCAATGATTTTATTTTTGGCTCTATTTTGTTCTGTGACATGGGAGTTTGCTCCATGCAAAACATCGGACAAAAAAAAAATGATAATAATAACAATAATAATTTCTAGGGTCACTTTTGCAGAACTCTCTATGAATAGTGTACGAAGTTGAAGATAACTCAACTTTGGAATGCAAATGAGAGAAGAAAATATGGTTCTGGGTCCAAATGATTTTGTTTTACTCCCAAATTTTGCACGCACATTGCATATGCTGTCATTAAGCATATGGCTTGAAAATGGAATTAAAAAAAAAATCATGTGCAGGCGAAATGCAGTTTTCCGTCTCTACGACACGTAGCAGCGTTCAACACTTGAATGACCCATTGAATGAACTGGGTTCAAGCTCATATTTGGTCCACACGTGCATAAGTATGTTCAGATCACATATGCAAAGTTGGAACCCACACGAGCAACAAGAAAAAATATTTACATCAATCGATTAATCGGATGTATACAAAGTACGTCATGAGAATATCTACAATGCCCTTCTATGCGATCCCTATCTCAAAGAAACCCTATTTCTATCATACACATCCCACTCATGCTGTAATCGGAAGTCCCAATCATCCCGGGAGAACTCGTATGATGCAAATAGCTCGCTGCCAACCCTAATAATCCTATTAGCACACGTCATCACAAACATGTGCATCCCCTCACAGTATACTGATGTATGACCACAAAAGCTCTCATGCCCATCGCTTCGCTCGTTCCATACTACATTGGTTCTCCTAAGATGACCAAAAGAACTGTTGACCAGCCCAGCAACATTGCCGAAGATATCGGGGTCACCATCACAAAATCTGATCTCAATGGGAGACAACCCCTGTCTACGTCCTAGGACGAAGCCGACCCTTCCTAGGGGTTCAGGGGGCACATGCGCGTTGAGGTGGAGGTGGAGGTGGTACTGCTGGCGGAGGAGATGAAAGTGGAGGTGGTTGACCTGGATGTAATGCCGGAGGTACAGCCGAGGGTACAACGTCCGGATCAGGCACTACCGGAGATGGATCAGGCAACGAAACAGACGGGGGGGGGGCACAATCGGCCTGCAAGCTGCTACTGCATGTACGGCATGGAGAATCATCAGATGAGGACATTGGATCAGGGGGACCACCTGAGGAAACCGGAGGGGGGGGGGGGGGGGGGGGGGTTTGCTCATCACCGGCCGTAACGCTTGTGACACCTACGATACCCCCTCGACCCTACGCATCTCATCTACGTGGTGCTAGGGGAACCAACTGGTCATATCGGGCACAGGCTCCGGCACAAATTCTGCAAGCAGACCGGCGCGAAATGCTTCCCGTGCAATGTGATTGCGAGCTTGGGCATCAAGTCGTGGCTACAATATGCGTAGTATACGACGCATCAATACTTATGTCGTAATTTGGTTTCATGTATGAATACCAATCATAGTATATTATTACATATACCAAATGTACTATGAATGAGAGGGGGTGGAAATAGACTCACTTTTGCCGCATCCACAATCAGGTTCTTCTTGTAATGCTCTTCGACAATATGTGGTCGCCGCCTCGGTGGTCTGGTGCCGCCCGACGGTATCATTGCCCAACACTTAGTGCACCAACACTCAATCCTCTCGGGGGGGTCAAAGGTGGATGTGCGTGGGCATTGTGCCTCTGGACTAGCAGGGCTCTCACCACGGGGTGGTCGCAACCTGCGGCGTGCCCGACTGGATCCCGGAGTGTCAACATCCTCCGCATCACCTCAAATTTGGGCCCGGTCCTTTCTACGATTGTGTCTGCCATCCTCAGGTGCAACGGGTCGCTCCTCGCCACGAAACAAGGTTGGAATTGGGCCCCATTCCATCTGTGGTACCGCCTCCCAATCCTCGAGGGAGACAGGTCGATGTTTCCTCACCATCGCATTCTAATTAACACGCACAACCAGCACTTTCATTTCTCAAAACTCATTGGCAAAAAAAAACCTATGTCCCTTTTCCACCCTACGACAGCAAGGGGTCGCTACGCCCCAACGCCGGGAGGCCGTAGTGACCTTGCGAAATTCAAACTCCAGAACCCAATATCAAAAAAATACTATAAAGAAAAAATAATAATCCCAAAATGACCAGTCCCACATTGCCCAAGGGCCTGGGGAAAAAACAAATGCACGCAATTCATTCATGCGGCTGAACCCTTTCCGTAGTCCTACCTTGAGAAGGTAGGGCCCAAAAAAAACAAAAAAAAAAACCTATGAACCCCAAAAGGCCATAAACCCTAAACCCCAAAAAGTGACCCCCTGCTTGCCCAACATACAAGGGGGAGCCTGGGCATGCGACGCCATGCCGTGCTTCATGCCACTACCCAGCATCGCATAATGTGACGGGTTTTTTACCCTGCCACGCCGGGGGGTCGCAATCTGCGACGGCCGGGTGTGGCAAGCTTCAATGTAAATTATAAAAAAAAAAAGGCGGGGCGCCGACGTGCAACGGCCGGGCATGGCAGATCGGCGCCGCACCTTTTTTTTTCTAAGTGCTTGAAGCCCCCCCCCCCCCCCCCCAGAGAGGCCTTACAGTGGCGGGGACACGCGCCGTAGGCAGCAGTGCCGACGCCACAGAGGTAGGCGCGCTCTCCCCTCCCTCTATCCTTGTTCCTTTTTGTGGGGAGTGACAAAAGATAGGGAGAGAGAGGGGACAGGGGCAGAGGGAGAGAGAGAAGAGAGAAATGAAATGAAATGTTATAACGTCCGCGGGAAGCTCATAGAGCTTCTGGGACAAAATGGAAAGAAAACCATGAGAGAGAGAGGGAGAGGGACAGAGAGGAGAGAGGGAGATGGAGAGGGAGAGGGACAGAGAGCGAGAGATAGAGAGCGAGGAGGAAAAAAATAAATAAAAAATAAAATGTGGGGGGCGGGGTCTGACTGAGCAGCTTCTACTGCTCAGTCACCCCCCCCCCCCCCCCCCCCCCCACATTCTTTTTTTTTTTTTTCATGCACCCTCTCTCCCTCTCCCTCTCTCTCCCTCTGGAAACTGGGTTTATGGAATCGTTGTCCCAACTTCCATCTTTGAAAAATAAAAAATTGGGTTGCAGGGAATCTAGAATACATCCTTCTCTCCTAGTGAGACATTTTCTCATTAATACCTATGAGGTCTTTTTCATCCTAACCTACCCGGATATCAATCCGGAATATACTGATTGTAAAACTCCCATCATTTTCCATCCAACCTGGATGAAAAAATGACTTTATCTGACGAGACCTAAATACCTATGGATGATTATGAAGTACCTATATATTTTTCATCCACATTAGATGAGAGACAATGTACATCCGTCGGGTTCAAGACAGATATAAATGAATTAAAAAGCCCTGATTCTTTTCATGTAACCTAGATGAAAAACGGATCACATCCGTCGGGTTCAAGGCAGAGGATGAACACCCAATGTTTTTCATCTTCCCTGAATGAGAAACGGACAACGTCCGTTGGGTGTATGGTCTGGTGGATGTTTTTCATCCTAGAAAGGGATGACGAGCTGGACAGGGTAAAGCCCTGTGCAACCCTAGTGTCTTTCTTTTTGCGCTGCGAGAATGCGCGCAATGGCATGTCGCGCACCTCACTTCGGTAAGCTCCCCTTCAAGTCATAATTACTCGTTTTGATGCGCACGCCTAACTCCCAAACTGGCCGCCGGGCCAACTCGGAGCTTCGGCTGCTCACCGGGACATAACGGTCCCCTTTTACTCCTCCACGAGACCCTCTCTCAATTTGGGCCAAGTGGAAATTCCCTTTGGTCGTTGGCAGTCCGGAACAGCTCCCCACACCTTGGTCACTTTCCGGCTCACACGCTTACTCACTAGCTTTTGGTCACCAACGGGCTTGCACCGTTCTCGGGGTTACTACTCCCTATATATACTTCTGCGACTGTCCGCGGGGGTTTCACAAACAACACCACCATTTTATGGCGAACCACCACGAAAACCCTCGACTCCCGGTGATGAGTCGCGGTGAGTCTTGGCCCACCCACCACGGCCCCATTGGGCCGTGGTGAGTCCCAAGACTCCCCACGACTCCCACCACAAGGTTTCCGCCCCATGGTGAGTCCTATGCCACCCCCACTAAGACCCACTAAGCTACCACCACCCCTCGTGGAACCACCCCCACCGCAACCCGGTGTGCGGGGCTCCACCTAGTGAGCGCCTCCGCCTCTTTGAGTGTCTTGGGCACTCAAGGGTGCTTCAGCCCCCGTACCCATTGTTGCCACTGCCCCCACCATAGGGGCAGTCCCTCTTGTGTCCCGACCCCCTGCCCTCAAGGCAAAGGGCCGCGACATGGCGGCTTGGAGGTGACGATGGTGCTCGTGCTGCAGATACCGTGAGCTGCCAATCCCTGGAGTGTTTAAGGCTCTTGTGAGCGCCGCCTCTGCGGGCTCTTTAAGGCGATGGCGGTGGCTTAGAGATGAGGGAAGATTCATTGTCTCGTCTATCTGTTTTTTTGTTGCACAAGGGAACATAGGCAATGATGGTGGAGGTATCGCCTGCCTGTTGTGGAGTTTCCCTAGGAGCCCTCCTCTGGATCTTTGATGAATGGCGGCGTCTTGGTAGAACAAGGAAGTCTCTCTCCCCCCTTTATAAACCCTACCTTATGAGACAAAGCTCTTTTTTGCTCTTGTGCTTGGCAAGACTTTGCTTTGGTTAAGGTAGCAGTGTTGTGGTGTTGGCGGAGACCTCCCTGCATGGTTGGGTTTGTGGAGAGATGACGACCATCCCCCAAACACTGAAAAAAAAATTCTTTTTTCTATTTGTCTTGCTTCCCTGCTTTCTTTGGCATTCTTTGTACTTAGATTCAAGTGTATTTGACCTCGATAGCAAGTGTGGAAGCCTGCCATTCACCTTGTGCATCCTCACTAACTCACAATGCTTTGTGGTTGTTTTTGGGACGGGCACAGGTGAGGGCTTCCACTTAATATGCTGATGTCTAGGTGTTGCTGGATGCCAAGTGGGTTGCAGAGCTGTGGAAGGGGTTGCTGGGCCATGGATTCATCTTAAAATGTTGAAAAACTAAACTACTCTATGGTTTTTCTTGATCCTACCTCTTTCTTTTATCTATGAAGAACAAGTGTAGTGCTGAACTTAGGGTGGGTTATTTCGGCCCAGCCAGTGGAAGACCTTTGCTTTGTTGTGACAACCGTGTTTATGATGGCTTGTGTGGGACACACATCTGTTTTTCGGGCCCTAGCTTGTTTTGTTTGCCTTATGGTAGTTGGAAACAAAATGAGAGGCTGCAATGAACTGTTTGCTGCAGCTACTCGGGTACCCATAATAGTAAAATACCCCTGTTATGTTCCAACCCGGATGGCTTTGTTAGCTAGAAGCTTAGGCCAGGGTATGGTGAAGATTCTGCTTGTGGCCAATTGGCTGACACTGAAAAATGGCAGCAATATATCTGGTTTTTTGAGGCAGCCAGGGTGGTTAAGTGGAAATATCCCCTGGACATGGTGTAATGACATGGTCAAATGTGGTATTGTGAATAAGGTGTGCCGGCAATGTCATATCTTGTCATAGGGTGTGTATGTAGTGCATTATACTTGCCTTGCTGTGTCATGAACTTTGATTTTCAGCTGTAGCAAGAAATAATGGTATAGGGGTGTTCTGGAAAATTTACCAGAGATATCACCCTCTCCTCTGTGCTGCAGACCAGTTTAAACAAATACTGGCAGGGCAAGATATTCAAATCTGTGGTATCCAAGTTTTCTTTTTGTTTAAAAAAAAAAAACCCTCCATGACATCCATGGGGTTTGAGTAAGTATGCTTGGATTACAGCTTGCGGACATCAATCAATCTGGATTGTAAATCTGTATGACCATTTGACCTGCAACACATCAAGGCCAAAATATGGCCAAGTACCCGTCATCCCACCCAGACCTCTGAATATGTATCCCGATCATGACTGGTGATCAATCAGCATCGGTGAAATACTCTTTGGGTTATGAATATTACTGACATGAACACATTACTGTGCATGGAGGTAATTCTGGATTTTCTAGCTTGATGATTGATGGATGATGCCACTGTTAAGTGGCTGATATGTCTGATTATTCTTCTTCTTCATGACAACGGCCCTAGGGGTCCTGTCTTTGTCTTGACATGACAAAAAGTATCTTCCCTCTCTCCTTGTCCAGTATGCTTAGTGGTTTTTGCATACACCATCCATTGACTATCATGCTTCTGACCTATCATTGCATTTGTATGTCATGTGCAGAAAAAGAAGTTTCAGAGGCCTCCCTCCGCCATCGCCAATGTGACAACAGGAAAGTATCAGAAAACAGGTAACACAGACGAGGAGAAGCTGGGGAATGAACACGTTTCTGATCCCAGTCAACGGTGGGACAATCGAGACCAAAATGTGAATGCCCGTTAGATTACAGAGAGTAGCCGACACAATTCAGCATAGGAACTAGAGTGATAAGCTAAGTTGGGTGTTTCCTAGAACAACTCTATGATGTCATTGTCATCTGCCAGCAACAAGTGCAAGGATGAATGCATGATTTGTGCAGACGCATGGATAGCTGAAGGAGCAAGGATAGAGTGTAGGTCTAGATTCATCCAAGGGGGCCGGATTTCAAGCTCCAGATTACCTATGATTCCATGTGGAAGGGAAACCTGCATGGGTACATGGTCAACTGGAAACCACAGCAGCAGCAACACAATTCATAAAATCAGTCACTGCTAATCAATGCACCTTCTTCAACACACTTCACCATGTTTTCCCCTCTTATTGTAATCGGCCCTAATCAACCTCAAGACAACCCACATGTTACAAACGACTTCGAATTCAAAGATGACTTACTTTACTTCAAGGGACTTCTGTATGTACCTCTAGGACCTACACGACTTCGAATTCTTCAAACATGTCATGATCTTTCGGCTGCAGGACATTTCGGTTTTAACAAAACATTGGAGTTGATATCCAGGGACTATTGGTGGCCGCAGATGTGGAAACTCGTGAAAGAATTTATAAAATCTTGCGACATGTGTAGAGCGAAGGGACCACGACATCGACCTTACGGCCTTCTTCAACCATTACCCATTCCCAAGGGTCCATGGTCGTGTATCTATGGACTTTATTACGGACCTTCCAATTTCTAAGACCACCGATTCAATCATTGTTATTGTAGATCGTTTTACGAAGATGACACATTTCATTCCCTGTTATAAGACGGTTACCGGCGAGGAAACTGCAAGACTCTTCCTCAATAATATCTACCGCATTCATGGACTCCCGAAAGACATCATATCTGATCGAGGACCACAGTTCATATCAAATTTCTGGAGGGGATTATTTCACATATTGGATACTAAGATCAACCTCTCTACAGCTAATCATCCACAGACTGATGGTCAAACCGAACGTGTAAACCAGATTTTGGAGCAGTATCTTCGCTGTACGATAAATTATCACCAAGATAATTGGATGGACCTTCTGTCATTGGCTGAGTTTGCCTACAACAACACTATACATTCTTCGACCAAACAAACTTCATTTTTCCTCCAATTATGGTCATCATCCTCGAGCAAACATTTTCCACATGAAAACTGTTGGAAGCCCTGCTGCAGAAAACCTTGTTACTCATCTTGCTACGATTCACAAGGAGTTTACATCCCACCTCGCAGAAGCTCAAAAACAATCCAAGGAGTATGCAGATCAACGTCGCCAACTCCAACCCCAGTTCAAGGTGGGAGATCGTGTGTGGCTTCTTCGACGAGACATACAAATCTCGCGATCATCAAAGAAGTTGGATTATCAACGCCTGGGACCATTCAAAATTATTCGACAAATAAATCCGGTCAGTTTTCGGCTTGAACTCCCACGAAGTATGCGCATCCATCTAGTCTTTCATGTTTCACTATTGGAGTTGTATCATCTATCGAATATTTCAAGGAGAGTTTCCGTACCACCCCCCCCAATCGAAGTCAATCAGGAAATTGAGTATGAAGTCGACGAAGTCCTAGACTCTCGCATCAAGTATAAACGTCTTGATGTTGAATTTTGCAAGTTAGCTGGTTGAGTGAACCTTTGATAGTTTGGAGTGACTTTGTCGTGATAGTGCCAAAGTGACAACACAGAAATATCCAAAAAAACAAGTTCCAATCTTGGTCGATACGGACTCATGGATTTGTGCACTGTATGGGGCAGTTTTGAGGTGTTATCTTAATACATTGTCACGTGCTCTTGTTCAAGCAGTTCATTTGATTTCGTGCATTGATGGCATGGTCTGTATGTTCTGAAGTCTGATCATCAAAGAAGCTTTGGAATTTTTTGAACAGCCTGGTTTATGTCTATTGCTTGATGATGTTGTGTTTGGATGGACTTACCACAAGCAGTGCAATCTGGAATACTACCAGCCTGCTTCTGTCTTCCCTAACTTCAGTTTCTCACAGGATATGACATCCAATCATCCATGTCTATGTGAAAGCACCAATAGGTTTAAAAATTTCTGCGACAGTGATACACTGGCAAAATTCCACATGCCTGGTGTCTCTCACACTCAACATGTACGAGCAATGGACCTCACCATTATCCGGCATCATGGTTTGAGAAAGCTATTTGGGCTAGGTATGAATCATATCCCTTTGAGAAAAACTCTGCTGAAAGAGATAGTAGAGGAAGTATCTCTAGTTTTTTGAAAAACATGTGAAATATTGGATGTATCAGAATCTGATCCCTGGGTGTCTGAATGCCATGAATGGCTCAAGCAAACCTGCTGGCACAGATTAAAGAAAAAAACAAACAAGGGGAACTTCTCACAACACAAGAAGAATCCCTTTGAGACGGCGGATGCCCAAGGCGAACTAGCTTGGCTTCGAAGTCATCTATAAATGTCAGGCTTGGACAAAGCTAACAATAATGTATGTTTCATGTGTGTGAAGTATATCAGAATATATATATATATGACGCCTCCCGAAGGAAGCGTAACTTATGGAGTCACTTCACCCCGAAGGGCTACTGCCTTCCGCTATGAAGGTGGACACCTACATATCAGAACACAAGCTTTTCACAGGCTGATGGGTAAGGACTTTAAGCCATGCATCCAAAATGAGGTATGAACTCCACCCACAGAAATCAGGGATTCCTTGACTAATGAATTAGAAAGGATGATTCCTGAACTGTCCATTGAAATCTCTGATCTACCATACATCATGGGGATCTATAAACTACAGAAGAAAAAATACCGGTGGATCACTAATGCCCACAAATGCATTTTTAGTGGGCTAGCAAGTTTACTTACTTGTGCCACTATGACTCTTTTGCCACTTGTGAAAGAGTGCGTAAAAATGAAACTGGACACCTATGAAAAATTCCTTAAGGTCTCTACGTCTATGTACTGGATCATAGACAGTATTACGGACTTTACATTGAATTTACTTGACAAGGTTCGTAACATATTTGTGGCTGACATCACCCAATGCTATGAGAATATACCCTTGTCAGGAGAGGATAACCTAGGTGCAGCCATTACTTATGTGATTAAAATTGCCTTTAAGCAATACCATGCATCTCGACCTAGGTCCCAGCATGTTTTATGGATCCAAACAAATGAGGGAAAATTTGGGAAGTGTAGGTGGGGACCTACTTCCCCTAAACCTGGCAGTCAAGGATCGAGCTGACTGAAGCAAGATTGCTAGAGCTCCACGGCTGTACAGACACCAGCCTCACCGTCAAGGAGCAATTCAACTGCCATACTTTTTAGGCTAGAGTTTAACTCCAGGACTGCCACATTTGCTTCGACTGAGACCGCAGGACTGTGTGGCTCATCTGCTTTAAGCCGATCCCGCCTGCTTTTGTAAACTGTAGGGCCTTCTGCATCTGAGTGAGAGTGTGTGGTATTGGTAATGATAAACGCCTGTGAGTGATAACATTGTAAAGGATGAGAATACATGGAAGTAAGAGAAGTAGTAAGAGGGACGTGTCTCTGTGCGTGTTGGAGATGTTGGGAGTAGGTGTTTACAAGATCAGAAACCGACATGAAAATGGCAGCATTAAAGGTATAAGCTCCTGGGTCGTGGAGATTGAGATTTCAAGGTAAGAGTAGCAAACATATATACCAACAGTCCACATCTTAAGTGAGAGTTAAAATGGGCAGCACACACAGCATGTAAGAGTACTTCCCTGGATGGCATGTCTTGTTGTGTTGGTGCAAGCTGAGGAGTTACATGCTTGTTATAGTTTGCTGGCTGATAGATCCAGCATACAGGAGCAGAAGTGGTCAGCTTTGTCATCAGGGCAATTTCAACTTTCAACTCCTCTTCGCCAAACTTCCTCCCCCATTCCTGATCTCTCAGCCTCCTTCATCATGCAGGACGAGCCTGATGGCACAGGGCCAGGGATCTCTGATATATTGCCACCACATGTCTCAGAGTATTGCTGATGGAGCGACCAGGTGCCTGAATTGGTGCCTTCCATAATGCTACGCTGCTTGAGGGAGAGATCCGCTCGGGTGTGGAGGCAGATTTTGGTATCACGATTACCACTCAGCATCTGATATTTGAATCAGCATGGCATGCCACCATGTAAATCTGCCCAGACTCATTTCTCCAGGGGCCTTCCACAGGAGCTGCAATGTTGGTGGTTTGGCCATGGGCGGCGATACGGTCTATGGGTGGAACAGAGCGCGAGACGATCCAGGGCTGCTCTGGTATCCTGCAGTGAGGGGGGAGGGCGTGCTCGTCGAGTTTCCCGCTGTCGCGTTGCAAATGGCAAAACTGGACAGAGGGGGTTTCTTCAGTCAAGGCTTCTTCAGTCATGGTTTTGTAAACACTTACTTGCAGGATGACGGGACTTTGAGTAGATGAGGGTTCTGGTGCAGAGTAGACAGTGAGAGGGCTGTTGTTATACCAGATAAAAACCGCTTGATGCAGATCCAAACAATTAAGCTGTGAGCAGCAATTACAGTACATGTTGACAAGGGCATTGCTCACTCGGACATCTGACCCGAATTCAGCTTTGATGATGCCCACATGGAGCCGTTTGCCCTCCTCCAGAGCTTCTAGGCTGCCGCATGACTTGAGGATGGAGATGCAAGCGACTGCGTCTCTGGTTGGCAGTTTGGCAAACACTTTCCACGCATCCACCTCCCTACCACACTTGCAATACATGTTGACAGGGGCAGTCCCCACATGAATGTCTGACTCCAATCCAACTTTGACGATGCCCGCATGGAACCGCTTGGCGTCATCCAGAGCCGAAGTGGGAGAAGAAGTGGCGATGCTCTCCTGCAAGTAGTTGCATCTGTGTGGGCTGGAGGACTGGTACATATACCGATTCTGCATGCACTCTTTGAACACTAGGAGAAGCGAGTTGTTGTTAACCCTAGAAAATTCTATCGCTCCATTGCACCAGCATGTGAACCTGAGTCTTGGAAAGAAGGTATTACGATACAGAGACAGCATGGAGTCGGGACTCTGCGAGCTACCGAGGGCCTCTAGGAAGTGGCCGTGACAGAACGCCGCAAGATTTTTCTGTAGATCATGAGCCAAAAACAGCGCAGTCTGAGAATAGAGATCTGTGCACCTAATAAGGTCTAGAAAATGGCAAAATCGCCGGGCTGGCTTCCAAGGTCGGGGGCCCTAGTAAAGAGGGCCCGCGAGTACCCCATCAGATATTGTCGCCTCGGGAAGATGTAGAAGCCAGATTTGAAAACTCTCGCCTCAGTAGAGAAACAGACATCTTCGGACTGGGTGTATTGCTCCGTAGGCTCACCATCTGGCCCCTGTCCAGCAATAAGTTGCAATGTCGCTTTGCGAAATTTGGGCCACTGGTAGGTATCGGTCTTTGAAGAACACTGGGGGCAGATCACTTTGCAGATTCTAGTTGTGGGATTACCAGTGGTATACTCGTAACCCGTAAATGACTCCATCTGCGACGGTACTTTGAAAGGGTTGAGGTAGAGGTTGTCGCTGGGGGTTGTAGACTTGATAGCAAGGCCTCGGGTGATCTTGTTGGTGAGAGATTGCCGGCACGAATGCTTCAATTCCTTCAAAACTTTGCCTTGCGGGTACCCTGGAGCACATAAGAGCAGGACGAGGGGTTCAGCCGTGCGTAGCCATGTCGGGCCGATACTCCTGGAGAGCTCCATGGAAACGGCTTGAGCTTGCGGGCAGGTGGTGTCCATGTATGAGCAGTCGTTGAAATCATCAGACTAAGAAACCATATGAAAGACGCTATTGAAAGGTAGCTTAAACGGAGCCTCGGAAGGAGGTTGTTCTTGCTAAGCGGGTAGAGGAGA
The DNA here is from genome assembly GCA_030704615.1 of Takakia lepidozioides. NCBI lineage: Eukaryota > Viridiplantae > Streptophyta > Takakiopsida > Takakiales > Takakiaceae > Takakia > Takakia lepidozioides. The sequence continues at coordinate 10,058,436 of CM060732.1, forward strand.
GGAGAGCAGCGGAGCGACTGCACAGCAGTGAAGCGAGCATGAACTTGAGCCATTCCACCCTCCGCCTGGCCGCAGGTGGGAGAATTCCCCTCACCCACTCTCACTACACGGATGGATCCCTCATAAACTCCAATGCCGGATATGGTATATACCATGCGGCCACCCGGCAGGGGGTCGCCCTCCGCCCTACGTGGTCCTGCCACAATTCTACGCACTGAACTTATGGCAATATATGAGGCCCTCTCGAGGCTCGACACCTTCCCTCCTCCCTATTATATTTTCACGCCTTACCTCACTGCCTTACCTCACTCTTCCTTATTAGGAACCACATAGTCCGCCCTTCTTACCACCACCACCACCACCGCCGCAACCTCATCACTACTATTGTCCAACTAGCTGTCTCCAAATCACACCCCATCCATTTCCGCAAAGTCCGCTCGAATATCGGGATACAAGGGAATGAAGCTGCTAACTCTTATGTGGTCCCATCTGATGAACCTATCCACATCACCCACACTCACCCTTTTTGGTTCATCCACCCCGTCCCAGACTCACCTGCACCCAGACCTGTTTGCAATCTCTTTGCCACTCTCAGCCGGGAAGCTAACAAACAAGCTGTTGCATCAATCAACCATACTAAAGTCCACATTCAAAAGTGGACACAATCCACTGTGCTACACCAAATCACTTTTGGAATATGAAAATCACTACAGATGCACAAATCCGTCAAACCCTTAAATTCAGATACGCCCAGTATATGGGACACCAGCGTAAGCACATTTTCTGACCACGTCTTTTTCCATCTCCATATTGCCCACTCTACTCAGACACCCATCAAGAACGTGATACCTGGCCGCACTTACTTAGCCGATGTACACATCCTATCATACACGGCCTTCATATTACTCGCCATAACCAAGCAGTCTGGCATATCCACAAATTACTTCTTAGCCGCGCCGAAACCAGATGGTACTCACTCCTAAACGCAGGTACATATCAAGGCCGTCCACCCGACCACACTGTTCCACCATGGCTGCTTCCATGCATGTGTACCTCCCAAACATGCACCTGTCCAACTAGACTTTGCCCAGATATTCTATTGGTACAGGGTCTACCCATGACTACCCTACCTCCTACCACACCATCTTCATCCCTCACTATCCACTTTATCGAATTCACATATTGTCATGACCGCTACCCACAAGACTCTATCTTGGAAAAACGACAAAAATACGCTCCACTTGTCCTAGCTATACACCGACGAGGATGGCGCACCGGTCCTCTAACTGTCATCACGGCAGGTACTAGAAGCGGCATACACAATGCCAGCATTAATGACCTATACAACAACTTTCACATCCCTATCTCCCCGATTCAGAAATGTTTCCAAGCTATCCACCTCACCGCCCTCCGCTCTCTCACAGCTATAATCACCAATAAACGAAAACTAGAGTCCAATCCAGCATCAGTACCCTAGGAACCCTAGGGCATCCCCCCCCCCCCCCCCGGTACCCCCCCATTCTCCTCTGTAGCACCCCAACACATACCCTGGTTACTAGGTGACCAACCGGTCACTTGTCTTCTTTATAGGGCCCACCCCCGGCAGGGGGCAGTAGCCGCAAGGTGAAGTGGCTCTTAGTTACACCGGCTTCGGCCGGAGTCTTCTCTCTCTAACTTTGCACATGCAATTGGTATTGTGTTGGTTAGGTTGTAGGCAGTTTGCAACAGCGGGTGTATAGAATGAGGACGCTTGGATCCATATCTCTTTGTGTATATCTGTTGGGTTGGTTAGTAGGTGACAAGCCGGTGTTTAAGGCAATCAATGGGTGGGTTAAGTGCGGGATTGAAGATGGCTTTGTGAGTTTTTTTGGGAAGGTCATGCAGTACCTGATTAAAGGATGAGACAAAATTATTGTGTTTGGCGGTAGCCTTTTGTTTGGTGATAACGTAAGCGGTTTTTTCTGCTTCCCTACCGAGTTTGGAGAGAGCAGCAGTCCAATTGGGTACAGCGGAGGGATTTTCGGGTGGGGGCATAAGTGCTTGTAAAGCCCCATATTGCTTAGCCTGGAAATAGTCCGTTTCATCCAAAACGGCGATACACATCCATAGTATATTTTTTTGGCATATAAAGTCGTTAAACCATTACAATGATATCTAGGTTAGGGTTAGTTTTTGCTGGTGGCTTGATCCTGGCCCTTCATCAGATCTAGGGCAACAAGGCGGCGCCGTGGGCTTTGGCTTGTGACGCCTCGCCATGCGGCGGGCCACTACGGTTAGGGCTTTTTGTAAAAAAGACAAACGCCTTGACACAAGGTCAGGGCGGTGTATTCAGATGTTAGTGTATATGTGATTTGAGTGTACAAACTTTGGATGAGAGCTCCTGTGTGTCAAATCCGCCTGCTTGACCCTCCTCTCGTGTATTGCCTGCTCTTTCGCTTGCCCCTTTGTTGTGTAAACACGTTTCTTGAGAGGAAGGGAATATATGCTTCAGGCTTGTTTTGTGGTGGAGACGTCGGGTAGCGTCTAGGTGTTTTAGCATCCACTGCCCGCTCTGACAGCATTTGTTGGGTTGTTGTGGGATTTGCGGGCTAATCTTTTGATCGTTGCTCTCTAGCCAATCTTGTCTGATGGCGGCCAGCCACCTTGCGATGTTTTCTCCTGCTATTTCGTATTTGCTTTCTCACCCTGCTTGTTGTGCTATGTTGCAGGACGATGGCCTCGGTGCGTAGTGCTAGCTGTGTAGCACGCAGAGAGGGAGAGAGTCTGTCGGTGCAAGTTGATTTGGTTTTTGAGATTGAGACTAACCCTGCCTTGACAGTAGCGACTGATCTTGCTGTCACTAACCCCTCTCGACGTGCGCTGCTTGGCATTGTTACCTCGCCAGTGTCACCCCTGCCTGAACCCAGCACTGATGATCCTGGTCTTGTCGTGCATCTGAACTCAGCTAGCCCTAGATATGATGTTGATGTGAATGAAGCCGAGGTCTGGTCACCAAGAGATGAGAGGTCACCCAACTCTTTAGATAGCTGTGATCTTGTGTACTATAATTCTTTCCAGCGACCCGTCGGGGGTCGGTTGAGGTTTTTTGTCCTAATTTCTTTTGGGGTGCTCGTAGCGATGCCTAGGGTCGTTTAGAGGGTTTTGGGCTTTTGTTAAAAACAACCCGAAGGGCGTCGCTGTGAGCGAAAGTCCCTCCCGGAGTCGTTTATTGGTTTCCTGCTCACAAATCAGCTTATAAAAGGAGAATTAAAATAGTTCCAACGAAATCAGAAATTTAATAATCAAATTTCATACTGGAGGCGACGCCCAAGACGAAGCTAGCCATTTATCATAATATATTTTGTTCTTGCAATGGACCCCCGGGGATCGGTTGGGGGCCAAAAACCATAAGCCGACTTCAGAGACGTCGGTTTTAGGACCGGGATCCAGGGGGGCGCTTGTTGTTGAACCGACACCCAAAATCACCATGGCAGACGGAGCGACGGCTAGGCGTTCGGTCAAAATGACTTGGTCATTTGGGGAGTTTCTGCTCGAGAGGTGGTCGAGATCGTGACCCCTCTAGGATCACTCTAAATGGAGAGCGGACCAGAGAGCGAACCTCTGGGCGTTGCTAATTCGCCGGCGACGTCGGCGTCGCACGGTTCCGTGCACGCCGGGCCGTGGGCGTCGTTAACCCCCCTAATTGCAGTAGTGAAGAACAAAAAACACACAAGACTACGGAACACATCAGTATGGTGATTACCCACACTGCCACTAAAACACCAAATCCAGATCCAATCCAACCGAGACAAACGTCCGAAAACATGAAATTAATCGATTCTGAAGTCGAACATCCCACACCGGTACAATCAAATGGAAACCGAACTTACTCAGAATTATCTCCCACACCGCTCAACATGAGAGAGAGAGAGAGAGGAGAGAGAGAGAGAGAGAGAGAGAGAGAGAGAAGAGAGAGAGAGAGAGAAGACTCCAACCGGAGCCGGCGTAACTAAGAGTCACTTCGCCTCGTGGCTACTGCCCACTTCAACTTCATAGAAATCGATTTCGAAGTTGAATAATTCGACACAGAACACGCAGATATGCATCAAGAAACATATTGGCACGGAAATCTTCTATTGATGACGCACAACGAACAAATCTTGTTAGATGATAATGGATGGTTATGTGACCAACATTTGGCGGCCGGGATGCAAATACTATTTGATCAAGAACTAGAAAAACAAAACTACCATAAACATGCGTATTTGACTCTTATGGGCTGAACGAAATACACCAAGAAATGTTTGCAGCACGTGTTCATTAACAACAACAATTGGATTTTAACCATATACCCAAACGAAACGAACAATGTACAATGTTTGATTCCAACATGCCCGCGGATGAAAAGCTACCGAGCGAAATAGAACAACATCTCACAAATATGCCACATGATGAACTGTCACTTTGTTGCATGACATCAACATAGAGATAATTGAATTGTGGTACGTGGAATTTGTGATCGCTTATGCCATGGATATAGCATTCGGATTAAATCCCACACATTCCCAATACACATCATCCGCCATGAGAACCCATTTGAGAGATTGCATAAATGATCGAAAAATGGATCCATTTCCAAAACAACATTAATAATACGAAGACCTGAGATGACATGACATTTGTTGTTTTCTTTCAGGCTTAGTGTCGGGGTGTTTTGGAGGGCTTGGCCGGTTTCTCGATTTTCTGGGTTAGAGTGGATTTTATTTTTTTGGGCTGGGGGTGAGTGCAGCTTCATGGGATGGTTGTTTGGTGTGACGTGTGTTGCTTGGGCGGGGGGGGGGGGGGAGTGTTTGCATATTGGGCAGAAAAGGGGGTTCAACTCCCCCTCACTTCTTGGGCATAGATAGAGGTAGCTGCATCAAACAATGAGCTAACATGATAGCTTCGGCAATAGTCCGCCATTTTTCTTGCGAAAAACAATGAGATACGGGATGTATGTATGTAAGACCGCGGTAATGGGCACATGCCACCTCAGAAGCCCTAGTACTTAAGAATCCAAGTGGGTTTCATGCTGTGATGGTAAGGTTATACATTGCAGGCGGCGAGGTTTGGGGTTTAGTTCATGATGTGAGGCTTTTGTAGTGTAACCCGGGTAGTATTAGTATTCCAATCGGCTCTTGTAGTGTAACCCTATGTAACCATGTCTCTCATGTAACTCTGCTAGTCCATTTTATACTTGGCCAAATTTGGACTTAGTCAAATTTCGAGACCGAGTGCAAGTTACACCGAGTGGAGTTACACACCTCGTCGTGTAACCCCGACTGGAGTTTACACTCCTTCAGTTCCTGTCACTCTCAAGAGAGGGTGGGGAAGATTTGACATGCCAAAAAGGCATACCGTCCTGTCCTGGCAGAGGTTGCACGTGTGCGGTAAATTCTTACATTATTCCTATTATCTTCCAGATATGACTCTCCCGGGTTTAATTGGATCTGGCCATAATCCCAACAAAGCTGCTAAACACATAACTTCCCATCCTCCACGCAACTGAAGAAGATATATACGTATCCGAAGGGATATACAACTGTTTTCGTTTCTTCCCTTGTTCTCTTAAGAAAGTTTTACTTTGCCAGTGTTGGCAGGAAACTATGTAGCATTTGCACATGTAGTCAAACATTATGCACACAAATGGTGTGCAAGGTAGCTTCTGTTGCCAACAATTGGGTTTTCTTATAGATACTTCACTGCCAATGCCTACAGTTACCGAAATGTTGCCAAGTTTACTGTGGAACAGATTCACAGCATTCACCACAACATCTCGATTATTAATTTCAACATCAACCGAGTTAATTGGAGTCCTAGTGGCACTCATCACCGTCACAAACTGAGTTTTTGCTTGCCTCCCTCTCTCCAGAACTTGCCGTGTGCCTTGGTAAGACTTGGGTCTGCCTCACTATCCTGGCGACACTCCACTCCTCTCCTGTCTGGGTATCCACACCTAATACATACATCTCTCTCTCCTACCTCCTCCATTCACCTCTGGGAGCAAAGTTTCAAGCCACGAGGACACAATTTGATGAATACATCTGTCTCTGTCAGCTGACAGCAGCTCCTTTCCATACACTCATGCTTTAGATAAGGCATAAACAGCTCTTATGTGGTCTCGAAGATATCTTCCAAATCAGCCATTTCAACTTTCATCACACCCCATGTACAAAATAGACCTTAAAACCCCTACAAAATACTTGGCCACGGCCCCCAAAATCTGCTGGAACTTCCATTGGATCTTTCTTGCCAGAGAAACTTCTTACAAGGTTGTCCTCCTCCTAAACCTCAGTACTTAAAGCATCATATGGGGTATCTGCGAACAGGCCAATAGACCTGAAAGAGTGACAGAATAGTTCCGACGGTTTCTTCATATTGCAACTAGGATTGGCCCCGATCGGCATCACAACTGGAATTAGAATGTGCTCCCTTCTGGGGGCTGTTGCAACTTCCTGTTCGAGGGTGATGCCATCTCCTTCTTGAGTTCAGTCAGAATGTCCTCCATTGTGAATTGCCGACGCCACTGCGCAAGCATTGTGAAATGTCTTGGATCTACCTGAATTGCATACCAGGCAGAACAGAGGTAGCAAGTGACAAGTTATTCAAAATGCCAGGGGAAGAGGTTGTTAAAAAATGAACTGTCTGATGAGTACCCAACCACCAAAAGAAACCCCAGAGACTTTGTCAGTTCCCTGACAAGAGTACAACTTTAAGAGAGTCTTGGTGCTATTGTGAGACATGCTTCATTTCTTCCAAAACCAAAGACAAACATTTGCAACAAAACAATCACTCCCTCACGTTTACATTTCTGCACGCCAGTATCCAGTTACGCCAGAATAAAACTTTGAAGTAAACGTTGAATCTGAGAGAGCGACTAGAGCTTCTATGACATGAAGTAACCATTGTCAAATTCACACACAGAAATGAGGGTAAGGTCTGATGGCTCACCACTCCAGTGTCCTGGTTGACAGTGGTCATGTTGATGCGAGAGTGAAATCTGACGCTCGGAGGCCTATCAGGATAATTTTTGTCGCAAAAGAGCTTCACCGTGTATATGCGGCCTTCATGTACGGACTATCTCAAACAAAAGAGAAGGAAACACCATAACTTTAAATCTTTAGGTTTGCAGTTACAAATAATAAGCCTTGTGCGGAAGTAGATTGTCTATTAGTTTTCAAGGAATCCCACACCAGAGTTCACACTGCGTGCAAATGCAAACAGAAACCCTAAGGACTTGGAAGAGGCTGGTGGAAAGAGAGAGGAGTGAGCAGTGTAAGTTCCGATTTTAGTGTCAGTGAAATCCCATAATCGGTGAAGTTCCATACAGCCACCCACAAATAACTTACATTGTTAGGCCCAATGATTGTGCCTGTCCATGAGCCCATGAACACATCATCTCCATCATCCATGCCATAACTCACAGTGCCATCTCCAATACCCTTCTCTCCCCTCTCGAGCTCTTCCAGAAGACGGAAGTTTCTGGGAACTGCAGAGTCAAAGAATATTCAAAGCTATCAATCTCACCTCAAACTAAGAGGATTTCCATATTCCTCAACAGACGGCATAACTGAGTTATACACCAGCCCTGCGATGACAACACAACGGGCCTCACGGAGGGAGGCAGCAACCCTGTAATGGAAGAAAATGCTTAGAAGTAAATACATCTTCAGCCTGGGAAATTAAACCAGATGTCTAGATTCTATTTCACGTTTCCTCCCTTGCTTTGGGAACTTTTCATCCACCTCAAGCAGGTTTGTAAGTAAAGCTCCACCCACAACGGATACTGTGGTCTGAAGCTCGTGCAACAAGCTACAATCTGTCATGAGGGTGTACACCATCCGCACAAACAACAGCACGCCCACATGCTTACAACAGCGGCTCCACAGAAACCCCCTCTTTCATAGAAGCGCAACCATAAAGCCTACATCCACATACAGGGAGACGGGACTCCCCGATTGTGACGTTCTACCCCCTATCCTCCTATCTGAGGCTTTTGTTTGATCCCTAGTCGGTATATTTGCCTGTCTGAAGATCTCTCTCCCCAAATGCCACCACAACAAATCGACATCAGGTAGAGTGCAAGAGCATATCGCATGAGGCGAAACACACCAATAACAGTCCCCGTCGAATTCATGTCTGCCCACTTATCAGCAACAGGAATCCTCCAAGCCGAACAAAGACTGCGCTCCTGATGAGCCGCAACGAGACCCTCTCTTCTACGTATGCGAGCACGCCCAGCGCTCCATCAACATCTCGTAGGCAGCAAAACCTAGGGTAACCAGAAAAAGCTACGGAGTCAAAATTGAATCAGGTTTACCTCCATACAGGTAATACTATCGCTTATACCTTGCCCATGTTCTAAAATTCCTGTACTATCTCGTAGAAGGTGTTGATGTAAGTGAATGAACTACCTCCCGGGAGGTAATTCAAACGTCTGCGCTATTTTTCGACATCATAGTAGAAAGGGAAGACTGCTGTGGTGGTCTCTTGAGAGCAGACGTTCCGTGCGTACAATCCAAGCCGTGAGGATTGATGTGGAGCAGATCAGAGAGAAGTAGAGAGAAAGCCAAGAATCGAAGCTTCAAGTAAAATTGAGGAGGGGAGAACGGGAGCGAGAGTACTCCAATGCGACTCTGTGATATTGGAGAGGATCAGTGAACCGTATAGGAACAGGATTTCAGTAATTAGCGTATTTGAGCAAGATTATGAAAGGCCTCTCATTTTATAATATTAGCGATTTCAATGCAAGCGTGCGCGAGCTGACAGCACGGCCACGCGCTCGGACGAGGGGCGCCCCTCGACACTAAGTCCCAAGCCATTTCAGGATAGTGCCGCGGCCCGGGCTCCCGTGCTCATGCCCGGGCTGGCTTGTTCGTGGCTCCCTGCCACCACGTCGGCTCCTTTTGATCGCTGCCCTGCCTTCTCGCTTGCTCCCAGCCACGTCGCGAAGTAGCTAGATTAGATCTAGATGTCAAACGAGATACCGTAATGACAACTTTGGGCTTAAGCGGAGCCCGCGAGGAAAAATGATAAGTAGTTTCTGCCGTCCGAGCTGCCATCTAGACTGGGTTGTGGGGTGAAGCAAGTCTGCTTCCAAGCAAGGTGCAGGCAATTGCAACCACTCATAGTTGCAACCCATCAAAGTTCAAGCTGTACATGGCCTTGGGAGTCAGCCCTCGGGACCAAGCTTGTCAAATAAGGTAATCGACGATCCGCTGCAGGTATCAATGAGATGAAAACACTGATCAACAGAGGACGTAGAAGGGACGGGACAGTTGGACCTCGGTTGGTATGATCGTGTCGATCTAATTCCTGGAGAGTGCATGTCGAATTCGGGGCCCATCACCCTTTCTCGTCCAAGTCCAGACTCCAGACATCTTGAACATGAGGTCAATGGACTAACAGAGACGTCCAAATTCATAGTGCACAGTTTCTGAAGTGGGAGCTGCTGATAGCTTCACGTCCATCCTGCACGTCTGACTTATCACACTCTCTAACTCGGAAAAGTAGTAAAACTCTCTAAAGCCGGTCTTCCTCCAAATCTTGGTGACATATCGTTCCCGACTAACCGGTCGAAGAAATGATTTCATGCTCTTGAAAATGAGTCCTTCAGAATAAAATGCATAAGAATCCACCGGGTAACGGGTTCTTCTTCAAGCCAGTGCGTTGGCTTCCATCATTGCCTCCTTATGGGAAACTGGGACCCAGACAACAGTAACCTCCTGCACTAGTAACTTGCTCCAATATGATCGGCCTGGTGTTGGGGCGTCGACATCAAGCGGAGCCCGCGGGCCAGCAAGAGCGCATGGGAGCGCGTCGGAGGAGCTGACTTGGCAGCGGGGCCAGCCAGCAGCCCAGCCCGGGCATGAGGACGGGAGCCCGGGCCCGCGGCACTATCCTGAAATGGCTTGGGACTTAGTGCCGAGGATGCCCCCCCCCCGCCCCCCTTTGTGCGCGGTCTCCCACGCCCGCCTGTGCCCGCATTCTTCCGCGGCTGCACCACGGCCGGTTCGCTGCGGCTGCTCTGCCAGTCCGCTCTGCCATGCGCCCATCCAATCCGCTGTCGGCGCCAGATCGGGGCCATCCGCCCAAGCAAGCGCCTCCCAGACTCGCCTGCGTAAGTCCGCTAGCATACTCGCCCCAGCAAGTGCTTCCCAGACTCGCCTGCCCAAGTCCACTGGCAGACTCGTCTATACAAGTCCGCCAGCAAACTCGCCCAAGCAAATGCCTACCAAACTCGCCCGCGTAAGTCCGGAAATATTTGATGTGGACATGTCTTCTGTGTAGGACGTTTTCAAAGAAGTGCTCATTTTCTTGTGCCTTTGGCATGTCCGCAAGACATGGGTAAAGCAATCATGCAAGAAGACGAAAGATCTGTTCACTGCAGCAAACTTGTTGAAGGATATGGGAGACCTCATGTACTCTAGAGGTAGACCAAGCGATCCCAAAGAAGCGCTGAGGTGGGTTGCCAAAAGATTAAGGCACATGAGAAAGAAATATCGGCATGGCCAGGAATTTCAGGACTACATCGACACTGAATGGTCTCCTAAAATAGATGGAGGTGATCGCACAACCTCCTGGAGATCCTGCTTCTTCCGAGTAAGAGCTTTGTCCACGCGTGCCTCGAACTCCAACAGCTAGGTGTATATGGCTGACTCGGGGTATAGCGCCGCTACCTTCTCAGGTATCATCTTCTCTGTTATCTTTTGCTTCTTCCTCCATGCTGCGGGCGTTATCTCTGCACCCTTGAATGCCGAGGAGCTCCCTCCACCCCCTGGCACTAGCCGAACGCGACCGCGGACTACCTGACGAAATGGGTTGAGCTCCGACCTCTGGTTGTTAAGGATAATGATGAGGTGGTGCAATTCTTCTTTGATAAGGTGATTCTTCGTCATGGTTGCCCTCTGGAAATCCTCACGGATCAAGGTACAGAGTTTTGCAACCAACTTATGGAGATTGTCTTGTTTAATCTCAACACTAAGCATGTCGTTACTGCTCCCTACAATCCCCAATGCAATGGTTTGACAGAACGATTTAACAAAACTATATGCCAGATGCTCGAGAAGAATGAGACACTCATTGATGAATGAGATATTGTTGTGTCTATTCTGCTCTTTGCCTACAGGACCTCTATCCATGCCAGGAGGTTAGTTATTTCATGAGCATGAGCGGCATGAGCGGAGTAGTAAGACAATCAGTTTTCATGAGCAGAAGTACAAATTCCGCAAATAAAAAACATTAAAAACATTATTTTAATGGGATGTTCAAGAAAAAACAATATAATATTTATTGTTTGAAGTAGAAATTGTAGTTTTGAGAGCCGTGTTGTTTTCCCGTCTTATGGAATTCGTGTTCATTTGTTCATCGTGTTTCATGTTACTGGTTGAGTGAACCTTAGATAGTTTGCAATGCGTGTGCAAAGCCGGCAGCTCTGGAGAAAGCTACTTGTGCATTGGTTTGATTTGTTTTCATTGTTGTTCCATGCCACTCCATACTTGGTTTTTTTTTGTTTTCATTGTTGTTCCACGATTGTTGCAGTTTTTGTGGTGTTTGGCGCTTACTAATATGTTGGGTGGTTGGACAGACCCGGTGGCTCCAAATCTGGAATGGTTCCCAAAGTACAAGGGACATGTGGAGCTTCCCCAAACCCGACAAACTGTCCGACCCCACATTCGACATGTGGATGAACCGCATGACATGGTGGTTTCAGGTACTTTCCCACGCTTCATTTGGGGCGTCTACTCTTGTATCGGATGGATTTATTGTATTTTTTGAGGAAAACGGTCTGATGGAGAATCTCCACAGGTGACGACGAATGCGCAAGAGCAGCTTGACACACAAGCATATCAATTCAAGCTGGAGATTTTTGGTGAAGTTGAGAGCCTACGCAACTATGTGACGAGGTACTTTATGCTCTACAAAACCGACCTATTCTTTCGAGAGATACCCCATGCCCGCCGGAGCCACGAGTTCACTGACCAGCCGAACGCGGACAAAGCGGCAATGCGCCTTCTGTATAGGTACAAACGCTGTGCCTTTCTTTTTAGTCCTAACATTTCCAGGATGTAAGAGGCCTTATGTGGCGCATGAAAATTAGTTGTGGTCCTAGGAAAAATGGCGCCGAATTTCCGAATTCGGGCCTTGGGGGATGGCTGTCCAGGGGGTGCCTGGCACTCAGTCCGGAAATTCGGCGCCATTTTTCCAGTTGCAGGCCCAGTCAGATCTGGGACTTACCCATTATCGGCCCCAACCTGGGAAAAAAATGGCGCCAAATTTCCAGTTGAGGGCCCCGAAAATGGTTAGGTCCCTTGGGAGGCTGGCACCAAATCCGGAAATTCGGCGTCATTTTTCCAGATCAGGGCAAAGTCAGCTCTGGGGCTTAGCCATTTTCGGGCCCAACCTGGGAAAATGGCGCCGAATTTCCAGGCCCCGAAAATGGCTAAGTCCCTTTAGAGGCAGGCACCAAAACAGGAAATCCGGCGCCATTTTTCCAGTTCCGGGCCCAGTGAGTTCTGGGACTTAGGCATATTCGGCCACAACCTGGGAAAATGACGCCGGTTTTCCAGTGCAGGGCCCCGAAAATGGCTAAGTCCCTACAGTGGCAGGCACCGAAACCGGAAATTCGGCGCCATTTTTCCAATTCCGGGCCCAGTCAGTTCTGGGACTTAGCCATTTTCGGGCCCAACCTGGGAAAATGGCGCCGAATATCCAGTGCAGGGCCCCGAAAATGGCTAAGTCCCTACAGTGGCAGGCACCGAAACCGGAAATTTGGCGCCATTTTTCCAGTTCCGGGCCCAGTCAGTTCTGGGACTTAGCCATTTTCGGGCCCAACCTGGGAAAATGGCGCCGAATTTCCAGAGAACGGCCCCGAAAATGGCTAAGTCCCTTTAGAGGCAGGCACCAAAACAAGAAATTCGGCGCCATTTTTCCAGTTCCGGGCCCAGTGAGTTCTGGGACTTAGGCATATTCGGCCCCAACCTGGGAAAATGGCGCCGGTTTTCCAGTGCAGGGCCCCTAGTGTGGCAGGCCTAGTCATTTTAATTCCCTAAAATTTACCTCGTTCCCGGGACCTCATTCTGTGTGTTTCTTGAATGCAGGTACTGCAAGTTCTCCCTTTTGGAGAAAGGAAATCTGTCCTTCGAGCCGCCATTCTTCCTCGCATGGAGGAACCCTGGGGCTGACTCCATGTACACTGACGTTATCGTGAAGGAGTGGCATCTGGAACATTTGCGCGACTGCCCTTGGTATGTGGACCTTCCGCCCGGCTCGCTCGACCCATCCGAGTTTCAATTGAAGCTGGATGCTGAGGCTCGACGAAACCGGGCTCCGCTGCCTCCGCTGGGTCCAAAGGAGGCAAGAGCGCTTGCCAGTCCAGGAAAGCGGCAGAGCTTGCTCAGGCAGGTATTCAAGAGAAATTGAATGAGAAGAATAAAGGACAAAAGAAAAGGACACGGAAACAAGGGAGTACAGTAACCCCCAAAAAACAAAAAACCACCGGGGCACCAGAGGAGGCGCAGGAGGGGCCCCAAGGGAGTGACTCCGACGACGAATTTGTGCAAGGTCCTGCGACTGCTGCTGCTGCTACCAAGTCACCGGTCGTCCGGGTTCCCAAGTCAGTTCGGTCTGGGACTGGCTCTGCCAAGAAGTTGGCATTTGAGGGCGAGCCTACATGGCGGTATTCGGCAGTGACGTTTCCGAAGAGGCCAAAGCTAGAACCCCCAACCATCATCCAATGTGTCAATGAGAGCTTCCTTGACGCTCTGGCTGCCAGGGCGAAGAAGGTGGCACACAACAAGTCTATGGAGGAGCAGAAAGGGAAAGCCAAGAAGAGGGCTCCCAGTACAGAGCCTAAAGACACCCCTGGTTTCGAATCCATGATGGAATTCTTCATGGCTATGAGCACGGATTGCAAGAGCACGGATTGCAAGAGCACTCGGGGTGGGGTTGAGGTGGAGAGAGCCTGCGATATGATTCTCCTCGATATTCCAGATGGGGAGCTGTTGGAGGGCCTGGATGGTGTGCCCACCTGGAACAGGTTTACTGAGGACTACTGGAGAGCCGGGTTTGGGCTGGCGGGGATGCTCCTGGATGATGGTGGATGTATGGTGGTCCTTGCCACAACAGGGAAGACCACAGACAATGTTGTGGCAAGGTGGACACCGAAAAGTGTCACCTCGGTCCTCCTCAAAAAATGGTTCTGCATCAATACGCAGGGGTTGTGAACAGAGGGCCAGAGTGTAAGTTATCAATCTATTGCATTCACTTCATATTGTGGTGTATCTGAACTAGACCCTGGAGTTGATTCCTCTTTTGTTGGATGTGCAGACATTGGTGTTTGAGGCATATTGTTTTGTGAAGAGAGGGTCTACGTTCAAATTCCGCAACGACGGTCATCTTGTTGATGCCGCTGTGGACCCTGTTACCTACGATGTCCTCTACAACTATGTGCCCCACTCCAGTATGCCGAAGGACACAAAGACAGGCAAACCGTGGCGGTACAGCCGGACCCGGAGCCCTGCTTTCATCCAAACCCTCATGGAGACGTGCTCAGATGTCCAAGGGCGGATTCTTGACCTCACATGCGGCACGGGTAAGCCTTCACGTGCACAGTTTGTCCCCTAGCCCGATTGCAATTGCAATTGCATGCTACTAACCGCCCGCTTTGTCTCTCAGGTGCCTCAATGTGGGCAGGGACATTGTCCGACAGGCATGTCTTCGCCTTCGAGCCAGATACTGCCCTCCACAACTCCGAACTTGCAGCGGCTGAACGTCTGCTGAAAGAGGAAGAGGCATCCTCGGAGGATGAGGAAGAATCCGACAAAGAGCAGGGGGAGGTACAAGTTGGGATCGAGGCCGACGAGCCCCCGGTTTACGAGTGAGTGGTCGCATTGTAAGTTGCCTCCTGATTTCGTGAGGCACCTCCCTTCGCTCTCTTATTTCATTGAAAGACCTTTTTTTGCTTCTCCTGGTATTGACATTCTTAAAGTGGATTTGTTCTTACTGCAGGATGCCAAGTACTGCAGGAGGGACGTCTACACCGCAGTTCATGGGCAGGAAGAACATGCCTTTTTTTGCCAGGGGGGATTTCTTGCCTAGTCCAGAAAGGGACTACATCCTTCCTATTTATGCTGCCCGGCTTGCTTCGGTGTCCATTAGGAAGTCTTCCGAACCTACTCGTGTACAACAGATTTTAGACGAGGCAAGCCTCAAGAAAATGAAGATGAGGGAGGAGGCCGCAGCTATTAGAGCCCGTCAGGCTCGTAGATTTGTCTTGGATTCTGCTGAGGAAAGTGGGGGAGAAGAGGCAGAAGATTCCCAGGAGTTGAGGTGGACAGTCCCCCAAGGAGAGGACGGAATTTTTGAGAGGCATAGTGGAACTGATGCATCACAGAGCTCGGAGGATGGGGGGGATGAGGGGGATGAGGAGGAAGGCGGGGCAAGTTCCTCGGAGGGTGTAGGAGAGTAGTGCCCATTCCGGCTATGACAGTTAGGACACACTTGTATAGATGTGGCTTGCCACAAAATTTGCAATAAAATGTTGCATTTCATTGCTATGACGAGTCCACTGATGCCAAATTCCAACTTCATATGACCCTATTTCCGTGCCTCCTAACCCTATTTCCGTGGACACACAATGGTCCGCTCATGCTTTTTTTTTTTCCGCTCATGCTCATGCCGCTCATGAAATAACAACCCCCCATGCCAGTACCAAAATCTCACCTTTTGAACTTTTGTATGGTAGGAAATGTAGGACCCCTTTGCATATTTCCTGGCTGCAGGTCTCGGCTACTAAGCCTGAGAATTGGGAAACCTTCTTGCTTTCCATCGGTGTAGTTTGAGGGAAACTGCCAAATCGAACATTGTGTTTGCTCAAGCTGCTCAGGCAAAGAATTACAACCGCCGTGTTGTATATTCTGAGTCATTCAAGGTAGGCCAGTCTATTTGTGTGAGACTCCAGCCTGGTAAGCAGATTTCCAAGGCTAAACGACGCATTGATGGCCCTTACCTTATCTCTGATATTCTTCCTAGCAGGCAGTATGTCTTGCTCCCACAACATGTCTCTACTCCTCACTTAGCTAGCTCCATTCATGTTTCATTACTTGTTCCATGCACTCTTACTTTTGATCTAACCTGTTTGAATGTTGAGAACCGTCAGGTGATCTTCACCCCCACAGCTCGGACAACTTGCAATCTGACAGCCTCTTCTTTAGAGTAGTGTTTGAATTTCGTGCTAGTTTTCTACACCATTTGTAGCACTTGGGGTTTCTCCTATAGGATGTTTTGTCCTCCACCCAGCTTGCAGGGTGAGGTTTTTTTCCCTAGGTTTTTTCATCCCTTGTGTGCCGGGTGTGTAGTTTGTTTTGGCTAGGCTTCATTTTTGTCCTCCCTGAGCTCATCACTCGCAAGAGCTCGCAGTTCCTTATGGCCCCAGCAGGCATCACATATATGGAGCTGGGATTCCTTCTCACCTTACTTTTCAACATGGATGGATGGAGGAGAGATGCGCTCCGGATGATTTAAGGGATGGACGAAGCCAGGATGAAAGCTGGATGGACTCACACCTTGCGCATGAGGATGAGCTGGCAACAGCTGATGGTTTTATTAGGGGCTGTCTTATTCTAACAGCTAGTTTAGGATCAAATTAGGATGGGACGGGGTGATCTGGCTTCTTTCTATGGCTGTGCTGGAAGGACATATGGTGGACCTATGTGTAAGTGCCACATGGCACTAAGATTAGATTATGACCTAATGCTATTTAAGCCTCACTGCCGTGGCAGTGAGGGTGGTGGCTTTTGAGTCTTACGCGAGCGGTGTGCCTAAGTGGTTGGATGAAAGTGTTGGAGGTCTGGGTCCGTGGCGTCCTCTTAGAAAGATTCCGTCTTGGCCCTTCTACTGACTACATTCCCCAGATAGGGTCAAGTCCGGTAGCGGAAGGGGAACAAACCAAACGCGTTAGGCACTTTCAATTTGAATTAATTATCGCCTAAACGTTTAACCGCCTGGACTGGCTCAGGAGGTCTGCAACTGTTAGACCAGAAAAAAAAATGGAAGAAAGAGAACCCAAGTCAACAGCTTCCAACAGCCCCACCACTAAACAAAGAGATTCCCAAAGCCTCCTTTTCAGCATTGTTGAGTGTGGGAGTAGGGGGTGGGGGTGGGGTGGGGGTTGTGGTGATTATTACCTACCCTGTCCTACCTGGAGAAGATAGTGAAAAAGCTCCAAATTCTGTTTTAAAATCACTACCCATGATAGTAGGGTAGATAAGGCAATAATCATATACAAGACACATGAAGAAGCCACACCTAGCCTCTTTGCTCAAAGCATCAGTTTGCAACTCCCAATACTCTTCAGTGAAACTGGTTTTCATCCATGTCTCCGTGCCATCTCAAAGACCAATACCTTCACAGTTGCCAAATGAGAACAAAAGTCAGGCAAAGCAACCCTCATAAAGTACCTTTTTGGAGGTATGGACGGTTTCATAACAATCCTGGCACTTCTTATCAAACCTTCTTAAAGGCTAACAAGAGAATGAAAAATTGCCATCTATAAACATTTCAGACTTGGAACCTCTTCCACCCTGATTCCTAATTCTGTAAGCCTCATTCCTTCAGTTAACCAATGGGAAAGAGACATCTACATGATGCCAATAAAACCATTTCCTCCATAACATGGATGCCACAAAATTCCAAAAGGTGCTTTGCTGACGGTGGTAATAAGACTAACATAATCAATTCGACTTGGGCTTCACTTTGCAGACATCACTTGAGGTCAGTGCAGGGGGTTGGGATGCAGTAGATTAGGGAGCTAGTAGATGGTATAGCCAAGTTTGTTTATACTGTTTTCCACACATTAATGCACCTTCCTGTTTCAGCTTATACAAGGGTCATGAGCAGCCTAATCTTCAAAGTCACCATCTTGCATCCTATCCTCAATTACTGAGACTTCCCTTCAAGGAGATTTCTCCCCAAGATTCATGTGTGCCGGGTTTAAATTGTCGAGCTCTGGAAGCAGAGTCCGCCATGCATCAGCCATGTCTGAGGCCAGCTGAGCCTGGGCACGGGCAAAATCATTTAGGACTGAGCCTAGATCACGAGTCTTCTGTTCTTGAAAGCGAACCATCTCTTGCTCCATCAGCCTCGCAATTTCTTTGTACCACAGTTTTGCCTCATCGCTATGTGCCTTAATCTGTCAAAACATTTTTGGCCAAAAATGGTTTACACTTCAGTTAGCACATATGAAACTATAGTCGGGCACTCACTGTTCCATACACAGTGATATAGCTAGCATATGTCTGCTTGTTTGAGTGTTATTCTGGGCTGTCCCATTGCACTGAGTAAAACCAAAGAAACAGTGTGAGATGGAGAGATGGAGACGTGCAGACAGATCGAAGAGCAAGATACAACCAGAGGACAGTTCCACTGCAAGGATTTAGAAAAAAAAAAGGGTAGACTAGACACAGTCCTGCATGACTATGGAGTCCTTCACGTCACAGGACTAGCACAAAACTAACAGAGTAGCTTAAATGCATTTATTTTGACTGAGATAGTGCTATTCCCTGTCGCTCACACATCCAACACTTCTATGCAGGCTGAGGTCAGGTTTTTTGGAGAGTATTATTTTATAATGTTAGCAATCTTAAGGAACTTTCTAAGAGCAGCAACTTCCCACAGCAAGACTGAGCACCAGCACACCTACTTTGGTGATAACAGATGTACCCACCCACCCTCCTTGCCCCAAAGTGACTGGATAGGGTAGATTATCTACTCAAGTCCGAGAACAGTGCTTAACCCACCAGGCTATCCTGTTGGAAACACTTCAGCTCAACTTTAATTGCAATTTGGTAACAAATAGAATGAATGTACCTCATAAGACGTTTGCCGTAGCCTTGTTGCCATAGACCCCGCGCCCATTTTGGGCAGAACAAAAGGGAACAGATACTATCTTTGTGAGGGGCTCACTCCAGTAGTGTGACAACCATGATAAAGACAATTAGTTCAGTTTCCCAGATATTCTCTAGAAAGCCCTTCACACAAGCATGAACTTGCTGTGTGTGAGCTGGCAATTAGACCCCAACAGGGCCAGGGCTTTAGGCTCAGCCTCAAGATTTTCAAAGTTGGTGAACAGAGGTGCAGGGACAATGTTCTTGATGTTCCTGAATAGATCACTCTCTGGAGAACATCCCGGACAATGTATCAGAAAATGGACATTGTCTTCAGGCTGCCCGCACATTGGGCAATTACAATCTCCTCTTCCTCTCTGTATCAGTTTCTTGTCCAAAGGTAGTCTTCCCGCCCTGAGTTTAAATTTCAGTCTAGTGCCGAGGGTACGTAGGCCCTTGAGATCAACCTTAAGGTCCATTCCCACATCACAGACTGGAAATAAATTCAGGGAAGTTTTATGCCTAACTTCATTTTCATCGGACAGTCTCCGGGCATCCAACATAGCATTAGACACTGCAACCTACAGGTCAGCTTCATCTAGCAGGGTTAATTCTTCTGGGCTGATATTCAGATACTTGGATGTCTCTTCTACCCTTTTCCATCAGGACTTAGCATGTTTGACAGGACAGTCTTGCTTCCAAGAAATAGAGATAGGGTATATGGTATTAGACATGCTATTCAACTGACCCCACCATCTGACATTGACCTCATCACGTCGAGAGCTTAACGGAGGTATGCCAAACTCGCCCGGAACAGCCACGTTAGCTGATCTAGAGAACGCTGACTTGCTCACTTTGAGCACCACAACCTGAATGGGTTGTAGAGATTTAGTATGGTTGGAGTTAATGACCGACACAGCAGAGGTGATAACATTGCAAGGCATGGTTCTTTTAACTTCGGTATTTATCCCTCTGCAGTGGACAAATTTCGTGAGGCCAAAGCTTTGCGTTTAGGTGTTTGAACCATTTTCTGTACATGTGTGTCCCAGTTACAACTAGAGGAAAACTCAATGCCAAGATATGTTTAGGAAGGGAGCATAGGGATCTCTTGACTCCCCCAAGTCCATTTGAGATCCCCACCACCCTTCCCACAATTATTGAAATGCACCACGGCGCATTTGCCAACATTGTCTTCCAGCCTCCACAAGTTAAAGTACCTCTTTGCATAACCAATCAACCCTGAAGATTGGAATCCGCAAACATAAGGGCTGGAATGGTGGCATCACCCACCTTTAACCCTAACCCCTCATTTTCCCCATCTTCAAGTGACTGATTAATGAAAATATTGTTGAGCAGTGGGGAGAGGTACAGCCTTTTGCTACACATTGGTCAATATCAAAGAAATTACATTTCCGTCCATTCCCCGTAACACAGCTTTTGGTGTTCACATACAGGTTGTGAACCAGTCTCCACATCTTTCCCCTGACCCAAGGAGACCAAAGATGGAGCCACAGCCCATCTCTTCACACTGAAAAGACAAAAGTGGGCTTTCCTTCTTTTTTCCATCCCTGAATAATCTGGCTTAGTGTGAAGATATGGTCGAACGCAGCCCCTATTTCTCCAAAAGCCAGCCTGGCCTTCATGGAAAACCTCTAGACTCCATGCTTGATTATCAGGTCCACCTGCTTTATAGCCCTTTGGATGTTCTATAGCTTCAGTGACCTCAGAGGAACTAATGGGCACGTTGTGACCCTTAGTGATATCCACTAGTTCATCAGGGCTGTCTTGGAATATAGGAACAGTTTTTCCAACTGTATCCTTCCATTCTTTAGAAAATTCCTCACTGATAGATTTAGATTCACGGACAGGAATGATGTAGTTTTGAAGGTTTTGATGATGTTGTAGTGTTGTAGTGTTAGTTCCAATGTTGTAGTGCCCGTCCCTGAACGATCTTGAGCTTGATCCACCAATTTACTGCTCTAGCGCAGACAATTAGTTTCCTTCCAATGATCTTATCAGCCGCAGAGGTGACTTTCCGAAGAATCCACAGCTCTTTCGATTAGGTAACAAATAGAGTAGTAAAAAAGAGTTTTGAGGGAACTCACTTCTGTCACATCAAGCTCTGCCTCCCCAACTTTATCTGGTCGCACGAGCCTTAACTTTTCTCTGCATCCCGTAAACCATGACAAAGTCTCATATGGGAAAGGGAAAGAAGACAAACATCTTACAGAACTTTAGAATGTCCACAAAAAGCCCAAAATACCTATAAGGAGAAGTAAAAATGTAGATTGACAAGAAAAACAACAACAGACTATCACGTCCATGGGAGGCCAGAGAAATAGAGAACAACAATACAGATGATCCTTACTAGCATACTGCTCAGCAATGATCAGATTTTCCCAGGACTTCGCACATAGAGCAATGAAGAAAGGAACATACAGGTTCAGTTCTTTCAACTTGGAAGCTTCTGTGAGCTCTCGATGTTGCCGGTAAGCTTGTGCTCTATCAGCCATCACCACCTGTGGTCCTTGCGGATAAGGAAAAAGTCTTTATTGATTGCATTTCCCTTTATCAGATGCTACCAGAGTGTAGTTTCAGAGCACCGTAGTACCCGATGTGAACTGGCATAAAAGACAACAAGTGCTTGACAACAATGCACCAAATCAGATTAGACCTACACTACCAACAATTAGCTTGTAGGAAAAAGGTCAAAAGGAAGAGTACCTTGATGGTTTGCACAGTGCGAACATACTCCTTGAGTGGCTCTTCGAAATTCATCAACAAATCAAGTCCCTGCCATGATGGTCACTTCAAAATTAATCCTTGACAAGATACAGACACTGAAACCAAGTCATTTGATTCTTAGTATGCTTGTATCTCACAGTCTATTAGTTAAGTTGGTTTCTAGATATTCTATCAGGTGATAGAGATGAGTAGATCTACTTTCCTCTTAACATCTTACCACCACCTACCTAGATTTCCCCATAAACAATAATATGCTAGTAATTGAACATTACGTTGTGTTGCATTTAAGTTTTCTGGAAGTTAGAGGTGGAATCTTGGACTCTTCAGTCTAATTTTGCATTCTTCCTCTTCTCAAAAATTAAAAACCTTTGCACACTTGTTATGACATTGCACTGATGCCTGACTACAACTTGGAATGAATTTCTGGAGTATCATAACCCCAGAAGTCCATGAAGGTCTACCTGCTTTTGGAGCTTGGAAGAAAGCGAATCTGACAGGTCTCCCAGATCAGAGAATCCCTTCCCAAGAGCTCCACCCTCACAATCGCCAAGCGCTTTCACTGCCCTCCCAAAGTCTGCCAGTGCCTGCCCTAGCTCTGCAGCCATAGCCAACTTGTGATCTAAGCTTAATGTCTATACTTGAAGCTAGCAGCCAACCATTGGAAGGGACAAAGTTTTTTTGCAGCTTCAAGCCTTAAAAGTCATTTATGCTCTTGTCCATGAATTAAAGCATCATAATTTTACGACCAATGCTTTCTTCCCCAAGCATAAACAACTTCATGGCTTTCACTAAAAGCTCATAAAGAACTATGTTCATTGCAGCCACCTTCTATAAGGGGAACTGTTGTAAAATCTCCAGAAGGTTAAAGCATCCTCCCTTCTGTGATACTGTGAAAACCAAGAATAGTCATTACACCTCTTTGCCGTTTGACGAGACGCATAGACTGCTTCTGTGCCTCTGCTAGATGATCCTCGAGTTCGATTACATAGTGCTTCAGCTTTTCGTAGTCAGGATCTGTTTCCTCCAGTGGCTTGTCCTTTCCCAAGACAGCATCACTCACTTTTGATTGCACTTCCTGGTACAGACTGGATAGTCACTTATAACATCACCCTGGAATTTCCAACCCCTATAACTGCTGTTGATTCAAAAAAGCTAAGAGCACAGACAGATAGGAATTGTGGTTGTTTCAGCACTTATAACCTCTTCAGCTCTATGTCTGAATAGATCCTGAGTAGGGAACCAAGAAAACAAAGGTTGTATAGAGATTCACATTCATCTCAAAAGAACTCTGGTACACAAACCTATCAACCTCCTAACATACCTTGTATGCAACCTAGCATCCAACAAATAGCCCAGTGGTTACAGCACAAGGCTACCTTACAAGTGGTCAGGGGTTCAAAGCCACATAGGTGTATGTTGGATGTCACCCATTATGGCCAACCCAGTTATGAAAGGGGTCCTGGGTCAACCGGCTATATAGTATGTGGGTACCAGGGGAATTTCCAGTCCTTGGGGGAGGTTTGGGCAACCGCGTACGGCCGTTAGAAGGTGTCCACCTTCCCAACAGAAGGCAGTCACCCTTCGAGGTGAAGAGACCATAATTTACGCTCACTTTGGCAGACTTCAACGTTTCTTTTTTTGTTTGCAACCTCCACAATGTCGCCTGGATCCCTCTACCAACAGGGCAGCCAAATGCCAGACAACCTCACATGATGAAGAGGGGAGATATTTGGTGGCATGCAAGCTCAATGAAGATAAGATCGGTAAAAGGCTCCACAGGTTCTGACCTTCCATGTACTACTGCGAAACCTGCAATTCCATATATTGACACATTTTTCGTAATCATACCTTAAACATCTGCATGAAGTCACTAGGCTTCTTCTTGAACACACTGCTCTCCAGTGACCGTGCTCTCTCCATGGCCTGCAAAACTCCCACATATCCAAGTCAAGGCCCTACAAAGACTTTGGTCTATGGTGGTCAGAGAAAGAAGCATGTCTTGGTTTGTGACATGTGGGAGCATAGAGAGATCTCTCCCGTCTTTATGTATTTTGAAAGAGGAAACGGGCAAGATGCCAGATTCACAATTCAATGCAAACACACGGAGCAAGAAGCTGAAAGAGCCCAAATGCCCAAAATAGAAGCTTGGCCAAGCTCCTACATCATCCGGAGCCAAAAGTGAAAACACACCCGAACAACATGAAGAAGACCATGTTAACAAGCAAATGATTCTGATCTGAAGAACAGACCAAAGGATGGTAGTTCCTCACTCCTCCAGTGAGGCCACTGAAGATAGCAGTCAAACCCAAATTGGGTCCCACAGAAGATCCTTTCGGGGTTGGGACCCTCCAGGGCACAATCCATCCTAGAGACCTTGTGCAGAGATCCCTCTCCAGTTCTCTCCCTCTCCCTGCCTTCCAACCTTTGCCTTGTGCCCTAACATCAAGACAGACCCAAAACCCTCCTTCCAACTGCCTTCGCCAAAGCCCCCAAAAAGTACAGGAGAAATTGCGGGAGGAAGTGCATACCCAAACCTCCTCATCAGCCTGCAAAAAGTTCTTGAGGTCCTCACTCAAACGCAGCTGTGGGTGGGCCGCAATGCGATTCACAAACATGTCCAGGCCCCGTCGCCGCACCTCAATAAACTCCGCAGTAAATCGGAACTTCTCTGCATCAGAACATTATCCCATTGAGACCACCAGAGTGAGACACCTTGGCTGTTACTAGATTCCTTTCTTTCTTTCTTTCTTTTCTCCAGATTAAGCATGGGGTCCATGCCACCAGGCTACATCAAGCATCCCGTAAATGAATAGAGTCTTTCTTTTTTGCTCCCTCCAAACCGAGTTGAGCGTTTTTAGCCATGAGGCTAAATCAACGCCAGTCTCAGGAGAGGCCCCATCCAGGACTTGGCCAATAGGGTGTAGCATCAGGCGTTCAAGCAGCCTTTCCCCGGCTCAAAGTGTAAATAAGTCCAAATGGTTTATCATTCACAGAGAAGAGAATGGATCACTTACCAACAGCACTCTTCTCCGGTAGTGGAGGAACAAATATTCCTTTGTTTCGCTCTGCCAATCGCTCGTGTAGCCACACGAAATCACTATAGCGACGTATTACGATCTTCTCTGATCCTCGATACTCTTGCATATTTGTCTGGGTGCACACATTTCAGTGGAGGTAAGCTGCTAAATATTTTGGGTCGTCAAATGTAAGTGACTCGGCCAGTGATGCGCAGTCTCTGAAGAGATAACAGTATCTCCCTACAATATCATAATTATCCCGGCAGGAGAAGACTAAATGGTGTTCTGTTGTCCAAGTTTGGCAGATTGGTGTGTTACTCCTTCTGCCTGTTACGAAGTTGAGAAGCAAGCCGACTTTAAAAGTCCCAAAGCCCCGGTATTATTAGCACTTCCATCAGTAGCGATGATGCTTGATGCCCTAAAGATGGGAAGATAGCGAGATTGAATTCTCCGCTGCATGACAGAAACCCAACAATGATGACACCACCAGCTCCAAACAGGTGCTTTTGCAATTCGATGGTGAAGCCTGAGGAAAATTAATACAAACACATGTACTCATCAGACCATTCTTGTCATAACTAGTGATTACAGAACCCCCAGCGAGCTTGGGAGAGACGGATGAGAGCACTAAACCTTGGTGCTGACACGGTAGGAGATATAGGCCTGCACATTCGATCCCAGCTTCACTGGATCTGTGACAGAGATGGAGAGAAAAGGTTGGTCCAATCCCGCGCCCGCCATGGATGGACTTGGAGGCGCCCCCACTGCACTCCTTTGCTACCAACATACAGCACAAATAATCTTAGCCAATCACTGCCACTCTCACACACAAAGTTCAATGGATTGCAAAATTCTGCGCAGATCGGACCTTTCTGCCTTCCTACCCAAACGTACCCTGGAAATCATGGCGCTGTTCGCAGATAGAGGCCTTCCCTCTTCCACCTAGAGTACAATTCAGCTCCTAACATGCAGGGAGAATAAGTTTCATTGCGATCTTTGAGAATTAGAATGTGGGTCCGCCTTCATTCCACTCGATCTCTTCCACTTTTGAAAACAACACGGAAAGCAGACCAAAATAAACAGGGGAAACACAAAGCGTTGGCCTTGGAACATCATCCTCACAGGTTCATCCTGACACATTCATCCCACTATGTCCCCTCATTGGGAATCCATAGCTTTCATCCAATGCTTCAGGTCTTTGGAGGCAATCTGATGCAATGATACAATGTCTACACATGTGGCTGTATGATTGTGTCTGTTACAAATTATTGAGTTTTGTCGTATGAATGTGGGGTTGTTGTAAGATTGTACGCACGACACTGTAATTTTGATGTGGGTTGTGATATTAGGCCCCGGCCAGACCCAGTTGTTATAATTTACAGTAGTTGTCTTTAAATTATGTTTAAAAAATATTATGGACACACTGTCCCCTCCCATGTAGCTAAATCTAACCTTCCGCTAAGTTAAGTTTCAATCAGATGCCCAGAAGACCCTGTGTAAACTCTGCAGCTCCCGGTTTCTATAGAGTCCCTTGGTTTTTGGATTGCTTGCGGTGTTCTTTCTTCGATTGCTTGAGGTGCTTCCAACGATCATGGGCAACAGTACTCTTGGAGTAGAGAATGTAAAAAAGGTGGAGTTGGAGGAATATGGGCGAGTTTATTGTGCATATTGTGGTTTTTACTTGGTGAGTTCATACTGAGGTAAACAACACATAATAGGTGTATGTGTGTGTTTGCCCGACCCTTTTCTTTCTTTTTTAATTTTAAAACAGGGGACAGTGGCCTGTGATTAATCCTAAGTCCTTGAAAAGGAGCTGGAAAATCGGAAGTGCGCCCTGCTCCAGTCTTTGGCTGTCCCAGCCGTATACATTGTCTTCTCATTTGAGGGGTCTGCCCATGTGTAGATGAAGTCAGGGTCGTTGCTCAGGTACTTTCCCGGAATGAGTACATAATACATGTACCTAAACCACACACCCCAAAAAACACAGATTATCATTCGAAAACAAGTAAATACAAACACCTCTGCAGCACAAAGGTTGAACAGAGTAGAGGTCCAGGATGTTCAAAAACAAACCCAGCATAACGATAAACAAAACTTGCGAGTCAAGAAGATGCATTGAGAGTGAAAACGAATATACCGAAAGCTGAAAATAAATCCCTGAAACGATCAGTTACCATCCAGAATCATCCTTGCGTTGATTGGTGCTTAGAAACACACTTAGAAAACAAAATGTAACCTAGAAACGAACCCTGCATCTGACCTACAACGCCATGACCACAAACCCTCGCATGGAAATTCCATACCAGCAATCAACCTTGCGTTGACGCAAGGTTGATCGGAGGCACCACAAATGTGTAGTCTAATGTTGAAATACATACACAGCCGAACGTTAAACAACCTTGCGTTGACGCAAGGTACATTTGAGCCTGTAAACGAATGTACTGAAATCTAGAAAGAAACCCCTGAAACCATCAGTTCTCAGCCAGATTCAACGTTGCGTTGACGCAAGGTTGATTAATGCTTACAACCACACCTATGAAAGCAAACATTCACCTGGAAACAAACCCTGAAACTGCAACAACCCACAACTACCCTGCATCCACACCTCTCATGAAGATAGCCCCTCGCATGGAAATTGCACAACCGCAATCAACCTTGCGTTTGACGCAACGTTGATTGGCGGCACCACAGATGTGAAGTCACAGTAGCAGCACAGGGAAAAAAACACAAATTCATTCTAGTTCACACGAAATAATATCAAGAAATACTCACCAAGACAACCGGAATTCAACTTTGCGTTGACGCAAGGTTGATTAGAACTGTCATGCGCATACGTATCGCTACACAACTACATCGTTGTCCAAACCACACCACACATATATGCACAACAAAATAGTCTGCCACAATGATATGAAAACTAAACTCACACTGGCTGTTGACACAAAACACGAAATACAATATAATCACTCGTTAAAATAAGAGTCAAGCCAGGGGTACCCCAAGCTATGGGGACTCCACTCCACAACATCCTACTCTCCCTCCATAAGTACACTCAGATGCTAAGCAACGAGGGAGCTCGGTCGTGCAGGCTCAACTCGAGAGAGATGAGCCGCATGACTGACGAGCTCGTGAAGATAAGATGGTTCAAGTGTCAAGCTAAACTTGACACCTGACTTAACACTTGAACTAATTCCAAGTGTTAAATACAAATAACTAGATTTATTCTAGTTAGTTTCACACTGTGTTTATTTAACTTGACAGAGCAAACAGTATGTGACATCAAAACTGTCTCAAGTCATACCAAGTTCCTATTCAAGCAAGATGAAATCAAAGGACATCATGTCCAGGGCAACCAGCAATCAACCTTGCGTTGACACAACCTTGAAACAGACATACCAAATCAAACATAGGCGAATCATTCCACTGCATATTGCGGGGTCTGTACCTGTTCAAGACTCGTTTCATTGCTTGCTCACTGTTGTATTGGTTTTTGAATTCGTTCGACCTCAGAATCCATTTGTCCTTTTCAAACTCCCTGAAGAAGCAGTTGTTCCATATGGGGGGTGCTATTCCGTGAGCCCGGAGGCGTGAGCTTGTGAGCCCAGGAGCCCGTGAGCCCAGCACAGGCTCACGCCACGTCAACATGCATACAGGGCCTATTTCCGCGGGTGTCACCTATTACTGTGAGTTGATCAGCCAGGGAATGCAGACTGGATGTGTTACATCCATTGTATCCATCGTTTCTATCCATTGCATCTATTTAGACGTTATTAACATACCAAGCCCTTGCATTGGAATGTGGCTACGTCGTGAGCAAGTGCACACGTTTGTTTGTTTTTGCAATGCACACAAGACTATGAGCTCCGGAAAACACTAAAGAGATTGAAGGAACAATACGGGCAGTCCATGCAACCCCCATCTCCAACGATAGTTTGTTCCCAGGAATTTGCATCCCACACACACATTGCAATCAGGACAACAAAGACACACCACCATCCCATCTCAAAATTGGCCCCGAATAAAAGTAAGAGAAAACGTGATATCAAGTGTCAAAGTCATCAGAATCAAAATCGACCTCATGTGCTTTGTCATCCACAAAGATTCCGGCCCCAACACCACGTCTTCTACCACGACCGTCCATGGTTGGACTGCGAGTGCCATGAACGGACATGCTTGCTGCGAGTGCCTCCACATAGACAGGTAGCATGTAAGACTGAGGAGGACTTGAAAGAAGTCCAAGAAGTTGTGATAGCCCTGGAGGGTCAGTGGAAGCACACGGACTCCTGCACAAGTCGACAAAAACCCATTTTGAATACAATGATGCAATGCACAAGTCCAACAAAGAGGATGTCTCCCATGTGCACCTTGCCTTAAGAACAGTGATTTCAGTGAAACAAGAATGCAAGCATCCACAGGTTGAACTTACTCGCAGGCAAAGTCGGAGTCCAGCTCCTTGTCGGACGTCTCCCCTGTATCAATATCACTGAGAAGCGGCTTTGGAAGGACTTGAGAAGTTTGTCCACCCAAACCCATCAGGAAGTTCTTGTAAATTTTGGCATCCCCTTCAATCCCGAAGAGATGTCGCGCACTGGCCTTGCAAGCGTGGTATGAAGCACCTGCAATGGAATAGATTGAAGGAAATAGATATTGAAGACTCATTTGGAACGGTGAGAAGCGTTGAAAGTGCAAGCTCAAAAAACCCGATCAAATGTGAATGTTGAAGAGACGAACCTGTGCCCATTGACAAATCCAGAACTCTGGCGTCGGTGTAGGTGCAGCACTCCACAATCGTTTGAATGAAAGTCGGGCTCCTCTCCCTGGCCCCTCTCCAAGGAACCCCATTCCCCCTTTGCAAGCAGACGTTGTTGTCCACGTACTTGTAGTGCATGTCATCCGTGGGAGGATCTGTCCTCTCATCTATGAAAACTTGCCCCCATGAGTGATGGCGAACTCCCTAATGACGGCTGGAGTCGTAGGTGGATGCACTCGGACGAGACAAACAGCTTCAAACAAACGTGTCTGCGAACAGGACATCCAGAAGGATCTAAGAAGCTTGAAAACCAGGCACCTACATATTCATTTGAGCGACTTATGCAACTCCATCCGAGAACCACCAAAAAGAGGAACAAGAAGGCAGATTTACAAACAAAAAACCGGAAAGGGGGGCACAAACAGTGTGCGTTGCCGCACACTGTTTGGTGCTTCCAACTACGGGTGTTTTGAACTAGGCACACTGTCCCTCTGTGGCACATTTAAACATCAAACATGGCCCATTTTGAAATCAAAAAACAGGCACAGAGGGGGCCATAAACAGTGTGCTTTGAAGCACACTATTTGGGGCTTCCAATTAGGGGTATTTGGAGCATGGCATACTGGCCCTTTGTGGCCCATTTTGAAATCGCAAAACAACCGGAAATGGGGGCCTAAACAGTGTGCGATGCCGCACACTGTTTGGGGCTTCCAATTACGGGTATTTTGAGCATGGCATACTGGCCTTTTGTGGCCGATTTTGAAATAAAAAAACAACCAGAAAGGGGGGCCCAAATAGTGTGCGTTGCCGCCCACTGTTGGGTGCTTCCAACTATGGGTGTTTTGAACTTGGCACACTGGCCCTGTGTGGCACATTTAGATGTCAAACATGGCCCTTTTTTAAATCAAAAAACAGGCACAGAGGGGGGCTCAAACAGTGTGCTTTGAAGCACACTGTTTGGGTCTTCCAATTAGGGGTAATTTGAGCATGGCATACTGGCCATTTGTGGCCCATTTTGAAGTAAAAAAACAACTGGGAAGGGGGGCCCAAAAAGTGTGCGTTGCCACACACTGTTTGGTGCTTCCAACTACGGGTGTTTTGAACTTGGCACACTGGCCATTTTAGACATCAAACATGGCCCATTTTAAAATCAAAAAACAGGCACAGAGGGGGCCTCAAACAGTGTGCTTTGAAGCACACTGTTTGGGGCTTCCAATTAGGGGTATTTTGAGCATGGCATACTGGCCATTTGTGGCCCATTTTGAAGTAAAAAAAAACCCGGAAAGGGGGTCCCAAACAGTGTGCGTTGCCGCACACTGTTTGGTGCTTCCAACTACGGGTGTTTTAAACTTGGCATGCTGGCCTACTGTGGCACATTTACACATCAAAACACAACCAGAAAGGTGGGCACAAATAGTGTGTGTTGCCAAAACTATTGGTTGGCAGGATCAGTAGTTACCCCTGGCACTGCAGCATCGGTCGTGCAGCAGAATGGCACAGTTCATGTGAAACGCGAGGTGAGCATATCCACTACATTTGTGACTCTGTCAGACTCGTCCTCGGAGGATGTTTCTGAGATTCCTCCGCCAGTCCAGACTCCATTCTTGGATGATGACGAATTGCAGGAGATAACGAGTGTCATTCCGAAATTGAAAGCCCTCGCAGGGGTGCCTGGGTGCAAGAACGAGTTGTGTTTTGTTGATTGGGAGTCCCTTTGGGTGCAGAGGGTTCAATATGGAGCAGCAGAGTTTGACGGGGACATTTCGTTTGAGCTCCACCCTCCCACGTCTTCCAGTGGACTAGCTGGGCTTCTGCAAGGTATGGACAAGAAACATGATGAACACGGTTCAATAGGGAGCGCACATGCCTCTTCCATTGGAGTCAATCTCTGGCACGTCATACAAAGCGTTGCATTCAACCTGACATTCAGTTGGAGCACAGAAGGCTTTGCCTCGAGTACAAAAATGCCACCTCAATGGGAGAAGCTGAGAGCACTTACCAAGCAATCCGGGCTTGGTGGTTCTCCTCTGGTGCTGCTAGTGGGATCCAGCTGAAGGAGTTGGAGGACTGGTTGGTTTTCTGGCACTTCAGGTATAGACAGTGGGGAGCTTTCATGACGACGGTATGCCTTTTCAATCCCAGAAACACAAATTTCACTTTGCGTCGTGCCTGTTCCTTTGGGCTTGTTGGATTGTCACTTGCAAAACCTCTTCCATTTCATTTCGTTCCTCACATTTGCGTTCAATGCCTCCTGCAGGACATGTCTTTGGAGGACTTGGCCGACATGCCTTCCTGTAATTTGGCGGAGACTATTCACAACGCCTGGATGCAGCAGTCTACCAAAGCAGGACTTGACTTGTATGTTGCCACTGCCGATGACATGGTGCGGGCACTTATACAACAAACCAGATACCGCAATTTTCTGATGGGACGGGGCGGAGGCAAGGGCCCTGATATGACTTTGTTGATGCTAAGGGCTGCGAACAGGTCCAGAGACCCATCAAGAGATGGCGAGAGCTCTGAACAGATGCACTGAAGGCTCCCTTTTGCAATCGAAGGTCCCCCATTTGGAAGGCGAGAAAACATTTGGATCATGCAAAAGGAAATTGAACACTCCTCCAGGGTCGGATGGAGATTCTCATCGCCCGGACAGGGTCAATTTCTTTGTACCTAAGGTGTCTCCGGTGCAGACTAAGTCATGTGCCCGCCCCTTCCCAGGTGGGTCCTCTTCCAGTGGAGCAAGCGCAAATCATGCAAGCACAGTGGCATGAATCCCATTGGAGGAGGTGGTGTCCTTGGTGCAAGAATCTGATTGCATTGACACTGAGTGGCATATAGAACGCACCCCACCAGCATCTAGAGTGGCTTGCATGGCAATTCGGACCCCCTCTTTCAAGAAATGCAAATCAAAATTATGCAAAGGCTCCAGGGGGACTCCAGCTCCAACATTCACAGGGTTGTTCCGACCTTATCATAGTGGGGAGTCAAAGGACTGGAAGTTCTGGTTCTGCCCAAACGATATGGCACGATGCGTCAAGGGAACAGTTCGTCCATCGGTGATAATGAAGCCCCCTCCGCCCGCAATTTGGCCTGTGAAACTTGGGACGTCGTTGTCATCAACCGAGATAAGCATGCTAGAGGAGGGAGGGTTCCGCCTTGCACGGTCCCGGGTGGTGCCCTCATGCACTCTAGGCACAGATGTGCCACATGATCCGGCAATGCCTCCACCCGGTGCCGACTCCCACCCAACAAAAAAAGATGGAAAAACAGTGCGTCGTGTAGCTTCGGGTGCAGATCACGACTGCAAGATGGAATCAGCTACAATTTTGCAGGCTCGGGTGACACGTATCACCGAAGTCCCGCCCCCGGGGTATGGACGGATTTACACAGTGTTGTCTACTGGCTCAGTTCTTTATGGCAAAGAATATCAGGTTACCGTGGGGAATTTCCCTGCGTGCACCTGTCCGGATTTTGTAACGATGTGTGAGGGCGCTCTCGGCATGAGAGGGAAGTGGGTCCCCTACAAGCATCAATATTACATATACCTTATAATTATGTGTTGCGACGGTAAGAGAGACCAATTCATTCACCAAGCCACACTAGGCTATGGAGAGGTCATCACTCTTCTGCAACGGGACACCTGCCGTGCGGCTCCGCCAGATTTTGTGTGAACAGAAACGAGCCATGCCCACTTCCCGTGCTGGTTTCCAGCTTATCGTGTGGAGTCTTTGCATGTAGGACAACCACATACATTTCGTTCGCGGAACCAGGGGGGCACAAACAGGTGTCTATCTGTGAATTGAAATGAAGTGTGACAATCATTCTGAGCTCAAATCTGCCATATGTTCATATTCCTCTTTTTGTGCAGACATTGCAGACATGGTGCATGGTGGCCCCTGTGTTTTGTCCACGTTTGTCCACGGTAATAGGTACTCTTCCTCCAATCCTCGCCTATAGGGCCTGCTTCTCCAGCAGGGATGCCTCGGCGTAAGCCTGGTCACGTGAGCGCAACTGCGCTCACGCCACGTCACCTTGCGCAAATGCCACGTCACAGGGCTCAGTCCACATCATCACACGTGAAGGCCGCGTCACCACGCGCCCAGAAAGAAGTGGAGTGTATTCCCGCGGATTGGCACTCTTTACCGCGGAAACAAGCTGGACGACATAATAAAAGGCATTGAATAAAGGATGGATGAATGTACAGTTGGATGATAAATAGGTGGATGAGTGTGAAAAATGTATGTAGATGGATGAATGACGGATGGATAAGAGTAAAATGGATGAATGTATAATGGATGTTGAGCAATGACAAAAATTCATGACAGGAAGATGCATGACCAAATGTCTTGACGAATGCACAACGTATATGAAATGAGTGTGGAAGGTTTGTGGGGTGGATTAAAGAGTACAGAGGATGAATGTACAATGGATGTTGTACAAAGGAAGCTTTCATGAATGGAGCACGCATGAATACAGTGTAGATGAATGCACAATGGATATGAGAAGAGTCAGGAAGGTTTGTGAGATGGATTCATACATATAGCAATTTAAACGAAAGTTGATTCTGTGATTATTATTTGTTCTAAAGGAACAACTACGGTGGAGGAAGGGGATTCAACGTTTTCTAGATAATATGAAAATGAATATTAAAAGAATACAGTTCAGTCTGACTCAGAGTCAGTACAATGTATCCCCTCTTCCTCTGCATCTAAGTCTAAGTATTTTAGAACACCGGATCCACGCTGGATACACCTACGGTTGGCCACTAAAAAGTCAGGGGATAGGGACTCGGCCGCGTGAAGTGCCATTGCTTCGGCATAAACAGGAAGCAGAAAATTGGAAAGGGGGCTGTCGAAAACAGACTCGCCAGAAATGACTGTATCTCCTGAAGATCCACCGCTGCCTTTCCTGAAAGACAGCCTGAAAAAGTTATTACTGTAACTTTGATGTTATCGAGAAATTGAGTATGACTCCCAAAGAGGGTTTAGCACTTACTCACATGAAAAGTCGTTGTCGACCTGCTTATCTTCGGGATCGTCATCATTTCGAATTTGAATCCGATCAGTCTGTGTGCCTGAAGTGGAGCCAGACAAAAGGGGGAGGAGCACGGTGTTGTAGAGGTCAGAATCACCCTCCATGCCAAAAAGGCTTCTTCCGTCTGCCTTGCATGCGTGGTAAGTTGCTCTTGCACCAGACAGGAGAACATGAACAGTTTGGAGGGGGGGATTTAAGCAGATGAAACTGTTGAAAGGAAACCAATTCGGAAGGGAAAAAACAAACTTGTGGACACAGAAAGATCGACCACCCATGCAGAGCGGTGGCTGCATGACTCCAGCAGTATTTGCATGAATGCTGGTGCCTTTTCCTTTGCACCTCTCCAGGGAGTGTCATCTGGTCTCTTCAGAGTCTGACTGGACTGCATGAAGTTGTACAAAATGTCATCGACATGGGGCTCATAGGGGGGGTTGACGAAACAACCCTGGTCAGAAATCTCAAAGCTGCGGATGGAGGATGGTGTCTTTGATGTGCGAATCCTCCGCAGGCAGATCGCCTCGAACATCCTCGTCTGGCAAAGATAGCAGGTTAGTGTGGTAAACACAATCTATAGTGGAAGTGTGTACATCGGCTATTCAGAACTCTGACACAAAAAAATCATGAATCAGTGATGATCGGTGTCGATCATAAAACATTCTACTAGAGTGGAGCTGCAGAGAAAATTGAAACTCATGATCAAAGCACAAGCAGAAGGGAGACGGCATACCAGCTGACCAGGGAAACCCCATTTCATAAGGTATAGGCTGTTCACACAATTCCATGTGCGCAAAACTTCAAACCCTGAAGACTTGAGGTATGATGCCAATGCCCGACGACTATCATTGTCACATGACTGAAAAAGCAGAAGTGTCCCTGCATCAGAGAGGAAATTGTTACAGAACCCGAACACCCAACTCCAGTAGTTGTCCTCGAATTTGTTCCAGCCTGGCGTCTTGCCCTTTGGAAGAACTTCTGGCACAGCCTGGCCATCCGGGATGTCGAGAATGACAATGTCGGCCGCATAAGTTTTCTGCACACCGCACACGAAGGTGGGACCTGTGCTCACCTGCAACAGACATGTTTTTTATAAGAACGATGGCAAGATTGTTTTCAAAGAACGAGACTGAAATACTGCCAACGAAACTTTCAGAGAAAAAGGAAAGAAACTAGAATTCTCACCAGATTGAGGAATGAGATTATATTGTCCCAGGTAGGGGATGACACCCCAGTGTATCCTCTCTTTCGACTCTGCATCATCGAAAGCCAACCCTCATTAACAATTTTCATCTCTCCTGCTGAATCAGAACGGGAAGGGTGTGGCTTGGCATCGAACACGCACTGAAGAGTGCGGGTATATCTTCCAGCAGTAAAGTCCTGCCCACTCTCCATCTCCTTTTCATTCTCCTTCCCCTTGTCATTTTCCTTCTCTTTGGACTTGTCTTTGTCCTTTGGCTTTGCTGGTGAGATGGCTATGACATCAACAGCCTTGTCTTTTGGTTTGCGGCCCGCCTTCTTTCCCTTCTGCGGCGTTCCCTGAGCATCAGGCTCCTTGGCAGCCAATGTTGCTATGTTTCGTTGATACTCTTCGTCAGTCAAAGGCGTCAGCATCTCAGCGTTATTGTTCAAGTATTTCATATGCTGTTCTTGAAAGGTCGTGTGCTCAGGTGGGCAGTCAAGGTACCACCCACAGTCTCTGAAGTGAGAAGGACTCCAGTCCTTCAATATCCCTGCAGTATACATGGTTGGATCGTTTGCAGGGTCCGACCACATGTCAAGATAGTCGGGAATTCCGCTCAGGTGATTTCCTTCCATAAGCACATATTTCGTGTACCTGAAAAAAGGAGATAAATCCCAACCCACACAAGCGCTCAGTGAGTAAGATGCAAGTAGAACAGAAAGAATAAAACATAGATTGAAATGGCTCTGAGAACTGCTCCAAGGACCTTTCAGGACCACACTACTGCTCCAGATATGAATGTCGTCAACGCCATTCAGAACATTCCATTCAATGATACTGTAAATACACCCTAATCCAGGTGAATGCAAATTATCGTTTAGAAATGACACAGACATAGAAGTGAATGTCGTCAACGACATTCACTAATGAAGCCAAATTATTACTTAAATGAAGCAAAATCACAGGATGGAAATCAAAAAATTGAGTAAGGAACCCTCCAGGCAAACTCAATGCACATTCATAACGAACCTATCACTGAGGACCTCACAACATCACTGTATGTGAATGGCGTCAACGCCATTCACAAAAATACAAAAAAAAAACCAATTACTTAGCTCCCCAATCCATGTAAATTCAATTTGTCGTTGTTGAATAATACAGACACAGCTGTGAATGTCGTCAACGACATTCTCTTTGGATTTCTTAAAACAGAGCTTATCAAGCCTCCACATTCATCGCAAGAGGCAAAAATAATGCAGAACAACTGAATGTCTGCATTGACATTCAGCAAAATGAAGTGAGGAACCCTCACTGTAACCTCTATGGACATTACAAAAATTTAAATAACTCTGAGGACCTCTCAACAACTCCGTATGTGAATGTCGTCAACGCCATTCAAGGACATTATCAATTCTAATCAGGGACAATATAATTGCACCCTTAGATCCTAACCAGGTGAATTCATATACTCGCTTAAGAATGACTTAGACAAAGAAGTGAATGTCGTCAACGACATTCAATCTGGATCTAAGATTGCAATCCATATGAAGCCACATTTTTTCCCAAAAAAACAGTAGAGTTTCAAGTATGACATTGCACCTGTACACAACTCGCATCATGGCCCACTCTCCTCCAACCTGACTGTCAAAGTCGTTGGACCGTAAAATGTTACCATCTTTGGAGAACTCCCGGAAAAAACAGTATCTCCAGGTGAGACCTCTCCACTTCCTTATGTATGCCTCCAATGACATTTGGGGAGGGGAAACAATCGCAATGTTCAGGTCCTTCAAAGTCTGATCCAGCACAATGACGGCGCGCTTTTCGAGCTGCAAATAGTATATTTGTCAGAATTGCAAAAAAGATACACATCACATACTTGAAGAGAAGAAACAGCATGTTCGAATACACACCTGACTCCAAAATGTAGCCTTGTGGAGCCAGTTATCAAACACCAAATCACTGATTCCTTCCACCTTTGTGCCAGGCTGTATGGTGCTCTTTGGGAACTGATTCAAGTCCTTTACTGTTTGATCTGAGTTCCATATCTCCAACCACCTTATTTTTGTTTGTGGGTCGACCATCGATATGGCCAGCCGGTGCAATTTCTCCTGCTGCATCTCCGGATGCACATGCTTGTCATAGTGTGTTTTGATCTGCTGAAGGAACTCAGGACCAAGTCCAGGATCTACTATTCTAAGCTGCTTTCCGAAGGCTGACATCAATTTGGTTCTTCGCATTTCAAACTCCTTCTTTATTGCAGCTTCCACACCCTTTGATGTCCTTAGTTCTTCTGGTGTAGTGCGGTAATATTCAGATTTTCCCTTCTCAGCTGCCTCTGCCAGTTCTTGCTGCATTCATTCAAGTAGTGATTAGCTCCGAAGGGACTACAAACATGTATTCGAAAAGTAAACAGATTACAGACTCGGGCTTACCGCATACATGTACTCCAGAAACGCCTCTCGTGTCAAAGAATACCAAGTGCCTGCAGCTCTTCCTGTTTCGCACTTCTTGATGATATTGGGTGGTACTACTGTCCGAAAATCATCCAGCTTCATCAGACCAATCCTCTGAATTCGGAATAGTGTGTGAACCAAGCTTGTTGTCACATGCGATTTCTCTGTCGATCTGCAAAAACATTGGAAACATTGCATTCCTTAACACTGTTTTTTGAGGATTAACAAGACACTTCAGAGGGAATGAAATCTCCTGGATGACTTACTTGTTCACGTCGTGCATAGCTGTAAGAAGCCTAGCGATGTCGTTTCCTGGATCCAAAACCATTGCCTCCACAGCAACATGCTTGTCTTTGTCTTTCGAATGGTGTTTCTGAATGTATCCCATCCATGCCAGCAATCGGTGGTTGCCGTCCCAGACGTAGAACATGTGGTTGCAGAATTGTTGGGTGTTCTTTCCCATCATGAGGCCCAGCTCGAACTCCTCATTGGCATCTTTCCAGCACTCATCCCAGTTATCACTGATCTCTGGAGACACTAATGTGCTTTTCCCATTTATATCCGTCAGTGACACATAAAAAACTTGTGCACCAAGTCTATATCCATGCACAAAATCACTCTCCAATTTTGTTATGTCATGGGAAAGAGGTGGACGCACAACAGGCATTGATATCATCCGGCACAGAGGTATGTCCAGACGCCCTCCAGATACGAGCATGTCCCTTATAACCTCCTGAGAGTTTACCTTCTGGAATGACATGAGTTCTTTCACCTTGTCAAGGTAGTGCACTTCGGATTCATCTGCTTCATCTGTATTCTCCGAGCTTTTTGCAGACTCGTCCCCATCTCCAGATCCTTTCCCCTCTGATCCCGTAGGCTTCGACCTCACAGTTTTCTGCACGATGCCATTCAGTTCTGACTGAGTGATTTGCAAATAGTGAATGGCGGTAACGACCATCACTCTGTATCAAGGAAACTCACCATGAATGGTGTGAAAGAATTCAGCACAATCTACACATGCAAAGCTGAGACTGCCGTATTCAAAACAAAAGCGAGAGCGATAGCGAACGGCGTTAACGACAATCACAAAAGATAACGACTTGCCGGATCGGTGTTGTGTAATGACATACATGTGCAACTGATTGGCGGCAACGACATTCAGTGTAGTTTAGGGAGAATAGTAAGTGCAGACTCTCTCTTCAAACACATAGGTACATAAATCTCATGAGGAGAATCGAATGGCGTTAACGACGCTCGCAATTCAGTAGTTCCTGCTAAAGAAGGGAAGAGGAAGGACTCCTTGAAAGGCAATCAGACAGACTATATGATAAAACTTACTGGCACCTTCTTAGGTTTTGAAATTTGATCCCCTTCTGCAGTTTTCCTCTTCCCTCTCACATCTGCTGGAGTTTCTGTCTGCGCAAGGGTTTCTTGACCTTCTCCAGGTTCGGCGTTCCGCGTGCTTCCACCTTCTTCAGTGTCCCTGCGAATCATCTCTGCCTCCACAGGCTGGCGCACTCTTATCGCCGACTGTGTCGCAGCCGCTGCCTCAGTCTCCGTCTGCTCTTGTGAATCAGTCTCCGCGTTCACCTGCTGCCTTGGCCCTGTGTTCTCCAACAAACGACGCCTCGTCATTTTCTCTCTTGCTCTGCGTCTCTCTCTAAGGGAAGTAAAATAAAGAGACTTTCTTCTCTTTCGTATTCTAGAAGGAACCCTCTCCAGCTTGACTACCACTCTCCCTCTAAGCGCGAAAAGTAGAAAAACGCAGTGACTCCCGATTTCTTGCGGGATTGCCTGCGTTCTTGCGTGTCTCTAGAAGCATCGGATTCCCTCCCGCGTGACCGTTACACATAGTCGTTTCCTTATTAATGCACATGTCAGCAATTGGTGTACAGCTATTCGTATTCAGTTATGGATGTCTGACGTGTGCCGCCCAAAAAAAACGGCGTGTTCTTTATTAGAACGGGTTCAATATTTAAAAATAACAGCGAATCCCAGAAATTGATGCGCAGTCTTAAACAAATAAATATAAATGAACGAGAGTTTCATGACAAATTTTGGAATATCATACACGGTCATCCTTGTTAGCCAAACCCCACATTCGTTTCACATTTGGAACTTTCCAGGTGCGCATGATCATTGGTAGTAGTATATAGATACATTTACTTAATCTGCAATCCCATTCTCAGATCCTGTGGCATGCTTCCAGGAAGTCGGCTTTGTTATTGGGTTTATTGATGAGGTTCTGATTAACGGTTTAACAGTTGCCGACACTGCCCCTAGGGATACTCTGACCACTGGGCCCACAAGAAAAGTAATTAAAATGGGCGGCTGCATATCTGGAAAGAATAACATAATATGCACAGTCGTTATCTGAGCTTCCTCCGCCATATTCTCTGCTCATTCTTCAACTGTGTTCTGGAGACAGCAGTAAACCGATTTACACTAGATCTGCGATAGCAAGGTACAAACATACTCGAGGAAGGAAGATGGCTTCCTCTGAAGCGGAGTTCTTCTCAGACGACAAACCAGTGCCGTTCTCCCAGGAAGTCCTTGACAATGGATTTGCAATTGTTCTGGAACATGTCTTGGCTACCCGTTTTCAGTTGCAGAATGGCTCCATCTTTTTGGAGAAAGAGGTTTACGATCTGAAAGGGAAGTTGGTGAAATATTCTTTCCAAAACCGTGATGAGACGGCTCATATCAGCCAGTGGAGAGTGCGTCCTGGTCGATACAGAGTACTTGGAGAGCCTCGGCGAAAGTCCCTTGGGTCATATGTGACGCCCGGGACTGCTGCTTCGGTCATTGAAGACAAGAGGGAGGTGGTGGTGAAAAAAGAACAGACTTCCTCCACTCCAATCGTTGAGCTTTCGGATTCTTCCGATGATGACATAAGTGAAATTCCAAATCCAGTCCTTCCTACTGTGGTTGCAGAAGCTGATGAAGAAGAGATTTGTAGTGTCATTCCAAAATTGCGGGCGATGGGAGGAATGGTTGGATTCAAAAGTGAGTTGCGGGGAATTGATTGGGAATCTTTGAAGCAGGTGCCTGTGAAGTTCTTGTCGGAGACTTTTGATGGCGATATCCTATTCGAGCTGCCTCCTCCTCCGCGAGTTGGAGGTGTAACAATCATGATGCATGGAATGGACAAGAAACACGACGGGCACCCGTGGTGCAGAACAAAAACATCCAATATTCAGAATGATGACAAGCTTGTTTTCAGGAGGACAGTTTGCAATGGACACCTTAGGTGTGATAATTTGAATTGCAGACATTTTCTTCAGTCTGGGGTTCATAATCAAAGCGA
The DNA here is from genome assembly GCA_030704615.1 of Takakia lepidozioides. Classification (NCBI taxonomy): domain Eukaryota; kingdom Viridiplantae; phylum Streptophyta; class Takakiopsida; order Takakiales; family Takakiaceae; genus Takakia; species Takakia lepidozioides. The sequence continues at coordinate 10,099,821 of CM060732.1, forward strand.
ATGGGAGGGTCTGGCGGAAAATCCATTTCAGCCTGGGACTGCCCCTCCACTGGCAAACACTTTCGTCTGCAAATTCTGCAAACTTGTGCCATCCTGTTTGGCGCTCTGCGGAGCAAGAATGTACTATGTTGTCCACCGTTTGAATACAATGACAAGAGCTTGTGTGCATTTTGGATTCCATAACCATCCTGTCTCGAAGGGGGATTACAGGGAGAGTGTTGAGACAGTATCGAGGTTGATCAAACAGGAGTTCGGGAGAAACCCATCCGCAACAACATCTGCAATTGCTCTTGGCGCAAGCAAGTCCTTCTTGGAAAGCCATATTTTGAGTGAAGGAGATTCTGTGGGGACTAAACTTGACGGTGCAGCATTGGACCTGGTCATGGATCATTTCTCCACTTTAAGTTCACCTAACATTCGGCATCAGATCAATGCATTGAGAATGGGCTCTGGGATCAAAGGCTACATAGACAATATTTTGGAATTGAAACGAGTGAGCAAGTACGATTACATCCAGGACAATGTATTCCCAGGTCAAGGTGCCATCAAAGTTTTTCTTTTCAAAATGTCGACTGTTGGGGAGGGCAGTGGGGTTAGCCTCGTGAAGCGGATGCAGAAGACTGGGGACTTGCAGAACTGTTTTCTTATGTTTGATCATGTGAAACGAGTGAAGGATTGGACGACAATGGCCTTAGGGAATCATCGGCAGGTTGCATGGTCCCTACAACCGAAACCAATACACTTACTATGGTGCAACTCACTCGAAGACAGGCATTGGGGGAAGCGGCTTCGGGCGCCCCTGCATCGAACGAATTTCCTGGACTTCCTCCTCTTCATCTTCCTCCTCCCCTTCCACGTCATCTTCTACGTTTTTGGGATCCTCGGTCGGAGGCAAACGCTGAAGGCCCGCCAAATTGTAATCGTACAAGGCCGTATCCCCCTCAAATGAGAACACAAATCGGTTCGACATCCTTCCCGCCCACATACAGGCACCTGCAAATTCATACGACACAACCACAACCAAACTCAAGAATGAGTTGCTTCCTCGCACAAGCAAACATACACAAACGGAAATGGTGTCAATTTTGGTGCCGCATTCAATTAACGTTCTCACCTGTATTTGCAGTGATGTCGAGGACCCTGCCTTCAACATCCGTACATGTTTCCATGAGCGTCTGGGATGAATGCAGGACTCCTGGTCCTGCCATACCTCCATGGCTTGCCCGACAAATCACAAAGAATGTCCTTCTCTCCCACATGGTTGAACAGGACGTTATACTCCAGTGGATCAACTGTGGAATCAACAAGTCTTCCTATTTCACGTAATTTGAATTTCTAATGTTTCTTCACGAAACAAAATGCCTGAAAGATAAGAGTCTGCAGAGAAGGAAATGTCCTGGAGGTTTTGCTTCTCCGCAAGCTCCAGCAGGTTCTGATCGTCGCCAAGTCGTACCACGTTGTCGTCCAATGCAAGTCTGGTTAGCACAAGGGCCGGTGGAAGGCAAAGCACCACGGAAGCTCACCCAAGGCGAGATGAATGAACTCAGACTGCAGGTGCAGAACATTGCCACAACTACTATAGACAATGTCTATAGTAGGATAGCGGAGTTACAGGAGGATGTAGACGGCCTGCAGACTCAGGTGGAGGACCTGACATCAAATATTGACAAGAGAGTCTTTGTACCTGAGGAGCAGCTGATGGCTTATTATTTACAAGCCAGAACTTTAGCTTTTTCAGTCTTCTTCGCAGGGTGTGCAGGAGATGCCAGTGGTACAAGAGCCAGTGCTACCAATACCACAGCAAGTGTCTATGCAGGTAGCTGAACCTGTTGTTACTACAGCCACACCACAGCCTGAGGTATGGGGGGATGCTGCTTTTAACCCACCAAAAACTCCTGCTGCACGGGAGTACAGTCGGGCTATGATTATGCCCTTCAACCAAATTCCCATTGTGTTGGATTTGGCTTGGAAGGAATTTAGTCCTCCGCAGTTGTTGGCACATTACTACCAGATCATGCGCATTTGGCTGCCAGTGGCAACTAGGACTAAGGTTCTTCCGAACAATCGACCCATTGAGGATCATCACTTTGCGAGGTACTGGCATGAGGCAAGTACCATGTTGAAGGAATTAATTGCCTTCCAAGTTGTACATGGATTCATTTATACCAAGACCAAGGAGGTAGCAAGTATTGTCATGGGCTGCGGGTTATACTATGCTGCTTGTTTTCTGGCACGTTATCACATTGAGCAGCAAAAGATGCAATCGCGCTTTCTGAGTTATTCCAGTGGGGATCATTGGGTCTTACCTTCAGTGCCACCTCATATGTACCTATATGAGGCAAAAGTTATGATGCAAAAGGATTCTCAAATTCGTTCATGGTTTCATTCGGCCTGGAACAATTTGTCAACACAGAAATTCGGGCCTGACGATATTTTCTTTAAGGGACATGAGGCATGGAAATACTTGCACTGTTCTCAAGTCATTGGCACACCACTCATCTATACAGACAAAGAGTTCAGGGTCTTCACCAATTTTGCAATTCAGCGCTTACAACAAGTTTTAAATATTAAACTTCCAGACATGGTGGGACCACATTGTATGCCCCAGAGGATTCCAGTTAGAGTTCGACCGTTAAAACACCTCAGGGGGGAAGACGATTCTGATACTATTGTTTCTTCAGCGGACTCTTTTGACATGGCAGAGGACTATGCAATTCAGATGGCAGAGAAGAAGCGACGGGGGTCTCCTATGCCTGAGAGATTACCTCGATATCAGCCAAAGGAGGGACTGACATTTCCAGGTAGTGCTCAATCATCTCCGTCAGGACTCGGGCTCGCACACGGAGTCCTTCACGGGACTCTCACCGTCAGAAGGGTGCTCGTTCACAAAGATTTGCTAATCCCAAACAGTAAACCGTGAACACGGCTTTTTGAGAGGGGGAGGGGTAAATGTTAGAGGGCTGCTTGGGACTTAGACGCTTTTACGGGTTCTGTGGGGTACCCTTAATTTTTACACAGACTGAGACGAACAGGAGCCTTAGGGGTGACAGCAGCAGGCTTTAGGGATGAGGGTTACACAGCCAGTCACAGCCAGCACAGCCCGACACAGCCCACACAACCAGTCACAGCCCGACACAGCTGACACAGCCAGTCACAGCCGACACAGCCTTACACAGCCAGTCACAGCTCGGCATAGTTTGACACAACTTGTCACAGTACATAGGGAACAGTTATAATGGGACTGTGAAGGAACGACATCTGCAGAAAGAACGTGTTACATTAGGGATGATGGTTAATTGTTAGCAAGGCGGTTAGAACAGCTTGTAGGTAGATAAAGCGGAGAGCGGAGACTTCTGGGAGCACTTCTTGGTCATGGAGGAGAGGAGATCGAGCGGAGAGCAAGAACGAAAGCACGGAGAAAGAGGAGAGTTGGACAGTAGATGTTTGTTTCATGCAGAACTGTAGTGATATTGTATAATGCTTGGTTGCAGCAGTCCGGAAAAAAGGGGAAGAGATTTGTATGCGGCCACGGCCGATGATCTCACACGTGCTCTCCAGCAACAAACTAGATACATGTCATTCTTGAGGGGTGGGGTTGGTGGCAAAGGCCCCGACAAGAACGAGTTGATGTTGCGGGCGGCACAAAGATCAGAGGATCCCATCAAAATAGCAAGGGCAGTGAGCATATGTGCGGATGGCACCCCTCTCGTGTCTAGAGTTCCCCATCTGGCAGGCGAAGAGAGATTCGGATCTTGCAAACGAAAATTGGATACCCCTCCTGGATCGGATGCAGATTCCCATAGGGTGGACAGGGTCAACTTCTCCACGCCATGTGTTGCCTTGAGTCAGAGATGGAATTCTGGAACCTCCACTGGAGAGGGCCATTCGGCCCCATGCTATACCCCAGCATCAAGCTCTGTAACTACAATGGTTGAAGAACTGAACATGGTGCTGGATGTGGTGGAGTCCCTGTGCTCGGACGAGGTTTGGCATATAGAATGCACCGGTGCTGGATCTCGTGTGAAATGCACGGCGATCAGGGCAACCACGCATGAAAAGTGCGCGTCTTTAATATCCAGAGGAAAAGAAAGGACTCCGGCTCCTACATTCACTGGTTTGTTTCTCCCTTACGGACAAGGAGAGGCAAAGAACCACAAGTTCTGGTTCTGCGCTGACGATTGTGGGAGATGCGTGCATCCCGGTTGCAGGTATGGACGTGACGCCGCAGTAACACGTCAGCGTCGGCGTCACGTCAAGACGTGACGGTCGTCACGTTGCGTCCATAACAAGACATTCATCGCGGTATTTTCTTTTTTCTTTTTTCTTTTTTACCTTCTTCTGCCACATTGGCGACAGCGAGAACGAAGGCCACCGGCCAAGTGACTTGCCGAGGCGACCATCCAGGCGTCGGTCACCGGCCGGGATGGGCCGCCAGCCCGGGCGACCACCACGTCGACAGTCGCCCCACCACAGCGATCAATGGTGGCCACGTCGGCAGTCCCCGGACGGATGGGCCGCCGGCACGGGCGACCGCCACGTCAGCGGTCACCTGGTGGGAATGGCCGCCACATCAGCGGTCGCCACATTGCGCTGGTGGCCGCCACGTGGCGGACATCTTCCGAAAGGCGCTTGGGTGACCGCTTTTGAGCGGTCGCCCATATAAGGGGAAGGAGGCCATTCTTGGCTCTCACTTTCACTCTTCCCCTTTAGCTCTGTGGGTGTGGGATGCTTTGTATTCTGCCAAGCGGAGTTAGAGGAAGAGGGAAGCCATTGACACGGAGGAGGAGGTTTTGTCTCCGATTTTTATAAAATCGTGGGCTTTTTCCTACCCCTACATCCCATCTTTGGCTTCCAAACCCATTTTCTCAATTCATTAGTTGGAGACTAAATAGATCTTTGTGTATTTCGGAGTTGGCCCCCCCTTGTGGTGTGTTACATTTTACTGTGATTTTGCTGACATTGGTGAGTTTCGGTCAAATGAGGTGACTGAAGCAGGTACACTAGGCCTTTACATCATATAGAAATAAATGAGAGTTGTGTAAAGGCTATATAATATTACAAGCGTTATAAAAATGACGGAGGAGGGGGGCCAACGGCGTAGGCACCGAGAGGAGGCAGTCGAACCAGGCCCCGCATGTCGCGCACCTCCCTTCGGTAAACTCCCCCTCAAGTCATAGTTACTCGGTTTGATGCGCGCGTCTAACTCCCAAACTGGCCGCCGGGCCAACTCGGAGCTTCGGCTGCTCGCCGGGGCATAACGGTCCCCCTTTGCTCCTCCACAAGACCCTCGCACACTTTGGGTCTAGTGGAAAATCCCTTTGGTTGTTGGCAGTCCGGAACAGCTCCCCACACCTTGGTCGCTTTCCGGCTCGCACGCTTACTCACTAGTTTTTGGTCACCAACGGGCTTGCACCGTTCTCGGGGTTAGTACTCCCTATATATACTTCTGCGACTGTCCGCGGGGGTTTCACAAACAACATAGTCCCTTTATGGCAAACCACCATGAAGACCCTTGATTCCCGGTGATGAGTCACGGTGAGTCTTGGCCCACCCACCATGGCCCCAATGGACCGTGATGAGTCCCAAGACTCCCCACGACTCCCACCACAAGGTCTCAACCCCATGATGAGTCCTATGCCACCCCCACTAGGACCCACTAAGCTACCACCACCCCTCGTGGAACCACCCCCACCGCAACTTGGTGTGCGGGGCTCCACCTAGTGAGCGCCTCCGCCTCCTTGAGTGCCCAAGGCACTCAAGGGTGCTTCAGCCCCCATACCTATTGTTGCCACTGCCCCCACCACATGGGCAGCCCCTCTTGTGTCCCGACCCCCTGCCCTCAAGGCAAAGGGCCGCGACACCGCAGGGAAGAGAGGTGCCAAAGGGAAGAAACATGACCTCAATAGGGACGTTTACGATAGGCCAAAAATTCAAGCGGCCGACGGATGGGATGCTATTCCGGAGGACAAGCTGTGGACTATGGGGATGTGTAAAAAATTCGTGAAAATGTGTCACATAAACCGTTTGTGGCCCAGGCCAAGGCATCAGATACACACTCGGAACAATTGCTGCGACGCCCTAACTTGCACAAATGCACATTTTCGCCAGAGGGCCGAAGATGTATATAAGACATTGTGGGGACAACCAAAGTTGTACCGAAACTCCATACCATATACATTGGCAGCCATGGTGTATGTTGAGGTTGTTTTGCATAGGCGTGTGGATTGGCAGACAACTAGGAGCCTGTGACAAGGTACGTCCAACACACTCGCAAAGATTGAAAGCAATAACAAATCATTTAAACAGCGAACAGTGGGTCCACCCTTTCACTCAATTTTGATTAATCTGATACTTGAGAAGAGCCTGTGACAAGGTATGTCCATCACACTCGCAATGTTTATAAGTAATAAAAAATCATTTCAACAGGGAATGATGGGTTCACCCTTTGAATCAATTTTGATTGACCTGATACTTGACACGTACCTCTGACAAGGTATGTCCAACACACTCGCAATGTTTGACAGCAATCAAAAATCATTTGAAGAGCAAACGATGGGTTCACCCTTTCAATCAATTTTGATTGACTTGATACTTGACACTTACCTCTGACAAAGTATGTCCAACACACTCGCAATGTTTGAAAGCAATCCAAAATCATTTGAACAACGAACGATGGGTTCACCCTCCGAACTAGTTTTGATTGACCTGATACTGGACATGTCTCTACTAAGGTATGCCGAACACACTCGCAATGTTTAAAAGCAATCCCAAATCATGTCACTAGGGAACGATGAGTTCACCCTCTAAACCATTTTTGGTTGACCTGATACTTAAGAGGAGCCTGTGACAAGGTATGTCCAACACACTCCCAATGTTTAAAAGCAATCACAAATTCAGATCACCAGGGAACGATGAGTTCACCCTCTGAACCATTTTTGATTGACCTGATACTCAACAAGTACCTCTGACAAGGTATTTCAAACACACTCGCAAAGATTGGAAGCAATGAAAAATCATTTCACCAGGGAACAATGAGTTCACCATCTGAACCAATTTTGATTGACCTGATACTCAACACGTACTTCTGGCAAGGTATGTCCAACACACTCGCAAAGATTGAAAGCAATCAAAAATCATTTCACCAGGGAACGATGAGTTCACCCTTCGAACCAATTTCGATTGACCTGATACTTGACACGTACCTCTAACAAGGTATGTCCAACACACTCGCAAAAATTGAAAGCAATCACAAATTAATTTCACCCGGGAATGATGAGTTCACCCTTTGAACCAATTTCGGTTGACCTGATACTTGAGAGGAGCCTATGACAAGGTATGTCCAACACACTCGTAATATTTAAAAGCAATCAAAAATCATTTCAACAGCCAATGATGGGTTCACCTTTTGAATCATTTTCGATTGACCTATTACTCGACACGTACCTCTAACAAGGTATGTCCAACATACTCGCAATGTTTGAAAGCAATCAAAAATCATTTGAACAGCAAACGATGAGTTCACCCTTTCAATCAATTTTGATTGACTTGATACTTGAGAGGAGCCTGTGACAAGGTATGTCCAACACACTCGCAAAGATTGAAAGCAATAAAAAATCATTTGAACAACAAACGATGGGTTCACCCGCCGAACCAATTTTGATTGACCTGATACTGGACATGTTTCTCTGATAAGGTATGTCGAACACACTCGCAATGTTTAAAAGCAATCCAAAATCATGTCACCAGGGAACGATGAGTTCACCCTCTGAACCATTTTTGGTTGACCTGAAACTTGAGAGGATCCTGTGACAAGGTATGTCCAACACACTCGCAATGTTTAAAAGCAATCACAAATTCAGTTCACCAGGGAACCATGAGTTCTCCCTCTGAACCAATTTTGATTGACCTAATACTCAACAGGTACCTCAGACAAGGTATATCCAACACACTCGCAAAGATTGAAAGCATTCAAAAATCATCTTACCAAGGAACGATGAGTTCACCCTCCAAACGAATTTTGATTAACCTCATACTCAACAGGTACTTCTGACAAGGTATGTCCAGCACACTCGCAAAGATTGAAAGCAATCAAAAATCATTTGAATAGCGAACGATGAATTCAACCTCCGAACTAATTTTGATTGACCTGATACTCAACGGGTACGTCTGACAAGGTATGTCGCAAAGATTGAAAGCAATCACATATTCATTTCACTAGGGAACGATGATTTCACCCTTTGAAACAATTTTGGTTGACCTGATACTTGAGAAGAGCCTGTGACAAGGTATGTCCAACACACTCGCAATGTTTAAAAACAATCTAAAATCATTTCAACAACCAATGATGGGTTCACCCTTTGAATCCATTTCCATTGAACTGATAATCGACACGTACCTCTAACAAGGTATGTCCAACACACTCGCAATGTTTGAAAGAAATCAAAAATCATTTGAACAACGAACGATGGGTTCAACCCTTCAATCAATTTTGATTAATCTGATATTCGGGAGGTACCTCTGACAAGGTATGTCCAACACACTCGTAAAGATTGAAAGCAATCAAAAATCATTTGATTTACCTGATACTCGACAGGTCCCTCTGATAATCGGGACGGCGCTCTTGCGGGTCCACTTCGCAATTCCTGTCTGAGTGTTTTTTCCTCTGCTCGCCAGGACAACCACACAGCCTCTGTCGTCCAACACCATGCGGGCAAGCCCGAATCCTTTCTTCCAAAAGTCCTCCGAGTACCTGTTCCAAGATGGCAAAGCTTGCAGTCCTTCCACAGGCTCTCCGTCCGGAATATCCAAGATGATCATATCGCAAGACCACTCGGTGGCATTTCCGCCCCTCCTACAATCCTAGTCTGCACACACCCTCTCAAAGAACGAGACCATATTCTGAAATCCTGGGGTGTCGGAAGGCTCTTCGGCAGTCGCTTTCTTCAGTGCTCTGCCCTTCAGACCCTCCATGGTCTTCAGGTATGCCAACTTGGCTGCCCGTCCATCCAAAGCCGCCAAGAAACTCTCATTTACACAGTGGACTACAGTTTCGGGAGCCACTTTCGGCCTCTTCATTTCCACCGGCTCGAAAGGGTGCCCCCCTGGGGGGTTGAAGAGTGCCTTCTTTGCCGAGCCAGTTCTCGTGCCTCTCGTGACAACGGTGGGCACAGGGGAGGCAGCCTGCGTTTGGGGGGGTGGGCTGGTTGCAAAGTCTCCATCGGAGTCCTCTTCCTCACCCTCTTCCTGAACAGGCTGTTTCTGCTTCTTCGTTTTGGCGGGTGTCACAACAGCTGCTCCTTGCTGGCGAGTCCTCTTCTTCGACCCCTTCTGTTGGGCCTGCACAGCTGCATCCACCGTCTTTTGTGCCATCTCAGCTGCCTTTCTGGATTCTTCCAGAGCAGCAGATTCCTTTGCCGACTTTGGCCCAGCAGGGACACGTCTTTCCTTTCTCTTCTCTTCTGCCAAGGCGTGCAGATCTTTCTCAGACTCGTCAACAATACCGCCAGACATGTCCAGGTACCACGGGCATCCAATGAGATGCGCGGGATGCCATTGTTTCTGCATCTCGGGTGTGTAGACACAGCTTGGGCCCGCCACGGTCCAAGCCATGAAGAAGGGGGCTCTTGAGCCAGGGCCCCTGTCTGAAGGAGCACGTATTTCATATACCTGCAAGGCAGTCAGCATGCGTGAGCAAAACTTGAGACCAACCTACTGGCAGAGTGCCACCGAAAACATAAAATGCGAATGCGGTGCCGCATTTCCGAGACAAACCTCGTAACCAGGCTTCGCATACAAGGGCAGCTGTGCTTCACCTGTAAACAATTCGCATTGCAGCTTTCCCCGCTCCCTCCTGATGTGTAAACTCCACGCTCCTTCTTGCTGTCTGTAGCTCTCTGGCGAAAAGGTTGTCCTTGTACGCACATCTGAAACGTGTCACGTAGTCTTCCAATGTCTGTGTTCCATCCCATTTGACGTACAAGCCGAACGAATTTGTGTGCATTACGACTTGCTCCTTCGCATTCGACATTACCTGCGATTCCCAAATGCATTGTCACGTAGCAGTTCAGGGAATTCATTTCAGAAAAGCAAATCTGGGGAAGTACCTTGAATTACCTGGAACCACCAAGTCATGCGGTTGAGCCACACATCCACTGCAGGGTCGGAAACTTCGAGTGGAAAAGACCACATTGTCCTTATGCTCTTGGATGCATTCCAGATCGACAGCCACTGTGTCTGCCATTTCCGATCCAATGTCAGGAGCTGGAAGAGAGTGGCTATTGCTAGGAAGGAACTTCAGTGCATTGAAACCTCACCTTCTCTTTCGCCTCCACACATGCCGTTGAGAGGTGATGCAGTTTCTCCAATTGCATGGTCGGCTGCATGGCCGAGAATAGTGTTTTGCAATCTCGGGGATGAAGTCCTTTCCAAGTGCCGGATCTGCAATTGCCACCAGCTTCACAAGCTTTGACTTGTATTTGGTCTGGACTTGACACCGGCTTCCTTCAAGTGCTCAGTCAATGACTGCAACGTTTTCACCTGCCCCTCACTTTCCATGAAGAAGCGTTTGGCATGGGCCAAATCCAGCTTGATGTTTGACTGCCAACAAAAACATGCAGAAGCGTTACATTCGATTCATGTGGAAACATTACTGAAAATTGGGGAAGGATGAGCAGAGGGAAATTGGAGGACGACTTACTTCGTATATCACCTCCACCATTCCATCCATAGTGAGACGATACCATGTCCGGTCTGTTTTTGCAACGGCTTTCTGAATGAGCTCGGGCTCCAGCATTTCCGCAAACATCTGCGGATCAGTGAGACCAGTTTTCCTCACCCTGTACAGCATGTGTGCCATGTGGGTATGCACGTACGCATTTTCAGTGACCCTGCAAGGCACACTCTCCAGTTCAGTACACGGAAGCACGGAAACAAACCAGAATGGAAACCGAAATGCGGCACCGCATTTCGAACGTGCTAGGAGGGTATGAGTATCTTACGAGTTGAGGTCCGCCATGGCATTCTTGAGCAGGGAGGAGTCTGCCGCCTTCACCTTGAGGATGACACACTCCACCATGTAATGCCAGCCAATGTGCTTGGCATGGTTCTGCTTGATGTACTCCCACCAGGCGAGAAGTCGGTGATTCCCATCCCACACAAAGAACATTTTACCCGACATATGGGCGAAGTCGGGATCACCCTTCAGCGTCGCCTCGAATTCGTGGTTGCGAGTGTGCCAGTGGGTATCCCACGTTGACAATTCATCGGCAGTGGGTCCACGAGTTTCGCCGTCCTCATTCTCAATGGAAACGTAAAACGCTACCGATCCCAGACGGTACCCTTCTCGAAATGCGAACTTGAGCTTATCCACATCTCCGGGAAGGGCCTGCCTGACGATGGGAAGGGAGACCATGCGACAGAGTGGGATTCGAAGAGTCCGCTGGAATACCCTGCTGCCCAGAACTCTGCCAATGCTACTATGTGTCTCCTCCAACATTTTATCCGCTGCACTTTTGAAATCCTCCGGAGACATGTCTGTAGGTGCCGGTAGTGGCTGAGCAGCTGGAGCATCCTCAACTGGAGCTGCACTCTGGGGCCTGTCTGCGGGCAATTCTGCCATTGCAGAGGCCTCCTCCGGGCCTGCTTGCTCATCGGTGGTGAGGTCTTGCTGCGAAAGTTGAGCGGCAGCACCCTCCTCCGGTACCAAATCAAGATCAACGGTCGATCCCATTGCCTTCGCTGCAGCAGAGTCGGCCCCAACATCTGCAGGCGGGAAATCCTCCAGGAACTGAGCTTCAGCTCGTGGAAGCGGTTTTGCGGGAGATTGTTCGCCCGTCGCCCTGATTGCCTTCTGCTTCCTCATCCTTGCAGGTGAAGGTGTCTGCTGCAATTGAATCTGTCTTCTACCCTGCTGCTTCATTCGCGCTGGGGGGGGTGAATCGGCCTGAGCCGGTTCAGAAGCCAGTAGAGGGACGGGCTGCTTCTTCTTCGACTTTGCTGGAGAAGGGCCCGACCCCTGCTGGCGATTCTCCAGGACCGAAGAACGCGAGTCGATCTCTGGGACTTTGAACTTGCCCTTCGAAGACGCGTCTTTGAATCGCAGAGGGCTAGGCCCGGCAGGAATACCCGCGCTCGGGGATCGGGTGGTGTACGTGCTGCAGCTAGCTCCTCGGACTCTTCCTGCGGCTCTTCGGATTCCTGCGATCCCTCCAGCACGTCCACCTTTCCTGTTAGGCATGCAAACATGTTCTGCATTCAAGTCTCCTAGCATTCAGTCTAAGAATTACAGAAGCAAAATGGGGGTTCGGTGCTCGATCAGCTGCGCGCAGCCCGATCGCATGGAGCTCTCACTGGTGGCTGGGTTGCCTGAGTGGCCTGCTGCTCGGAGATGGCAATCTCCTCCTGTAGACGCATCTGCTTCCTCCCCTTCGGCATTGGCCTACGTCCGAAGTATAATTTCCGGAGCTTGCGACGAGGTCTCCTGGCTGGTGCACGAACTCCCCCCTCTCAGGTTCGAGCATAAGAAGAACAGAGAGGGAAAAAGGGCCAAAGAGTGCAGATGGAAAGGGGGCGAGAGGGGTGACTGAGGAGACACTACAAAAGTAGATGAAACGGCGGTGATGCACCACTTGGGTTCGAAAGGGTTGGACGAAAGTGTCTCCTCGGGGAGTTTGCGTCATTACGAAATTCGAATCGTTGAGGGTATGCCTGCCGTCCGAAAAACAAACATCATTATCGAACGGTCAGGCCGCGCCGCCTCATGCCCCTTCAGTCAGATAGAGTGCCGACATGTGCAGCAATTCCGTTGCTCCACGTGTTCACATTTCAAGGTATTTCCGTCACAGCGTCTGATGAGTTGGAGCGAAAATGCGAATGCGGCGCCGCATTTCCGTTAAGTACCATCACGAAGCTACACATCCGTACTTGTTGGAAGAAAATGCGGCACCGCATTTCCGTTCCACCTTCACATACCTTAGTTGTTGAACGGAAATACGGTGCCGCATTTCCGTCCCACAGCTCCAAGTATGAGATTCAAAAGGGAAATGCGGCGCCGCATTCCGTTCTGGAATGTCGAAAGGTGCGATTGGGACGGGAATGAGGCACAACATTTCTGTTCCCGTGGTTCATGATTTTCAATGTGAACGGAAATGCGGTACCGCATTTCCGTTCCCACTTCACATCCGTTAGATGATGAATGGAAATGCCATGCCACATTTCCGTTCGGGAAAGTATAGAGGTCTCACCTGGACAGAAATTCGGTGCCGCATTTCCGGTCCGGAAACTTTGAAGGTCTCACATGGATGGAAATGCTGCTACACATTTTCGTAGCACAGCTCCAGGCCCAATATACAAAATGGAAATGCGGCGCCGCATTTCCGTTCTAGAATGTCGGAAGGTGCGACTGGAACGGAAATGCGGTGCCGGATTTCTGTTCCCGTTGCGCACGATTTTCAGTCAGAATGGAAATGCGGTACCGCATTTCCGTTCTGTTAGAGTATTAACGTCTGACGCTGGCGGAAATGCCGTGCCGCATTTTCGTTCCACAGCTCCGTGCCTCACATACAAAACGGAAATGCGGCGCCGCATTTCCGTTTTGGAATGTCGGAAGGTGCGACTCCGACGGAAATGCGGTACCGCATTTCAGTTCCGAGGTTTCAGGATATTTCATCAGAACGGAAATGCGGTGCCGCATTTCCCTTTGAATCTAATACATTCCGTTCTGGAATGTTGGGAAGTGCGACTCGGATGGAAATCCGTTGCCGCATTTCAGTTCCGACGGTTCACGATTTTCAGTCAGAACGGAAATGCGGTACCGCATTTCCGTTCTGGAATGTTGGTTGGTGCGACTCGGATGGAAATACGGTGCCGCATTTTAGTTCAGATGGTTCACGATTTTCAGTCAGAACGGAAATGCGTTGCCGCATTTCCGTTCTGGATAGTATGAATGTCTCAAGCAGTCGGAATTGCGCTGTATGAAGCTGTCGGAATCGCACTCGGCTCCATGCATCAGATACAAAATGGAAATGCGGCGCCGCATTTCCGTTCTGGAATGTCGAAAAGTGCGACTCGGACGGAAATGCGGTGCCGCATTTCTGTTCCCGTTGTTCGTAAATCTCAATCAGAACGGAAATGCGGTACCGCATTTCCGTTCCACCTTCACATACCGTGCTTGTGAATGAAAATGCGGTACCGCATTTCCGTTCTGGAGAGTATGAATGTCTTTTAGGACGGAAATGTGCTGCAGCATTTCTATCCCCAGCTCCATTCATCAGATACAAAAATGGAAATGCGGCGCCGCATTCCGTTCTGGAATGTCGAAAAGTGCGACTCGGACGGAATGCGGTGCCGCATTTCTGTTCCCGTTGTTCGTAATCTCAATCAGAACGGAAATGCGGTACCGCATTTCCGTTCCACCTTCACATACCGTGCTTGTTGAATGAAATGCAGTACCGCATTTCCGTTCTGAAGTATGAATGTCTTTTAAGGACGGAAATGTGCTTCAGCATTCTATCCCTCAGCTCCATCATCAGATACAAAATGGAAATGCGGCGCCGCTTTTTCGTTCTGAAATGTCGGAAAAGTGCGACTCGGATGGAAATGCGGTGCCGCATTTTTGTTCCCGTTGTTCATAATTCTCAATCAGAACGGAAATGCGGTACCGCATTTCCGTTCCACCTTCACATACCGTGCTTGCTGGATGGAAATGCGTTACCGCATTTCCGTTCTGAGAGTATAAAGGTTTCCCCCGGACGGAAACTCGGTGCCGCATTTCCGTCGCTCTGTTGCAGACCAAGATGCAATACGGAAATGCGGCGCCGTATTTCCGTCCACCGGCAATCGAAAGAATCAATCGGGACGGGAAATTGGAACCTGAATGGGTTGCATTGTTCCGAAACAACACAATTGCGGCCAGTCTTGATGAGCACAACTTGGTTGTCTGACCGTTTTAACCAGCAGTCCTGGCACTTGTCAGTGCGAACGTTCCTGTCTGCACCGAGAATACTGCTGGATCCACCCTCAGGAGAAACTGTCAGGAGATGTTATTTCATCGCCGAATCGGCCATCATTGTCATACTCACTGGCTATGGAATCAAACCTCCCACCTTCATGCATGTAGCTTGAAACAATACTTTCCACTTCAATGTGCAACTTTCCAATCGTCGATGGACTCCGCATGGTGCCTGTGAGCCTTGGTCTGTCGCTATACTGAACCTCGCACTTGCCAACTCCGTGCGGTGTTCGATGGCTCCGAATTCCTACGCTATAGTTTGCTGTCCTCCGCAACTTGGGAGAGCCTGGATCCCAAACGAGGGAGGACTTTGCAGAGTGACTGAAACTTACCTTTGTTCCAATTCAAGCTCAAACCGGGCACAGTTTATTTGGAAGAAGAAAGGAAGGATGTTCCTGGACAGGTTGACGAGACCATTGTCGTGCTGGTACGAGGAGGTTGCGGAATCGAATGGCACGTTCCCCCGTCAGACACCATCCTGACCGAGCTGTGGGAATGCCCATTCCCTTTCCGAATCAGTCGCTGCCCACACCATCCACCAAAGGAGTCCGGAAACCGAGAGGCGGCCACTGCCAACAGAGAGGTATGCAACGATAATCATTCCGACCTGACCGTCAAGACCCTCCATAGCTTCTCGTGGAATATCGACATTTCCGACGAGAAGATGATTGCATTGAGGTACCCATGTCCTCCACACGGTCGTTCAAATCCGGCATGGACGTCTCTGTAGGTGCTACGCATGTGCCCTCGAGCATAACTCCAACCCGGTCCATTGTGCAGCTCCTACGACGACATCACCTCGATGGTTCTCGCTCCGAGCTGGCTGCTCTTGACTATGCCAAATTCCCAGTCAGAAAGGTAACTTTCTGCCTCCCGAAGTCGATGGCAATGTCATCTTCGAGTTTCCACCTGTTGTCAAAGAAAGCCTCCGGGATGTTAACAGACATGGATCGAAAGCATGACGGACACCCCTGGTGTGTGACAAAGACCAGTAGCACGAAATTGCTGATGGTGTTCGTGTACGATATGTCCTCTGTGCGGGGAAGCTGAGGTGCCTCAATCCCACCTGCTTCCCACTTTCTCTCCAAAGGAGGGCGGAGAAACGAGACGGATTGGACTGCACAACGCATCATCCATTCATTGTCTCCAGCCAAGCTCCCGCGGGTTCTTTCAAGTGTGCACATTGCAAAGAACCACCGACGTGCATGTCCATGTGCAGAGCCAAGCAATACTACGTTATCCATTTGCTCCCGGACTTGACTAGAGCTTGCATACACGTTGGGGTCCACTGCCACCCCTTGGGAGAGGCAACATGCGTGAGGCTGTGCAGGAAGCACACGACATCATAAAAGAGGAGGTGAAATTGAGCCCCGGAGCCAGACCAAAGCAGATTCAGCTGAAGGCAGCCCACAAGATTGCTCTTGGCAAAATCATGTCTGAAGATGGTTCCGACCGAGAGAGCCCTTGACCGAAGACGAGATGCGTGACCTCTTGGAGTCCGTCTCGCACGTTTGTAGTCCCGAATGTGCGGAATCACATCGTATCTTGCAAGCAGGAGTTCGGCAGGGGGTCGGACATGTACTCAATCCTGGAGGTGAACGAATGACTGGATATGACTACATCCAAGGTAGCAGGTTTCCAGGCAAGGCAGCGAATCCGATCGTTGTTACATTTTCAAAATGACGTAGTGGAGTCGACTTGGTCACTCGCATGACAACTGAAACTTGTCGAATGCTTGGGTGATGTTTGATCACATCAAGCGAATTACAAACCATCAGTGGGTGACTATGCATGTTTATGACTATCACTCCAAGAGGCTCATGACGATTGCAATCTGCGAGATGAAAGGGAGGACACACAGTCCAAGATGCATCTGTGGGAGGGCATAAACGAGCAGATGGCAAGGGCGGGATTGCCAGAGCCCAATTTCAGGGGATTCATGGCAGACAACGCTCAGGCCAACTGGGGCAGCGGTGCGGCGTGTGTACGGTGAGGACCCCAATGTTCCAATGGAGGGGAAAGAGATCCTGTGGATTCCATTGGATGCAGAGTCTATCCCACTACACTACCAAATTTGTTGCTAGCTCATTCCAGGCTGAACACCGTGTCCTTTGTACGGCGTGGAAGGATGCACCCACATTTGATGACGCGGAGGTTAAGTTTGCTATCATCGAGGCTTGGTGGAACACGTCAGGTGCAGTGGAGACAACCAATCTGGGAGCATTGCACAGCTGGTTGGGGTGGTGGCATTTTCGGTATCGACAGTTCGGACAGTACATGCGGGAGGTAGGCTGCTGTCATTTTCGTTCATTTGTCTTTCTGTTACGGACATTTCGATTGGTCCCTCACCATTGTTTGTGTCCTTCTAGGAGCGGTGCTTGGATTCCGACACGGACATGCCGAACACGAATATGGCAGAATCGGTCCACTCCTCCTGGCGAGCGTCTTCTGCCGCACATCTGGTGGACGTAGTCACGGCCCACAACGGAGGACATCGACAGAGCAATCATGCAGCAAGCCACGTACTACAAGTTCTTGAGCGGCAAACAATGGGGCTTTGGGCCGGACAGGGAGGAATTGTTGGTACGAACAGCTTCGAGGTCCAAGAATCCAGTGAAATGGGCGACAGCATTGCGAGAGAAGATCAAAGGGACGCCTCTGCACCGCAGAGGTGAACACCTAGAGGGGGACGTCCGGACTCGCCCTGTCAGGCGGAGGATTGAAGAGGAACCCGGTGCGAAGAGGATTCCTGGATCCGACAGAAACATTCGGACAGCACCTCGAGGTCCCGTCATGTTGCCGCACAATGTGTCTTCCAGCAGTGGAAGCCCAAGAAATTCCAGATCGCCGTCGCCTTCAACCGGGGATTTCGTGCGAAAAATTCCCACCGCTCCCTTGCCCCACATTCCGCCCGCTGTTATGCAGTATGGCCAAGCCATTGTGGAGACGACTGTGTCTGCATCACAGTGGAGAATTGCTCGCACAAAGCCGTCGTTTCGAGGAAGGTGTTCCGCAATTCGTGTGGATACACGGCAACGTTGTTTAGAGATGATAAGGAGGAATCCAGATGGGGCTGTCCCTGCTCCTACTTTTACAGGAAGATTTGTCCATGCAAAGTTTGCGGAGGCGACAACCACCCAGTTCTGGTTCTGCAGGCACGACATTATGACTTGCGTGTATGGAAAGCCCAAGTACGGCATACAAACAATGCCAGAGGCTCCCCCGGTGTGGCCGGTGGAACCAGGCTGCGATCTGAGTCAGGTTGAGGCCGACGCCCTTACCGCCGCAGGATTTCGGATGGTGCAGCGCACTGACGTCCCCAGACAACCATTTCCGCTTCCACAGCCTCCACCACCGACCCCTGTGAGAGCAAGAACAATGGGACACGACAGCTCTAAGCATCCTACACACCGTTGGGGAAACCGAAGGCGGCGACCTCCCTCAAAAGTGAACGAGACAAGGATGGGGAATGCACTTCGGATGAACTGTACAATCCAGAGCTCGACAGAAGTGCCCCCACCAGGATTCGGGCGTGTGTATCAGATGGCCACGGCGGGCTCAGCTGTTCGCAATGAGGTGTACACCATCACCATTTCAGAATTACCCACCTGCAATTGCACCGACTTCCAGATCATGGCGAACAAGGGGGCATCATACTGCCCTTGCAAGCATTTGTACTACGTGTACCTAAAGAGACTCCGTTGTAATTCCACAACTCATCACTTCATACATGCACCAGGGTGAGCCCCCAGGAGGTTCACACTCTTCTGAATATGGATCCAGGGGACCAGTGAGCTTGGCTTGCGGTCCACATACAATGGTACGCCCATCCTTTTCGGATAGTAGAACTGTACTGCTGCCAGTACCTCAGACTCTGGCCACAGAAAGGTCCGACATATGTCTTGCCTACCAGTAACCTGTTTTGATCGAACTAAGATATTACTATATCGTTCACTTGTTTCCACGTGCATGTATTTTTGTATGTTGGAGGGTTCATGTTTTTCTGCTTTCCGAAAACTTGCTCTCCTCATTCGACCTCCGACAAGGAAATGCGGCGCCGAATTTCCAAGTATCGTCGTAGGTACCCCCAGAGGCGGGCCTTCGCCAACACCAAACCGCTCCGAAATTTCGCACGTGCGAACCCTAATGTGGCACCCTATTTCCCAGTTCAGTTGCAAACCTTTCCCGCCGAATACCCGAAGAAGACAGAATTGTGAAGTACTGCAGACTGTATTGGTGCAGACTCCATTGGTTCAATCGCGGCAAAAGGGTCAGCTTCATTCCAATGTTAAGGCATGTAAAACCGCGGAATACTCTATACAGGCCAGTATGCGACGTCCTTTTGCAGTGGTATACTGGATTTCCCGTTGCACGGTCACTTATTTCCATGAGCGGATCTATAAAACCATGAGCGGACTTGTTACTGACGACATATCTTCGCCGCATTACATGATCTGGAACGTCCAAAAACGGCAAGGTCAAATAAAAAACTATTATTTTAATACTTGTTTAATCTGCCGCATTTCCAAATTTGGAGGAGTCCGCTCATGAAATCCGCGTATCTTAGACTTCGGCTCACCGCTCATGCGGCTCATGCGGCTCATGGCTCATGGCTCATGGTTTCTGCTCATGAAATAGTAAACCTCGACTTATAGACCGCACCATGAACCTCAGTATCAACATGCCATCTGCACCAGTAATTGGTGTACATCGAGTGGAACCCGCATGCAGATATAGGATGACTAGCTGCCAAGTTAAACTTCCATGAATTTCTGTGATCTTCATGAAGTGCAACCGCCACTTTTGAAACAATTGTGTATATGAAATTTGGGAATTTTGTCACTTGTCAATTGTCAAATTTCAATGGAATCATGAATGCAATGAAAAAACATATGTTTCATATAATATATGAATCATTTCATGGCCACAAGAAACTTGAAAATCATCTCAATGCGCAATTTTCAAATGTCATAGTGCTTTTTATAACCACGCGAGAAAATTGGGTACATCTAAAATTTGTAACTCCATGAACCATCATGCTATAGCATACGACTCTTGTAAAATTGCCTACAACATGTCTTTCTTATAGCAATCGTGAGGCTCCATCCAATTGAATGGTGGCGACATGAAACGTGGCGTTATGGCACTCAACGTCGGTCGAGTCTCCTAAACAACATCGCATAGCTGCTCTAGAGCAAGAGCAAAACACTCTGCCATGAATTTATCCTCAAACGCACTCCCATCGTAATGACTGCCACCATTGATTTTGTGTTCTAACTTACCAACAACAAATGTTTCGGAAGCCATGCTCTGGGTGGGCCTTTGCCGTGTGCCATCCACCAAATTGTTTGTTGCCGCGTGAACCATAGCAATCTCTGGCGCCACCCACCAACGCCGATGCAATTCCTCCCTCATTTTGCTGGTAGTTTCAAAAAGATATGGAGATATCTTCGCTGCCTCCGTGGAGGTTGCCATTCCCCAATCACACACCCCGATGTACACCTGGTCGGTACTATCCGGGAAATGCAACAAAATATTACTCGGTGAAAGGTCATTGTGCATGACGTGGTTCTTATGAACACTATCCATAATGCTCAGCAGTGCCCAAGCCAATTTACTCTGGTGGCGGCGGTAACGAACCAAACGGTTCACCTGCTCCCGTTCTTGCTTGGTCCAATGCTTTGCCAACACCTCCCTGTTATCCACCCGGCTCCCAAATCGTTCGTCACTCTTCTAAACATCACATATGGAACCCCCATCCCACCACAATGGGTAACCCTCCAAGTCTCGTGGATGAACACATATATATTTTATAATCCCATGATGTGCGAATCGCATAGCCATGGCCTCTTCAAAATGTTGCCTCCTAGCAAGATGAGGATCTTTCTCCTTAGGTGTTTTCCCCGCCAATTGCCAATTAACATTAATTCGGATATCACCTGTACTTCGTATCTTACGAACTCGTCCGAAGCCCCCCTCTCTTGGTGCATCCAACTGCTCCACCACTGCGTTCGAACTGAGGTACAACAATGCCGCTCCCTCTCCAGGAATGTTGTCGGGCTGCCTCCGTGTCAGTGACTTGGTGCGGCATTTTCCGTGGGCCTTTGCTGAATCCGCCCACCAACCAACTCGGTCCTTCTCCCAAGCCGGCACTGGACCGCCTGTCATCTGTTTCACCATCGAACCAATAAACTGCTTGAGATTCCATGTGATGTCGCCCGCTCGATGTTCCACCCACTGGTCGAACTTGCGCTTCTCCCTCTCCTCTATCCACTTCTCCCCGGCCAAAGCTTCCCGGATTTTTTGCTCCATCCGCAGTTCAAACTTGCAGAATCCATCGTGTCCATGCCGGACATACGCACTTTGCAAGTACATCATGCTCTTCTCCATAAAAGACACCAACTCCTTGACAACATCCCCGGTGGCTTTGCTGGGGTAATGGTCTCTGTTGATAGCGCTATCACACTCTGATCCATCTTTCCTCTTTTTCCCTTATGAACTTCCCGTCCTAGTGCTAGAATTGCCATCCGAGGCCTCCACGTGGCTGCCAGAAATCATGGCCCGGATGGAAATATGGTGCCGAATTTCCATCGGAGGCCTGCACGTGGCTGCCATAAATCATGGCCCGGATGGAAATATGGCGCCATATTTCCATCCAAGGCTGGAACGTGGCTGCCAAAAATCATGGCCCGGATGAAGAGAAGGCCAAGGATGAGGCAAGAGAGAAGGCCACTGAAAAGACCACGGAAGAGGCAGTGACACAAGCACTGACAAGCAAGAGAGGTACCATGACACCTGAACCAAATAGAGCCATTAAGAAACCGGTAGAGGGAGAGGAGAAAACACCACACAAACCGGGGTATGGGGCAGGTGGAGGGGAAGAGGCACTTGCCAGGCACTATTGAGCTTCCATTGGTACATGTCGGATATGAGGAGGAGAGGGATCTTTCTGACCAGGATGACATCCTCCCGGAGATCCCCAGGGCCCAAAGTCGGAGCATACAGGCTGGATTTGGTGGTTCTGGTGGGCTTCCAGAGAACCCCCCTGCAGCAGATGTCATGTCGGAGGCGGATATGAAGTTGGCCGCTGCCAGGATGTTGGAGGCAACCCACAACAACATTGGCAGGGTACTGGGAAGCATGGTCTACCCAGCAAAGCTGGGGATTCCGCTCTGCCACATGGTATCGATGCAGGTGGTCAGACCTGCCTTTTTCGGTGATATCGACAAGCTCAAATTCTCTTTTCGGGATGGATATCGTATGGGGTCTGCCTCATTTTATGTCTCCATTGAGAACGATCACGGAGCTTCTCGTGTACACACTTCCGACAATTTCGCAAAGTGGGGCCCCCATTGGCAAACCCGAAACGGTGAGTTCGAGAAATTGATTGTTAACGATCCTCTTTTCCAACACTTGTCCGGAAAAATGTTCTTCGTATGGGACGGGAACCATCGGCTTGCCACATGGATGGAGTACATAGCCCAAGTACACCCCGACGAACTAGATTGGCATTACGCCGTGGAGTGTGTTGTGCTGAAGGTGGTGGGTACGGCGGATCACAGTCTTCTCAAGGCTGCTATGGCGGACATAAACACATAAGTTCAAATGTTGCTTGCACTGGAACTTGCAATTTCATAGTCATTTTGGCGGCAAGCCCCTCACATATTGCAACTGTGGCATTGCAGGGTCACGGAGACTGCCTTCATTGCCACCAACTTGTCCCACATGCTCTTCCGAGTGAAGGATGTGGGGAGGCAGCCGGTGTCTAGCTTTGCCAATTCCCTTAGTGCCGATCTCCTGCGGAAGTCGGAGGCAAAGGCTGACAGAACATGGTACAGGCTGAGCATGGATGCCATGGTCGACTATATCTTTTGGCTATTGTGTTCTGCTCTCTTTATTTCCTCATTTCTCGATTTTTTGCAGTGGAATTAGAAGACCATGCTTTGTAATTGCTATGTGCTTTGCTGACAGACCAGAATTGACCAAGATTTGGCACATGCGAGGAGGTTCTACATGGAGTCAGAGGAGAAGAAACTGACCCTGGGTGCACTCGAATTGTATCTCAGCGCTGCCGAGGCAAAGGCGCGCCTCAAGTACAAGTCTCGGATGGTGAAGTACGTGGCCATTGCTGATCCCGCATTCGGTGACGACTTTCTTGTGGAGGTGGGGAAGCACTACTCACGGGCTCTTAAGCCAACAATCACAATCAAGAAACTACCTCGTCTAGCCACAACGTGTGTGGATGCAACTGAGAAGGTTAATCATTCTGAACCAACTTGGACTCTTCATGCAACAATGTGTTCCCTTACTTTATTTCGCTTACTAATATCCATGTTGGTTGGACAGACTCGGTGGCTCCAAATCTGGAATGGGTCTCAGAGTATTCGGGACATGTGGAGCTTCCCAAAACCTGACAAACTGTCCGACCCCACATTCAACCTCCGGATGAACCGCATGACATGGGTTGTTTTCAAGCTTTTTTGGTGCTTCCCCTCTTGTATTACGTAGATTTCCGACATTTCTTGAAGAATGCTGACTGATGGGGACTGTCCGCAGGTGTCGATCAATTTTTCGGATCATAATTTAGAATAGCACATTTTATGTACATTAGTATATATTTTATGAAGTTTAGTACAAAATCATAGTAAGAAATCATAAATAAAATGGAATTCTAGCAATGGCAGAGCCGGAGGACCAGTCGAAGGACAACTCCTTGATTCCGGGACTGACAGACCGTGTGACACTAGAATGCGTTGCACGGGTGCCTCGCTCTTATTATTTATCGTTGAAAGGTGGTTGTAAGAATTGGCAGAATGCGCTATCGGTGGTTGATGACGAAGGCTGCAACGACATCTTTGAGACTCGAAAACGGATGGAGATCAAGGAAGAATGGTTATATACATGATGGCTGGGCCTGCATACAATGCCCAGTCTCCCATAGGTACGCAGAAGTGGCGGACATTTGGTCCCATTAGCACGCAGTGGCGATGTCTGCCAGACTACCCTGTGGATTATACCTTTGAAGTTTCTGACAAGGAGTCGGCAGTTACAGGAATGCAGCTTTGTGGAAAGTCCTCTAGATGCTACATGGTATGGAGGTATGATCTAGAAATCAACGAATAGTCTTCAACGCCAAGAATGATTCAGGATCGATGTTTTTTTTGGATCAGCAAATGCAGAAAATAATGCCTACATTACTGGAAGTTCTCACCAACAGATGACTCTCAAAGCAATCAAGCGCTACAACTCTCTACTTCAAGCATGGGAACCTCTCCCCGACCTCAACATGGAATTTAATTGGAGCACAAAGGTAAATATGGACCATTGGATGATTGGCTGATCAAGGGTAGCAATCCCACTTCCCAAACGGATGAATAACATGGATGAGAGCAACATTCATGAGGACTTAAAACGGATCATGTACCAACTTAAGTTGGTCATGTACCAAACTTTAAGTTGGTCGTCCCTGGATGGATGAAAAGTACAAAGAAGAATGAGAATGGATGAAATCAGCGAATGGATGAGAGATCGCAAGCTGGATAAAATTGCAGGATGGATGAAACTCTAGCAGGATGGATGAAATCAGAAGTTTCCAGGGTTGCTTGGCCAACAAGTTTTCCATTAAATTTAATGAATAATTCTTAATTTTCCTATTGGCCAAAAAAGAAGCATAAAAGGAGGTTTGGAGGAGTGGGAAAGGCCAGTATCAACAGTATCAATCGATCCAGTACCCAGAAGAGTATTGAGAGTAGACGAGCATGGGGTAGAGAGATGTAGAGGGCAGCAGAGCGTTCTTGGCGAAGTAGGGTGCTAGCAGGAAGACTATTAGTGTGCTTGGGCGATGTGATAGGAGAACGCAGTGTGAAGAGTGCTCAAGAGGAGAGCAATCGGCCGAGAGAGGGGTCCTGATCCGAGGGGTCCTGATCAGCAGCTTCTGCATAACGTAGAGCGGCATGCGAGGGTGGCAGTGCGTGCCGCAGTATCAAGTGACTAAGTATTCGTACATGAAAAGACACAACTCTTCACAACATGTCTCTTGGACGCTTTACATCTGTCATTGACAAGTCTAGAGATACTTGTTCGTGCGCGCAGTCTATCAGAACGGGGCCGTATGAATTTGGTTGTTTGAAAGCAGTTTTCGTAAATCAAAAGACTTCTGATCTTCAATACTTAGTTCTTCATTCTGATCAGCAGGGGTACTTATCTCTGAAACTGAATGTGGTGTTTTGGCACAGCTAGGGACGAGCAGTTAAGAGCGCTTGGAAGCCCGCTTGGAAGTTAGCCTTGAATTTTGCTCTAACCAATGCGTAATGTTTCTCTTGAAAATAGTCAACGAAGCATAAGGTGGATGTTTAAGGCTAGTGGAATCTTGTGTTGGAACTTAAATGCCTTTGTCAAAGATGAGAAGTCTTGAATGGCCAGAAGTATGAATCAGATGGCCTGATATACAGCCAGGACAGGGGAGTGAAATGATGTTCTCTCGAGCCTATGGCAACATGTCAAATCGTATCCACATGGAGCTTATAAAGCTACCTGCCCGTGTCAATATGAAGTACTGCCAAATCTGAAAGTTCCTAACCGCTTATCCGATGATTCACTGTCCCTGATGTTTATGAAGGTGTTCTCTTGTGACCCTAGCTTCAGGTGATTTCCCCTATCTATTGCCCATAAGATCCCGGCCAAGCAGCCATCTCCTGTCCTGAAGATAACCTCTGATTTTCACCGATGCCATGGCAAGGTCCTAACCGCCGCAACAATCCACGGGTCCATAAAATGTCATTCGAAATTGGCGGAATGCAGTGACCCTTCGTGGGTGAAGAGACACCATAAAATGTGCTCCCTTCAGACGTTATTGTGTTAAAGTAATAATGCAACATTATTATTTCAACACATGAATTTGGGCTTAGTGGTTAAGGAAATTATTTCCAAATTGTAGGTCGAGGGTTCAATTTCCTTTGGCCACTTTATTATCTGTAGCTCATTTTCTTGTATTTAATTTTTAAGACCCCGCTACACCTATTTCTAGCGACGACCGAAGGTCGGAAGCTAGTTTAGCGTAGAGCAGGAATAGGGTGCCATAGTGCCATGTCATCGTCGCCATGTTTCGTAGACACGTCATCGTAGCCAGGTCATCGTAGACACGTCATAGAAATCGTCAATTTCTTTGGAACCTGCCCGAAATGCCCGAAATGCAGCGCGGGGAAGGGCGTGCTTGAGCGCGGAGGGGTTTCACGCAATGTGGTGAGGGCACCTTCTTCTTCGACCTATTTCAGCCTGTTTTGCCTCTCATCAGACTCGGCCCTGAGATGCCTGTTATCATAGTCATCCCTAAATTTTGATGTTGAACTCTGCAAGGTAGCTCGTTGGTGGATCTATGGTGGTTTTGGAGTGATTTTGACATGTTACTGCTAATGTGGCAACAGGAAAGTATTGAAAATCAGACAACAGAGATGAGGAGAAGCTCTGAAATGCTCACCTCAACGATGACCGCAGCTTCTGAAAGAGGATCAAGAGAGGGAGTCCACAATGCCTCTTCTGGCACTTCTGCGCATGTGAAGATGCTTTGTGAGGCAGGCAGACTGATAGAGGCTCTCACCACAGGTAGCTGAAGGAGCAAGGATAGAGGGTGGGTCCAGATTCATCTAAGAGGGCCGGATTTCAAGCTCCAGATCACCGATGATTCCCTGTGGAAGGACAGGTACAAGAAACAGATGGTCAACTGCAACCCGCAACGGCAGCGGTCAGACATTGCTAATGAAGGCACCTTCTTCAACACATTTCACCCTGTTTTTTCCCTCTTATCAGAGTCGGCCCTAAATTTCCGTGTTGAATTCTGCAAGTTAGCTGGTTGAGTGAACCTTTGATAGTTTGGAGTGAATGACATGATACTGCCAATGTCACAACAGGTCAGTATCCAAAAACAGGTAACAGAGCTAAAGAGAAGCTGTGGAATGAATTCATAACTTTCCTGACCCCAATTAATGGTGGGACAACCAAGGCAAAAAGGTGAATGCCTGTTGGATTACAGAGAGTAGCAGATGCAATTGAGCATACGAACTAGTGTCACTAAGTTGAGTTGGGTGTTTCCTAGAACTTCAAGCTCCAAATTACCTATGATTCCCTGTGGATCAATAGCTACAAGAAACCTGCATCGGTAGATGGTCACCTAAAGGCAGCAGCTGCAGCGGCACCTTTGCTAAAATTAGGCACCTCAACCATGACCACAACTTCTGCAAGAGGATCAAGAGAGGGAGTCCACAATGCCTTCTCTGGCACTTCTGGGCATGTGAAGATGCTTTTTGCGGCAGGCAGTCTGACAGAGGCTCTTCAAACTTTAAACCAAGGAGGCATTTCAGTAGATTTAGATACGTATGTCTGTCTCTTGCTTAAGTGCATCAAGATGGAAGGTCTGGAAGCTGGAAAGCAGGTGCACACTCACATTATCCAAAGTGGATTCACACCAAATGTTTTTCTACTCAACACCCTTGTCTACATGTATGTTAAGTGTAGGAGCATCATGGATGCTCACCAAGTGTTCAACAAAATGCCTCAACCATCTTTGATCACGTGGAACACGATGCTTGCAGGGTATGCACAGCAGGGATGGAGGCTTTGGAGACCTATGATCAAATGATGGGGGAAGGGGTGAAGCCCGACCACATCACGTTTCCGTGCTTTTGCAATGCGTGTGCAAGCCTGGCAGCTCTGGAAAAGGGTGAAGAGGTGCATGGCGA
Source organism: Takakia lepidozioides (assembly GCA_030704615.1). Taxonomy (NCBI): domain Eukaryota; kingdom Viridiplantae; phylum Streptophyta; class Takakiopsida; order Takakiales; family Takakiaceae; genus Takakia; species Takakia lepidozioides. The sequence goes on from CM060732.1 coordinate 10,127,562, forward strand.
CATTGTCAGAGTTGCAATTGTACCAAATGTCATTCTGAACAATACCCTCGTGGACATGTATGAAGGGAGTGTTCGACAGTATGGCTGAACGAGATGTGGTGTCGTGGAGTGCGATGATTGCAGGATATGCACAACAACGGCGCGGGATGGAGGCTCTGGAACGCGATGCTTGCAGGGTATGCACAGCAGGGGTGCGGTATGGAGGCTTTGGAGAACTATGAGCAAAAGATGTGCGAAGGGGTAAAGCCCGACCCCATCACATTTGTTTGTGGTTGCAATGCGTGTGCAAGCCTGGGAGCTCTGGAAGAGGGGAAAGAGGTCCATGGTGACATCGTCAAAGTTAGAATTGCACCAGATGTCATCCTGAACACTGCCCTGGTGGACATATGCCAAATGTGGGTGGATCGCGAGGATGCGAAGGGAGTTTTCAACACTGTGGCTGAACGAGATGTGGTGTCGTGGAACGCGATGCTTGCAGGGTATGCACAGCAGGGGCACAGGATGGAGGCTTTGGAGACCTATGAACAAATGATGGGGGAAGTGGTGAAGCCCGACCACATCACGTTTGCAGTGCGTATGCAAACCTGGCAGCCCTGGAAAAGGGCATGGGTGCATCGCCAAAGCTGGAATTGTACCAGATGTGGTTCTGAACAATACCCTCGTGGACATGTATGCCAGATGCGGAATGCGATGATCGCAGGATATGCCTAGCATGTTGTCATAGGGAGGTCCTACAACTATTTGAAGGAATGCAAAAGAACGGCTTAAAGCTGGACAACCATTATATGTGTTCTCTCTGCATGCAGCCACACTGGCCTACTGAATGAAGGAAGACACTACTGGGATTCCCTGAGTCAAGATCATGGTGTCACTCCGACAGTAAAGCACTTTGGCTGCATGGTGGACCTTCTTGGATGTGCGGGACAACTGGATGAGGCAGTGGATCTGATTAATAAAATGCCAATCAATCCAGATGTTGTGGTGTGGAAGGCCTTGATTGGTGCCTGCAGAATCCATGGCAATGTGGAGATGGCTGAACGTGCGGCAACATCTATCCTCAAGTAGGATGAACAAGATGCCTATCAAACATCTATGCTGCAGCTGGCAGGTGGGATGATACTGCACAGGTGAGAAGAATGATGAAAGTGAGAGGGGTTAAAAAGGAGCCAGGTCGCTGCTGCATTGAGGTTGGCAACAGGGTGCACACCTTCGTTGTAGATGACAAGTTGCATCCCAGAATTAAGGAAATCCATGGTGAGCTGAGAAGATTGTCTGGGCAGATGAAGGAGGTGGGGTATGTGCCTGACACTTTTTGTATTGCATGATCTGGGGAGGACGAAAAGAAATTTTCTCTTTGCCACCACAATGAGAAGTTGGCCATTGGTTTTGGGCAGATCAGACGACCCCTAGGACGCCTCTCCATCTCATCAAGAATCTTTGAGTGTGGTGACTACCACACCTCCACCAAATTCATCTCAAAGATTGTTGGCCGAGCAATTGTTGTATGGGACGCTAACCGCTTTCACCACTTTGAAGATGGGATTTGTTCTTGTGGTGATTACTGGTGAAAGGATGTTTTCTTGGAAAGATGCGAGTGTCTTGCTTCATTCATTGATCTGTGTAGCTACTCAGACCATCCACCATTTCCTGGGAGTATTGACCATCATGGGGTCTACCCGGCATAGGTGGGAAGTCAGCCCATAATTGCACTTGACTGAAAGGGTGTTTTTTGACTGATTCTGGTGACAGTGGATGGAACTCAGAGTGCTGTCCTAATTCTGGGTTTGGGTGGTGGAGCTTCTCCAAGGCTTGAAGATGGAAGTGAATACAAATTTTAATGAGCTTGATGAGAGGGGCAGCCCTGTGCACAAGTTTGTTCAACATCTTAAATTTCGTGATGTGGCTTTGGATGGAGCCCTTGACAAACTTGTCAAAAGCTAGCCTTAACCTACCAAGATCCAATCCCATCTTGAAAGTTCACATAGTGATTATAAGGGTATTTGGGTATGTTGTTATTGTTTGATGCGGCTTGACTTCCTCACACTATAACATCGGTTTGTGCATGTTGGAGTTCAAGGTGGGGGGTAACTACTTGAGCTGCCAATCTCAAACAAGCCGAAAAACTGCTCCTCCTTGTGGATCTACTGGTTTTTCTCTCTCTCTCTCTCTCTCTCTCTCTCTCTCTCTGTCCAGCTTGTAATTTTAGTTTTTGATCCTGCAAGCTCTGAAGCATTTGTTGAATATGCATAGTCCTCCAGAACAAGCTCTGATCCTGTTGCCTCGCTGCTGTCAAGTGTGAATGGATTTGAGGTGTCTCATCACGTGTGGAAGTGTCTGCATATTGGGTAGAAAAGGGGGTTCAACTCCCCCTCACTTCTTGGCAGGATTTACCAAGCATGGGTGTGGTAGGAATACTTTGGAGACCTATGAGCAAATATTCGCAAAGGGGTGAAGCCCAACCACATCACATTTGTTTGTGTTTGCAATGCGTGTGCAAGCCTAGGAGCTCTGGAAAAGGGGAAAGAGGTCCCTGCTGACATCGTCAAAGCTGGAATTGTACCAGATGTCATTCTGAACACTGCCCTGGTGGAAATGTATGTCAAATGTGCGTGCATCAAGGATCCCAAGGGAGTGCTCGAAAGTATGACTGAACGAGATGTGGTGTCGTGGAGTGCGATGATTGCAGGCTATGCACAGCAAAGGTGCGGGATGGAGGCTTTGGAGACCTATGAGCAAGTGATGTGCAAAGGGGTAAAGCCCAACCACGTAACGTTTGTTTTTGTTTGCAATGCGTGTGCAAGCAGCCTGGGAGCTCTGGAAAAGGGGAAAGAGGTCCATGGTGACATCGTCAAAGCTGTAATTGTGCCAGATGTCATCCTGAACACTGCCCTGGTCGACATGTATGCACGGGATGGAGGCTTTGGAGACCTATGAGCAAATGATGTGCGAAGGGGGGAGGGGATTCCACGCTTGGATTGCCCTTAGATGCTGCCCTCCGCAAGCCTGGCACCCTGGTAAAGGGCAAGAGGTGCATGGTTGCATCAACAAATCTGCGAAGGGAGGGTTCGACACTATGGCCGAACGTGATGTGGTGTCGTGGAACACGATGCTTGCAGGGTATGCACAGCAGGGGCTAGAAGGAGGCTTTGGATACCTATGAGCAAATGATGGGGGAAGGGGTGAAGCCCGACCACATCAGGTTTGTGCGTTTGCAATGTGTGTGCAAGCCTGGCAGCCCTGGAAAAGGGCAGAGGGTTTATGGTTGCAACGCCAAAGCTAGAATTCTACCAGATGTGGTTTTGAACAATACCCTCGTGGACATGTATGCCAAATGTGGGTGCATCGAGGATGTGGAGGGAGTGTTCGACCAAACGGGTGGCCAAATGAGTGTGGTAGGCTTGGAGTGCCATGATCGCAAGATATGCACAACAGGGGAGCGGGATGGAGGCTATGGAGACCCACAAGCAAATGATGTGGGAAGGGGTGAAGCCTGACCACATCACGTTTGTTGGTGTTTGCAACGTGTGTGGAAGCCTCGCAGCCCTAGAGAAGGGCAGAGAGGTTCATAATGACATTGTAAAGCTAGAATTGTACCAGATGTCATTCCGAACAGTGTCCTGATGGATATGTATGCCAAATGTGGGTGCATTGAAGACGTGAAGGGAGAGTTCGACAATATGGCTAAACGAAATGTGGTGTCTTGGAGTGCCATGACAGCAGCATGGGTGTGGGATGGAGGCTATGGAGACCTATGAGCAAATGATGCGGGAAAGGGGCGAAGCCAAATCACATCATGTTCTTGTGCATTTGCAATGCGTGTGCGAGCCTGGCAGCCCTGGAAAAGGGCAAAGAGGTCCATGATGGTAACATTATCAAAGCTGGTATTGTACCAAATGTCATTCTAAACACAACCCTGGTGGACATGTATGCAAAATGTGGTGCATCGAGGATGCGAAGGGAGCGGTCTACAATATGACTGAACAGGATGTGGTGTCCTGGAACGCGATGATTGCTGGATATGCCCAGCATGGTTGTCATATGGAGACCCTGCAACTATTTGGCTATTTGGAATAATGCAGAGGGAAGGCTTCAAGTTGGACAGTATCACCTTTATATGTGTTCTCTGCGCATGCAGCCACACTGGCCTACTGGATGAAGAAAGACGCTACTGGGATTCCCTGAGTCAAGATCATGGTGTCACTCTGACAGTAAGTGCACTTTGGCTGCATGGTGGACCTTCTTGGACGTGCCGGACAATTGGATGAGCAGTGGACCTGATTAATAAAATGCCATCAATCCAGATGTTGTGGTGTGGAAGGCCTTGCTTGGTGCCTGCAGAATCCATGGCAATGTGGAGATGGCTGAACGTGCGGCAACATCTATCCTCACGTCAGATGAAACAGGATGCCGCGACTTATGTGTTGCTATCAAATATCTATGCTGCAGCTGCCAGGTGGGATCCATCTGAGCAGCAGAATGTTCTCCCTGCATTTTCCCAGCGCCTAACAAGCTGTATGTTCCATCACATTTCACATGAGCTTGTTCTTCCTTGTACAAAAATTTGACACTTAGAATAGTTTATATAGCTATTGGGACATTAAATTAAGAATCCAAACTATTTGAAATCTACACCAATTGCCCATATAAACAAATGGTCAGAGGGGTTAGAAAGGAGCCAGGTCGTTGCTGTATTGAGGTATTTTTACACTCCCTCGCTCAAACAACAAAAAAGGGAGAAGAGGGAGAGAGAGAGCGAGGGAGAGAATGAGGGAGAGAGATAAGTTTTTTATCAAGATAAACTAAATGTCGAGAAACTAAAGGATGGCCAACAGTCAGTACCTAAGTTGGTTAGTAAACTGAGTGCCACCCAGATGATTCTGGGGCAAATCATGCTACTTGAGGGGTGTGGTATACTCTTCTACCCCTTCCATTGGGCGGTGCCCCATTTCTACGCCTTCATGGTGGGGTTACTGTGAAAGAAGTTATTTTCTCCTCTCACTATCAAGGGGCCTGATTTGTGACCTGTCGCTCCCAGGTGTTTCCCTTTAAAAAAAATAAAAAATAAAATGATGAGCAACGGATAAACAACCGGATTTCGGTCCTGATGAAACAAATGCTTAACGAAGGGGAAAATACAAAAGAGTTCACCTCTACCTCACTTCTAGGGCATAGATAGAGGTAGCTACATCAAACAATGAAATTGGGAAACCCAACTTATTTTGTGAAAATTGAACGTTGTTCTCAGAATTCGTCGCTAGTAGTGCGGAGCAACGCGAAGCCCTAGTTCTAGCGACAACAGAAGGTCGGAAGCTAGCTTAGCGTAGAGCAGGAATAGGGTGCCATAGTGCCTCGTCATCGTCGCCATGTTTCGTCGTCGTCAATTTTCGTCGGACCTGCCCGGCTTGCCCGAAAACCCAGAACCTTTCTTGACCCGAAGCTTTCTTGAATGGCCTGAAGGGTCGCTGCTCATTGTGAACCAAGGAGGTGATTCGGCACACCAAGGGCTCACCCCAAACAAGAGGGTATTTTTCTGCGTTCTTCGTGCGTGTGAGAGCCTCCAAGCTCTTGAAAAGGGCACAGAGGTACATGCTAACATCATCAAAGCTAGAATTGGGTCAAATATCATTCTGGAGACAGCCCTATGCTAAATGTAGAAGCGCGCAAAGTGTTTGACAATGTAGCTCAACAAGATGTGGTCTCTTGGAACGCCATGATCACATGATATGCTCAGCATGGGTATGGTAGGGAGGCTCTGGAGATCTATGAGCAAATGATACTTGAAGGGGTGATACCCAACAGGGTCACGTTTACTTTGCTAATGAAGGCACCTTCTCAACACATTTCACCTTTCACCCTGTTTGGAGTGAGTTTGACATGATACTGCCAATGTGACAATAGGGAAGTATGCAGAAACAGGTAACAGAGACGAGGAGAAGCTGTGGAATGAATACTTTTATGACCTATCATTCTGGAGACAGCCCGTATGCTAAATTTAGAAGCGTGCAAAGTGTTTGACACTGTAACTCAACAAGATGTGGTCTCTTGGAAGCCATGATCACGGGATATGCTCAGCATGGGTATGGTAGGGAGGCTCTGGAGATCTATGAGCAAATGATACTGGAAGGGGTGATACCCGAAAGGGTCACGTTTACTCTGCTAATGAAGGCACCTTCTTCAACACATTTCACCCTGTTTGGTGAGTTTGACATTACTGCCAATGTGACAACAGGGAAGTATGCAGAAACAGGTAACAGAGACAAGGAGAAGCTGTGGAATGAATACTTTTCTGACCCCAGTCAATGGTGGGACAATCGAGGCAAAAAGGTGAATGCCTATTGGATTACAGAGAGTAGCAGATGCAATTGAGCATAGGAACTAGTGTGATAAGTTGAGTTGGGTGTTTCCTAGAACAAATCTAGGCTGTCATTGTTAGCTGATAGTAGCAAGGCAAGGATGTATGTATGATTTGTGCAGAGGCATGGATAGCTGAAGGAGCAGGGATAGTGTGTGGGTGGACAGATTCATCCAAGAGGGCCGGACTTCAAGCTCCAGATGACCTATGATTCCATGTGGATCAATAGCTACAATAAACCTGTATGGGTAGATTGTCAACTAAAGGCAGCAGCTGCAGCGGCACAGTTGATAGAATCAGGCACCTCAACCATGACCACTGAAAGAGGATCAAGAGAGGGAGTCCACAATGCCTCTTCTGGCACTTCTGGGCATGTTTGTGCGGAAGGCAGATTGACAGATCAGGCACTGCTAGTCCAAGCATTCTTCAACACATTTCAACCTGTTTTTCCCTCTTATCAGAGTAGTAGATGCAATTGAGCATAGAAACTAGAGTGATAAGTTGGGTTGGGTGTTTCTTGGTCGGTCAAATCCTCCATGGGTCATGACACAAGGTCAAGGACAATGTGGTGAGGGCACCTTCTTCTTTGACCTATTTCACCTTGGTTTTCCATCTCATCAAGCACCTCAATCATGACCACAACTTCTAGAAGAGGATCAAGAGAGGGAGTCCACAATGCCTCTTCTGGCACTTCTGGGCATGTGAAGATACTTTGTGAGGCAGGCAGACTGAAAGATGAGACTTTAAACCAAGGAGGCATTTCAGCAGATTCAGATACGTATGTCTGTCTCTTACATAAGTGCATCAAGATGAAAGGCCTTGAAGCTGGAAAGCAGGTGCACACTCACATTATCCAAAGTGGATTTAGCCAAATGTTTTTCTACTCAACACCCTTGTCAACATGTATGTTAAGTGCGGGAGCATCATGGATGTTCACCAAGTGTTCAAACAAATGCCTCAACCATCTTTGATCACGTGGAATGTAATGTTGGCAGGATTTACCAAGCATGGGTGTGGTACAAATGCTTTGGAGACCTATGAGCAAATGATGCACGAAGGGGTGAAGCCCAACCACATCACGTTCGTTTGCGTTTGCAATGCGTGTGCAAGCCTGGGAGCCCTGGAAAAGGGGAAAGAGGTCCATGATGAGATCGTCAAAGCTGGAATTGTACCAGATGTCATTCTGAACACTGCCCTGGTGGACATGTATGCCAAATGTGGGTGCATTAAGGATGCAAAGGCAGTTCTCAACAATATGCAGGCTGAACAAGATGTGGTGTCATGGAGCGCGATGCTTGCAAGGTATGCACAGCAGGGAGGCTTTGGAGACCTATGAGTAACTCAACACCCTTGTCAACATGTATGTTAAGTGCGGGAGCATCTTGGATGCTCACGAAGTGTTCAACAGAATGCCTCAACAATCTTTGATCACGTGATAATGTTGGCAGGATATACCAAGCATGGGTCATGTGGTAGGAATGTTTTGGAGACCTATGAGCAAATGCTGCGCGAAGGGGTGAAGCCCCACCACATCACATTTGTTTGTGTTTGCAATGCGTATGAAAGCCTGGGAGCCCTGGAAAAGCAAGGACAATGTGGTGAGGGCACCTTCTTCGTCGACCTATTTCAGCCTGTTTTGCCCTCTCATCAGACTCAGCCCTGAGATGCATATCGAATTCTATAAGTTAGCTCGTTGGGTGGATCTGTGGTGGTTGGAATGACTTTGACAAGTAACTGCCAATGTGGCAGCAGGAAAGTATCCAAAAACAGATAACAGAGATGAGGATCTACCAAGCATGGGTGTGGTACGAATGCTTTGGAGACCTATGAGCAAATGATGCACGAAGGGGTGAAGCCCAACCACATCACGTTCATTTGTGTTTGCAATGCGTGTGCAAGCCTGGGAGCCCTGGAAAAGGGGAAAGAGGTCCATGATGACATCGTCAAAGCTGGAATTCTACCAGATGTCATTATGAGACTGCCCTGGTGGACATGTATGCCAAATGTGGGTGTATTAAGGATGCAAAGGTAGTTCTCAACAATATGGCTGAACGAGATGTGGTGTCGTGGAGCGTGATGCTTGCAGGGTATGCACAGCAGGGACGTGGGGTGGAGGCTTTGGAGACCTATGAGCAAATGATGGGGGAAGGGGTGAAGCCCAACCACATCACGTTTGTGAGCATTTGCAATGCGTGTGCAAGCCTGGCAGCTCTGGAAAAGGGCAAAGAGGCCCATGGCGACATTGTCAGAGCTGGAATTATATCCGATGCCATTCTGAACAATGCCCTCGTGGGACATGTATGCCAAATGTGGGAGCATCGAGGATGCAAAAGCAGTGTTCAACAATATGGCTGAATGAAATGTGGTGTTGTGGAACGCGATGCTTGTAGGGTATGCACAGCAGGGGCGCGGGATGGAGGCTTTGGAGACCTATGAGCAAATGATGGTGGAAGGGGTGAAGCCCAACCACATCACGTCTGTGCATTTGCAAGCCTAGAAGCCCTGGAAAAGGGCAAAGAGGTGCATGGTTGCATCGCAAAAGCAGGAATAGTACCAGATGTGATTGTCAACAATACCCTCCAAATCTCGTTCAGCCATACTGTCAAACACTCCCTCCGCATCTTCGATGCACCCACATTTTGCATATATGCGATGACTGCAGGGTATGCACAACAAGGGCGCGGGATGGAGGCTTTGGAGACCTATGATCAAATGATGGGGGAAGGGGTGAACCCTGACCACATCACGTTTGTTTCTGTTTGCAATGCCTGTGCAAGCCTGGCAGCCCTGGAAGAGGGCAAAGAGGTCCGTGGTGACATCGTCAAAGCTGGAATTATACTAGATGTCATTCTGAACCCTGCCCTGGTGGACAAGTATGCCAAATGTGGGTGCATTTTCAGACTTGCAATTGTACAAAATGTCATTCAGAACAATACCCTTGTGGACATGTATGAAGGGAGTGTTCGACAGTATGGCTGAACGAGATGTTGTGTCGTGGAGTGCGATGATTGCAGGATATGCACAGCAAGGGTGCGGGTTGGAGGCTTTGGAGATCTAGGAGCAAATGTTGTGCGAAGGGGCGAAGCCCAACCACATCACATTTGTTTGTGTTTGCAATGCGTGTGCAAGCTTGGGAGCTCTGGAAAAGGGGAAAGAGGTCTGTGGTGACATCGTCAAAGCTGGAATTGTACCAGATGTAATTCTAAACAGTGCCCTGGCGGACAGGTATGCCAAATGTGGGTGCATTGTTAGACCTGCAATTGTACAAAATGTCATTCAAAATAATACCCTTGTGGATATGTATGAAGGGAGTGTTCGACAGTATGGCTGAACAAGATGTTGTGTTGTGGAGTGCGATGATTGTAGGATATGCACAGCAAGGGTGCGGGATGGAGGCTTTGGAGATCTAGGAGCAAATGTTGCGCGAAGGGTGAAGCCTAACCACATCATATTTGTTTGTGTTTGCAATGCGTGTGCAAGCCTGGGAGCTCTAGAAAAGGGAAAGAGGTCTGTGGTGACATCGTCCAAGCTGGAATTGTACTAGATGTCATTCTAAACACTGCCCTGGTGGACATGTATGCCAAATATGGGTGCATTGTCAGACCTGCAATTGTACAAAATGTCATTCAGAACAATACCCTTGTGGACATGTATGAAGGGAGTGGTTGACAGTAGCTGAACGAGATGTGGTGTCGTGGAGTGCGATGATTGCAGGATATGCACAGCAAGGGTGCGGGATGGAGGCTTTGGAGACCTAGGAGCAAATGTTGTGCGAAGGGGCGAAGCCCAACCACATCACATTTGTTTGTGTTTGCAATGCGTGTGCAAGCCTGGGAGCTCTGGAAAAGGGGAAAGAGGTCCGTGGTGACATCGTCAAAGCTGGAATTGTACCTGATGTCATCTTGAACACTGCCCTGGTGGACATGTATGCCAAATGTGGGTGCATTAAGGGTGCGAAGGGAGTTAATTTCAACACCATGGCTGAACGAGATGTGGTGTCGTGGAACGCGATGCTTGCAGGGGTATGCACAGCAGGGGCGTGGGATGGAGGCTTTGGAGACCTATGAGCAAATGATGGGGGAAGGGGTGAAGCCCATCACGTTTGTGTGCATTTGCAGTTCGTGTGCAAGCCTGGCAGCCCTAGAAAAGGGCAAAGAGGTGCATGGTTGCATCGCCAAAGCTGGAATTGTAGCAGATGTGATTCTGAACAATACCCTCGTGGACATGTTAGCCAAATGTGGGTGCATCAAGGATGCGGATGAAGTGTTCAACAGTATGGCTGAACGAGATTTGGTGTCATGGAATGCCATGCTTGCAGCATATGCACAGCATGGGCGCGACTTGGAGGCCTTGGAGACCTATGAGCAAATGATGGGTAAGGGGTGAAGTCTGACCACATCACGTTTGTGTGCGTTTGCAATGCTTGCAGACATCATCAAAGCTGGAATTGTACCAAATGTCATTCTGGACACTGCCCTGGTGGACATGTATGCGAAATGTGGGTGCATTGAGGATGCAAAGGGAGTATTTGACAATGTGGCTGAATGAAATGTGGTGTCGTGGAATCCGATGATCGCAGGATATGCCCAGCATGGTTGTCATAGGGAGGTCCTGCAACTATTTGAAGGAATGCAAAAGAATGGCTTGAAGCTGTACAATATCACCTTTATATGTGTTCTCTCTGCATGCAGCCACACTGGCCTACTGAATGAAGGAAGACGCTACTTCGATTCCCTGAGTCAACATCATGGTGTCACCCTGCCAGTAAAGCACTTTGGTTGCATGGTGGACCTTCTGGACGTGCGGGACAACTACATGAGGCAAGGTAAAATGCGAATCAATCCAGATGTTGTGGTGTAGAAGGCCTTGCTTGGTGCCTGCAAAATCCATGGCAATGTGGAGATGGCTGAATGTGTGGCAACATCTATCCTCAAGGGGGATGAACAGGATGCGCGACTGATTGTGTTGCTATAATTCTGGGTTTGGGTGGTGGAGCTTCTCCAAAGCTTTGAAGATGGAAGTGAATACGAATTTTAATGAGCTTGATGAGAGGGGCAGTCCTATGCACAAGTTTGTTCAACATCTTAAATTTGGACATGTTTGTTTGTTTCTCGGGGTGTGGCTTTGGATGGAGCCCTTGACAAAACTTGCATGAATATTGTCAAAAGCTAGCCTTAACCACCGAGAGATCCACAATCCCACGGTGGATGATGAAAGTTCATATAGTGAATGTAAGGGTATTTGGGTATGTTGTCATTGATTGATGCGGCTTGTGAAAATTGAACATGAAATGCAGATCCGCCATTTTTCTTCCAGAAAAAACAAAACACGGGATTTTCATGTAACACTGTGGGGATGACCCACCCCTTTTTTTTGTGAAAAATTGAATTTTAGTTCTCAGAATTCGTGCTAGTAGTGTGGAGCAACGCGAAGCCCTAGTTCTAGCGACGACCGAAGGTCGGAAGCTAGTTTAGCGTAGAGGCAGGAAGGAAGGGTGCCAAAGTGCCACGTTTCACAGCCACATATCGTCGCACGTTTCGTCGTCAAATTGGTCGAGTCTGCCCGAATTGCCCAAACTTGTCACTCACGCGAGCGCGCTGCCTGCTTCTTTCTCGCTCGATTGTCTTCGTTTGTGTTTGCTTGTCTCTGTGGCGTCTGCCTTTGTGCGCTAGGTGTGATTGCTAGAATCATGGCTGGTGTGGAGGGATAGCACCAACAATGCAGGAGAAATTCACAACGAGGAGGAGAAGAAGCCTTTGGAGGGGGGAGGTTCACATTAATATGAAAGTGAAGGGTAAGATAATGGAAGCACGTGGCATTTTTGTAGGGTTTGTTCCCTGTTGGGCTTGAAGTCGTTAGGATCATAGAGAATGACACTTCTGGGCATGTGAAGTGGCTTGTTGTGGCAGGCAGTCTGACAGAGCCTCATCAACGATGTCAATGGAAACACCAATCCAGTGCAAATCCTCCTCTTCAGTAACCTCCTTCTCCTCATCGTCATCTCCTCATCCTCCATCCCCATGTTTTCATCAGCGTCTGACTCCTCTGAATCAGTGCTGTATTCCTCTTCAGCTGGAGCATTCTCATTTTGCGACTGCATAAGCAACAAGGCCTCATATTCTTGCCTGACAACGCACTCGGCAATATCGTCAAGATAAGGAGTCCACCACGATTCGGAATCAAACCTGTCCTCCCCGTCGCCCTTCACAGCACGGCTGCTGCTGCTTGCATCCACATTGGCAGCAGGCCTATCCTCCCCGTCGCCCTCCATAGCACGGCTGCTGCCGCCTGCATCCACATTGGCAGCGTCCATCTTAGCTAAACAGACAAAATGACTAACAACAAACTTGATTTTGAGCTGTCAACACTGTGCCTATAATCATTGCAGACTTCCCTTAACTAGCCAGCAAATAATCGGCGCCGGGAATGACAGAACTTAGCTGACCCAAAACACCAGGAATCGCTGTCTTTTGGATCTTAATTGTGTTCAACAAATGTTAATTTTTTTTTTTTACAAACGGTCCTATTTCCCGGGTCCTATTCCTGCACGCCTTTCCCGCAGCCTTATTCTCCTCCTATGCTTGTAATCGTTGCCGACTATGCAGGTTCGGCAACTACCGAACCTGCTTTTTACGAACCGAGGGCAAACTTCTAGGCCACATTATGATGCAGCACACCTCGCACTTTTTGACATGAAAAACAGTCAAAATTAGGTCGGGAAGGGCTAAATTCTAGGAATATTCCCTAAAATTGCTCTGCTCATGCTTATATGTGCTTATGCTCATGCTCATGCTCACCGCTCATGCAAAGTATACACCCACTACTACAGATTGTCGTTTTTATGACTACGGGTGATATTAACCTTGGTAACCATGACTATATATGCGACTACAAAGTGATGAAACCAATTGTTGGGTGCATTTTAATATATTTTAATCTAATGAAGTCATACAGATTACTACATGACTAGGAACTACGGTCATCAAACATTGTTGACCAAGAAACAAGGCTTGGTTTATATAACTAGTAGTCATACGCACTACTACATGTCAAACACGTGTCGTATAAGCGTATGACTAAATGACTACACCATTACTACACATTGATGACATGCCATAGAAGCTTGTGACTACATGACTACATGAGGTTTTACAGCTATGTTTATATGACTACATCACTACACGTAGGCATCTTAAGGCATATACATGGGTTCATCTATTGGATGACCTCATCCATCTAAGCACTTGCGTCAATGGAATGACACAAAGTACAAAGGTTATTTTTTTTAAAAGTTGCTTTAAGGTTGCCCACATTCAGCCTGTGAACACAGAAGGGCTGGGACTTAGCCTCTTTTGGTCTCCCACGCTACCATTTGTTTCTTAGGTATCGAGCCCTAGCAGTAAGAACTTGTGTCATGGAACGCGACGATCGCAGGATATGCAATGCAGGGGCGTGGGATTGAGGCTTGGCGACCTATTCTGAGCAACTCATGCAGCTTTCTTGAGCTTATTTTGAGCAAATGAGCAGGAAGGAAGGAAGGGCGAGGGAATGCACAGCAGGCGGGGGCATGGTATAGAGGCTTCGGAGACGTATGAGCAAATAATGCGGGAAGGGATGAAGCCAGACCAGATCAAGTTCGTGTGTGTGTGTTTGCAATACGTGTGCGAGCCTGGCGACCCTGGCATGGAGAAGGGTTAAAAGGTCCATGGTTGCCATTGTCAAATTTGAAATTGTACCCGATGTCATTTTGAACAATACCCTCGTGGGCATGTATGCCAAATGTGACAGTATTGAGATACAAAGGGAGTGTTTGAGAATATGGCTGAACGAAATGTCGTGTCCTGGAGTGCGATGATACAAATCGGGGGTTGCTATTCCATGAGCTCATGAGCGGGCATGTCTCACCCATGAGCCGCAAAGTAACACACTTCGAATTTCGGCAGATTTTTCAGGCCAAAACTATAAAATAATCAGAAAATCGATAGATTCCGCGCTCATGCTGGAAGCACTCCGCTCATGAGTACCAGTGTACGCTCATGACTTGGAGCCCAGGCTCATGGACCGCTAGGCCAGGTCATGAAAAACTGAATTCTGGGCAATAACGGCACCGAAATTATCCAGAGGCAGAGACGCAAGCGGAATTAGGATCCGGGTTTGCAGACTCCGAAAACGCAATGGCGACCTATAACCGTGGATAGTACTGTTGCAGAAGTGCATGATGGTTGGGTATAACGGCGCCGTAATTGGGCACAGGAAAAGAAATAGCCGGCTGAAGGCTCGGGAGTGAAGCCAACAACGGTGAAAGTAATTGGGCTCCACCAACCAAAACCCGGAGTGCAGGCGAGTAACGGCGCCGAAATGGGCCCCGAAAACCAAATACTCGGTTTGAAGCCACCGGAGTGCAGCCGATAACGGCGCCAAAATTGGGTCCAGAAACCAAATACCCGGCTGAAGGCTAGGGATTGCAACCAATAACGGCGCCGAAATTGACCTGCGGAAACAAAATTCTCGGCTGAAGCTTCCGCACTCCATCCAATAACGGCGCCCAAAATTGGGCTCCGAAGAGCAAATACCCGCCTTACGGTAAGGGAGGCCTTGCTCTCATTTGCTCTTCACTTTCTCTGTTGTGCCCATCTCCTCCCTGCTTTGAGTTTGTGCTATGTCATAGAGGCCATGTCGTGCCCGAATCACATCTATCGACGCCAGACGGGAGTCATTTTCCCGAAAGCACACGACATCATTGTTTTCCTGGATGTTTACAGGGACGATTCTCGACTTGTCCAGCTGAGAGCAATGGAGTTTCCTCTCCTTCTGTCAGCTCAATGGGCCGCCCTTCTGCAGATCCAACTCCCACATCTCCAGCGGCCTCCACCGCATTCGTTGTTTTGAAATTGACTGCAAACCCAATATCTCCGCTTCCAGTCTCCTAGGGGTTTTACTGGCGAAGCCATGGGCTCCTTCTGCTTCCTCGACTTCGAACTCTAGTGGGCTTTTCTGAGGCGATATCTGAGGTGTTGAATGAGGACTCGCCTGCCTCGATGCACTTCCACCTTGCGAGCGCAGCACCCGGGCAGGAGTATCCAAAGTTGACTGTGTTGCTTCGCCCCCATGCGATCCCTCCCCAGCTCCCATGTCAAACAAACATGAAAACATGAGACACTGCACGCAAAAAAAAAGGTGTAAAAGGAATATTGCGTATGGAGTGCTCATATCCGCAAAGCACGAATCTCTCACGGGTGGGCGATCTGAGTCTCCGGTAACGAGGTCTGCATTTCATGCATGAGACGGAGCTTAAGTCGTGTCGTCGGCGGCTTTCCCAAAATCCCGCGTCCTCCTTCTCTTTGCCGGAGTTGCCTGACCTTCCACAAACTCTATGCTACCACTATGCCGCATAAGGAGAGGAGAGAAACGCAGGAGAATGTCACTGCAGAAGGGCAAGGAGCGAGGAGAGCGAAGCGGTGGAACATGCAACCACTATGCACGAGCAGATATGTAAGCAGCCACGTCTCCCGAAGCGTTGCCACCGTCCACCACTTTCTGCCGTATGAGTGATGAAGAGATTGTGACCCCTGACACGTTCGCACGGATGAAGTCGACTGGAACACGACGCGTGCCGGTTCCAGCCACCGGTACAAGACGGTTTATCCGAATTGCGGCACCGAAATACCTTCCGTTCACCGGATGCTGTTCCCGGAGCAGCCGACATTGAATGAAATATCTGCACATCATGAAACCCAACCGCCATGAAAATCCCCTGCCTATGACATTCAACAGTCAGGTCGGTACATTTCATCAGCGGACGGATGAATTTCGGCGCCAAAATTCATCCTATTCAAGTGCTTTCGTACACAAACTTACAAATTTCGGCGCCGCAATTCATCGCTTCCCAAGTCCTCATTCGTCATGAGCAAACCTGTCAGTGGGATATCGGAGCCGGAATTAATTCCGGGACAGTGGAAATGGCTGCACTTGGGCACATTTCATCCATATTTCGGCGCCGAAATTCATTACGAATATCTCCGTCCACGCGTAGACGAGGTGAAATCATCCATATTTCGGCGCCGAAATTCATCCAGAGCGAAGACTAAATGGGCACCATGCTATGCTTTGCCGCCATCATTGCCCCTGACAGATGCTGTCCATGCCTGTTGGACTTGCCATTTCTGGACATTTAACTATAATTTCGGCGCCGAAATTATACTTTATGTGCGGCAACGTCCCGTGCGAAAAAGACCACTTAATGGATACTGTCGGTTTCAAAGGAAAAAAACGGCTAAAATGCAATTAATTTTGACAGAAGGGGTTCAATATGCCGATTTCTCCATTAAATGCAGAATATTCCTGTTATTTTCGTCGGAACGGGGTATTTCCAACGATTTACCGAAAATTATATCATCTAGAAGCAAATAGTAAGTGTCGGGTTTGGACGAATTTCGGCGCCAAAATTCATCCGTCGCATAGAAAATGTAATATTAGAGTTACTCATTGCGGACAGTAAGGATGAATTTCGGCGCCGAAATTCATCCATTTCAAAGAAAAATAAATATTGGAGGGAGGGCATTGGATGAATTTCGGCGCCGAAATCCGGCGCTCAAACCCTGAAAAGAATTTGGAGGGATGGAGTCGGTTGAATTTCGGCGCCGAAATTCATTGCTCGGGAAGAAAAAATAAAATTCAGGAGGACTTCGGATGAATTTCGGCGCCGAAATTCATTGCTCGCGAAGAAAAAAATAAAATCGGGAGGACTTCGGATGAATTTCGGCGCCGAAATTCATTGCTCCCGAAGAAAAAATAATAATTCGGGAGGACTTCGGATGAATTTCGGCGCCGAAATTCATTTCTTGCGAAGAAAAAAAAATAATTCGGCTTCCACCCACTTCGTAGTATAATCAGTGGCTGTAATTATGTACTTGTTCTGTGTATTCTTGGCCGGTGGGTTAATTGGTCCAACAAAGTCTAGTCCCCATTTCTGAAATGGTTCAGTAGGCATCGTAGGATGCAAAGCCATCTTCCCATATCTCTGCAAAGGTCCTAGCATCTGACATTCATCACAACTCTGACAATACTTGTGTACATCTTTGAACAAAGTAGGCCACCAGTAACCTGCAAGTAGTATCTTCCTATTGGTAGTCTCTTCTCCAAAATGTCCTCCAGCCACTCCTTTATGAACTTCCTCCAAAACTTTATTTACTTCATGGTGGTACAAGCATCGTTTGAGTACTCCATCAGGTCCTAGCTTATACATTCTGCCTCTTACCATAGTATAAGGTAAAGCCTTGATAGCGATTCTCTTCATCTGCTCCTTACCATAACTAGATGGGCACTGACCATGAGTAAGGTAGTATCTGATTGGCCACTGCCAATCTAACCATTCATCTGCACCTCCATTAGAAATAAACTCGCATCAGGTAATTGATCGTCTACTCCTGTGGCGGCCTCTCCTGTTGTTAGTCGTGACAAGTGATCTGCCACAAGATACAAACGGCCAGGCTTGTAAACAACTTCGAACTCAAACTCGTGCAAGATTATTAACCACCTCGCTATCCTTCCACTTATCAAAGGTTTGTTCACCAGATATATCAGAGCCTGGTGATCCACATAAAACATAAACTTTCTTCCCAATAGGTAATGCCTGAATTTCTTGACTGCATAAATCATTGCCAGTGCTTCTCTTTCAGTTGTGCTATAGTTCCTTTCAGCACTGTTCATCAACCTGCTACCTGTAACATTTTGGGCTAACACCGCTCCCAACGCTTCTCTTGAGGCATCACAGTGAACATGAAATACTACATGCCAGTGAGGGTTAATCAGCACAGGTGTAGTTGTTACTGACAATGTAAGTTCCTCAAAAGCCTGTTGACATTCAGCTGTCCATGCAAACACTGCATCTTTCTTCATAAGCTTGCTCAATGGTGCTGCTATCTGTGCATACCTTTTGACAAATCTTCTGTAATAACTGGTTTGTCCAAGGAATCTCCTTAGATTCTTTACATTTATTGGTGGTGGTGAGGCTTTAATGGCCTCTGTCTTCCTGGGATCCACAATAAGTCCCCTCTTACACACAATGTGTCCCAGAAGCACCATTGAGTTCAAACAGAAAGTACACTTCTCTGGATTCAGGCCCAGACCTCTCATTCTGCATCTGGCCAGACATAACTCCAATTTATGCAAGTGCTCATTCTTAGAGCCATACACACTGAAATCATCCAAAGAACACCTGCATGAAATCATCCAGATACTCATGAAAAGATTCACTTATCACTCTCTGAAAGGTTGCTGGTGCATTACAAAGTCCAAAGGGCATGACTTTGTATGCATAAGCACCCCAGTCTGTGATGAAAGCCGTCTTTCCCTGGTCTTCTTCTGCCACTTGCACTTGATTATAACCACTGAAGCCATCCATGAATGAGTACATCTCATGGCCTGCCACAGTGTCGAATACCGCTTCTGTGAATGGCAAAGAGAAAGGATCTTTCTTCGTGCAAGCATTCAACTTCTTATAGTTCACACAAACTCTCAGTTTACCATTCTTCTTGGGAACTATCACAATGGGTGACAACCAAGTTGTATACTCTATCGGGTATATAAACTTAGCCTCAACCAACTTCTTGATCTCTTCTCCAACCTTTTGTGCATAGTTGGGATTCATTCTGTACCTTGCCTGTTTAATTGGTACTGACCCTTGTTCCAGTTCAATCTTATGTTGACAGATCTCAGGTGGTATCCCTTTTAGATCCTCGTAGCTCCAGGCAAATACATCTCTGTATTCGATGAACAAACTCTTAGCTTCCTCAAAGAATTCTGGTTCCAAATCAGCTCCTACCTTCACCATCCTCGGTTCCTCTTCAGTTCCCACATTCACTTCTCTCACCTGCTTATCAGCTGTGATTGTCCAACCAGTCACCACTTCATCCTGTATACTCACAGTGGCTGGTTCCTCTAGGATTTCCATTTCTCCTTCTCTTTCTTCATAGAAATGTGGTGGGTAACTGCTGGTTTCCTCTTCAATTGGTGTTCCTGTCACTACACCACAACAAATATCTTTTAAACAACTTAGGCCTTCCAGCTGCATCTCTGCAACCTGTTCCCACTCTGGGTGTGCAGCGAACAGAGTAGCTTCCTGTTCCTCATCCAGTCCTCCCCTCCAGTCATACTCCCTGACCCCTCAAGGTCTTCTCGTAGCAGGTAATCTACTAGATTTCTTAGTGGTAATTTGTATCTTGTGCATCCCATTATGCACAGTTAGTAACTGGGAATTCCAGTCATGGAATACCCTGGCCTGTTTCAGCCACGGACGTCCCAACAATAAGGAGTAAGCCTCCATGACTTCATCCATTTTCAACAAAGTTACTGTGATTATAAAGATCATCTTTTGAATCTGTATCTTAACTCCTCTTATCAATCCCAATGGCTGTACACTTCTTTGATCTGCCATTGTTACTGTAAATGGGGCTGGTTTCATGTTACTTAGACCAAGCTTTTGCCTTAATTGGTCTGTCATGATATTCATTCCAGAGCCTCTATCTATCAGTACATCAGTTAGTTCTGTGCTTCCAATTCTCAATTGGATTACTGGCATAGAATCATCAAAGTCCATGACTGTTTCTCGCCCTTCCGGCTTCACATTATAACTGGTCATCTTGCTGTTTAGGTTTGTGTTTCCTGTCTCCTGGGCAATTCGATTGATTGCTTGATACAGCCTGTGTCTACAATAAGGTGCCACAGCCAATAGCTGTCCAATGGTAATCTCCGCTTTGGTCTGGCATATTACTTCAGCCAAAGTCCCTTGATTACTCTCCATGTCTGCAGCTTCTTTCTTCCTTTCCTCTTCACTCACTTCTTCTTCTCCATCAATATCTGAGGAATCTGCCATAGGAATATCAGTACTCTTCTGCATTTCCCTTATGGTATCTGCCACTTCCTTGTGCAGTTCTTTCTCATCTCTCCAAGCCTCATCATCTTCAGGCACATCACTGCCATCGTCATTATCATCATCTTCCTCAACTACTGGAGGTATTAGTTTGGCTTTGCTTCTTGTTACTATCATTGTACTTACTTCTGGTACAACACATGGCCTAACCATGTGAGCTGCCACCACTGGGCCCTCATTCACAGGAGCTCTCATCTCATTCTGGTGTCTAATCCAGAATGAACAGGCTGCCTTGCGATGTCTTGGCTGATTACAATAGTAACACAGTTCTTCACCATTGGGTCCTTGCCCTTGGTCTGCTCTTGGATTATTTCTGTAATCCTGATTCCCTGGCTGGTAATTCCCCCTTGGATTACCCTGATAGTTGCCTCTGGAATTTCCTTGGTAATTCCCTCTTGAATTACCTCTCCCTTCCATGCCATTGTTATAACCACCAGGCCTACCATAGTGGTCCTGATCACTGTTTCTTCTTGGCTGGGGCTGCACTTGATGCACCCTTACTTGCCTAGGTTCTCTTGCAGCTGTCCTTCTGTTGTAGTAACAATTCTCAGTAGAATGGTTATCCATCTTACAAATGGTACAATGTTTCTCCTTCATGTGGCATTCAGTGGTGGTATGGCCTTCATTCTGGCACTTTGCACACCAAACACCCTTCCTCCAATGTGTTGCAGCCTCTGTGCCATACTTCTTCAAGATTTCTTCTAATCTTTTCTCATAGTTATCCCTCTTCAACTTCTCTTTTCTCTTACTTTTCCTTTTCAGTTCTTGCTCTTCTTCTTCATCTGACTCATCCTCAGAGTCCTCATCATCCCTTTTCTCTCTCCTGAGCATTCCCAATTGCTCAATTCTGTTTGCTGTTTCAAATGCCTCCTCCACTATATTATGGGGTAACATATCCACTTTCTTTTGCAACTTTGGTCTTAGTCCACTCACAAACCACGTCTTCTGTAAACCTGGTGCTGGTACAGCAGCCAGTTTTTTCATCATCAATTCCATTTTTTCCATATACTCCTCAACAGTTTCATGCTTCTTTTGCTTTAACTGTTGTAAACTTCCATACACTTCATCCTCAGTTTTACTTGTCCTGAACCTATTTCGGAATGTTGTATTCAAGCCATTCCAGGTTAGGAAATGATTATCAGGGAATCTTGCATACCATTCACTTGCTTTCTTGATAAGGGAACAAGGAAACAGTTTCATCTTGGCATCATCGCCATTCTCATTGTTCACTATACACATGTGCTCAAATTGGCTAATGTGTACATCGGGATCCCCTTTTCCTGAATATATTGGAAAATGTGGTTTTGCCCGTGATGGTTGTAACGCCATCTGTGGCCCTACCTTCTGCCCACTGACAGGTGTTGGCACCCTTGCTGGTGCTGGTCCTTGAGGACCTGTTGTAATTGTGGTGGATCTCCCACCAAGTGGTGGCCCCTGAGCACTCCCTGCTACTGGCCCCACGATATTCACAGTATTCCCAGCTCCAGTTGCACTACTTCCCACACTCCCTGTCCCCCCAGAGCCAAATCCAGGCTGCCCGCCTGATCCCCCTGAGCCGACACCTTCGTTGGCCTGTGATCCAAGTGCTCCACTTGATCTAGGTCCAACGGGTTGGGTTGTCCTAGTTGTAGTCTCAACCTCAGCTGTTGGGTCTACTTCTTCATACTCTTCCTCTTCCAATTTCTTCTCTCTATTTTCATCCTCCAAGTTTTGCCCTTGGGTTTCTTCTTCACTCATGTAACTCAACTGTAATGGTGTTGGAGAGTCTGAACTCTCCGTTGGCTTTGCCACATCCTCTCCTCCTTCTTCACCTTCCGTTTCAGAAACTGGAGTTCCTGCTTTTGGTGTTCCATGCCAACTCTTATCAAAGATTTCTGTCAAATCTTTTATCCAGGGATGTACCTCAGGTCTTTCACCTTGTGATTGATCTTCTTCCCGTACCAATTCCCTTAATCTTTCTTGCAAAGAAAAAGAAGGAGTGGCATCCAACTCTAGTTCTTCCGGTATGGGTGATGTACTCTCTGATCTTAATGGTGTGAGAGGTCCAGATGATTCCCCTATGTCTATTCCTCTCTCCCAAAGATATGGATAATTAGCTTTCAAATAACTTTCTCTTTTTGCTGAATATCTCTGGAGTCTAGCTTCTCTTTCATCACTCATGTTCCATGTCTTTCATTTCTTTAATGTGGCAGTAACCAAAACTCTCTTCTGTAGTATCTCTTGTATATGCCTGGGTTTCTTTCAAGCTTCAATGCACCCTTGGCTATATTAGAAGTCTCCGTTATCATATAACCATATGGCAAACAAGTCTGGAAAGCTGTTCTTGGTGTGAGTTTGATCCACAAAATATCCTTTGGAATCCAATTCTTTACCAATACAAGCTCTTCATGCATATGAGTATAAACATTCACCTTCCTTTCCTCCCAGCCTTCAAACTCTACTCGCTTAATGGATAGCAATGCTATCACATAAACCAGTGTCGGTAACCAACGTGCTCTTCCTCTACAGGCCACCTGATAAATCTTTATCACTCCTTTCTCCAGAACCCACTCAGGGTCAGCATCATGCACTATTTTAAGATTGTTTTCTTTACAACCGTCTGGCAATTCCAAGAACCTCTGAAAGAATCGTTTGGACAATCTTTCCTTCTCAGTTTCACAGGGAATTGGATTAACATCAAATTCTTTAATTCTCCAACCACCATGATCCCACCAAATGCCTGTCACATCTGGTTGTTCATGACCCAGTTCCCCAGTATGGTCGCCAAATGTCGAACGGCTTTTACTCACCCATCCCTTCGCTATCCGAGGTGGAAACTCCAAGATAGAAGAGTTGGATATCTCTAAGCACTCAGCCCGCTCAGTACAATCAGTCATGACCTGCAGCTAGTGAATCATGGTTGTGCTTCCCCTTTGTATTCCTTCTTGCCTTCATGTTATCAATTTACCTTATCTGATACTGTAGCATCAGTTTGCTTCAGTATCTTCTTAGTTCCAGTTAATCATGCATTCATTTCACAGCTTCAGTCATGTCTCTCTACACAGTGTGCTTGTATCGAATAAGTATCAGATTACGATTTATCAGGTACTAGGCCAATGTCAAGTGACTCTAATCCGTCCTACAGTATCACTACAGTTCTGCATGAAACAAACATCTACTGTCCAACTCTCCTCTTTCTCCGTGCTTTCGTTCTTGTTCTCCGCCCGATCTCCTCTCCTCCATGACCAAGAAGTGCTCCCAGAAGTCTGTCCCCCCCAGAAGTCTCTGCTCTCCGCTTTATCTACCTACAAGCTGTTCTAACCGCCTTGCTAACAATTAACTGTCATCCCTAATGTAACACGTTCTTTCTGCAGATGTCGTTCCTTCACAGTCCCATGATAACTGTTCCCTATGTACTGTGACAAGCTGTGTCAAACTATGCCGAGCTGTGACTGGCTGTGTCAGCTGTGTCGGGCTGTGCAAAGCTGTGGCGGGCTGTGTCGGCTGTGTCGGCTGTGCGAAGCTGTGGTGGCTGTGACGGGATGTGTTGGCTGTGTCGGGCTGTGTCGGCTGTGACTGGCTGTGACGGGCTGTGTTGGCTGTGTAACCCTCGTCCCTAAAGCCTGCTGTTGTCACCCTTAGCTCCTGTTTGTTTCAGTCTGTGTAAAAATTAAGGGTACCCCACAGAACCCTTAAAAGCATCTAAGTCCCAAGCAGCCCTCTAACATACCCGTTCCCTATATGCATTAATGGGCCCACAATTCGTTTGGACTGATGTGTCGGGTAGGTACTTTGACGGCCGAATTTGTCTTCTATCTTGATGACACCCGTGGTTGCCATTCATGCCCGGCTGTGTGTCTCGCCCTGGCGTCCACGTGTCCAATTCTAAACTTGCCTCCGTCCACTTTTCCGCCGGCCACTCTCCGGATGTTAACCCACGTCCACCTGTCACTGATCCTATGGACTGTGTAACCACGGTAGGCTGTGTTGAGCTGTGACAGGCTGTGTCATACTGTGGTACACTGTGATAGTGTAGTGTGAATGCAGGGGAGTGACATTACATCTTTGTTTTACCGTTAAGACCTACATCACATAATAGGAGTGCCCGTTATCCCAACTGCAGGAGGGATGTATCCCTGCATGCAGGTAATTTCATGGGCACCCTGAGCTTATGCTTTGCCAGGAGAAAAAATGGCTAAGTCATGACAGTGCGTATTTTCATCCATGCGATGAACGTTTTCATCACTGGTGCTTAACCTAAAATCACGGGTTGAGAAAAACAAAGAGGAAGATGACGGGTGACTCGTAGCAGCTGCTGCGAGCAGTGGTGTTGGCAGGGCAGCCTGTTGTTGGGAGGTTGTACCTATACTGTGGGATTTTGCTTGGTTTAGGAAGCAACATTAAGTGCCTCTGCTTGGTATTCTGTGTAAAGGGAAGCAGTGCTGCCTCTCTCGGAGTGATGATCAATTCCAGGAGATAGGAGCATGTAAGGAGAGCGGCGCACCACCGCTGCCACCATTGCCTTGAAGATGACAGTTATGGGCAGATGAGCAAGCAAGGAAAACGGCCAGCTGCTGGAAGCACAAGGAAGAGAGTCTGGGCACAATCAATGGGGGGGATAAAACATGTGGAGTGCTGGCTGTATGGCATCTCAGGTTCTCTGTCATCAAGCTTCTAGCTGCTTTTGTGTCTTCTTGTTATAGGACCAGGTCGATTCGTAAGTAGGAATTGCATAGAGCAATTTAGTAGGCAAGCCACAGGATGTTCCAAGGGATGAAGAGGAGCCATCATGGCATGATAAAGACTGGAATCAAGACAAGGAGAAAAGGTTGAAGTGGCTGCTGACAGGCGATGGCGAGGTGCCACCTTGACAGGCAGACCCACCGCTTCACTAGAGGATAAAAACAGATAAGTCTGTGGACTGTTGGCCTTTTTTGGTTGAAACTTAGAAATTGCTTTTGGTAGATTTAGGACTGCATCTTGGTAGAAGAGAAAAGGTGGAGACATGTGATAGAGGAAAAGGTTTTTGGAAATGGAATGGAGACTCTGGACTTCAAACCAGAACATGGAAATGATGGATGCACCTGATGTTGTGGTGTCAGTAAGAGAAATGAGTGAAGAGAGAGAGAGAGAGACTGTTTGTCACTGAAATCAGAATGGTCACTGTTGTCTTCATTCTTGAATCTTGTTTCAGTGTTATAAACCTGCACACAATGCTGCCGTGGGTAGTGATGCACTGAAACCAATGTAAATCTAGCTTGTTTGCCTGGAGAGATCAAATGAGGGTTAGCTGGAACTGTTGAAAACATAGAAAGGATAAGGTGATCTAAGTATGGTGTCAAGATATGAACAATTGCGTGACACAGTTGAAGGGAAAAGAGGGATGTTGGGGTATTTGGTTGAAACCTGAAGAAGGGATGAGAGCTGTTTGGGCAATGGGTTCTTTGGAAAAAGGTAGTGTGAAGGGCTGAACATTGAGAGAGAGAGAGAGAGAGAGAGAGAGAGAGAGAGAGAGAGAGAGAGAGAGAGAAACAGAGAAGAAAGGGACAAGAAGGAGAGAGGAAGAGAGAGACTGATGAAGAGGATGGTTGTGTCTTGAGAGACCGAGGATGACTTCAAGGCTGGCTGCACTGGATGCTTGGCAGAGTGTGCATTTGCATTACATGATAGATGTGTTGCTGTGAAGAAGTGAGGAGCCTGTAGACATAGACAGAGATAGAGAAATAGACGAAAAAGGGAAGAGAGAGAGAGAGAGAGAGAAAAAAGGGGATTTGGGAAATGAGTGAGCTGTTCAGCAAAAGGGCGATGGGGGGGATGGCCAATTTGGGGAGATGAGATGAAGAAAACCTGAACCCTGAATGAAATCAGTGCCTCTGCAGTTCAAGAAGACCTGAGCTGCCTTCTCCTAAATCTGTGTCACCATTACAAAAGGGGATTTCCGACGTGTCACTGCTCAAGGGGGCTTCACACAAAGGGTCCTGTTTACCGTTGCCATTGGGCTGCTTGCATCACAGAAAAGATCACGCCAACACTGTTGGTGCCGTGATCATAGGGCCAGACTGTTGTATAGAAGTAGAACCGAGAGCAAGAACAATTCAAAAACTCCCCATCCATGTCTTCTCTTCCGCTGCGGCGTGGATGAGGATTCCGTAAACTCTGATCACGAACGAACCTGAAGGAAAACCCATATAGCCGTGTGACGATGGTTGGACAGAGTAAGAACGCTCCTTTCCTTTGCTAGGCACAATCAACTGGGGGGAGGGGAGGACCACAGCTTTAGGATTAACCAGAAGGGGATTCACGCCCCTTCTTTTCACACTACAATAGGCTGTGTGGCACTGTGGTAAGCTGTGATAGGCTGTGACATGCTGTGGTAAGCTGTGATAGGTTGTGTCACACTGTGATGGGCTGTGATAGGCTGTGTGACACTGTGATGGGCTGTGATAGGCTGGGTCATGCTGTGGTAGGCTGTGAGGTTGTGTCACACTGTGATGGGCTGTGATAGGCTGTGTGACACTGTGATAAGCTGTGATAGGCTGTGACATGCTGTGGTAGTCTGTGATAGGCTGTGTGGCACCGTGATGGGCTGTGATAGGCTGTGTCAAACTTGTACTGCCCGCCATGATCATATACGCTTGGCTTAGCGACAAGTGCTCTATACTCCGTTGGTATCACTGGCGCAGCCCTTGACTACTTTTGCGTTTGGACATCCAAATCGTGCTTCAATGGTTTGTCATGGATACCACTGTACCCCTTCAACTTATTGGCATGACTCTTCCCAGCATCTCTTTGTTAATGGTTTGTAACATGGTTGTGTTGTTATCATACATCTTTTGTGTGACATAAGGTCATTTCCATGGTGATTTAAGCTTAGAAGCTTTAATCTTCCTCTTCTTCTGCAACCAGAGAACCAAATCTCCCGTCTTAAAAGTCTTTAATTTGGAGGTTTGCTATTTCATGAGCATGAGCGGCATGAGCGGCATGAGCAGAGTAGTAACACAATCGGTTTTCATGAGCAGAAGTACAAATTTCGAAAATAAAAAACAATAAAAAACAATAATTTAATGCAATGTGTCAGGAAAAACAAATATATTATTCGGCCCCTTGAAGGGAAAATTGCAGTTTTGACAGTTGTGCTCATGATATTTCGTCTTCCGCTCATGCCAATTCCCAGCGACATGTGCAAATATGGCGCCGAATTTTGCGGTAATAGGGTCCGTAACCTGAAAAAACGGCGACGTATTTCGCGGTAATAGGTCTCTCTGGCGAAAAATGGTGCCGAATTCCGCGGCTATAGGTCCCCTCATGACAGGTATTCGGCGCCATTTATCCAGTGCATGTTCGGACTTAGCCAGTTTTCGGCGCAAAATAGGGAAATTCGGCGCCATTTTTCCAGACACTGTACCAGTGCATGTTGGGACTTAGCCAGTTTTCGGCCCAAAAAAGAGAAATTCGGCGCCATTTTTCCAGACACGGTACTAGTGCATGTTGGGACTTAGCCAGTTTTCGGCCCCAAAAAGAGAAATTCGGCGCCATTTTCCCAGACACAGGTACCAGTGCATGTTGGGACTTAGCCAGTTTTCGGCCCCAAAAAGAGAAATTTGGCGCCATTTTTCCAGAAATGGCCCCACAACTGCTTCTGTTGGATCTCAATTTGAATGGAATATTGCCTCATTCCAGGAGTTTTGGGGTGCATTTCATTACACTGCAAAAAAAAGTATGATACAGCAAAATGCATTTGAAAATATCCATATGGAGGATTCCGTTTGCCCCATCAATGATTTCTGGAATGCCTAAGGAGGAGTTTGTGCAGCTCGTTCACGCTCAACGCCGGTGCATGAATAAAGTCATCAATAGTCACGTTCATCCTCAACCTCTTCAGGTAGATGTAATACAGATGCTTGCACGGATAATACTTCGAACCCTTCTTTGCTTCCATCAACGAGAAGCCCATACAATTGCAAGTCGGCTCCACTCCAATCGTAATTGTGTATACATCGTTGCGTACAGCCGAGCCGGCCGTTGCCATCCGATACACACGCCCAAGGCCGGGTGGGGGTACGTCCACGGAGCTCTGAATAGTGCAAGCCATCCCAAGAGCATTGACAATCCGAGTCTCATTCAACTTGTTGGGAGGGTGTCGTCTCTTCACTCTTCCGAATCGCATTGTGGGATGTGCAGAATTGTCCAATCCGTCTCTACTGGACCGAGCAGTCTGCAATGGCTGGGTCTGAGGAACCGGAAATGCGTGGGCCGGGATGTCTGTGCGTTGCACCATTCAAAATCCTGCTGCAGATAGAGCATCTGCCTCATTCTGAGAGAGGCTGCAACCCGGTGCAACAGGCCAGACGCCCAGAGGCTCCGGCATTCCCTGAATCCCGTCGAAATGCCGGCAATGTCCTCGCAATTCTCCACTGTGACTCCGACACTCTTGTCTCCACAATGGGAATGTTGTACTGCTTTACTACAGATGGCTCGTTATGTTGCCGGGGCACGCGCCCTATGCTCAAAGGAGATGACGATCTTGAACGTGCAGGACTTGCGGTGCTCGACGAGACCTCCTCGGGCAACATCACGGGACCACGAGGGAGCGTGCGAATATTCTTGTCAGCTCGCCATGAATCCTCTTCTCCGCCAGGTGCCTCGTCAAGTCTTCGTCTCACTGGACGGGTATGAACATCTCCTTCCAAATGTTGGCCTCTTCGCAGCAATGGCGTGTCCCGAAGGCCCTCTCGCAAGGCCGCCGCCCACTTCCGAGGATTCTTCGATCTGGAGGCAGTCCGCATCAGCATTTCCTGCCTGTCCGGCCCCAAGCCCCACTGTTTCCCTTTCAAGAACTCGTTGTACCTGCATTGCTGCATAATTGACCTCACAATGTCCTCCGTTGTGGCAGTGAGGATGTCCACCAGATGCGCCGTAGAGGAGGCACGCCAGGAAGAGTGCACTGATTCGGCCATGTTTGTCGTGGGCATGTCGGTGTCGGAGTCGAGACACATTTCCTGCACAAGCACATGTTCAGGTTACAAGCAAGTTACAAATATGGCCAAGAATAATATTCAACGGGACGCGAATTCGTGCAACTCACCTCCCGCATATAGTCGCCGAACTGGAGGAAACGATAATGCCACCATGCTAGCCAACTGACCATTGCTCCCTCGTCTGATTTCCTTACAGCACCTGACAATGTCCACCAAGCCCGTATGCATGCAAACTGTGTCTCTGCATCATCCAAGGTGGGAGCGCGCTTCCACGCAAGGCACATGGAACGGTGCTCCTCTCTGAAATTTGGCGCCACGAGCCTGGTTGTGTACTGCGAAAGGCTCTGCAGAAAATGGAACCCACAAGATCTCTCCTTGCCTTCCATGGGAACATTGGGGTCTTGCCCGTACACCCTTCGGATGGCAGCCCAATTTGCTTGTGCGTTGTCCGCCATGAAACCACGGAAATTGGGAGGGGGCAATCCCGCCTTGGCCATCTGTTCGTTTATTCCCTGCCAAAGAAGCATCTCCGATTGTGTGTCCTCTCCTTTCATCTCACAAATAGCAATTGTCATTAGCATCCTGCAGTGGGTGTCGTAGACATGTGCACCCATTGTCACCCACTGGTGATTTGTAATTCGCTTGATATGGTCGAACATGACCCAACTGTTTGACAAGTTCCCACTCGTCATCCTGTCGACCAGTTCGACGCCGCTGCCAGGTCCACACGTGGACATTTTGAATACGAAACAACGATCTGCCTCAGTCCCTTGTCCTGGAAACCTACTTCCATGAATGTAGTCATATCCACATCGTCGCTTCATCTCCAGAATGGAGTGCATATCCGAGCCACGCCCAATTTTCTGTTTGCATGAGACAATGTGGTTTCGGACATTCGGTGAACATACGTGGGACACCGACTCCAGCAATGCCTCCATTTCCTTCTCGTCGAGAGGAACTCTATCGGAGCCGTCTTCCGATATAATTCTGGCCAATGCCATCTTATGGGCGGTTTGGAGCTGTATCTGTTTGGGTTTGGCACCCGGTCTCAACTTAACCTCCTCCTGAACGAGCTGCTCTGCTTCGTGGGCAGCCTCTCGCGAGTTCCCCCTCGCCAATTTGTGACAATGGGAACCAACGTGTATGCAAGCTCGGGTGAGGTCAGGGAAACGGTGCAACACATAGAACTGCTTGGCATTACAAACAGACATGCAGTGTGGTGGTTCTTTGCAATGCGCACACTTAAATGTGGAGTTCGGAACCTTCTCCTGAGCTCGAAATGGTTGGTGAGCTGTGCCTGTCCAATCGGTCTCGTTCCTGTGACCTCTGGATTTAAAGTGGAAGCTAGTTGGGGAGAAACACCGCAACGCGCCCGCACAAACAACGTAGCGCACCCGCACACCATCGAGCATCTTCATGCTGGTGGTTTTGGTAACGCACCAAGGATGACCGTCATGTTTTCTATCCATATCTGTCAACATTCCGGACGCCCTCGAGTAGTCTGCCCGAGGAGGGAACTCAAAGAAGATATTACCGTCGACGTCGGCGGGAAGGCATGTAACCGATTTAATTACGAATTTGCTGTAGTCCAGCCCGGCCAGCTCCGACCGGTGTCCTTCCAGGTGAAGCCCTCGCAGAATTTCAAGAATAGATCGAACTGCGGTGCTCGTGCTGGGAATATGACTCCCTCCTCCACTGACGTCCATTGAGGACTTGCCTGATCTCCAGGACGACCTCGGAACTTCCATGACCTCGTCTGAGTCGGACAGGTTGTGAACAACCCGGTTCTCGCTCGTCTTCATGGATGGGTTCGGCTCTGGATTTACTTCGTTGCGGACTTCTCTCTTTGAGGTAGCCACTCTCTGATTCGCGGATTGTTTCGTGGAAGGCGCCAGGATAGAAGGTGCATTTGGCGGGCAAATGAAGTCCCCAACAGCCCTGTATATGACGCTGTCCGATGGTGGAACTCGCCATTCCCTGCCATTGCCGAAATCATCGTGGAGCACAACAATACTCTCGACAACAAGGCCGTTAGAGTCCTTCCTTTCCTCCTCCAAAAAAACCGACCCCGGTTTCAGGTGGTATCGAACGCACAGATATTTCTCCATCACCCGGCAGGTGTCCCCTCTGCACGGAAATGAAGCTCTATGCTCGTGAGGAGGGCAGTACACTGTAGCGCTCGGGTTTTCCGCCATGGGAGATGTGCACACAAGACTGCCAGGATGGCGTGCGGGGAAGCTCCCTGGTAGAAGGGGGTGCAGCGATGGGAATGAATGCGATGCCGATTTGTCCGAGCGACGAAGCCTGATCCAAATCCAGGGAGCCAACTATCTCAAAAATCCACAGTCAGAGCGTTAATGAACCTTGTCTCCGGAATGCGGCCCCTGGTCTTTGCGCAATAACTGCCAACGGTATGCAGTCAGAAAGTGGGGGGCCGTCCGGATGATGACGGCTGAAGGGGAGAAGCCGGCACTGTGCCGTCATATTACTACCCCCGAATGGAAATTCGGCACCCAATATCCAACAGAGGAAGCCCGGATGAAGTCGCCTCGGGCGCAGAGGCCGGCGCATGTGCGACAGAGAACATCCCCTGGATGGAGATTCGGCGCCGAATTTCCATCCGGGCCCCCCAAAGGGAGTCGTGTCGGGGGGTCAGGCCGAAAACTGGACGGCATAAAAACATCCCCAGATGGAAAAACGGCGCCGAATTTCCATCCGGGGCGGTTCGGATGCAGTCGGGGAGGGGGGAGTGGCCGGCACTTGGCCGTCACATTTCAACCCCCGGACGGAAATTCGGCACCGAATATCGAACAGGGGACGCCCGGATGAAGTCGCCTCGGGCGTAGAGGTCGGCACGTGTTCGACAGAGAGCATCCCCTGGATGGAGATTCGGCGCCGAATTTCCATCCGGGCCCCCCCAAAGGAAGTCTTGTCGGGGGGTCAGACCGAAAACTGGCCGACATAAAAACCTCCCCAGATGGGAAAACGGCGCCGAATTTCAATCCGGGGCCGTTCCAATGCAGTCGGGGAGGGGGGAGAGGTCGGCACCTGGCCGTCATATTTCAACCCCCGGACGGAAATTCGGCACCGAATATCCAACAGAGCGGCGGAGAGGCGGCACCTCTCCGACAGAGACCATCCCCCGGATGGAAATTCGGCGCCGAATTTCCATCCAGCAGGTAAGTGGAATCCCGGATGGATGGAAATTCGGCGCCGAATTTCCATCCGGCAGGTAAGTGGAATCCCGGATAGATCCAAATTCGGCGCCGAATTTCCATCCTGCAGGTAAGTGGAATCCCGGATGAATGGAAATTCGGCGCCGAATTTCCATCCAGCAGGTAAGTGGAATCCCAAATGGAACGAAATTCGGCGCCGAATTTCCATCCTGCAGGTAATTCGAATCCCTGCTGGATGTGGCGCCGAATTTCCATCCAGCAGGTAAGTCGGATCGCTGGCGTATGGATATTCGGCGCCGAATTTCCATTCGCCATGTATTTCATCGCTCAGAATTTCCTTCCTGCAGGTAATTCCCAGATGAGAATTACCTTCCTGCAGGTAATTCCTATCGATGCGGGTAGGAAGGTAATTCCTCGTTCAGAATTACCTGCACGAAGGTAATTCTGAGCGAGGAATTACCTTCAGGAAGGTAATTCTCATCTGGGAATTACCTGCAGGAAGGAAATTCTGAGCGATGAAATACATGGCGAATGGAAATTCGGCGCCGAATATCCATACGCTAGCGATCCGACTTACCTGCTGGATGGAAATTCGGCGCCGAATTTCCATTTATCCGGGATTCGAATTACCTGCAGGATGGTAATTTGGCGCCGAATTTCCATTCACCCGGTATTCGAATTACATGCCGGATGGAAATTCGGCGCCGGATTTCCATCCGCGCACTTCCGAATTACCTGCGTGAGGGAAATTCGGCGCCAGATTTCCATCCGCGCGCTTCCGAATTACCTGCGTGAGGGAAATTTGGCGCGCCGCCCGACCTGCGCGGATTGAAATTCGGCGCCGGATTTCCATCCGAGCGCTTTCGAATTACC
The DNA here is from genome assembly GCA_030704615.1 of Takakia lepidozioides. Lineage (NCBI taxonomy): Eukaryota > Viridiplantae > Streptophyta > Takakiopsida > Takakiales > Takakiaceae > Takakia > Takakia lepidozioides. Next base: position 10,160,850 of record CM060732.1, read on the forward strand.
TGCGTGAGGAAATTTGGCGCGCCGCCCGACCTCCGCTGATGGAAATTCGGCGCCGGATTTCCATCCGCACGCTTCCAAATTACCTGCGTGAGGGAAATTTGGCGCGCCGCCCGAGCTGCGCGGATGGAAATTCGGCGCCGGATTTCCATCCGCGAGCTTCGGAATTACCTGCGTGAGGGATATTTGGCGCGACGCCCTACCTGCGCGGATGGAAATCCGGCGCCGGGTTTCCATCCGCGCGCTTCTGAATTACCTGCATGAGGGAAATTTCCAGCGCCGCCTACCTTGCTGGATGGAAATTCAGCGCTGAATTTTCATCCTGCTGCGCTCCGAATTACCTGCAGGATGGAAATCCGGCGCCGGAATTCCATCGTGCAGCGCTCCGAATTACCTCTACGTTGGAAATTCCGGGACTGTTTACGTCGATTTTCATCCGACATGGAGGGCTTCATCCGACATTTAATTGCGCAGTTGGGCAATAAATGTCGACCGCCGTCGGTTATCATTCGGGCTGGCGACGCATGGCTTCCTGGACACGTACCCTAAATCTCATGCTAATCTTGGCTTAACATGCTATTCGAGGCATGTACCCCAAAAAAGGAGATCTTTTTGGCTGGGACTTATGCCGCCTGAAGGGCGTGGCTCTCCTGAGAGAGACCTCACATCCAGACCGCGGCGGAAGTTGAAAGCTCTGTACTACGGACGACGGCCAATCTCTCGCATGGCCAAACTGAAGCTCCAGCAGGAGATTCCAGTGTCTTGCTCACAACCTGCGCCAACTGAAGCCGAGTACTCTCAGGCAAGCCACTTCTGCTTTCGGTTTGTTCGATTTATTTTTTGCTTTCCCTTTGTTACCTCGCTTTGTTTTTGCATCTTCATCCTGGCTTCGCTGTATGAGTGAACTTTAGATAGTTGAGTGAACCTTAGATTGTTTGCAATGCGTGTGCAAATCTGGCAGCTCTGGAGAAGGCTGCTTGTGCATGTCATTCTCAGGCAATGGTTGCATTTGTTTTCATTGTTGTTGCATGGCTCTCCATACTTCCTAAACTTGTTATGTTTTCATTTTTGCTACACGATTGTTGCTATGGTGGTTGCGCTGCTCGTTGCGATGCTGCTTTTTGCACCGATGTTGGTTTTCACGATTTTTGTCAATGACAGAGTGACGACGAGCCCGGCACGCTGGTGGTATCATCGACAGCTCCAACTCATCGCATGTTTGAATCGCCCAACTTGGGGCGAGAGGGCAAACTTAAGTCTTTTGTTGGTGGACGGGAGGACTTGCAACGACAGTACGACAGAGTAGGCATTGGGGAGGTTGGTGCAGGCGGCATGGCAGGTGAAGGGCGTGAGGACATGAGGACAGCAGATCCGGCAATGGAGGTTGTTCATGCCCATGCAGTAGGGCCGCCCACGCAAAGAAAAAGAAGAAAGCTAAGCACATGCAATCCCCGGCGAGAGAGCAGTCACGGGCTGCGGAGGGGGGAGTGAGCAGTGCGCGCGAGGGTGTCAGTTCGCCTCAATCAAAGGTGGTCGTCCTGGAGGGCTCCCCTGCTGCTAGCCCTAGTAAGAAACAGAAAGCCCGTGAGAGGGCAAAAGAGAGGGCAAAAGAGCAGACGAGACAGAATGCTAGCCAGGAGGAAAGAGAACAGGCAGCTGAAGAGGCCAGGGGTGCCCAAATGACAGATGCCAATGTAAGCGAGGGACGCACAGAGACGGTGGATCCCTCCAAGACACCACAGAGAGGCAGTAACACACCGATTAGACCATCGCGGGCAAGAGCAGCCCCCGCAATTACCCATACGGTGGAGAGTGGAGGAGAGGAAAGAACACCTGAAAGAGCACGGATTGTGCAAGTTCCAGGTGAAGCCAGGGAGAGGGCAGTAGAGACGGGGAGAGTGCTGGAGGTGGTTTTGCAGGTGGCTGACCCTGTTGAGGAGGACGACAGGGAGCTTTCTGACCAAGATGACATCCTCCCGGACATCCCCAGGCCCCAAACCCGGAGCATACAGGCTGGATTTGGCGGTCCTGGTGGGTTGCCGGGAAACCCCTCTGCAGCAGACGTCATGTCTGAGGCGGATATGAAGTTGGCCGCTGCCAAGATGTTGGAGGCAACCCACAGCAACATTGGCAGGGTGCTGGGGGGGATGGTGTACCCGGCCAAGCTTCGAATTCCCCTTTGCCGCTTGGTGTCATTGCAGGTGGTGAGACCTGCCCTCCCAGGCGATATCGACAAGCTGAAATTCTCTTTCCGGGATGGATATCGAATGGGGTCTGCCGCCTTTTATGTTTCCATTGAGAACGACCACGGAGCTTCCCGTGCCCACACTTCCGATGAGGTGGACAAATGGGGTCCCCATTGGCAAACGCGAAATGAGGAGTTCGAGAGATCGATTGCTAGTGATCCTCTTTTCCAGCACTTGTCCGGTAAGATGTTCTACGTGTGGGACGGCAATCATCGCCTCCTGGCATGGATGGAGCACATTGCCCAAGCCCACCCCAATGACCTCGATTGGCATTTCGCCGTGGATTGTGTTGTGCTGAAGGTTGCGGGGCCCAAAGATTGCAGTCTTCTCAAAGCTGCAATGGCCGACATCAACTCGTAAGCTACAACCCCTCTCGCTTTGGGTTCCCAAGTCAGTTCGGAGTGGGACTGGCTCTGCCAAGAAGTTGGCATTTGAGGGCGAGCCTACACGCCGGTATTCGGCGGTGACGTTTACGCACAGGCCAAAGCTAGAACCTCCAACCATCATCCAATGCGTCAATGAGAGCTTCCTTGACGCTCTCGCTGCCAGGGCGAAGAAGGTGGCACACAACAAGTCTCTGGCGGAGCAGAAGGGGAAAGCCAAGAAGAGGGCTGGCGGTACAGAGCCTAAAGACACCCCTGGTTTTGAAGCCATAATGGAATTCTTCATGGCTGTGAGCACGAATTGCAAGAGCACTCGGGGGGGGGTTGAGGTGGAGAGAGCTTGCGACATGATTCTCCTCGACATTCCAGATGGGGAGCTGCTGGAGGGCTTGGATGGTGTGCCCACCTGGAACAGGTTTACTGAGGACTACTGGAAAGAGGGGTTTGGGCTGGCGGGGATGCTTCTGGATGACGGTGGATGTGTGGTTGTCATTGCCACGAGAGGGAAGACCACAGAGAATGCGGTGGCAAGGTGGACACCGAAAAGTGTCACCCCGGTCCTCCTCAGAAAATGGTTCTGCATCAGTACGCAGGGGTTGCGAACAGAGGGCCAAAGTGTAAGTTATCAATCTTTTGCATTCACTTCATATTGTGGTGTATGTTAAGTAGACCCTGGAGTTGATCCCTTCTTTGTTGGATGTGCAGACATTGGTGTTTGAGGCATATTGCTTTGTGAAGAGAGGGTCTACGTTCAAATTCCGCAACGACGGTCGTCTTGTTGATGCCGCTATGGACCCTGTAACCTACGATGTCCTCTACAACTATGTGCCCCACTCCAGTATGCCGAAGGACACAAAGACAGGCAAACCGTGGCGGTACAGCCGGACCCGGAGCCCTGCTTTCATCCAAACCCTCATGGAGACGTGCTCGGATGTCCAAGGGCGGATTCTGGACCTCACATGCGGCACGGGTAAGCCTTCACGTGCTCAGTTTGTCCCCTGGCCCGACTGCAATTGCATGCCGCAAGCTATTAACCACCCGCTTTGTTCCTCAGGTGCTTCAATGTGGGCAGGGATGTTGTCCGACAGGCATGTGTTCGCCTTCGAGCCAGATACTGCCCTCCACAACTCGGAACTTGCAGCGGCTGAACGTCTGCCGAAAGAGGAAGAGGCATCCTCGGAGGATGAGGAAAAATCCGAGAAGGAGCAGGGGGAGGAAGTTGGGATCGAGGCCGAGGAGCCCCCGGTTTACGAGTGATGGGTGGCATTGTAAGTTGCCTCCAGATTTCGTGAGGCACCTCCCTCCGCTCTCTTATTTCATTGAAAACCCTTTCTGGTTGTGCTGGTATTGACATTCTTCAAGTGGATTTGTTCTTACTGTAGGATGTCAAGTACTGCCGGAGGGACGTCTACACCGGAGTTCATGGGCAGGAGGAACGTGCATTTTTTTGCCAGGGGGGATTTCATGCCTAGTCCAGAAAGGGAGTACATCCTTCCTACTTATGCTGCCCGGCTTGCTTCGGTGTCCATTAGGAGGTGTTCCGAACGTAGTCGTGTACAGCAGATTTTAGACGAGGCAAGCCTCAAGAAAATGAAGATGAGGGAGGAGGCAGCAGCTATTAGAGCCCATCGGGCTCGTAGATTTGTCTTGGATTCTGCTGAGGAAAGTGGGGGAGAAGACGCAGAAGATTCCCAGGAGGTGAGGTGGACAGTCCCCTAAGGAGAGGACGGGATTTTTGAGAGGCATAGTGGAACTGATGCATCACAGAGCTCGGAGGATGAGGGGGATGAGGGGGATGAGGAAGAAGGTGGGGCAAGTTCCTCTGATGGTGTAGGAGAGTAGTGCCCATTCCGGCTATGACAGTTAGAACACACTTGTATAGACGTGGCTTGCCACAAAATTTGCAATAAAATGTTGCATTTCAAGTCCACTGGTGCCACATTCCAACTTCACATGACCCTATTTCCGTGCCTCCTAACCCTATTTCCGTGGACTCACAATGGTCTGCTCATGCTTTTTTTTTTTCCGCTCATGCTCATGCCGCTCATGAAATAGCAGCCCCCTTTAATTTGCCTTCATCAAACTGTTCCTTCCTCTTCATTTGAATTCTGGTCATGTTATCAGCTGCATCAGCACGTACTTCTTCCACATGGTATAATTCATGTTTCCTGACCTTAATTGAATCTTCCAATTCCATTCTCTTTTCCCATTCCGTTCTCATGGTAGGTAACAAGAATTCCACTGGAAGTAAAGCTTCCATACCATAAACTAATTGGAATGGTGTATACTTAGTGGTGACTTTATATGAAGTCCTGTATGACCACAAAGCTGTTAGCAGCTTTGTATCCCAATCCGTTCTGTTTGCATTGACTATCCTAGCCAAGATAGTACATAGTATTTTGTTGGTAGCCTCCGTCTGCCCATTACCCTGTGGGTAATACGTTGTACTCTTCCTATGCACAATCATGAACTCTTTAGTCAATAGTTCAATGGTCTCATTAATGAAGTGACTTCCCTGGTCACTGATAAATTCCAAGGGACAGCCAAATTGTATAAGTATGTTCTCATACAGGAACCTTGCTGTGGACTTGGCTGTGTTGTCCCTCAGAGCTTAAGCTTCCACCCACTTCGTAGTATAATCAGTGGCTGTGAATATATACTTGTTCTGTGTATTCTTGGCTGGTGGGTTAATTGGTCCAACAAAGTTTAGTACCCATTTCTGAAATGGTTCAGTAGGCATTGTAGGATGCAAAGCCATCTTCCCAGATCTCTACAAAGGTCCTAGCCTCTGACATTCATCACAACTCTGACAATACTTGTGTACATCTTTGAACAAAGTAGGCCACCAGTAACCTGCACGTAGTATCTTCCTACTGGTAGTCTCTTCTCCAAAATGTCCTCCAGCCACTCCTTTATGAACTTCCTCCAAAACTTTATTTACTTCATGGTGGTACAAGCATCGTTTAAGTACTCCATCTGGTCCTAGCTTATACATTCTGCCCCCTACCATAGTATAAGGTAAAGCCTTGATAGCGATTCTCTTCCTCTGCTCCTTACCATAACTAGGTGGGCACTGACCATGAGTAAGGTAGTATCTGATTGGCCACTGCCAATCTAACCATTCATCTGCACTTCCTTGCACCTCCATTACAAATAAACTCGCATCAGGTAATTGATCGTCTACACCTGTGGCGGCCTCTCCTGTTGTTAGTCGTGACAAGTGATCTGCCACAAGATGCAAATGGCTAGGCTTGTAAACAACTTCGAACTCAAACTCGTGCAAGATTATTAACCACCTCGCTATCCTTCCACTTATCAAAGGTTTGTTCACCAGATATATCAGAGCCTGGTGATCCACATAAAACATAAACTTTCTTCCCAATAGGTAATGCTTGAATTTCTTGACTGCATAAATCATTGCCAGTGCTTCTCTTTCAGTTGTGCTATAGTTCCTTTCAGCACTGTTCATCAACCTGCTAGCATAGTACACAGGTGAATCTATATTTCCTGTAACATTTTGGGCTAACACCGCTCTCAACGCTTCTCTTGAGGCATCATAGTGAACATGAAATACTACTGTGAGGGTTAATCAGCACAGGTGTAGTTGTTACTGACAATGTAAGTTCCTCAAAAGCCTGTTGACATTCAGCTGTCCATGCAAACACTGCATCTTTCTTCATAAGCTTGCTCAATGGTGCTGCTATCTGTGCATACCTTTTGACAAATCTTCTGTAATAACTGGTTTGTCCAAGGAATCTCCTTAGATTCTTAACATTTATTGGTGGTGGTGAGGCTTTAATGGCCTCTGTCTTCCTGGGATCCACAAGAAGTCCCCTCTTACACACAATGTGTCCCAGGAGCACCCTTGAGTTCACACAAAAAGTACACTTCTCTGGATTCAGGCCCAGACCTCTCATCCTGCATCTGGCCAGACATAACTCCAATTTATGCAAGTGCTCATTCTTAGAGCTGTACACACTGAAATCATCCAAGAACACCTGCATGAAATCATCCAGATACTCATGAAAAGATTCACTTGTCACTCTCTGAAAGGTTGCTGGTGCATTACAAAGTCCAAAGGGCATGACTTTGTATGCATAAGCACCCCAGTCTGTGATGAAAGCCGTCTTTCCCTGGTCTTCTTCTGCCACTTACACTTGATTATAACCACTGAAGCCATCCATGAATGAGTACATCTCATGGCCTGCCACAGTGTCGAATACCGCTTCTGTGAATGGCAAAGGGAAAGGATCTTTCTTCGTGCAAGCATTCAACTTCTTATAGTTCACACAAACTCTCAGTTTACCATTCTTCTTGGGAACTATCATAATGGGTGACAACCAAGTTGTATACTCTATCGGGTATATAAACTTAGCCTCAGCCAACTTCTTGATCTCTTCTCCAACCTTCTGTGCATAGTTGGGATTCATTCTGTACCTTGCTTGTTTGATTGCTACTGACCCTGGTTCCAAATTCAATCTTATGCTAACAGATCTCAGGTGGTATCCCTTTTAGATCCTCGTAGCTCCAAGCAAATACATCTCTGTATTTGATGAACAAACTCTTAGCTTCCTCAAAGAATTCTGGCTCCAAATCAGCCCCTACCTTCACCATCCTCGGTTCCTCTTCAGTTCCTACATTCACTTCTCTCACCTGCTCATCAGCTGTGATTGTCCAACCAATCACCACTTCATCCTGTAAACTCACAGTGGCTGGTTCCTCTAGGATTTCGATTTCTCCTTCTCTTTCTTCATAAAAATGTGGTGGATAACTGCTTATTTCACCTTCAAATGGTGTTGCTGTCACTACACCACAACAGATACCTTTTAAACAACTTAGGCCTTCCAGCTGCATCTCTGCAACCTGCTCCCACTCTGGGTGTGCAGCGAACAGGGTAGCTTCCCACTCCTCATCAAGTCCTCCCCTCCAGTCATACTCCCTGACCCCTCGAGGTCTTCTCGTAGCAGGTAATCTACTAGATTTCTTAGTGGTAATTTGTATCTTGTGCATCCCATTATGCACAGTTAGTAACTGGGAATTCCAGTCATGGAATACCTTGGCCTGTTTCAGCCACGGACGTCCCAACAATAAGGAGTAAGCTTCCATGACTTCATCCATTTTCAACACAGTTACTGTGATCATAAAGATCATCTTTTGAATCTGTATCTTAACTCCTCTTATCAATCCCAATGGCTGTACACTTCTTTGATCTGCCATTGTTACTGTAAATGGGGCTGGTTTCATGTTACTTAGACCAAGCTTCTGCCTTAATTGGTCTGTCATGATATTCACTCCAGAGCCTCCATCTATCAGTACATCAGTTAGTTCTGTGCTTCCAATTCTCAATTGGATTACTGGCATAGAATCATCAAAGTCCATGACTGTTTCTCGCCCTTCCGGCTTCACATTATAACTGGTCACCTTGCTGTTCAGGTTTGTGTTTCCTGTCTCCTGGGCAATTCGATTGATTGCTTGATACAGCCTGTGTCTACAATAAGGTGCCACAACCAATAGCTGTCCAATGGTAATCTCCGCTTTGGTCTGGCATATTACTTCAGCCAAAGTCCCTTCATTACTCTGCATGTCTGCAGCTTCTTTCTTCCTTTCCTCTTCACTCACTTCTTCTTCTCCATCAAAATCTGAGGAATCTGCCATAGGAATATCAGTACTCTTCTGCATTTCCCTTATGGTATCTGCCACTTCTTTGTGCAGTTCTTTCTCATCTCTCCAAGCCTCATCATCCTCAGGCACATCACTGCCATCTTCATTATCATCATCTTCCTCAACTACTGGAGGTATTAGTTTGGCTTTGCTTCTTGTTACTATCATTGTACTTACTTCTGGTACAACACATAGCCTAACCATATGAGCTGCCACCACTGGCCCCTCATTCACAGGAGCTCTCATCTCATGCTGGTCCTTGAGGACCTGTTGTAGTTGTGGTGGATCTTCCACCCAGTGGTGGCCCCAGAGCACTCCCTGCTACTGGCCCCACGATATTCACAGTATTCCCAGCTCCAATTGCACTACTTCCCACACTCCCTGTCCCCCCAGAGCCAGATCCAGGCTGCCCGCCTGATCCCCCTGAGCCGACACCTTCGTTGGCCTGTGATCCAAGTGCTCCACTTGATCTAGGTCCAACGGATTGGGTTGTCCTAGTTGTAGTCTCCACCTCAGCTGTTGGGTCTACTTCTTCATACTCTTCATCTTCCAATTTCTTCTCTCTATTTTCATCCTCCAAGTTATGCCCTTGGGTTTCTTCTTCACTCATGTAACTCAACTGTAATGGTGTTGGAGAGTCTGAACTCTCCGTTGGCTCTGCCACATCCTCTCCTCCTTCTTCACCTTCTGTTTCAGAAACTGGAGTTCCTGCTTTTGGTGTTCCATGCCAACTCTTATCAAAGATTTCTGTCAAATCTTTTATCCATGGATGTACCTCAGATCTTTCACCTTGTGATTGATCTTCTTCCCGTACCAATTCCCTTAATCTTTCTTGCAAAGAAAAAGAAGGAGTGGCATCCAACTCTAGTTCTTCCGGTATGGGTGATGTACTCTCTGATCTTAATGGTGTGAGAGGTCCAGATGATTCCCCTATGTCTATTCCTCTCTCCCAAAGATATGGATAATTAGCTTTCAGATAACTTTCTCTTTTTGCTGAATATCTCTGGAGTCTAGCTTCTCTTTCATCACTCATGTCCCTTGTCTGCTCAACTGAGCATCCGGCTCAGCAACAACCTCCCGAATAGGAGAGCTGGCTGAGCCGGCCCCTGGCGCATCCAAGATGTTGACAAGAGGGGGGGTACTGGCCTCAGGGGGCAAACGAGCCCTCCGGTTGCGGCTGTCGACAGGGCTGGTTAGCCGTGAGACACCCTGGTGCGTCACACGTGCCGGCAGAGCAAACGGATTGTCCGCCCCTTTTTTTGGGGCAGGGGCTTCTTCTCTTTCCCCATAAGCTGGCACATGTCATGCAAACCCACAAGTTGGCCTCATTAGGAACATTCCAGATCAAAAACAAAAAAAACCAAGCATGTCGGGGGCTGAGAGCAGCAAGTGCTCGGGGTCTCGAGAGGGGGCAACAAAGAGAAAAGAAAAAGGTGGTGGGGGGGAGTGACTGAGCACCAGCAGCAGTTGCTGAGCACCACGGGCTCAGTCACTCCCCCCCCCCCCCCCATTTTTTATTTTTTTGGTTTCCCTCTCTCTCCCTCTCTCTCCCTCTGGACACTGGGCTTATGGAATTATTGTCCTGACTTCCATCCTTGAGGAAATTGAAAAAAATTGCAAAATTGGGTTGCAGGGAATTTTGGATGTTTTTAATCCAAAATAATTTTCTTAATTTTTATTTATTTTTAGTGAAATATTTCTTCACTAAAAAACCTCTGAGCTGCAAAACTCCCGTCAGTTTCTACTTTTTCAATCCAACCTGGATGAAAAAATGACTTCATTTGACAGGACCTAAATACAGGGCAAGACATGTTTAAAACAAACCGCCCCATGTTTTTCTAACCTAGATGAAACACGGACTACATCCGTTGAGTGCAAGACAGGATGAAAGCACGATGTCTTTCATCTTCCACGAATGAGAAACGGACAACGTCCGTCGGGCGGACAGACTGGCGGATGTTTTTCATCCTGAGAAGGATGAATGACGGGCCAGACAGGGGAAAACCCAGCGCAACCCTAATGTCTTTCTTTTTGCGCTGCAAGAGCGCGCGCGATGGCGGGTTGTGAGGAGCGATGGTGCTCGTGCTGCAAATACCTTGAGCTGCCAATCCTTGAGTGTTTATGGCTCCTGTGAGCGACGCCTGGGCGGGCTCTTTAAGGCGGTGGCGGTAGGGAAGATTCCCTGTCTCAGTTGTCTGTTTTTTTTTTGTTGCACAAGGGAACCGCGGCAGTGATGGCGGAGGCACCACCTGCATGCCTATGATGTTTCCCTAGGAGCCCTCCTCTGGATCTTTGATGAATGGCGGCACAAGGAAGTCTCTCTCCCTCCCTTTATAAACCCTATCTTTTGAGACCAAGCTCTTTTTTTCTTGTGCTTGGCAAGACCTTGCTTTGGTTAAGGTAGCAGTGTTGTGGTGTTGGCGGAGTCCTCCCTGCACGGTTAGGCTTGTGGAGAGATGGCGACTCTCCCCCAAACAGTAAAAAAGGTTTTTTTTCTGTTGGTTTTGCTTCCTTGCTTGCTTTGGCATTCTCTGTGCTTAGATTGAAGTGTATTTGACCTCGATAGCAAGTGTGGAAGCCTGCTACTCACCTCGTGCATCCTCACTAACTCACAATGCGTTGTGGTTGTTTTTGGGACGGGCACAGGTGAGGGCTTCCACTTAATATTTTGATGTCTAGGTGCTGCTGGATGCCAAGTGGGATTGCAGAGCAGGGGAAGGAATCGCTTGCCAGGGATTCATCCTAAAATGTTAAAAAACTAAACTACTCTATGGTTTTTCTTGATCCTGCCTCTTTCCTTCCTTGATTTTTGAAGAACAAGTGTAATACTTTCTACGATGGGCTAGTTTGGCCCAGCCAGTGGAAAACCTCTGTTATGTTGTGACAGCCGGGTTTATGATGGCTTGTGTGAGAGACACACATCTGTTTTCCAGGCCCTAGTTTGCTTTGCTTACCTTATGGTAGTTGGAAACAAATTGAGAGGCTGCAAGGAACTGTTTGCTGCAGCTACTCGGGTACCTCTGTTGGTAAAAGGCCCCTGTTATGTTCCAACCCAGATGGCTTTGTTAGCTAGATGCTTAGGCCAGGGTATGGCGAAGTTTCTGCCTGTGGCTATTCGGTTGACACTGAAATATGGCAGTAATATAAATTGTAACTGGTTTTTGAGGCAGCCAGGGTGGTCAAGTGGAAATACCCCATGGACATGGTGTAATGACATGGTCAAATGTGGAATGATGTGAAGGGTGTACTGACAGTATCATATACTGTCACAGGATGTGTATGCAGTCCTTTATATTTACCTTGTTGTGTCATGAGCTTTGATTTTCAGCTGTAGCAAGAAATAAAGATATAGGGGTGTTCTGGAAAACTTACCAGACATATCCACATCCCCTCTGGGGGCAAGCTGTACTGCACACCAGTCTAAACAAATACTGGCAAGGCAAGGTATTTAAATTTGTGATATCCAAGTGTTCCTTTCTTTTTTAAGAAAACCCTCCATGACACCCATGGGGTTTTAGTAAGTATGCTTGGATTACAACTTGCAGACAGTAAATCTGTATGACTATGTGACCTGCACCACATCAAGGCCAAAATATGGCCAAGTACCCGCCATCCCACCCAAACCTCTGTAAGTGTATCATGATCTTGACTAGTGGTCAATCAGCATCAGTGGCACACTCTCTGGATTATGAATAATACTGACATGAACACATTACTGTGCATGGTCTCCGTAGCCTAGTGTGGCTTGGTTAATGAATTGGTCTCTCTTACCGTCGTAACACATAATTATAAGGTATATGTAATATTGATGCTTGCAGGGGACCCACTTCCCCTCATGCCGAGAGCGCCCTCACGCATCGTTACAAAATCCGGACAGGTGCACGCAGGGAAATTCCCCACGGTAACCTGATATTCTTTGCCATGAAGAACTGAGCCAGTAGACAACACTGTGTAAATCCGTCCATACCCCGGGGCCGGGACTTCGGTGATACGAGTCACCTGAGCCTGCAAAATTCTAGCCGATTCCATCTTGCAGTCGTGATCTGTACCCGAAGTGACACGACGCACTGTTTTTCCATCTCTATTTGTTGGGTAGGAGTCGGCACCAGGTGGAGGCATTGCCGGAGCATGTGGCACATCAGTGCCCAGAGTGCATGAGGGCACCACCCGGGACCATGCAAGACGGAACCCTCCCTCCTCCAGCATGCTTATCTCGGCTGATGACAACGACGTCCCTAGTTTCTCAGGCCAAATTACGGGTGAAGGGGGCTTCATTATCACCGAAGGACAAACTGTTCCCTTGACACATCGTGCTATATCGTCTGGGCAGAACCAGAACTTCCAGTCCTTTGACTCCCCACTGTGATAAGGTCGGAACAACCCTGTGAATGTTGGAGATGGAGTCCCCCTGGAGCCTTTGCATATTTTTGATTTGCATTTCTTGAAAGAGGGGGTCCGAATTGCCATGCAAGCCACTCTAGATCCTGGTGGGGTGCGTTCTATATGCCACTCACTGTCAATGCAATCAGATTCATGCACCGAGGACATCATCTCCTCCAATGGGATTCATGCTGCTGTGCTTGCATGATTTGCACCTGCTCCACTGGAAGAGGACCCACCTGGGAAGGGGCGGGCACATGACTTAGTATGCACCGGAGACACCTTTGGTACTGAGAAATTGAACCTGTCGGGGCGGTGGGAATCTCCATCCGACCCTGGAGGAGTGTTCAATTTCCTTTTGCATGATCCAAATGTTTCCTCACCTTCCAAATGGGGGACCCTGGATTGCAAAGGGGAGCCTTCAGTGCACCTGTTCAGAGCTCTCGCCATCTTTGAAGGGTCTCCGGACTTGCTTGCAGCCCTTAGCATCAACAATGTCGTATCAGGGCCCTTGCCTCCGCCCCATCCCATCAGAAAAATTCCGGTATCTGGTTTGTTGTGTAAGTGCCCGCACCATGTCATCTACAGTGGCAACATACAAGTCACGTCCTGCTTTGGTAGACTGCTGCATCCAGGCGTTGTGAACAGTCTCTCCCAAATTACATGAAGGCATGTCGGCCAAGTCCTCCAAGGACATGTCCTGAAGGAGGCAATGCACGCAAATGTGAGGAACGAAAGGAAATGGCAGAGGTTCTGCAAGTGACAATCCAACAACCCCAAAGGAATTGGAACATGCACGATGCAAAGTGAAATTTGTGTTTCTGGGATTGAAGAGGCTTACCGTCGTCATGAAAGCTCCCCACTGTCTGTACTTGAAGTGCTAGAAAACCAACCAGTCCTCCAACTCCTTCAGCTGGATCCCAGTAGCAGCACCAGAGGAGAACCACCAAGCCCGGATTGCTTGGTAAGTGCTCTCAGCTTCTCCCATTGAGGTGGCATTTTTGTACTTGAGGCAGAGCCTTCTATGCTCCAACTGAAGGTCAGGTCGAATGCAGCGCTTTGTATGACGTGCCAGAGATTGACTCCAATGGAAGAGGCATGTGCGCTCCCTATTTTCCATTGGCACTTTAGGATCCCCCCATCTAAAGACTCGCCGCACTGCATTGAAATTTGCTTGTGCACTATCAGCCATGAACCCCGCAAAATTTGTGTTTTGCATTCCATTGCATTGCATGACTGAACACCGTGTCCTTTGTACGGCGTGGAAGGATGCACCCACATTTGATGACGGGGAGGTTAAGTTTGCTATCATCGAGGCTTGGTGGAACACGTCAGGTGCAGTGGAGACAACCAATCTGGGAGCCTTGCACAGCTGGTTGGGGTGGTGGCATTTCCGATATCGACAGTTCGGACAATACATGCGGGAGGTATGATGTTGTCATTTTCGTGCAATTGTCTTTCTATTATGGACCTTTCCATTGGTCCCTCACCATTGTTTGTGTCCTTGTAGGAGCGGTGCTTGGATTCCGACACGGACATGCCGAACACGAATATGGCAGAATCAGTCCACTCCTCCTGGCGAGCGTCTTCTGCCGCACATCTGGTGGACGTAGTGATGGCCACAACAGAGGACATCGACAGAGCAATCATGCAGCAAGCCACGTACTACAAGTTCCTGAGCGGGAAACAATGGGGCTTTGGGCCGGACAGGGAGGAATTGTTGGTACGAATAGCTTCGAGGTCGAAGAATCCACTGAAATGGGCGACATCATTGCGAGAGAAGATCAAAGGGACGCCTCTGCACCGCAGAGGTGAACACCTAGAGGGGGACGTCTGTACTCGCTCTGTGAGGCGGAGGATTGAAGAGGAACCCGGGTGCAAAGAGGATTCCTTGAGATCCGACAGGAACATTCGGACAGCACCTCGAGGTCCCGTCATGTTGCCGCACAATGTGTCTTCCAGCAGTGGAAGCCCAAGAAATTCCAGATCGTCATCGCCTTCAAGCGGGGATTCCGTGCGAGAAATTCCCACCGCTCGCTTGCCCCAGATTCCGCCGCTATTATGCAGTATGGCCAAGCCATTGTGGAGACAACTGTGTCTGCGTCACAGTGGAGAATTGCTCGCACAAAGCCGTCGTTTTGAGGCAGGTGTTTTGCAATTCGAGTGGATACACGGCAACATTGTTTAGAGATGATAAGGAGGAATCCAGATGGGGCTGTCCCTGCTCCTACTTTTACAGGAAGATTTGTCCATGCAAAGTTTGCGGAGGCGACAACCACTCAGTTCTGGTTTTGCAGGCACGACATTATGACTTGCGTGTATGGAAAGCCCAAGTACGGCATACAAACAATGCCAGAGGCTCCCCCGGTGTGGCCGGTGAAACCAGGCTGCGATCTGAGTCAGGTTGAGGCCGACGCCCTTACTGCCGCAGGATTTTGGATGGTGTAGCACACTGATGTCCCCAGACAACCATTTCCGCTTCCACAGCCTCCACCACCGACCCCTGTGAGAGCAAGAACAATGGGACGCGACAGCTCTAAGCATCCTACACACCATTGGGGGAAACCGAAGAGGCGGCGACCTCCCTCAAAAGTGAACGAGACAAGGTTGGGGAATGCACTTCGGATGAACTGTACAATCCAGAGCTCGACAGAAGTGCCCCCACCAGGCTTTGGGCGTGTGTATCAGATGGCCACGACAGGCTCAGCTGTTCGCAATGAGGTGTACACCATCACCATTTCAGAATTACCCACCTGCAATTGCACCGACTTCTAGATCATGGCGAACAAGGGGGCATCATACTGCCCTTGCAAGCATCTGTACTACGTGTACCTAAAGAGACTCCGGTGTAATTCCACAACTCATCACTTCATACATGCACTAGGGTTGAGCTCCCAAGAGGTGCACACTCTTCTGAATATGGATCCAAGGGACCAGTGAGCTTGGCTTGCGGTCCCAACACAATGGTACGCCCATCCTTTTCGGATAGTAGAACTGTACTGCTGCAAATAGCTCTGACTCTGGCCACAGAAAGGTCCGACTTATGTCTTGCCTACCAGTAACTTGTTTTGCTCGAACTAAGATAATACTATGTCATTCACTTGTGTTTCCACGTGCATGTATTTTTGTGTGTAAGAGGGTTCTTGTTTTTCTGCTCTCCCAAACTTTGCTTTCCTCATTCGACCCCCGACAAGGAAATGCGGCGCCGCATTTCCAAGTAACGTCGTAGGTACTGGTAGATGCAGCCTTCGCCAACACCAAACCGCCCAGAAATTTTGCATGTGCGAACCCTAATGCGGCACCGCATTTCCCAGTTGAGTCGCAAACCTTTCCCATCGAATACCCGAAGATGACAGAATTGTGAAGTACTGCAGACTCTATTGGTGCAGACTCTATTGGTTCAATCGCGGCAAAAGGGTCAGGTTCATTCCAATGTTAAGGCATGTAAAACCGCGGAATACTCTATACAGGTACTGGATTTCTCGTTGCACGGTCACTCATTTCCATGAGCGGATCTAAAAAACCATGAGCGGACTTGTTACTGACGACATATCTTCGCCGCATTACAGGATCTGGAACTTCCAAAAACGGCAAGGTCAAATTAAAAAAACTATTATTTTAGTACTTGTTTAATCTGCCGCATTTCCAAATTTGAAGGAGTCCGCTCATGAAATTTGCGTGTCTTAGACTTCGGCTCACCGCTCATGCGGCTCATGCGACTCATGGCTCATGGCTCATGGTTTCTGCTCATGAAATAGTAAACCTCCAGAGGGGGTAAAATCCTGCTCAGCATTGGAGGACGATTTCTGGGTAGAAGGGGCCTGTTCGTCTTCAGGGTTAGCCAGACGTAGTGCAGCCTCAATCTTTTCTCCTTTAAGACCACATTCCGAGAGTTCTTTGGTATCCTCTTCAAGGATAGTAGGCATACGTTCATGATAGTCAATCAGCCTGATCATGTACTTGCCATTTTTATTTGCAGATAGGGACAGCTTAACCCAGTCCTCTAGGGCCAAAGTCTCAAGCAACAAGATTGGATTGTCATCACCTGAATCAATAGCTGCTGAGTCCAATGCTTGCACTTTAGCATGGAAGTCCGTTGGCTTTGTTTGTGCCAACACAGCCTGAATAGCAGGGATTGGAGGGGGTAGCGGTGGCTGATATCCCATGGCCTGCAGCTCAGCAATCCATTCCAGAGTCTGTTTGGTGGAACTCTGCACATAAACTGGAAATTTAGCCCGGTGACCAAGGGATAGTGTATGCAGAAACCACTAAGCATACTGGACAGTAAGAGAGGGAAGATACTTTTTGTCATGTCAAGACAAAGACAGGACCCCTAGGGTCGTTGTCATGAAAGAATAAATAGACATATCAGCCACTTAACAGTGGCACCATCCATCAATCATCGAGCTTAGAAAATCCAGAATTGCATCCATGCACAGTAATGTGTTCATGTCAGTATTATTCATAATCCAGAGAGTATGCCACTGATGCTGATTGACCACCAGTCAAGATCATGATACACTAACAGAGGTCTGGGTGGGATGGCGGGTACTTGGCCATATTTTGGCCTTGATGTGGTGCAGGTCACATAGTCATACAGATTTACTGTCTGCAAGCTGTAATCCAAGCATACTTACTAAAACCCCATGGGTGTCATGGAGGGTTTTCTTAGAAAAGAAAGGAACACTTGGATATCACAGGTTTAAATACCTTGCCTTGCCAGTATTTGTTTTAGACTGGTGTGCAGTACAGCTTGCCCCCACAGGGGATGTGGATATGTCTGGTAAGTTTTCCAGAACACCCCTATACCTTTATTTCTTGCTAAAGCTCATGACACATCAAAGTAAATATAAAGGACTGCATACACATCCTGTGACAGTATATGATACTGTCAGTACACCCTTCACATCATTCCACATTTGACCATTTTCATTACACCACGTCCAGGGGGTATTTCCACTTGACCACCCTGGCTGCCTCAAAAACCAGTTACCATTTATATTACTGCCATATTTCAGTGTCAGCCGAATAGCCACAAGGAGAAACTTCACCATACCCTGGCCTAAGCATCTAGCTAACAAAGCCATCTGGGTTGGAACATAACAGGGGCCTTTTACCAACAGAGGTACCTGAGTAGCTGCAGCAAACAGTTCCTTGCAGCCTCTCAATTTGTTTCCAACTACCATAAGGTAAGCAAAGCAAACTAGGGCCTGGAAAATAGATGTGTGTCTCTCACACAAGCCATCATAAACCCGGCTGTCACAACATAACAGAGGTTTTCCACTAGCTGGGCCGAACTAGCCCATCGTAGAAAGTATTACACTTGTTCTTCAAAAATCAAGGAAGGAAAGAGGCAGGATCAAGAAAAACCATAGAGTAGTTTAGTTTTTCAACATTTTAGGATGAGTCCCTGGCAAACGATTCCTTCCCCTGCTCTGCAATCCACTTGGCATCCAGCAGCACCTAGACATCAGAATATTAAGTGGAAGCCCTCACCTGTGCCGTCCCAAAAACAACCACAACGCATTGTGAGTTAGTGAGGATGTACGAGGTGAGTAGTAGGCTTCTGTTAGAGGGATGCTTGGGACTTAGATGCTTTTACGGGTTCTGTGGGGTACCCTTAATTTTTGCGTAGACTGAGACCAACATGAGCCTTAGGGGTGGCAGCAGCAGGCTTTAGGGGGGGGGGGGGGTGACACAGCCCGACACAGCCACACAGCCAGTCACAGCCTGCCACAGCTTCGCACAGCCAGTCACAGCCAACACAACCCGACACAGCCTGCCCACAGCTTCGCACAGCCAGTCACAGCCAACACAGCCCGACACAGCCCGCCACAGCTTCGCACAGCCTACAGAGCCAGTCACAGGCCGACACAGCCTTACACAGCCAGTCACAGCTCGGCACAGCTTGACACAGTCTGTCACAGTACATAGGGAACAGTTATCATTGGCAGGGAACGACTGTGAGAGATGACGGTTAATTAGTTAGGTGGTTAGAACAGCTTGCGGGCAGATAAGAAGAGCGGCAACGAAAAGAAGGACACTACACGGGGGGGGGGGGGGGGGGGCGCTTCTGGGTCACGGAGGAGAGGAGATCAAGAACGAGAGCACGAAGAAGGAAGGGAGATGAACAGTAGATGCTTATTTCATGCAGAGCTGTAGTGATACTGTAGGGCGGATTAGAGTCACTTTGACATTGGCCTAGTACCTGATAAATCGTAATCTGATACTTATTCGATACAAGCACACTGTGTAGAGAGACATGACTGAAGCTGTGAAATGAATGCATGATTAACTAGAACTAAAAAGATACTGAAGCAATCTGATGCTTCAGTATCAGATAAGGTAAATTGATAACATGAAGGCAAGAAGGAATACGAATGGGAAGCACAACCATGATTCACTAGCTGCAGGTCATGACTGATTGTACTGAGCGGGCTGAGTGGTTAGAGATATCCAACTCTTCTATCTTGGAGTTTCCACCTCGGATAGCGAAGGGACGGTGGAATAAAAGCCGCTCGACATTTGGCGACCATACTAAGGATCTGGGTCATGAACAACCAAATGTGACAGGCATTTGGTGGGATCATGGTGGTTGGAGAATTAAAGAATTTGAAGTTAATCAAATTCCCTGTGAAATTGAGAAGGAAAGATTGTCCAAACGATTCTTTCAGAGGTTCTTGGAATTGCCAGACGGTTGTAAAGAAAACATTCTTAAAAGAGTGCATGATGCTGACCCTGAGTGGGGTCTGGAGAAAGGAGTGATAAAGATTTATCAGGTGGCCTGTAGAGGAAGATCACGTCGGTTACCAACACTGGTTTATGTGATAGCATTGCTATCCATTAAGCGAGTAGAGTTTGAAGGCTGGGAGGAAAGGAAGGTGAATGTTTATACTCATATGCATGAAGAGCTTGTACTGGTAAAGAATTGGATTCCAAAGGATATTCTGTGGATCAAACTCACACCAAGAACAGCTTTCCAGACTTGTTTGCCATATGGTTATATGGTAACGGAGACTTCTAGTATAGCCAAGGGTGCATTGAAGCTTGAAAGAAACCCAGGCAAGAGATACTACAGAAGAGAGTTTTGGTTACGGCCACCAAGACGGGTGAAATGTACCTTGGCAAGCACATCACCTGTTCGGGGGCCCGGTATGGGCACCTTTTGGATGTCACCCCCATAGCGACCCCTTCCTCTGCAGCAAAGGCTGCACTTGCCAAGGCCCAACGTCAGGTTCAAGGGCCTTTGAAAGCCTCCATTGCCAGCCCATTGTTGTCGATGAGGGAGGAGGAGACGAGGAGGGCCAATGAAGTGGCCAAGATAGCGAAGCGCCTCGAAGAAGTCAAGCCGGGTGAGGGCTTCTACCCTGATACGCATTTGGGGGGGGGAGAGGAGGAGGTATGGGCCGGTTCGGAGCAGCCTAGCCGATCAGCGACACCGCCCCCTAAGCCTGAGTGGTCAGCAAAGAAGGGCCTGGACTACGGGGCGCTGCCGCCGGCTATGCTCCACATCTGCAATCTACTTCCAGTGGCGCTCCGGGAGGGGATAGAGCGGGCACATCCGGCAACGGGGACCCCTCCCACATCGGTGACACCAGGGGCAAGTCGACAAGCTTGCAAAGGTACACTGTCGCACCTTGTTCCATGATTTATCCTTTCCTTTGCATGCATGATTTTCTTTGTTGTTTGTTTCTTTTTTTTGAATTTGGAGGGGCTATTTGTCTTCAAGAGGCAGCAACATGGCTGGCCTCATTGGTGCAGTCCAGTGGGGTTGCCAATGAGGGAGAGCACGTGGTGTTCATGAAGGACCCGAACACCAAAGGTAAGAAGAAGAGGCCTCGATCTCCCGAGATCCCTTTTACCATCAATGAAGGGGCTGCCGAGGAGAGAGAGAGAAGGGAGAGGGAGAAGGAGAGAGAGGAAGTAGCGAGGAAGGGAAGGAGATGGTCGTGGAGAAGGGGAAGGAAAAGAAGAAGAAGAAAAAGAAGTCCCATGGAGAGGAAGGGGTGAGTGTGCATGCGGGGGAGGGCAGTGGGGTAACAAAGGAGCAGGGGAAGGAGGCTACAAAGAAGGGAGAGGGTGGCCTTGGCAATACATGACGTGGAGTTGGCAAAGATCGTGGTGCCACCGGTGGAGGTGAATCGCCATGGTGACCCCTGCGGTGCGTTCTGGGAGGCTATGAAGAAGCCAGCCTTCGAACTCGCATTGAGGTGGTTCCCTTTGCACATCGAGTGGGCTGATCAGCACTTTGGCGCGAAGCGGGCGTATGCCCGTGAGTTAGACCGCCGGTTTCCGGGCAATTGGAGTGACACAAGGGTGATGGAGATGGTGGGGCGAAACTTGAAGGACAGGAGGTACCGTGCCAGACAGATCATTCGGAGGGCAATGGAAAATGGGGCCATACCCAAACCACCTTATGGAATTACACATGTTGGCAAATCCTGAATCATGTCACCTTCCATTTGTCGCATGTGCATTAATGAGGTGGATTCGATGCAACGTATGTGTGTAATTCACTAATTGTTGGGGGGGGGGGGGGGGGGGGTTGCATAGGTATCGTGGGATGCACTCATTGCGGGAGAAGACTGATGCCGCAAACAAGGCCAAATTTGACCGGGCACGCAAAGCAACAACAGTCCGCCTTGACAAGCACAAATCCACACACAAGTGGGGCGCCGGCGGATCCAAGGATTTTATCTTGCGATTTGTCAGTCGTACTTCCCTATGGATTTTGTTATGTCTTCTTTCTGGCTCCATCATCGCGAAGAACTGACTTTAATTTGTGGCATGTGTAGCAACGCGCATTTGAGAGAAGCCATCTCCGGTAGAGTACAACTACGCCAAGGAGCATGGTTGGCAATCCCTCATGAAGAACATGGCCAACACAGAGGGGATGAGTGCACTACAGGGCACTAGTATGGATGAGGTCGAGGGTCATGCCCGGGGATTGGATGAGAGCTCTGTGGGACTTAGGGGAACGCCGCCTCATTTACGTGCTCTTGCAAAGGACGCGGAGTCATCAGGCTCATCGGATAGCTCTGAGTCCTCCACTGAGGATGAGGATGAGGATGACTAGTCCTAGTCCATGTAGGTCCCAGGGTCAGTCTATTGAACCCTTGTGAGTTTTTCAGCTCATTTCTTGTAAATATATTTCCATCTTTCCATCTTCCATCCTCACCCTCGATTCATGCTTGCTCAATTGTGTACCTCTAACTCAGAGAAATGGAACTGTAAGTTCTCCCATCCCCAAATACAAAACCAGGAAAAAAACAAAAACCACCCCCAATTCACCCCCAAAATGAACCCCCAACCCCCCCCACCAGGCTGCCCTCGCGACTGCAGCACGTCGCCAATGGCGACGTGTTTTTTGGGCGGGGGTCGCACGCAACGACGGTCGGGCGTCGCAAACCCCATTTGCCGGCGGCAACGCCCGACACCCCCTGCGACGTGTTCTTTAGTTCAGGGGTCGCAAGCCGTGACGCCTTGGCGTTGCGGAGACCGCCACCCTGCCTACGCCACGTTTTTTTTTTAATTAAATTTAAACAAAAGCGACGTCGGCGCGACGCAACAACCCACGCCCGGAGACCGACTCTTGCTGTTTTGTGCCACGCCCAATAGTCGTTTGTAGCGACGCACGGGCGTTGCTTGGCGTACCACCCCGGCTGACTCCCGAGCAGGTTTAAAATTAAAAAAAAAGGTGCGACGCCGCGCCGGCGCCCCCACCAACGCCGTCGGCTGGAGGGCCGCAATGGCGCGACGTCGCTCGAAGAGGCTCCTGCCATCGGCGCGGACGGCCTGAAAAACCGACACCCGGTAGTCGCGGGAGTTGGGCAGGGGCTCGCGACCCCCATAACGTCGCAAATTCTGCGCCTCCCGTGTGCCTGGAAATGGCGTTTTCCCGACGCTGCGGCGTGGCGCGGGCGTCGCAAAGGCCCCCCTTTTCCTGTAGTGCCTGCCTTCATCTAGACAATTTTGGAGGCATGCACTGACCTGGAGGGCAGAGTGCTGAACCTCATCTGTGGAACAGGTATGCAGATTTTTGTACTATGCTATTTTGTGAATTCTCATTCTGTTCAAATTCGCCATGTGTGAAGGGCCATTTTTCAATGAGTGGATGGCATTGTAACAGGTGCCTCAATGTGGGCTGGGCGATTTTCCGACCGACACCTCTTCGCCTACGAGGAGGACACATCCGTCTGGGGATCCCATCTGGAAGGGCTTCAACGAAAATGTGAAGGCTCCCATCGAAGCCAAAGATTCCTCGGATTTGTCGGACTCGGAGGAAGAGACAGTGGATATTGATGCCGAGGAGAACCCGGAATACGAGTGAGTGCAAACATTGCAAGTTTGCAAAGATTTCTCGGTGATTTTTTGTCAAACGCATTTCCGGACTGTGGTTCTCATTGGTCTCGTGGGTGATTGTTATGTGCAGGATTCCAGGATCCGGGTCAAAACATGTAGGGCCTACACTTCTTGCCAGGACGAATGTCCCGTTCTTTGTGAGGGCCGACTTCATGAAGAGCCCGGTGAAGGACTACTCTCTTCCTAGTTATGCAGCTAAACTCGCAAATACAGCGATTAGACGATGTGAGAATCCCAATAAAGTAGAGCAGATTTTGGAGAGGGCTAGGGAGGACAGAAGGATAAGGAAAGAGTTGGCAGCAGCTGAGACAGGTAGACGGGTGCGAAAGTTCATATGTGATTCAGTGGAAGAGAGCGATGCAGACAGGGAGGACGACGACCCAACGGAGGTGAGATGGTCGGTTCCGCAAGGGGAAGATGGGATTTTCGAAAGCCTGGCCAATGAGCAGACCGCTGGACATGAGAAAGGCAATGACGGGGTGGAAGGGGAGCAGGACAGTCAAGGACAGGACGACGATAGTGATGATTTTCAAGATTGGTAGAATTTTAATTAACTCTCTGTACATTTAAATTCTCTTCCAAAGTATATAAAGGAAATTCTCCCTGTCCTTCATGTCCCCTCTCCCATGTGCTTCTCAACGACACCATCGTCCAAACCACGTCCCTCTCAAAATCGGAAATGCGGCACCGCATTTCCATGTCGGAACGGAAATGTGGGAACTGCAAAAACCTCGTTTGGAAATGCGGCACCGCATTTCCAAAACCGGGGCAAGAACAATTTTCCGTTTCCTGGTTTGGACATCAGAAACAGTTCGGCTGAACGGAAATGCGGTGCCGCATTTCCGTTTTCGACACGGCAGTTTTAGGGAAATGGAAATGCCACCCCGCATGCGGAGGTCGAACACATTATTTACATGGCGGACATGGAAATGCGGTGCCGCATTTCCATTTTGGAGATGGACGTTTTTCCAACTCCAGACCCATTGACGGAAATGCGGCGCCGCATTCCATGATGCTGGACGGGAAGCCGGCACCGCATCCCATTGTCCAATAAGAAATTTCGATGACGTACATGGAAATGCGGCGCCGCATTTCCAGAACGGACATCGTTGTTTTTCCAATTCCAGACCCTTGGACGGAAATGCGGCACCACATTCCATTGTCCAATAAGAAATTTCGCTGACATACATGGAAATGCGGCGCCGCATTTCCAGAACAGACATCGTTGTTTGTCCAACTCCAGACCCTTGGACGGAAATGTGGCACCACATTCCATTGTACAGTACGAAAATTTTGATGACGGACATGGAAATGCAGACTGGTGTCTCACATTTAGCAACTCCAGACAAATCTAAGTCCTTCCACCTTCTACATGGGCGTCACCAAGTCGACGGAACTTTGATAGCCCTCAAAACAAGCTCATTACTGAACCGGCACCTCCAGGTAAACTGTAATGCGGTCGTTCTGGTGCCCTTGGTGGAGCTGACGACAATGTCATGCCCATCAATGATACCACCATCATACATTGACAAGCTGATTGTGGGCCTCATGTGCCCGTGCGATTCGTCTTTGCAACTCAGCCGAATGTCTCCATACACTGGAAGAGCGGATTGAACTCCACGAATATAGTTTTCCCCGGTGCCGTCCTCTCTGGTCCACTGGCAACAGTTCCAATGCCAAAGCGAGGCCGTGCGTGATCTATCCGGCATCCCATTCCAGCTTGGTATATCGAGGTCAACAATTTTCAGGACCGCATTGACCCTCGCCCTCACCTCGCTTAAAGCGGTAATAGCCCTCCAAATACTCCATTACGCGCAAAGACTCCCGCTTGATTCCAGAAGCGTCTGTGAAAACAGAGAGCCAGACAGTGATGTCTCCTGATTCTGGTTTGAACATAGCATAATCGTGGCCATGATAAGGGCAGTCAGCAGGATTGTGGCGGCACGACATCCTTGCAAAAGATTAGCGGAGTACGCTCAATGACAACAGCTCCCGGATGGAGGAGGCAGCAGTGCGGTGGCTGGAAGAAGTTTAAGCAAACGTTGCAATTCCTCACTAACACTCCAGGGCACATTTAAATTTCCCCCCTACAGGAACCTGCACGGATGAAGATTGGCTGCTCCATGAATGTAGCCGTTTCAGTTTCCTTCCGTGCCATGCAAACTATGGGCAGTAAGTGCCAGGTGGGCCTATAGCCACTCGAGACGACAAAGTCCATCCCCCCTTCGATGTAAATGCAGTGCCGAATTTCCATCCGGGGGATGGACTTCGGCTGCAGATTTCAAACTATACCCGTGGATGAGAAAGAGGTATCGGTTCATCCACCGTTGGTGTGATGAACACATTACACGATGATTGGTGGGCACGTGGGACCCAGATGCTCCATTATTGGAGCCCGCACTGCTCTTCCGCTTCTCATCATTTCAAAAATCTAAGTGCTTCGTTGTTGTCCGCAAGGTCATTGTCATCTTCATGCATATGAGTTCACCTTCCTTTCCTCCCAGCCTTCAAACTCTACTCGCTTAATGGATAGCAACGCTATCACATAAACCAGTGTTGGTAACCAACGTGCTCTTCCTCTACAGGCCACCTGATAAATCTTTATCACTCCTTTCTCCAGACCCCACTCAGGGTCAGCATCATGCACTATTTTAAGAATGTTTTCTTTACAACCGTCTGGCAATTCCAAGAACCTCTGAAAGAATCGTTTGGACAATCTTTCCTTCTCAGTTTCACAGGGAATTTGATTCACATCAAATTCTTTAATTCTCCAACCACCATGATCCCACCAGATGCCTGTCACATCTGGTTGTTCATGTATGGTCGCCAAATGTCGAGTGGCTTTTACTCACCCATCCCTTCGCTATCCGAGGTGGAAACTCCAAGATAGAAGAGTTGGATATCTCTAAGCACTCAGCCCGCTCAGTACAATCAGTCATGACCTGCAGCTAGTGAATCATGGTTGTGCTTCCCCTTTGTATTTCTTCTTGCCTTCATGTTAACAATTTACCTTATCTGATACCTAAGCATCAGTTTGCTTCAGTATCTTCTTAGTTCTAGTTAATCATGCATTCATTTCACAGCTTCACTCATGTTTCTCTACACAGTGTGCTTGTATCGAATAAGTATCAGATTACGATTTATCAGGTACTAGGCCAATGTCAAATGACTCTAATCCGCCCTACAGTATCACTACAGCTCTGCATGAAGTAAAGCATCTACTGTTCATCTCTCCTCCTACTCCGTGCTCTCGTTCTTTCTCTCCGCCTGATCTCCTCTCCTCCATGACCAGGGTCTATCCCACTCTTGGCACCAGACCTAAATTTAAAGTCAGGGCAGGAAGACTACCTTTGAACAGTAAACAGAAGCAGAGAGGAAATGGAGAGTGAAATTTCCCTGACGTACCTCTGCTGCTGCTGCTGCTTGAAGCGAGCTGGCGCGGCGAGCTGCTGCGGTGTTGTCGCGGCTGCCAGCGGCGTGGGTCCCCGCCGTTGCAGGGCGTTTTTCCCCCGCTCACCACGGCTCTCTCTCTTTTCAGCTCGTTAGAGCGCGGCTCTGTGCGGCGTTCCTACCACACAGGGGAGAGAGATGATGCCCGTGCTTAGGGCAAGAAAAAAAGACAAAAAGTGAGGGAGGAGGCGGTGCTTACCTTGGGCGTTGGAGCGGCGTTGGGGCAAACTCCTTGGGGCCTTGCGACCACCTCGGGCTCAGCAGCAGGTGCGTTTCTCCTCCACCCTAAACCCCACTCTCTGAACTACCTCTCTCCCAAAGAACAAACGAAAAAGGGAGGGGAAAGAGATGCTTCAAGCACTTAGGGGAAAAAAAGGGCGCGGTGCCCACGTGCGACGTCCGGCCGTCGCACGCCTGCGCTCGCCTTTTTTTTGAAATGTAAAAGTGAAGTTTGCGATGGCTGGCCGTCGTTTCTTGCGACCCCCGACTATAAATATAAAAAAACATGTCGCCCCCCACGACGGCTGTCCGTCGCGGGGTGCGACCCCCAGGTAAAAAACAAAAAAAAAACTCGTCGTCCAATGCGACGCCAGGGTGTCGCAGGAGGCGACGGCCGGCCTTTCTGGATTTAGGGTTTAGGGCCTTTTGGGTTTCTTAGTTTATATATATATATATATATATTCATATGGTACTGGGTTAGGGTGTTTGCTTTTCTTTATGGTGCTGGGTTTTGGATTGGCGGTTTTGGTTGTGGGTCTTGGGGTTAAAAGGATAAACGGTGTAATTAGGATTCACATACATAAAATGTGGTTCAATCTAATAATCGCAAAGCGCTAGGTCTCAACAAAATTTTCCATAGTGTGAGCATCCTGAAGATAGAGCGAGATGAAGGATTTATTGTCTTGGGCTCTAGCACCATAGGGATGCTCCGCCTCTGGTTACCAATTTTGAAAGTCCTAAGGCTGAGGCATAAGGTTTTTTGGCCAACGGTTTTTGAGAAATGAAATTGTTGGTGGTGTGTGTTAATTAGGATGGGATGGTGAGGAAACATCGACCCGTCTCCCTCGAGGATGGGGAGGTAGTACCACATATCGATTGTGGCCCTAAGGCGATCATTTTTCATGGCGAGGAGGCACCCATTGCACCTGATCCAATACAGGCTGCCGGGCACAATCGTAGAAGGGCCCAATTTTCAGGTGATGCGGAGGATGTTGACACTCCGGGATTGAGTCGGGCGCGCCGCGGGTTGCCCCCTCGTGGGCCACCCCGTCCAACCACGTCCACCTTTGACCCCCCCGACAGGATTGAGTGTTGGTGCACTAAGTGTTGGGAACGGATACCGCCGGGCGGCACCAGACCACCGAGGCGGCGACCACATGTTGTCGAAAAACATTACAAGAAGAACAAGATTGCGGATGCGGCAAAGGTGAGTGTTTTTCCCACCCCTCTCATTAACATTCATTCAAGGTACATTTAGGTTTATCTAATAATATAGTATGATTGGTAAGCATACATGAATCAAAATTACGACATAAGTATTGATGCATCGTTCACTACGCACATTGCAGCCACGACTTGATGCCCAAGCTCGCAATTACATTGCACAGGAGGCATTTCGCGCCGGTCTACTTGCAGAATTTGTGCCAGAGCATGTGCCCGATGTGACCAGTTGGTTCCCCTAGCAGCACGTAGATGATATGCGTAGGGTCGAGGGATATCGTAGGTGTCGTAGGCGTTATGGCCGGCGACGAGCAGGCCCACCCCCCCCCCCCCTCTAGATTCCTCAGGCGGTCCCCCTGATTGTGGCCTCCCCCCCCCCCCCCCCCCCCCTCCCGTCTGTTTCTTTGCCTGATCCACCTCCGGTTGTACCTGATCCGGACGTTGTACCCCCGGCTGCACCTCCGACATTACATCCTCAACCACCTCCACTTGCATATCCTCCGCCAGCAGTACCACCTCCACCTCCACCTCCACCTCCACGTGCATGTGCCCCCCGAACCCCTAGGAGGGGTCGGCTTCGCCCTAGGTTTCCTCCCCTTCGGCTTGGGCGGCCTGAGCCAGATCCTCGCCCCCGATGGGAAGCGCATAGGACTATGTTACTGAGGACCGTCCAGCCTCGTTGTTGGGGGAATCATCTTGACCCTCCCACCCCCATCCGAGAAAATGTGGAGTTCGAGTATTGGGGGAGACAGTATGTTGTGAGAGCCGCTACAGACCCTGCTATGGGTCAGGGTTTATTCACGGTCAATGATATTGTGGTTCCTCCTTGGAGAAACAACATGGTGGACTTGTTTCCCTACTACGGTCCATACTACACCTCCGCGGAGTTCCGTACATTACGCCTCGAAGCCCCATACATCCTACCCTACATTTTGTGTGTCAACGGACAGGATGTACGTAGACGGGGGTTGTCTCCCATTGAGATCAGATTTTGTGATGGTGACCCCGACAACTTCGGCAATGTTGCTGGGCTGGTCAATAGTTCTTTTGGTCATCCTAGGAGAACCAATGTAGTATGGGACGAGCGAAGCGATGGGCATGAAAACTTTTGTGGTCATACGTCAGTATACTGTGAGGGGATGCACATGTTTGTGATGACATGTGCTAGTAGGACTATTAGGGCTGGCAGCGAACTATTTGCATCATACGAGTTCTCCCGGGATGATTGGGACCTCCGATTACAGCGTGAGTGGGATGTGTATGATAGAAATAGGGTTCTTTTGAGACAGGGATCGCGTAGAGAGGCATTGTAGATATTCTCATGATGTACTTTGTATACATCCGATTAATCGATTGATGTAAAAAAAAATCTTGTTGCTCGTGTGGGTTGCAACTTTGCATATGTGATCTAAACATACTCATGCACATGTGGACCAAATATGAGCTTGAACCAAGTTGATTCAATGGGTCATTCTAGTGTTGAACGCAGCTACGTGTCATAGAGACGGGAAATTGTGTTTCGCCTGCAGATGATTTTTTTTTTATTCCATTTTCAAGCCATATGCTTAATGATAGCATATGCAATGTGCGTGCAAAGTTTGGGAGTAAACAAAAGTCATTTGGACCCATAACCAGATTTTGTTCTCTCATTTGTACTCCAAAGTTGAGTTATCTTCAACTTCATGCACTCTTCATAGAGAGTTCTGCAAAAGTGACCCTAGAAACACACTTATTTTTTTTCCATGTTTTGCATGGATGTAGTGGTGCAAAGCCCGATGTCACAGAATAAAAGAGCTAAAAATAAAATCATTACGCCCCTCAAAACCGCAATAATATATTTTCTAAATGCAAATATTTATTTTAAATTCATTTAAATTCGATTTAATTCAAAATTGGTGCAAGGGTGAGTGCGTCGTTGGGGAGGCAAATTTTTTTTTTCCCCCTGCTGGATCTTTGTACAGGTGTTGCACACATATTTAAGCACATGTAGGAAAAAATGAAGCTTGAGCCACATCCGTTTGTTGGGTGCAATGGCATGAGAGGATTTTCTTTCACATTAATAAACAAAAATTGGTTGATAGGGTGAATGCGTCATTGGGGGGGCAAATGATTTTGTTTGGGTTTGAAACTTTGCATGCATGTACGTTGCGCACATACATGTAATTATTGAATGACATATTTGATGCACACACACATTGAAGGTTGTTGTTTGCATTTCGCTTATAATGAAGTGTATGGTTGCAATGACATATTATAATATATGTCCCTATGTTCATTTGTTCGTATCAGGACTTTGTCCATCCCTTCCCGGTCTTTTCTCTTGGCACCCCATCCGAAAACAACCCAAGTACATCAGGCGGGAGCCGTGGGCGAGACGCCGCCCCCATGGTACCGGATGATGATGATGATGACAGTGATAGTGACAGTGACAACAACAATGAGCATGGAATTAACCAGGAGGATGTGCAAGCCATGGATGATCTCTTAATGCATCATGTGGGCGCTGATGCATCCCATGAAGAGGGAACCCGGCCAATCGATGATCCTGAAATGGCCCCCTCAAATGACATGGAGAGGGAGGCGAGAACTCCCTTGTACGAGGGGGCGAAAGTGAGTCGACTTTCAACAATCTTACTTTTGCTCAATCTTCAAATTCGATTTGGCATAAGTAATGTTGGGATGTCTGCCATAATGTGAATTATTGCAGACTATATCCTTGCTCCACACTTGAAACCCAAGATGCCACGGTTGCGGAAAGAGGCACGCGAAGTCTTGGACTCTGTGGGGATGGGCTATAAGATTTTTCATGCATGTCCATGTGATAAAACCCTATGCTACGGAGAGGATTCGCATCTCACCAAGTGCCCAAAGTGCAAGAAAGACTGATATCGGGATGATGTCCAAGGAAAAAAAGTACCACGCAAGGTATAAGCACCATTCCCCCTCGCATGGAGATTATTAGAGAGTAGTACTCATGCAAGATCTGATTGTGGTTTTGGAAGGAGTGAGTGAGGAGTGGAAGGAGCGACGTTTGGTTTTGACCATTCACACCCAAATAAGGGAGAGGCTACATAAAGGGAAAGGCATAAGGGTGTTGTATTATGTGTGCTAATGAGATGATTACATGTGGGGGGCGTGGGGTATTTCATCCTAGAAAATGCATTACTTTCCGATCATCCCGCGATTGAGGGCACAGTACCAAAGCCCCGAATTGGCCAGACTCATGAGATGGCACGCCTCGCATCGGAGCCCCCCGAGAAAGGTGTGCGGGCCACAAGATTCACAAGCATGGAGGCATATTGAAGAGATGTGGCCTTTTCTCTTGGAGGACCCACGACATGTCCACCTCGGCTTCTCCTCGGATGGTAGGGATGTTGTAATTCACCATGGTCACCGGCCAAGTGGAATGACTACATGACTGGACAGAGAATGGGTTCATTTTGTAGTATAATATGCATATTGGTAGCATTGAAACAATGATGTGAATGTCTCAAAGGGAAAAAACAAGTGGCAAACATGGACACGTACTTGCGACCTCTTGTTGATGAACTTAAAGAGCTATGGAGGGGGGTCCCGACATTGGATGCTTCACTTGACCCTATGGCCGGACAATCTTTTCAGATGAGAGGCATCTTGCTTTGGACAATGCATGATTATCCAGATATATTATGTTCCCCATGAACAACCCGCGTACATTCACTTGTCAATGCCGGATGAGGATGAGGATGAGGATTGGGATTGATTGAAGTAGCGGCGACAGTCTTGTGCACCGTAGTGGGGTAAATGGCATTATGGGCCATGCACATGACAACTTTTTGGGATGTGTAGTTGTTAGAGGACTGTCTGGGACTTAGGCACTTTTACGGGATCTGTGGGGTACCCTTAATTTTTGCACAGACTGAGACCAACAGGAGCCTTAGGGGTGACAGCAGCGCACTTTAGGGGGGGGTTACACAACCCGTCACAGCCAACACAGCCCGTCACAGTCCGACACAGCCGACACAGCCCGTCACAGCCAACACAGCCCGTCACAGTCCGACACAGCCGACACAGCCGCCACAGCCGTCACAGCCAGTCACAGCTCGACACAGCCCGACACAGCCCAACACAGTCGCACAGCCAGTCACAGTTTCACATAGCCAGTCACAGCTTGACACAACTGTCACGACCATAGAGAACGGATAGCAGGACAGGGAACGACTGTGGGGAACAACATCTGCGAATGGAACATGTTAGTTCACGGATGACGGTTAGTGAGGGAAATGGTTAGAACAACGGGTAGGAAGATAAAGCCAGGAGCGAGGACTGGAAAAGGATCACTTCTTGGGGGATTTCGGACATCACTAGGGGGAAATGAAGCGGAGAGAGCATCTCTGAGTAGAAAGAGGGAGAGCACGGAGTAGTAGGAGAACGATCTGTTGATGCTTGATGAATGCAAGCAGTAGAGTGGTAATGTAGAGCAGATTAGAGACTCCATGGCTTCAGCCTGATACTTGATAGATATTAATCTGATACATACTTCATACTCACACTGTGTAGAGAGATCTGAGTGAAGCTGTGGAATGAATGGATGAGTTGATGGAATCCGATAGATTGCTGAAGCAAACTGATACTTAAATACCAACAGTAAGGTAACTAGCTAACATGAATGCGGGAAGGAAAACAAATAGGAAACACCCCCATGATACACTAGCTGTAGGTCATGACTGATTGTTCTGAGCGGGCTGAGTGCTTAGAGATTTCCAACTCTTCTATCTTGGAATTCCCGCCTCGGATAGCGAAGGGATGGGTGAGTAAAAGCCGCGCAACATTTGACGACCATACTGGGGGATTGGGTCATGAACAACCAGATGTGATAGGCATCTGGTGGGATCATGGTGGTTGGAGAATTAAAGAATTTGATGTGAATCAAATTCCTTGTGAAACTGAGAAGGAAAGATTGTCCAAACGATTCTTTCAGAGGTTCTTGGAATTGCCAGATGGTTGTAAAGAAAACATTCTTAAGAGAGTGCATGATGCTGACCCTGAATGGGGTCTGGAGAAAGGAGTGATAAAGATTTATCAGGTAGCCTGTAGAGGAAGAGCACGTTGGTTACCAACACTGGTTTATGTGATAGCATTGCTATCCATTAAGCGAGTAGAGTTTGAAGGCTGGGAGGAAAGAAAGGTGAATGTTTATACTCATATGCATGAAGAGCTTGTAGTGGTAAAGAATTGGATTCCAAAGGATATTTTGTGGATCAAACTCACACCAAGAACAGCTTTCCAGACTTGTTTGCCATATGGTTATATGGTAACGGAGACTTCTAGTATAGCCAAGGGTGCATTGAAGCTTGAAAGAAACCCAGGCATATACGAGAGATATTACAGAAGAGAGTTTTGGTTATTACCACATTAAAAGAAATGAAAGACATGGGACATGAGTGATGAAAGAGAAGCTAGACGCCAGAGATATTCAGCAAAAAGAGAAAGCTATCTGAAAGCTAATTATCCATATCTTTGGGAGAGAGGAATAGACATAGGGGAATCATCTGGACCTCTCACACCATTAAGATCAGAGAGTACATCACCCATACCGGAAGAACTAGAGTTGGATGCCACTCCTTCTTTTTCTTTGCAAGAAAGATTAAGGGAATTGGTACGAGAAGAAGATCAATCACGAGGTGAAAGATCTGAGGTACATTCCTGGATAAAAGATTTGACAGAAATCTTTGATAAGAGTTGGCATGGAACACCAAAAGCAGGAACTCCAGTTTCTGAAGCGGAAGGTGAAGAAGGAGGAGAGGATGTGGCAGAGCCAACGGAGAGTTCAGACTCTCCAACACCATTGCAGTTGAGTTACATGAGTGAAGAAGAAAACCCAAGGGCAGAACTTGAAGAATGAAAATAGAGAGAAGAAATTGGAAGAGGAAGAGTATGAAGAAGTAGACCCAACAGCTGAGGTTGAGACTACAACCAGGACATCCCAACCCGTTGGACCTGGATCAAGTGGAGCACTTGGATCACAGGCCAACGAAGGTGTCGGCTCAGGGGGATCAGGCGGGCTGCCTGGATCTGGCTCTAGGGGGACAGGGAGTGTGGGAAGTAGTGCAACTGGAGCTGGGAATACTGTGAATATCGTGGGGCCAGTAGCAGGGAGTGCTCAAGGGCCACCACTTGGTGGAAGATCCACCACAACAACAACAGGTCCTGAAGGACCAGCACCAGCAAGGGTGCCAGCACCTGTCAGTGGGCAGAAGGTAGGGCCACAGATGGCGTTACAACCAACACGGGCAAAACCACCTTTTCCAATATATTCAGGAAAAGGGGATCCCGATGTACACATTAGCCAATTTGAGCACATGTGTATAGTGAACAATGAGAATGGCGATGATGCCAAGATGAGATTGTTTCCTTGTTCACTTATCAAGAAAGCAAGTGAATGGTATGCAAGATTCCCTGATAATCATTTCCTAACCTGGAATGGCTTGAATACAACATTCCAAAATAGGTTCAGGACAAGTAAAACTGAGGATGAAGTGTATGGAAGTTTACAACAGTTAAAGCAAAAGAAGCATGAAACTGTTGAGGAGTATATGGAAAAGATGGAATTGATGATGAAAAAGCTGGCTGCTGTACCAGCACCAGGTTTATAGAAGACTTGGTTTGTGAGTGGACTAAGACCAGAGTTGCAAAAGAAAGTGGATATGTTACCCCATAATACAGTGGAGGAGGCATTTGAAACTGCAAACAGAATTGAGCAATTGGGAATGCTCAGGAGAGAGAAAATGGATGATGAGGACTCTGAGGATGAGTCAGATGAAGAAGAAGAGCAAGAACTAAAAAGGAAGAGTAAGAGAAAGGAGAAGTTGAAGAGGGATAACTATGATAAAGATTAGAAGAAATCTTGAAAAAGTATGCCACAGAGGCTGCAACACATTGGAGGAAGGGTGTATGGTGTGCAAAGTGCCAGAATGAAGGCCATACCACCACTGAATGCCACATGAAGGAGAAACACTGTACTATCTGTAAAATGGATAACCATTCTACTGAGAATTGTTACTACAACAGAAGGACAGCTGCAAGAGAACCTAGGCAAGTAAGGGTGCATCAGGTGCAGCCCCAGCCAAGAAGAAACAATGATCAGGACCACTATGGTAGGTCTGGTGGTTATAACAATGGCATGGAAGGGAGAGGTAATTCAAGAGAGAATTACCAAGGAAATTCCAGAGGCAACTATCAGGGTAATCCAAGGGGGAATTACCAGCCCGGGATCAGGATTACAGAAATAATCCAAGAGCAGACCAAGGGCGAGGACCCAATGGTGAAGAACTGTGTTACTATTGTAATCAGCCAGGACATCGCAAGGCAGCCTGTTCATTTTGGATTAGACACCAGAATGAGATGAGAGCTCCTGTGAGTGAGGGCCTTGTGGTGGCAGCTCACATGGTTAGGCCATGTGTTGTACCAGAAGTAAGTACAATGATAGTAACAAGAAGCAAAGCCAAACTAATACCTCCAGTAGTTGAGGAAGATGATGATAATGAAGGTGGCAGTGATATGCCTGAAGATGATGAGGCTTGGAGAGATGAGAAGGAACTGCACAAGGAAGTGACAGATACCATAAGGGAAATGCATAAGAGTATTGATATTCCTGTGGCAGATTCCTCTGATTCTGATGGAGAAGAAGAAGTGAGTGAGGATGAAAGGAAGAAAGAAGCTGCAGACATGCAAAGTAATGAAGGGACTTTGGCTGAAGTAATATGCCAGACCAAAGCGGAGATTACCATTGGACAGCTATTGGTTTGGCACCTTATTGTAGACACAGGCTGTATCAAGCAATCAATCGAATTGCCCAGGAGACAGGAAACACAAACCTGAACAACAAGGTGACCAGTTATAATGTGAAGCCGGAAGGGCGAGAAACAGTCATGGACTTTGATGATTCTATGCTAGTAATCCAATTGAGAATTGGAAGCACAGAACTAACTGATATACTGATAGATGGAGGCTCTGGAGTAAATATCATGACAGACCAATTAAGAAAGAAGCTTGGTCTAAGTAACATGAAACCAGCCCCATTTACAGTAACAATGGCAGATCAAAGGAGTGTACAGCCATTGGGATTAATAAGAGGAGTTAAGATACAGATACAGAAGATGATCTTTATGATCACAGTAACTGTGTTGAAGATGGATGAAGTCATGGAGGCTTACTCCTTATTATTAGGACGTCCGTGGCTGAAACAAGCCAGGGTATTCCATGACTGGAATTCTCAGTTACTAACCGTGCATAATGGGATGCACGAGATACAAATTACCACAAAGAAATCAAGTAGATTACCTGCTACGAGAAGACCTCGAGGGGTCAGAGAGTATGACTGGAGAGGAGGACTGGATGAGGAGCAAGAAGCTACCCTGTTTGCGGCACACCCAGAATGGGAGCAGGTTGTAGAGATGCGGCTGGAAGGCCTAAGTTGTTTAAGAAGTATCTGCTGTGGTGTAGTGTCAGCAACACCAATTGAAGAGGAAACCAGCAGTTACCCATCACATTTCTATGAAGAAAGAGAAGGAGAAATGGAAATCCTAGAGGAACCAGCCACTGTGAGTTTACAGGATGAAGTGGTGACTGGTTGGACAATCACAGCTGATGAGCAGGTGAGGGAAGTGAATGTGGGAACTGAAGAGGAACCGAGGATGGTGAAAGTAGGAGCTGAATTGGAGCCAGAATTCTTTGAAGAAGCTAAGAGTTTGTTCATCAAATACAGAGATGTATTTGCTTGGAGCTATGAGGATCTAAAAGGGATACCACCTGAAATCTGTCAGCATAAGATTGAACTGGAACCAGGATCAGTACCCACTACAACAGATTGCGGCTTTTATGACTCCCATGGGTGCGTAGTCATGGCAGATTTGTGGCAGAAATGCCATTTGCAGTCGTAAAATGCTTTTGAAGTCATAATGCAAGTCTGGGGAAGGCGTATATGCGACTGCATGGCTCCGGACTCTGCGCAACACAGGTCAAACATGTTTGACCACGAATATTGGCATGGCAGATATGACTACTAGTCACGGTCATGGCTTACACTGGAATGACGTGTACATATTGCTAGACAGACATATGACTTCATGACTCTCATTCTAATGCATTCTGCCAGATCATCACATAGATGAATCACTACATGACTGCACGTGTCAACACATGCTTTTCTGGTTATATATATAATATATGAGTATTTATATTTTGAAAAAACGGAGACTCTGACCACTAGAATGAATTAAAAAAAACAAAAAACAAAAAAAGTGCAAAAAGATTTAAAGAAAAACACATGATAGAGTAAGTGGCACAGTGTGTCGCCCTGGTGGTTTGGGATTCAAACCCGCTGCCCTTATCCTGTATGTGGGATTGTTCGTGACGGTATGTCTGGGCGTTGATCATCCTGTAGGTCTTATGGCCCATAAATGAAGGCGGGTGAAATTTTCCCCCTCCTCAAGGGCCCGTGGTTTCCTTTAAGAAAAGAAAAATAAATAAAAAAAATCAAAAGGGGCTTTTAGGGTTTATAAAAAGGTTTAAAATCTTAAAAAGTTGCCCATCACGGTAGGGTGAACAGACTTAGAGCAAGTGGGAGGGAGGGAGAGAGATGGCTGGGACTTAGAGTGAGCGAGCGGGAGTGAGGGCAAACATGCATGGGAGTCAGCTTCGTCTTAGCAGGCCGTGTTTCAATCTCTACCCGCTCAGCCCTGATTTTACAGCACGGAGCAGAGCTGGCATTAGTTTCTTAAAGATCCTTCACGATGGTGGGACAACCGCAATCGCAAGGTGTGGCTTTTCCTTGGTTGAACGTCGTCATGTCTGTCTTCGTAGCCTACTTTCTTTGCTGCACGACATCTTGTATGTCCCCTTAGATTTCCTTTCTAAGCTTCTCCTAGACGACAAAGAATTCACATGCAAAGGGCTGGCTTGCGGCTGGCCACTTTCAACTTCTCAGGGCTTACTAACCAAAGGAAACAACTCAAAGTTGGACAAGTCCTTCGGACTAATGATATTCATATCTGTGCTGGGCAAGAAACATGGGAAACTTCGGATAAACTGGTTGGAGATGTCAATGGTTATAAATGGGCAGGTAGGATGTGTACTCTCAAGGCAGCCTCTGCCAAACGCGGTCATAAAGGGGTTGGATTCTTTGTTCGTGTTCTCTTGTTTGATAATTGTGAAATTATCAACAAGGGTTTGAGGTACGAACATAGTATCTAGCTAAAACTGAATCTGAAGGGCGGCATGAGTACGAAGGACCTCTTTGTGGGTTGTGTTTACATGCCCACAGAGGGGACCCTTAGTGCTGACGCAGACAAAGCCTTCGAAGATGTAAAGCTGGACTGTGCTTCGTTCCTTGCCAAAGGTCAGGTAGTGCTATTGGGTGACTTCAATGCCCGGGTGGGCAAAGGGCTCCATCAGGACGATATCATTGGGCCTTTTGGTGAGGACGAGCTGAATTCTAATGGCAGACGGTTAATTAACTGTCTGGAAGAGCTTCAGCTTTTGACCTTGAATAACAGGACAAGAGGTGACCAAGTGCAGTGGACTCGTGAGAAATCCCAAACTGGGGAACGTTCCATTGTGGACTATATCATAATGGACAAAAATTTGTTTCCCCAGTGTGCCAATGTGTTGATCGATAGAACTGATATTGGTACCTCTGACCACTTCCTGGTTTGGACTAAGATCAAAAGGTGTTTTCCCAACACCAACAGATCTGTGAAACGTTCGATTCGGAAGTGGCGCATAGAAAAAATCCATAATGAGGAGGTCAAGGCTGAGTACATCCAGGCCTTGCAAGAGGCTCTCCCTCATTTTGTCCAATCGCTCCAAGAACTTCAGTCTCGCTCTGACAACGCAAGAAATGAAGTCGAAAGAGCAGTGGACTCTTGGGAGAGTATCGTCTCCTCCGTGGCTGACAAGATCATTGGGAGGAAACTAATTGTCTGTGGTAGAGCTGTTAATTGGTGGACCAATGAGATCAAACTCAAGATAGCTGAGAGACGAGCCCTCTATAAAGAGTGCTGCAATTTGAAAACCAACAGAGAATTGTGGGCGAGGTACTATCAGCTCCGGAAAGATATCAATCAGCTTGTTAGGTCTCAGAAGAAATTATACTGGGATAAGTTATACAGTGAAATAAACTCAAACCACCATGGTGGTAATGACAAGAAATTCTGGTTGGCCCTTCAACGTTTGTACAAGCCTAAAAACGGTCAGCAAGTACAAGCGCTGAAGACTACTAAAGGTGCAGTGGTGACTTCATCGGTTGACATTGTCAAAACCTTTGAAAATCACTACAGTATCCTTGGCAGAACTTCTAGGTCTAACAGTGAGGGGTCTTCTGCTGAATGGAGGGACACAGTTGGAAAAATTGTTCCTATGATTCAAAACAGCCCTGATGAACTGGAGTATATTTCAATGGCTTATAACGCTCCCATTAGTTCTTCTGAGATTGTGGAAGCAATTGAACATTTAAATGGATATAAAGTTGGTGGACCTGATGGTATTGTCAACGAGCTTATCAAGCACGGTGGCGATCCCATGATAGAGGCCCTAGTTCTCCTCTTTAACCTTATCTGGAAGACTGAAATGATCCCCTTTCGCTGGCGACAGGGGGTCATTGTCAGTCTATACAAGAAGGGTGACAGAGAAGAACCGGGGAACTACCGTGGCATCACGCTCCTCAATGCTGTTGGCAAGACATTCTGCAGAGTTATAAGTACTCGTCTCGAGGTTGATCTGGAGTCTAGAGGTTGTTTCCACGAAGGCCAAGCTGGCTTTCGGCGAAACAAGGGCTGTGTGGATCATATCTTCACTCTAAGCCAGATTATTCAGGGAAGGAAAAAAGAAGGGAAACCCACTTATGTTTTTTTCCTGGATGTCAAAAAGGCTTATGACATAGTGTGGAGAGATGGCCTATGGTTCCGCCTCTGGTCTTGTGGGATCAAGGGAAAGATGTGGAGAGTTGTCCACAACTTGAATGCTCGCACCAAAAGCTGTGTCACTGTTAACGGACAGAAGTCCAACTTCTTTGACATAGACCAAGGTGTAGCTCAAGGATGTACTCTCTCCCCTCTGCTCTTCAATGTTTTCATCAATCAACTCCTCGAGGATGTGGAAAGCGAAGGATTTGGGTTAAGGGTGGGTGATACCACCATACCAGCCCTTATGTTTGCAGATGACTTTGCATGCATAGGGGAGACTCCAACCAATCTCCTTAGAGGCTGTAGTGTCTGAAGCCATGTCTGTTGCCATGAGATTGTCTGATGAAAATGAAGTTAGGCAGAGAACTTCCCTGAACTTGTTTCCAGTCAGTGACATGGGGGTGGACATCTTGGATGACCTCAAGGGTCTACCCACTCTCGGCACTAGACTGAAATTTAAACTCAGGGCAGGAAGCCTACCTTTGAACAGCAAACAGAAGCAGAGAGGAAAAGGAGAGTGCAATTGTTCGTTGTGTGGGCAATCTGAAGACAATATTCATTTTCTGATACGCTGTCCGGGGTTCTCTCACCAAAGAGACGCTCTCTTCAATTCTATCAAGGGAATTGTGCCTGTACCCCTGTTTACCAACTTTGAAAGTCTCGAGGCTGAGCCAAAAGCCCAGGCCCTCCTGAGGCCTAGTTTTTGGACACACAGCAGATTGATGCTTGTGTGAAGGGTTTTCTAGAGGATATATGGAAAACCCGGATTAATTCCTTATATGATGGTAAGTCTTACTACCAACGTCAGCCCCTGACGGAGGTAGGTTCTGTTCCTTTTGTTCCTGCTCAAACTGGGCGCGGGGTCAATGGCCACAAGGCTACGACAAACAACGTCTTATGAGTACAATCTAAGCTTCTCCGTCAGCTCCGTAGGGTTTGTGTTATTGTATGGCAGCGTCCAATTTATATTCCTAGTCATTTTGTTGGTTGATAGATTGCTGTCACAGTACGCGTGTCACAGTACAAGCTGTAAGAAAGCAAGAGATACATAGTTATACAGTCAAATAGACAACTATCAGTTTCTGTGGAATCTCTTCCCAATGGCAGGATGGGTTGGGAACAGCCAAGTCAGGAGGCGAATGCCTGTCAAATTACCACATGTCCTTCTGAACACTGCCCCTGCCCTGGTGGACATGTATGCCAAATGTGGGTGCATCGAGGATGCCAAGGGAGTGTTCAACACTGTGGCTGAACGAGATGTGGTGTTGTGGAGTGCGATGCTTGCAGGGTATGCACAGCTGGGGTGCGGGATGGAGGCTCCAACCTTTGAGCATGATGGGGGAAGGGGTGAAGGCCGTTGACATAACGTTTGTGTGCGTTTACAATGCGTCTGGCAGCCCTAGAAAAGGGCAAAGAGATCCCTGGTAACATCATCAAATCTGCAATTGTACCAGATGTCATCCTGAACATTGCTCTGGTGGCCATGTATGCTAAATGTGGGAGATGGTCAACTGGCAGCAACGGCACAAGTCCGGACCAATCAGGCACTGCTAATGAAGGCATCTTCTTCAACACATTTCACCTTGTTTTTCCCTCTTTATCAGAATCGGCCCTAAATTTACATGTTCAATTCTACAAGTTAGCTGGTTGAGTGAATCTAGTTTGGAGTGACTTTGACATGATACTGCCAATGTGACAACAGGAAAGTGTCAAAAAACAGGTAACAGAGATGAGGAGAAGTTGTGGAATGAATACTTATCTGAGCCTTGTCACTGATGGGTCAACCGGGGCAGAAAGGTGAATGCCTGCTACATTTCAAAGAGTAGCAGACGCAATTCAACATAGGAACTAGTGTGCTACGCTGAGTTGGGTGTTTCCTAGAACAAATGTAGGCTGTCATTGTCAGTTGCTAGTAGCAAGGCAAGGTTGAATGCTTGATTTTGTGCAGAGGCATGGATAGCTGAAGGAGTAGAGATAGAGTGTGGGTGACGCGGGGTGTTGGGCAATGGGCAAGACGTCTTTGTATAAACGTGAGGGACCTTCCTATCCTCCTGGCTCTCATTTTTAGTGCATGTTTCTTTGTGAAGTATCTGACGACTTTGCCAACACACACCAACCTTTTTGCTTTGGTTTGTTTACGAGTCCATGGGATAGAAGTTACCATAAATAACACTGGCATTGGTTTTTCATATATGGTATTAGACAATTCTCTTAATTATTTCCGCCTTGGCAGGTTGCTCAGTGACCTTCCCTGGACGCTTTGGAGTATAGCGAGTGAGTGTCTCACAATGCAATGTTGGTTGGTGCATCTTATGCAAGAACTTGGAAAACAAATAGATGTCATTGCTGTAGTAATTCTTAAAGCCATGCAAGCTTTAGTTTTTGATAGGTTGCAGATTGATGGAATAGCATGAGTAGTTAGAAGATTATGGGTGAACACTTTTCAAAGTGTTATAGTTAGACAATATAATTCACATGAGAACATGTGACTATTTTATGTATTTTTAGATCGCGACCAAAATGATAATGATAAATAGAT
The DNA here is from genome assembly GCA_030704615.1 of Takakia lepidozioides. NCBI lineage: Eukaryota > Viridiplantae > Streptophyta > Takakiopsida > Takakiales > Takakiaceae > Takakia > Takakia lepidozioides. The sequence continues at coordinate 10,203,250 of CM060732.1, forward strand.
TGGTAAATAGAGAATGTATACAATCTCTTGGTTTTGCTCAGCTTGTTGCAGTTATGTCTTGCTGCCTTGTTCTCTTTGTATTATATATTATATTTCATTGTTGTAATAGACATGTACATGACTACTATCATAGTCATAATAATGACTACATATATTTTCACTCTCCAATAGTACTACACCATGTGGCAGAAATACAAATATGTAAAAAAAATAGCAATACACCCAAAAAACACCAATCATGACACATGTCAATCTGCTGAGGACCACGTGTAAAAATTACAATGCGCCACGTGTTGCAATCGGATTAGCACTCCCGTAGTCATAGTTGGCAGTCATGGAGAGCGAACATTCTGCCACGTGTCATTTCATGTATCGAGCACGTGCCACTCTTGCACAGCCGCTGACATGGATTACATTGTCCGTTCAGTCATTCAGTAAAGCCAGCGTGTATGACTACCCCCACAGCTGCTCAGGCGCCACGTCACAGCCAGCCTGGAGAGTCATATCTGCCATGTCACAACTGACTAGGTCTTTACGTCTTCAGAGTCAGGAAGTCGTAAATGGCTTCCATGACTGCATTTGCAGTCATAACACAGAGACGTAAAAGCCGCTTTTTGTTGTAGTGACCAATCAAGCAGGCAAGGTACAGAATGAATCCCAACTATGCACAGAAGGTTGGAGAAGAGATCAAGAAGTTGGCTGAGGCTAAGTTTATATACCCAATAGAGTATACAACTTGGTTGTCACCCATTGTGATAGTTCCCAAGAAGAATGGTAAACTAAGAGTTTGTGTGAACTACAAGAAGCTGAATGCTTGTACGAAGAAAGATCCTTTCCCTTTGCCATTCACAGAAGCAGTATTGGACACTGTGGCAGGCCATGAGATGTACTCATTCATGGATGGCTTTAGTGGTTATAATCAAGTGCAAGTGGCAGAAGAAGACCAAGGAAAGACAGCTTTCATCACAGACTGGGGTGCTTATGCATACAAAGTCATGCCCTTTGGACTTTGTAATGCACCAGCAACCTTTCAGAGAGTGATAAGTGAATCTTTTCATGAGTATCTGGATGATTTCATGCAGGTGTTCTTGGATGATTTCAGTGTGTACAGCTCTAAGAATGAGCACTTGCATAAATTGGAGTTATGTCTGGCCAGATGCAGGATGAGAGGTCTGGGCCTGAATCCAGAGAAATGTACTTTCTGTGTGAACTCAGGGGTGCTTCTGGGACACATTGTGTGTAAGAGGGGACTTCTTGTGGATCCCAGGAAAACAGAGGCCATTAAAGCCTCTCCACCACCAGTGAATGTTAAGAGTCTAAGGAGATTCCTTGGACAAACCAGCTATTACAGAAGATTTGTCAGACAGTATGCACAGATAGCAGCACCATTGAGCAAACTTCTGAAGAAAGATGCAGTGTTTGCATGGACACCTGAATGTCAACAGGCTTTTGAGGAACTTACATTGTCAGTAACAACTACACCTGTGCTGATTAATCCTCACTGGCAGGAAATATTTCATGTTCACTGTGATGCTTCTGGAGAAGCACTAGGAGCAGTGTTAGCCCAAAATGTTACAGGAAGGATAGATTCACCTGTGTACTATGCTAGCCGATTGATGAACAATGCCGAAAGAAATTAAAGCACAACGGAAAGAGAAGCATTGGCAATGATCTATGCAGTGAAGAAATTCAGGCATTACCTGTTGGGCAAGAAGTTTATGTTCTATGTGGATCACCAGGCTGTGATATACCTGGTAAACAAACCTCTGATAAGCGGAAGAATAGCAAGATGGTTGATAATCTTGCACGAGTTTGAGTTCGAGGTTGTTTACAAGCCTGGGAGGCTGCATCTTGTGGCGGATCACTTGTCACGGTTATCAACAGGAGAACCAGCCACGGGAGTAGATGATCAATTACCAGATGCGAGTCTATTTGTAGTGGAGGTGCAGGGAAGTGCATATGACTGGTTAGATTGGCAGTGGCCAATCAGATACTACCTTGTTCATGATCAGTGCCCACCAAGTTATGGAAAGGAGCAGAGAAAGAGAATTGCTATCAAGGCTCTACCTTACACTATGGTAGGGAGCAGAATGTATAAGCTAGGACCAGATGGAGTGCTGAAGCGATGCTTATACCACCATGAAGTTAATAAAGTTTTGGAGGAAGTTCATAAAGGAGTGGCAGGAGGTCATTTTGGAGAAGAGACTACCAGCAGGAAGATACTACATGCAGGTTACCGGTGGCCTACTTTGTTCAAAGATGTACACAAGTATTGTCAGAGTTGTGATGAATGTCAGAGGCTAGGACCTTTGCAGAGATCTGGGAAGATGGCTTTGCATCCTACAATGCCTACGGAACCATTTCAGAAATGGGGACTAGACTTTGTTGGACCAATTAACCCACCAGCCAAGAATACACAGAACAGGTACATAATTACAGCCACTGATTATACTACGAAGTGGGTGGAAGCTAAAGCTTTGAGGGACAACACAGCCAAGTCCACAACAAGGTTCCTGTATGAGAACATACTTACACGATTTGGCTGTCCCTTGGAATTTATCAGTGATCAGGGAAGTCACTTCATTAATGAGACCATTGAATTATTGACCTAAGAGTTCATGATTGTGCATAGGAAGAGTACAACATATTACCCACAGGGTAATGGGCAGGCACAGGCTACCAACAAAATACTATGTACTATCTTGGCTAAGATAGACAATGCAAACAGAACGGATTGGGATACAAAGCTGCTGACAACTTTGTGGTCATACATGACTTCATATAAAGTCACCACTAAGTATACACCATTCCAATTAGTTTATGGTATGGAAGCTTTACTTCCAGTGGAATTCCTGTTACCTACCATGAGAACGGAATGGGGAAAAAGAATAGAATTGCAAGATTCAATTAAGGTCAGGAAACATAAATTATACCATGTGGAAGAAGTACGTGCTGATGCAGCTGATAACATGACCAGAATTCAGATGAAGAGAAAAGAACAGTTTGATGAAGGCAAGATAAAGACTTTTAAGACGGGAGATTTTGTTCTCTGGTTGCAGAAGAAGGGAAAGATTAAAGCTTCTAAGCTTAAATCACCATGGAAAAGACCTTATGTCATACAGAAGATGTATGATAACAACACCGCCATGTTACAAACCATTAACAAAGAGATGCTGGGAAGAGTCAATGCCAATAAGTTGAAGGGGTACAGTGGTATCCATGACAAACCATTGCAGCATGATTTGCATGTTGAAACGCAAAAGCAGTCACGGGCTGCGCCAGTGATACCAACGGAGTATGGAGCACTTGTCGCTAGGCCGAGCATATATGACCAGGGCGGGCAGAACAAGCGCGACACAGCCTATCACTGCCCATCACGGCGCAACACAGCCTATCACAGCCCAGCACGGCGTGACACAGCCTATCACAACCCATCACGGCGCGACACAGCCTATCACAGCCCATCACGGCGCAACACAACCTATCACAGCCCAGCATAGCATATCACAGCCCAGCACGGCGCGACACAGCATATCACAGCCCAACACGGCGCAACACAGTTTATCACAGCCCAGCATGGCGCAATACAGCCTATCACAACCTACCACAGCGTGTCACAGCCTATCACAGCTTACCACAGTGCAACACAGCCTATCACAGCGTACCACAATATGACACAGCCTGTCACAGCTCAACACAGCCTACTAGGGTTACACAATCCATAGAATCAGTGACAGGTGGACGCAGGATAACTTTAGGGAAATGGCCGGTGGAAGAAAGGACGAGGGTTTTCGTGGTGGTTCACCATAAAATGGCATGGCTGGTTGTGAAACCCCCGCGGACAGCTACAGAAGTATATATAGGGAGTAGTAACCCCGAGAACGGTGCAAGCCCGTTGGTGATCAAAAACTAGTGAGTAAGCGTGCAAGCCGGAAAGCGACCAAAGAGTGGGGAGCTGTTCCGGACTGCCAACTACCAAAGGGAATTCCCGCTGGTTCCAAATTGGTGGAGGGTTCTTTGGGAGAACAAAGGGGGACCGTTATGCCCCGGTGAGCAGCCGAAGCTCTAAGTTGGCCCGGCGGCCAGGTTGGGAGTCAGGCGCGCGCATCAAAGCAAGTAACTATGACTTGAGGGGGGAGCTTACCGAAGTGAGGTGCGCGACACTTGGTATCAGAGCTTAGAGTTCAGTACGCGATCGTCCTTGGGATTGGCCTCATCACGGGGTCGGGCAAGCCAAAGCGAAAGCGGAACGGCCCAAAAGATGATGATCCTGGTGAGCCCGATGGGGGCGACGTGTCACCGAGGCGGCCGTTTGAGGAAGCGATGCATGTTTTCGAAAACGAGGTCGCTCAAGAGCGGGAGGAATCCGAGGAGTCGGAGCCCGAGGAATCCTTGAGAGCTCCGACAAACCAAGAGATGCCTCCCATGCCGGCAGCCTTTTGGGAAGGGTTGTTGGCGCAGTTTGGCGGGACGTTGAAAGACGTGTTGAAGGCGGCTAATGCCACTTCCACTAAGGCAAAGTTTAAGGTGAAGCCTAAGGAACCCGGCACCTTCGAGGGCGTCCGAAATCGGAAGGCACTCAACACCTGGCTCCTGGAGCTAGAGCAGTACTTCCGGGCGGCCAAGTTGAGTGACGAGGATCGGGTGGAAGTGGCTCCCACCTATTTGAGGGGCTATGCTCAACAATGGTGGCAGAAACGCCTTCACGACCGAGGTCCAAGCCCGGAAACTTTGAACTGGAGTGGGTTCAAGGAATTGATGAAGAGACAGTTTGTGCCCCTCAACGCGTCCTGGCTTGCCCGGGACAAGATGAGGAATTTGAAGCAAACAGATGACATTCGGGGGTATGTCCAGGCTTTCAATGTGCTGTTGCTCGAAGTCGCGGACATGGCAAAACCAAAAATGATCTTCAACTTTGTGGCGGGACTGGCCCCATGGGCCAGGCGGAAGTTGGAGGAGAAGCCACCCAAGACTTTGAACGAGGCAATTGAGAGGGCTGAATGGTTCTCGGATGTCCCTAGGGGTGAGAGACAAGGCTGTACGGAGCTGAACCACAAGAAGACCTGGCGGGAAGGTGACTCCTTCCGACCGGAAAAGAAGTGGGATAGGCCACGCGGCGACAATGACACGTGGAAATCGAAGGGAGGGCCTTCACACGTCAAGGCGGCACCCGGTGCTTCGAAAGGGAAAGCGGGTGGAGTGGCTTATGGCGGACAGAAGGCGACCTTTGATGGAGTGTGTTTCAATTGCGGGGAACCCGGGCACATGGCCAAGAAGTGCACGAAACCTCGACAATTGAACATGACTCGGGCAACCACGGAGCTGTCGGAAGATACCATCAGTCGCTTGGTGGAAGCGGTGGTCGCCAGGACTTGAAAGGTAGGCAACTATTCTTGTGAATTGTATCAGGAAACTGGCGCCCTGCGTAAAGGGAGTCAGTTATTGTTCGTGGATGGGATAATATCCGGAACTAACGTGTCATTGTTGGTGGACACAGGAGCGTCGCACTCCTTCATGACGCCGGCGGCGGCGCGAAAGTTGGGACTCCCGACAAGTGACGTGGGGGCCTCTATTGAGGTGCGTTCTGCCAAAGAAGAACCGCAATTGTCGACAAGGTTGGCGTTCGATGTTCCTCTTCAACTGGGGAGTTGGGAGGGACGTGAGAACTTCACCATCTGCAAGATCGATGGAGTGGATCTCATTTTGGGGATGACCTTTTTGAGCAAATCCGGAGCGGTCATAGATGGCCGCAAGAGGGTAGTCACGCTGCCATGTTGGAATGGTGGCGAGGTCTTACGAGTTTCGGAAACGCCCAAACCCGTGGGAGGGCGAATAAACCTTCTGTCAGCAAGGGAGTGGGCCGTGGAGGAGGCACACGAGCCCCAGTTTTTGCTTTACATTAGAGAAGTGAAGGGAGAAGACGATGGGGAGCCGAGCCCAGATTGGATCAAGGGGATTTTGAGAGATACCAGGATGTGATGCCGGAGGATTTACCAAGCGGCTTGCCACCACGAAGAGGAGTTGACCACAAGATTGAGGTGATACCGGGATCGGAACCGCCTGCCAAGGCACCCTACCGGTTGAGCCACAGAGAGTTGGTCGAGCTGAAGACTCAGCTCAAAGATCTAATGTCAAAGGGGTACATCCGGCCGAGTAAGTCACCTTACGGAGCCCCGGTGCTATTCGCAGACAAGAAGGATGGGACGCTGCGGATGTGTGTCGATTACAGGGCTACCCTTTGCCAAGGATCGACGACCTTTTTGACCGGTTGGCAGGAGCGAAGTATTTCAGCCGGATCGACTTGCGCTCCGGCTATCATCAAATTTGGGTGGCGGAAGGAGATGAGGAGAAGACCGCGTGCAGGACAAGGTATGGTTCATATGAGTTATTGGTGATGCCTTTTGGGCTCACCAATGCACCTGCGACCTTTAGCACACTGATGAACAGCCTTTTTCAGGAGTGGTTGGATGACTTTGTGATCGTGTACATCGACGACATCTTGGTGTACTCGAAAACAAAGGAGGAGCACCTGGAGCACCTCAAAAGGGTGTTCCAAAAGTTGCGGGAAGGGAAGCTGTACGCCAAAGCTTCAAAGTGCGAATTCGGGGTCACGAAAGTGGAGTTCTTGGGGCATGTGATTACACAGAATGGGATCAGAATGGATGACAGAAAGGTGAGGGTGATCTTGGACTGGGAGCCTCCGACTTCGGTCCCGGGAGTGCGATCCTTCCTAGGACTCGCCTCCTATTACCGGAAGTATGTGAGAAATTTCGCCAAGATCGCGGGGCCGTTGTCAGACCTTCTGTGTAAATCCAAAGTCTGGGTATGAAACACCTTGTGTGGCCAGGCTTTTGCTAAATTGAAGCAGCGGATGGCGGAAGCTCTAGTCTTGAAAATCCCGGAGTTCGATCGTCCGTTCGAGATACATACAGATGCGTCGGACTTCGCGATTGGGGGTGTACTGATGCAAGATGGACGTCCAGTGGCTTACAAAAGTAAGAAACTGAATGAAGTGGAGCGACGGTGGCCGACGCACGAGAAAGAGATGAAGGCGGTGGTGCACTGTCTTGAGCTTTGGCGCCACTATGTTGGTTCCAACCTAGTGAAGGTGTTCATGGACAATGTCACGGTGAAGTATTTTGCCACACAGCCCAAGTTGTCCCCAAAACAACTTAGGTGGCAAGATACTTTGGCAGTGTTCGACGTGGATATCCAGTACAAACCGGGACGAGACAACGTGGTAGCCGATGCTTTAAGTAGAAAGCAGTAGCTCTTGTTGGTGTACAAGGGCGAGACGACGCTCCAAAGGAAGATCCGGAAGGCTTGCCGGAAGGATGAGCTGGCAAAGTCCGTGATGCAGGACTTGAGGATGGGGGTTAAATCGCAATTCCACTTGCAAAATGGACTGCTCCGGTATAAGCAAAAGCGTCTCTACGTGCCGAAGGGAGGGATCAGAGATAGCCTCTTGAGAGAATGCCATGATAGCCCACTTGCGGGCCACGGCGGAGCCAAGCGCACTGCGGCACTCTTGAAGAAAGAGTATTTCTGGCCCAAACTGAGGGAGGAGGCAGAGGAGTATGTCAAGACATGCACCACATGCCAACAAAACCGGAGCGAGTACAAAAAGCAAGCGGGGCTGTTACAACCCTTGCCGATTCCAGAGGGGTCTTGGGAAAGCGTCTCGATGGATTTCATGACTGCTATGCCGCTGTCAAAAGGATTCGATGCAATCATGGTGGTGGTGGATAGGTTCAGTAAAATGGGTCATTTCATCCCCACCAAGGAGACGGCAACGGCGCAGGAAACAGGGCGACTTTACTTCGCCCACGTCTTAAAGCATCATGGAGTCCCAAAGGATATTGTCTCGGACCGCGATCCAAAGTTTACGAGTAAATTTTGGAGGGCACTTTGGAAGAAGATGGGGACGAGGCTGAAGATGAGCACCGCCTTCCGACCTACGATCGACGGCCAAACAGAAAGAGTGAATTCCGTAGTGAAGCAGATCTTGCGGAATTACGTGTCGGCAGACCAAACAGACTGGGTGGAACACTTAGACGCGGCAGAGTTCTGTTATAATAACACAGAACACTCCGCAATGGGAGTTTCTCCTTTTGGATTGGTCTATGGAAAAGCACCTCTGGTGCCGACAAGTTGGGCCGCCCAGGACGTTGAGGAACCGGCAGTAGCGGTGGTACTAGAAGAACGCAAGCGTTTGTTGAAGCTCGCAAAGTACAACATTGCCAAAGCTAGGAAACGGTATGAAAGGCAGGCGAATCGGAAGCGGAGGGAAGTGAAGTACAAGTTTTTGCAATCAGATTCCTGAGCTAGCTAAGCTGGGCTAAGCATGCATTTCCTCCCCCACACTCCAAGGTTGATGTCCCCATCAACGCTTCTTCCGCTTTTGAGATCGCCCTTCGAAAACTACAACCGCCTCGGATGCGTTTCCCATTTCTGAGGCACGCACCCAAGATGCCTCCACATGATGATAGCCCTTCCATTTGACGAGATACTCCGTTTCTCGGTTCTTGAACCTCCTCGACTTAAGTACTGCCTCCACCTCGTACTCAGGTTCATTTTCATGATCCAACAGCACAGGTGGCGGACGCAACACTTGATGTCAAACACACTCGCAATGTTTAAAAGCAATCCTAAATCATGTCACTAGGGATGATGAGTTCACCCTCTGAACCATTTTTTGGTTGACCTGATACTTGAGAGGAGCCACCAAGTTTGATTGACCTGATACTGAACAGGTACCTCAGACAAGGTATGTCCAACACACTCGCAAAGATTGAAAGCAATGAAAAATCATTTCACCAGGGAACGATGAGTTCAATTTTGTTTGACTTGATATTGTACAGTTACCTCTGACAAGATATGTCCAACACACTTGCAAAGATTGAAAGCAATAAAAAATCATTTGAACAGCGAATGATGAGTTCAACCTCCGAACAAATTTTGATTGACCTTATACTCAATGGGTATCTCTGACAAGATATGTCCACCACACTCGCAAAGATTGAAAGCAATCACAAATTCATTTCACCAGGGAACGATGAGTTCACCCTTCGAACAAATTTTGGTTGACCTGATACTTGAGAGGAGCCTGTGACAAGGTCTGTCCAACACACTCGCAATGTTTAAAAGCAATCAAAAATCATTTCAACAGCGAATGATGGGTTCACCCTTTGAATCAATTTTGATTGACCTGATACTTGACATGTACCTCGGACAAAGTATGTGCAACACACTCGCAATGTTTGAAAGTAATCAAAAATCATTTGAACAACGAACGATGGGTTCACCCTTTCAATTGATTGACTTGATACTTGAGAGGAGCCTGTGACAAGGTATGTCCAACACACTCGCAAAGATTGAAAGCAATCAAAAATCATTTGAACGGCAAACGATGGGTTCACCTTCCGACCCAATTTTGATTGACCTGATATTCGATATGTCCCTCTGATAAGGTATGTCAAACACACTTGCAATGTTTAAAAGCAATCCAAAATCATGTCACCAGGGAACGATGAGTTCACCCTCTGAACCATTTTTGGTTGACCGGATACTTGAGAGGAGCCTGTGACAAGGTATGTCCAACACACTCGCAATGTTTAAAAGCAATCACAAATTCAATTCACCAGGGAACGATGAGTTCACCCTTTGAACCATTTTTTATTGATGTGATATTCAACAGGTACCTCTGACAAGGTATGTCCAACACACTCGCAAAGATTGAAAGCAATCAAAAATCATTTCACCAGGGAACGATGAATTCACCCTTTGAACCAATTTCGATTGACCTGATACTTGACACGTACTTCTAACAAGGTATGTCCAACACACTCGCAAAAATTGAAAACAATCAAAAATCATTTGAACAACGAACGATGAGTTCAACCTCTGAACCAATTTTGATTGACCTTATACTCAACGGGTACATCTGACAAGGTATGTCCAACACACTCGCAAAGATTGAAAGCAATCACAAATTCATTTCACCAGGGAATGATGAGTTCACCCTCTGAACCAATTTTGGTTGACCTGATACTTGAGAGGAGCTTGTGACAAGGTCTGTCCAACAAACTCGCAATGCTTAAAAGAAATAAAAAATCATTTGAACAACGAATTATGGGTTCACCCTTTGAATCATTTTCGATTGACCTCATACTCAACACGTACCTCTAACAAGGTATATCCAACAAACATGTTTGAAAGCAATAAAAAATCATTTGAACAGCGAACAATGGGTTCACCCTTTCAATCAATTTTGATTGACTTGATACTTGAGAGGAGTCTGTGACAAGGTATGTCCAACACACTCGCAAAGATTGAAAGCAATAAAAAATCATTTGAACAGCGAACGATGGGTTCACCCTTTCAATCAATTTCGATTGACCTGATACTTGACCCGTACCTCTGACAAGGTATGTCGAACACACTCGCAAAGATTGAAAGCAATCAAAAATCATTTGTACAGCGAACGATGGGTTTGCCCTTTCAATCAATTTTGATTGACCTCATACTCAACATGTCCCTCTGATAAGGTATGTCCAACACACTTGCAATGTTTAAAAGCAATCCAAAATCATGTCACCAGGGAACGATGAGTTCACCTCTGAACCATTTTTGGTTGACCTGATACTTGAGAGGAGCCTGTGACAAGGTATGTCCAACACAATCGCAATGTTTAAAACAATCAAAAATCATTTGAAGAGCGAATGATAGGTTCACCCTTTGAATCAATTTCGATTGACCTGATACTCGACACGTACCTCTGACAAGGTATGTCCAACACACTCGCAAAGATTGAAAGCAATCAAAAATTATTTGAACATCGAACGATGGGTTCACCCTTTGAATCAATTTCGATTGACTTGATACTCAACACGTACCTCTCACAAAATATGTCCAACACACTCGCAAAGATTGAAAGCAATCAAAAATCATTTGAACAGTGAACGATGAGTTCAACCTCCGAACCAATTTTGATTGACCTGATACTCAACGGGTACCTCTGACAAGGTATATCCAACACACTCGCAAAGATTGAAAGCAATCACAAATTCATTTCACCAGGGAACGATGAGGTCACCCTCTGAACCAATTTTGGTTGACCCGATACTTGAGAACAGCCTGTGACAAGGTCTGTCCAACACACTCACAATGTTTAAAAGCAATAAAAAATCATTTGAAAGAAAATGATGGGTTCACCCTTTGAATCACTTTCAATTGACCTGATACTCGACACGTACCTCTAACAAGGTATGTCCAACAAACTTGCAATGTTTGAAAGCAATAAAAAATCATTTAAACAACGAACGATGGGTTCACCCTTTTAATTAATTTTGATTGACTTGATACTTGAGAGGAGCCTGTGACAAGGTATGTCCAACACACTTGCAAAGATTGAAAGCAATCCAAAATCATTTGTACAGCGAATGATGGGTTCCCCCTCCGAACCAATTTTTATTGACCTGATACTCGATATGTCCCTCTGATAAGGTATGTCGAACACACTCGCAATGTTTAAAAGCAATCCAAAATCATATCACCAGGGAACGATGAGTTCACCTTTGATCCATTTTTGGTTGACCTGATACTTGAGAGGAGCCTGTGACAAGGTATGTCCAACACACTCGCAATGTTCAAAAGCAATAAAAAATCATTTGAAGAGCAAATGATGGGTTCACCCTTTGAATCAATTTCGATTGACCTGATGCTCGACACGTACCTCTGACAAGGTATGTCCAACACACTCGTAAAGATTGAAAGTAATCAAAAATTATTTGAACAGCAAACGATGGGTTCATCCTTTCAATCAATTTTGATTGACCTGATACTCAACAGATCCGTCTGATAAGGTATGTCAAACATACTCGCAATGTTTAAAAGCAATCCAAAATCATTTCACCAGTTTCACCATGTTTACCCATTCAGCGGTATTTATTTATTTATTTTTATAATAAAAACCCATGAGGCGACCGCTGCGGCGGTCGCCGATTGGGGGCTCCGGACCGCGAGACTGGTGGTCCCCACCTTTTTTTTTTAATGTTTCCACTTGGTTTTTTACCCATTCGGCGACCGCTTCAGCGGTCGGCGATTGGGGGCTCGGGACCGCCAGACTGGCGGTCCCAATGTCGCTCCTGGCCAGGGAGGGGGGTGGGGGGCTTGCCAAGCGACCGCTCTAGTGGCGGTCGCCACCATCGCCACGTCACCCATCACACCATATATTTTGTAAGTATGATCATGGTGGTGGTAGTCACAAATGATCCCTACAGAGTATTGTTTTGGTTCTGTGCAGGGCGATTTGCAGGCCAATATTGAAGGGGTGTGAATACAAGCACACATGTCATTCCCCGCAAAATGGCTGAAGGAAGCGAAGATGGGCATCCCGTACCCCAACATATTGGACCTGAGCAGGCAAGCAACAAATCTTATCGCAAAGGTGTAAGGCAACAATTGAATAGCAAAATTTCACAAAATTGGGATGTTCTGGCTGAAGAGGGTTGGGAGGACTTTCCTTTGAATTGCAAGTGGACATGGTTTTGATGCACAAAATACGTGAAAATGCATCATATAAACCGTTTGTGGCCTTTGAAAAGACATGCGGTGCAAACGAGGCAAAATTGTTTGGAATTCGCTTCCTGCATGGATGAACGTTTTCGGCATAGGGCACGTGAGGTGAGCCTTAAATTGTGGGGCAAGGAGTTGTACAAAAACCAAATTAACTACACCTTGGCAGCTATGGTGTATGTAGAGCTTGTTTTGCACATAGTTGTGGACTGGCAAACCGCCACAAAGAGGAAGAAGCCGAAAGTATGGCTTGGTAGTGACATTCTCGACACTTTTGTGCAACAGCTTCAACCCACGGAGCAAGTGCAGGGTAAGTCTGCATTGTTGGAACATGAGGCTTCAACGCTCAAATCAATGCAACCAAGTCTCATGAAAGAACTGGCCACACGAGACTGTCGAATTAAAGAATTGGAGGAGCTCGTTGAAAAGTAGAAGAAACAAATACTAGACTTGCAAATGAAAGTGGAATCAACTTGCCATTCCGTCAATGTTCATAATTGTACCGCACCAAGTCATCCATAGAACCGCCGACTATAAACAGATGCATACTGAAGGGAGCCAAGGGGTAGGAGAAATGGTCATGGCAGATTTCGGAGCCGGGCCGATACCTGGGTATATGGAATACAATGTGCCAAAGGAACAACAAATTGTGAATGAAAGAAGTCGGAAAGGGAAAGAGGTCATGCTTGAATCTGGAGAATGTTCGAGGACAACCGTTCACACTGATTATTTCGGTGAATTGTATGAGGTGGTTAGGGAGCGGGATACTGCTAGGGTGGTTGCCTCCCATTTGGCGCACGATATGGACATTCGGAGGTATGTACCAGGGGCTGGGCACTGGGAAAATTGGGTGTGGTTTGGAATTTTTTTGGCATCACGAGTAAGAGAAACGGAGTGGGCGTTGTCTCGACTACAAGAGATTGCAGGTATGCCAGGCGGCCTTTATCGGGACAACATTACCGCTAACTTGGAGAGGTATAACAATTATATTCTCAATAAGGAGAACTTGCAGTTCACTGGGTTCACCCTCTGGGCTGATGTAGAAGAAATGTTTAACCGTTGTTCGCACACAATTTCTAATACCAACATGAGCATTAACTGGGAACTAGAGATTGAGGGAGAGTGGGATACGAGGCCACAAAAATCAGCCCATGTGAAACTCAATGATCGTACGGATATACCACAAAACCCTGTGCCTTCATTCACCACAGATGGATCAGTATGCACGATTTGTGAAAACCCCTTTGGACCAGTGGGAGCACACATGCTTGGGTCTTGTGGGCATTTCTTCTACAACATATGTCTTGTAACAGTGGCCCTTACTCCGAGTGCATGCCCAGAGTGCCATACGCCAATCCATCGTCAATACTATGAATTGTATGGCTTGGAGGAGATCATGCCAATAGGGTACGAATACAACAGACACAACTTGCCAATGGACGAAGAGCCTTTCTCGTTTCTCAATTTGTGGCACTGGGGTGAAGTCATGTTGTGGAATCCATATACAAGGATGCATGACCTACTTGCGGAGGATACAAGCAGAGAGTTCAACATGGATACATTCTGGGTCACATCAAATTGGGAAATCACCACTCGTCCATTCATTTGCTTGGGTGTTTTCAAATGCGGTGCCGCATTCGGTTTCTAATCGTTTTCCCCCTGTGTATGCAGACGAAGCAGTTCGATGCATACTGCTTTGTGAAGGAGAACTCCACCTTTGCTTTCCGGAAGGAGGGAGGAAAGGTTGACCCGAACTGCGACCCACTCGATTACGACGTTCTGTTCAACAACGTTCCCAAGGAACTTCTCGAACGCGCTTCATCTTTGAAGTAAGGCTTCAAAAGGGAGACGTGAAATACTGGATGCACCTCATAGCCTCACTTCAACGGAACCCCTGCGGTACTCACGGACTCGGAGCCCTGCCTTCATTCAGACAATTATGGAAACATGCACAGACGTGGAGGGCACAGTGCTCGACCTCATCTGTGGGACAGGTATGCAGAATCTTGATCTCTGCTGTTCTGCAAATTCTCGTTAGGATGTAGTTCGCAACATCTGAAGCGCCATGTGGTAATGTGTGGATGGCATTGTAACAGGTGCCTCAATGTGGGCTGGGCGGTTTTCTGACCGGCACCTCTTTGCCTACGTGGAGGATTCATCCGTGTGGGGATCCCATCTGGAGGGGCTGCAATGGAATGTGAAGGCTCCCGACAGAGCGGAAGTCTCCTCGGATTCGTCGGAGTCCGAGGAAGACACAGTGGACATTGATGCGGAGGAGAACCCGGAATACGAGTGAGTGCAAACATTGTAAGTTTGCAAAGCCTTCTGGGTCATTTATGTCAAACGAATTTCCCGACTGTGGTTCTCATTAGTCTCGTTGATGATTGTCATGTGCAGGATTGCAGGGTCCGGGTCGAAACATGTAGGGCCTACACTCCTGCCAGGAAGAATGTCCCGTTCTTTGCGAGGGCCGATTTCATGACGAGCCCGGTGAGGGACTACTCCCTTCCTAGTTATGCAGCTAAACTCGCAAATACAGCGATTAGAAGAAGTGAGAATCCCAGTAAAGTAGAGCAGATTTTGGAGAGGGCTAGGGAGGACAGAAGGATAAGGAAAGAGTTGGCAGCAGCTCAGACAGGTAGACGGGTACGAAAGTACATATGTGATTCAGCGGATGAGAGCGACGCAGACAGGGAGGAAGACGACCCAACGGAGGTGAGATGGACAGTTCCGCAAGGGGAAGATGGGATTTTCGAAAGCCTGGCCAACGAGCAGTCCGCTGGAGATGAGAGAGGCACTGAGGGGGTGGAGGAGGAGCAGGTCAGTCTAGAACAGGATGAGGATTTGGATGATTTTCAAGATTAATAGAATTTTAATGAAGTCTCTGTAAATGTAAATTCTCTTCCAGAGTATATAAAGGAAATTCTGCCCGACATTCGTGACCCCTCTCCAGTGTGCATTCCAGCCACACAATCGCCCAAACCACGACGCTCCCAAAATCGGAAATGGGGCACCGCATTTCCAAAACAGGGGAGGGACTAAATTTTCCATTTCAATGTTGGCATAGTAAAAAGTAATCTGAATTGGAAATGCGGTGCCGCATTTCCAAAATTTCCTTTGTCCACACGCCAGTTTTGGCCTCTCCCACTCATTGCATGGATGCCACCACGCTTACAGAGGTCGAACAACGAGGTCGAACAAGGAGGTCGACATGGCGGGATTGAAAATGCGGTGCCGCATTTCAGTATTGGGGATGGTCGTTGTTCGAACTGCAGGCCCATCAGCAAAAAATTGGCACCGCATTCCATTGTTAAAAAAAAGTCGATGACGGACATGGAAATGCGGCGCCGCATTTCCAGAACGGACATCGCAATTTGTCCATCTGCAGACCCTCTCTCGGAAATGCGGTAACGCATTCCATCGCGCTGGTCGGAAATGTCACACTTTTCGAAGTGTTGTACGGAAATGCGGCACCGCATTCCCTTGTCCAAAAAGAAGTTTCCTTTGCCAAGCTGGAAATGCGTCGCCGCATTTGCAATGCCAACCTCGTTTTTTGATCAATTTATAGACCCGTGTTGGTATTTCGTGTACCTGGACGGAAATGATGCACCGCATTTTCTTGTCCCACATGGAAATGCGGTGCCGCATTTCGATGTCCGACATGGCGTTACTCTAGTATATTCTTGACACATGACTCACATACCGGTTACTCTGCTATATTCATCCGGACAGACACATTGTAGAAATGAGACATCAAATTGTAAACAGTGGGCCAATTCCGACAGTTATTCAACACAATGAAACACAATCATACAGAAGTGAGGTACGATGGGTTTATTGATCGGACACGATGTCTCACATTTACCAACTGCAGACAAAACTAAGCCCTTCTTCCTTCTACATGGGCTTCACCAAGTCGACGGAACTTCGATACCCCTCAAAACAAGCTCATCACTGCTGCGGCACCTCGAGGTAAACTGCAATTCGGTCGTTCTGCTGCCCTTGCTGGAGCCGACGACAATGTCATGTCCATCAATGATACCACCATCATACATTGACAAGGTCACTGTGGGCCTCATGTGCCCGTGCGATTCGTCTTCGCAACGCAGCCGAATGTCTCCATACACTGGAAGAGCGGAGTGATCTGCACGTATATAGTTTTCCCCGGTGCCGTCCTCCCTGGTCCACTGGCAGCAGTTCCAGCGCCAAAGCGAGGCCGTGCGTGATCTATCCGGCATCCCTTTCCAGCTTGGTATATCGAGGTCAACAATTTTCAGGACCCACGGACCGCATTGACCCTCGCCCTCACCTCGCTCAAAGCGGTAATAGCCCTCCAGATACTCCATTGCGCGCAAAGACTCTTGCTTGATTCCAGCAGCGTCTGTGAAAACAGAGAGCCAGACAATGATGTCTCCTGATTCTGGTTTGAACATAGCATAATCGTGGCCATGATAAGGGCAGTCGGCTAGATTTCGGCGGCACGGCATCCTTGAAAAAGAGTAGCGGAGTACGCTCAATGACAGCAGCTCCCGGATGGAGGAGGAGCAGCGCGGTGGCTGGAAAAAGTTCAAGATAACGCTGCAATTCCTCACAAACACTCCAGGGCACATTTAAATTTCCCCCCTACAGGATCCTGGACCGATGAAGATTGGCTGCTGCATGAATGTAGCCGTTTCAGTTTCCTACCCTGCCATGCAAACTATGGGCAGTCACTGCCAGGTGGGCCGATAGCCACTGGACACGACGAAGTCCATCCCCTCTTCGATGTAAATGCGGCGCCGAATTTCCATCCGGGGGGATGGACTTCGGTGGCAGATCTCAAACTATAACTTGTTGATGAGAAAGATATATGGCTTCATCCACCGCTGGCGTGATGAACACGTTCCACCTCCGTCGGTGGGTACGTGTGACCCAGATGCTCCATTATTGGAGGCCGGACTGCTCTTCCGCTTCGTATCATTTCCAAAATCTAAGGGCTTCGTAGCTGTCCGCAAGGTCATCGGCATCCAAGTCGTCCTCAGGTCCTCCTTTGCAAGGATGCCGTGCTTCCGGAACCGGGACGACTGCCCCTTTGGAGGCATCGATTATGCAATGTATTCGGCCACATCGGGAGACATTGTTATGTGGTACACAGATTACACAGAAGATACTGGTTCGATTGTGGAAACATTGGTGGCTTTTGAGTATATCGTAGGCCACTACGCCTTCGAGCGGGGTGACGATCTTGGTTTGAGGAGTCCGTGGCTCCTGCGCATCCTCGATTCCGATTTTCCCAGCTACGACGGTCACCCATGCAGAAGAAGGCGCACTGCTATGCTGTTGCGGTGGAACTGCTGCCACTGGACGTGGGTGGACTCCATCGGAGAGACCTATTCTCCTCGAGGAGTGCGCTCCTCTTCTCCATTGTATGGGGACATTCGCATTGGTGTGGACGACGAAAACGTGAAGATTTCCATATTCGATGGTGGTATGATTGAAGGGCAGGACATTGTGGTGAACATCACTAGGGGCGGTACAACGGCTGCAATCGACTTTACATGGAGGAGCCCCAGGACTCATGAGCTAGTTCTGAGAGCAGTCGAAGTCCCATTGACAACGTGACTTGTATTCAGTAGGCACAGGGCTCAAGATTTGAGGGCACAATCAGCACAGTAGACGTGCTTCAAATGCAATTCATGTGGATCAATAAAAACCTCATTGTGCCCTCTTTTTATTCTATTCTGTGTCCATCGTTCCGAGAATGCGTCATTGCTCATTTCGTTTGGGATTGGGAGTGTGGGTGAATTTTGCAAATGGCTGGTAGGCTGAAATGGGCCCCCATTGTACAGAGCAGTACCACCCTACCATTCGCGAAACATTGCCTTTCAATATATAATTCTAAATAACATTGCCGAACCTCCTTCATCGGGAGGTCCTTCTCCCCCTATGACCGTGGCACCCTAAACCCTATTCCCGCGGACACTCATTTCTGGAAAATAGTGCTGCTCATGTTTTTTTCCACACATGAAATGGTTTTCAAATATTGTGCTTCCTATTTTGTTTGGAATGGTGATGCATGGTATGGTTGGCTAGTGTGTAGAATGCATGCTAGCTTACAAAAGTGGGAGAGGTAAATTGGGTTAATCGTGTGTTTGCACAGTGCCGAAATCGGGTGACTCCCATCCAAGGGGCAAGGAAACTTGCGCCTTCTTTGGGAGTTCACATGCTAGTGCGCACCTGGCGCGTGCGCGTACTATAACTGCGCTACCGAGGGGGTTGCCTTGTAGTGCGGGCTAACGCGGAAGCTACGTGCTTCCGTTCATGTACTATAATAGTGGGAGTCGTGGGGAGTCTTGGGACTCATCACGGTCCATAGGGGCCGTGGTGAGTGGGCCAAGACTCACCGCGACTCATCACCGGGAGTCGAGGGTTTTCGTGGTGGTTCGCCATAAAATGGCATGGCTGGTTGTGAAACCCCCGCGGACAGCTACAGAAGTATATATAGGGAGTAGTAACCCCGAGAACGATGCAAGCCCGTTGGTGATCAAAAACTAGTGAGTAAGCGTGCGAGCCGGAAAGCGACCAAAGAGTGGGGAGCTGTTCCGGACTGCCAACTACCAAAGGGAATTCCCGCTGGTTCCAAATCGGTGGAGGGTTCTTTGGGAGAACAAAGGGGGACCGTTATGCCCCGGTGAGCAGCCGAAGCTCTAAGTTGGCCCGGCGGCCAGGTTGGGAGTCAGGCGCGCGCATCAAAGCAAGTAACTATGACTTGAGGAGGGAGCTTACCGAAGTGAGGTGCGCGACAATGCGAGTTTGGTTGAACCTCATGCGAAGCGCATAGAGGCTTTAAAACAGCAGATAGATGTGTATAGGCTCACAGAGGAGCAGACTCTCAGGGGTGCCACAAGCAACTTGGTGGATAACCACCTTATGCAGGTCTGGTTAGCACAAGGGCCGGTGGAGGGCAAAGCACCACGAAAGCTCACCCAAAGCGAGATGAATGAGCTCAGACTGCAAGTGCAGAACATTGCCACAACTACTATAGATAATGTCTATAGTAGGATAGCGGAGTTACAGGAGGATGTAGACGGCCTGCAGACTCAAGTGGAGGACCTCACTTCAAGAGAGTCTGTGTACCTGAGGAACAGCTGATGGCTTCTTATTTACAAGCGAGAACTTTGGCTTTTCAGTCTTCTTCGCAGGGGGTGCAGGAGATGCCAATGGTACAAGAGCCACTGCCACCAACACCACAACAAGTCACTGTGCCAGTAGCTGACCTCTTGTTACTACAGCCACACCACAGCCACCACAGCCTGAGGTATGGGGGAATGCTGCTTTTAACCCACCTAAAACTCCAGCTACACGGGAGTACAGTCGGGCTATGATTATGCCCTTCAACCAAATTCCCATTGTGTTGGATTTGGCTTGGAAGGAATTTAGTCCTCCGTAGTCGTTGGCACATTACTATCAAATCATGCGCATATGGCTGCCAGTGGCAACTAGGACTAAAGTTCTTCCGAACAATCAACCAATTGAGGATCATCACTTTGCGCAGTACTGGCATGAGGCAAGTACCATGTTAAAGGAATTAATTGCTTCCAAGTTGTACATGGATTCATTTATACCAAGACCAAAGAGGTAGCAAGTATTGTCATGGGCTGCGGGTTATACTACGCTGCTTGTTTTTTGGTACGTTATCACATTGAGCAGCAGAAGATGCAAACGCGCTTTCTGAGTTATTCCAGTGGGGATCATTGGGTCTTACCTTCAGTGCCACCTCATATGTACCTATATGATGCAAAAGTTATGATGCAAAAAGATTCTCAGATTCGTTCATGGTTTCATGCGGCCTGGAACAATTTGTCAACACATAAATTCAGCCCTGACGATATTTTCTTTAAAGAACATGAGGCATGGAAATACTTGCACAATTCACAAGTCATTGGTACCCCACTCACCTGGACAGACAAGGAGCTCAGGGTCTTCACAATTTTGCAATTCAGCGCTTACAACAAGTTTTACAGTTTAAACTTCCAGACATGGTGGGACAACATTGTATGCCCCAGAGAATTCCAATTAGAGTTCGACAGTTAAAACACCTCAAGGGGGACGAGGATTCTGATACTACTGTTTCTTCAGCGGACTCTTTGACATGGCAGAGGACTATGCAATTCAGATGGTAGAGAAGAAGCGATGGGGGTCTCCTATGCCTGAAAGATTACCTCGATATCAGCCTCCAGAGGGACTGACATATTGAGGTAGTGTTCAATCATCTCCCTCAACCAGTGACAGGACACGGGCTCGCACACGGAGTCCTTCACGAGACTCTAACCGTCAGAAGGGTGCTCGCTCACAAAGGGTTACAAATCCCAAACAGTAAACCGTGAGGACACGGCTTTTTGAGAGGGGAAGGGGTAATGTTAGAGGACTGTCTGGGACTTAGGCACTTTTACGGGATCTGTGGGGTACCCTTAATTTTTGCACAGACTGAGACCAACAGGAGCCTTAGGGGTGACAGCAGCGCATTTTAGGGGGGGTTACACAGCCCGTCACAGCCAACACAACCCGTCATAGTCCGACACAGCCGACACAGCCCGTCACAGCCAACACAGTCCATCACAGCCAACACAGCCCGTCACAGTCCGACACAGCCGACACAGCCGCCACAGCCAGACACAGCCGTCACAGCTCGACATAGCCCGACACAGCCCAACATAGTCGCACAGCCAGTCACAGTTTCACACAGCCAGTCACAGCTTGACACAGCTGTCACGACCATAGGGAACGGATAGCAGGACAGGGAACGATTGTGGGGAACAACATCTGCGATTGGAACATGTTAGTTCACGGATGACGGTTAGTGAGGGAAACGGTTAGAACAACGGGTAGGAAGATAAAGCCAGGAGCGAGGACTGGAAAATGATCATTTCTTGGGGGATTTCGGACATCACTAGGGAGAAATGAAGTGAAGAGAGCATCTCTGAGTAGAAAGAGGGAGAGCACGGAGTAGGAGGAGAACGATCTGTTGATGCTTGATGAATGCAAGCAGTAGAGTGGTAATGTAGAGCAGATTAGAGACTCCATGGCTTCAGCCTGATACTTGATAGATATTAATCTGATACATACTTCATACTCACACTGTGTAGAGAGATCTGAGTGAAGCTGTGGAATGAATGGATGAGTTGATGGAATCCGATAGATTGCTGAAGCAAACTGATACTTAAATACCAACAGTAAGGTAACTAGCTAACATGAATGCAGGAAGGAAAACAAATAGGAAACACCCCCATGATACACTAGCTGTAGGTCATGACTGATTGTTCTGAGCGGGCTGAGTGCTTAGAGATTTCCAACTCTTCTATCTTGGAGTTCCCGCCTCGGATAGCGAAGGGATGGGTGAGTAAAAGCCGCACGACAGTAGTATAGGACTAACTGTTGCTCGGGGCTAAGCACCAAAGGGTACCATGCATGCTTGCATTGTGGTGATGATCTTGATGCACATAGCTCCCGCCATCTTCACAAGATGGTGTATCCCAACTACCGCAAATTTCTTCCTATGAGCCATCGATGGAGAAGAAGAGAGAAACACTTGTTTGACGACAAAGAGGAAGTACGTCCCCCCCCTATGACACCGTTCGGGCAGTTTTGGGAGGACCGATGGAAGGAGGCCCATGCGGGCACGGACGGTGAAGTGGACTTTCAATCTTCTACGAGTTGCCATATTGGGCGGTACATATTCCACAAAAACACCGTCAATATCCTTATGCATGCATGTGATATTGCACATTTGGTATGCGTTGCATTGTCACTTTCACGTAATTTTTTTTGTGTAAGTCTTTGTGGGTGGGGATATATGTAGGACCTGAAGATTCGCCATCTTCTAGATCCCATACATATTGAGAAGAATGTCTGCTCGTCCCTTTTTCGAGTTCTTCATGGCATGCCGACAAAGAAGGGAGTGGCTGCAAAAGGAGATTCTCTCGGTGTTAGAAAGGAGCTTGAGGAGCAGGGTCGCATGCGCCATCTATGGGCCGAACAAAATGGTGTGGACCCAAAGGGTGTTGTACGGTGGAAATATAGGCGCACACCTTGGCAATGGACAAAGGAGGAATACAAGAAAGTGATAGCCACCATAAGTGTTGTCCGAACACCAACTGGTTATGGGTCATCCCTCCGTACGAAGTTCAGCGAAAAAGACGGGGTCCATGGTTTGAAATCTCATGACTACCACAATCTATTGCAAGACATCTTGCCCATTGCAGTACGTGGGACATTGACTCCCGAGGTTCGTGAGACAATCTATACATTGGGAGGCTTGTTCCGGTGGATTTGCTCCAAAGAGTTGGAAGAAGCAGATTTTCCACGCACGAAGAAGGAGGCGGCGGAGGTAATGTGTATGTTGGAGATGCACCTTCCTCCCTCCTTCTTTGACATCCAAGTGCACTTGGTAGTGCACTTAGTGGAAGAGGCTTCGATTGTTGGCCCCGTTCATTCTCGGTGGATGTACTTCCTTGAGCGTTATATGAAGACTTTGAAAGGTTTTATAAGACAAATGACGCACCCGGAGGGTAGCACGGCGGAGGGGTATACGTTGCAAGAAGCTATGTTCTATTGCACAGAGTACATGACAAGGGTGGATGATGAATCCCTCGGATGTGGAAGGAAGAGGAGGATGCACGAACCAATGACATCGTTTTGCCCAAAAAATCGAAGAGGGTAAAATTGCCGACCTTGGTGATTGAGCAAGTGCACGACTTTATACTGAAGAACACCCCATCCATACATGAGTGGGAGACAAGATACAATAATCTTGTTCAGCAACGAGAGGAGGAGACGCTTGCATGGAGGCGAAACCATCCAAGGCCGGTTACTAGACGCCCATGACGAGGAGCGGGCCGCCGGAATGTTCCTTCACAAAATTTGCCCATGGAATTGCAGCCTCTAAGTTCATTCCAACAATGGCTTCGGACTTCAGTTTATGACGTCGTTGCTCAAAGAGAGGTGGTTTCAGATTTGGTGCAAGACATTGCAAGGGGCCCCTCTCAATTTGTGACCTCATACACGACGGTTTGGGTTCACGGTCGTCATTTCCGAATTCGTGCTCTTGACATGAAGCGCAAAACAACCTTTGATTCTGGCTTGAGTGCCACATATTGGCAAGACTCTGTATGGGGCAAGGGAGATACACGACCTGCTATGAGCAAACTTGAGTACATCGGAGAGCTTGAGAGCATACTCCAACTTCAGTATACAAGGTACCGGCCTCTTCTCTTCAAGGGAAGGTGGTTCCAACCACATCTTGTGGGGCCCTCCGCAACACTAGTGCAAGATGATTGTGGTTTCATGCGTGTCAATGCAGATAGGCTCAACCCTACTTATCGTCCCTCCGATGAGCCTTTTTCACGGCCTTCAGACATGGAGCAAGTTTTCTTCTCCGATGACAAAACAAGAGGGGGGAATTGGAAGGTGGTTGTGCATGCTCAGCCAAGAGGAAGACGTATCTATCATGGTCTCGGATCTCCATGGGGTGAGGCAATTGCGGTGGACGGAGAGACTGGTCATAATGATGCTGATGATGGAGATTGGGTAGAGGGGGTAGAAGAGGATGATGACGCCCTGAACAATGCATCCTGGACCCTATATGATGAAGCTCTAGAAGATACGGATGTTGGAGAAGGAGACGAAGACACGGCCATTGACAACGAGGTGGAGGATGATTCAGAGGTGCCTTTGAGAGCGGGCCATTTATGACGATGACCCCATGATGAAGAAGACTTGCAGCTTGATGAGGATGAAGAGGCTCCGGATGATGATGTTCAAGTTGATTAGAAACAAAAATCAAAGCTACATAACAATTCTCGCACCGAACTGGACCCATCCCTTCGATTGATTGTACATGTACATGCATATTGTACTTATTTTCTATGATTCATCAAATATGGCTGTGACTGGTAGTCTTTCAAGAAAGAAGGCAGAGACAATGAATATGTTGGAGCAACACATACAGATGTGGTATCAAGAGAATTATCAAAATGAATGTCACAATCTACAAGAAGGTCCACAACAACAAGCTAAACCATAAAGAAAAACAAACACCCTACCCAGTACCATATTTATAAAAAAAAACTAAGAACCCCTAAAGACCCTAACCCTAAATCTAGAAAGCCCTGCCGTCACCGCCTGCGACCCCCACGTGTCGCAAATTGCGACGCGTTTTCTTGGATTTATGAGGCCGGGGGTCGCAAATGGCGACGGCCAACTGCGACCGGTTTTTTGAATGGATTTATGAGGCCGGGGGTCGCAAACGGCGACAGCCAGCCGTCGCAAACTGTGACATGTTTTTTTTGTTTTGTAAGAATAGGGCAGCCGGGCAGTTTGCGACGCCTAGCCGTCGCAGTGGCCTTTTGCCCTTCATGCCACCATGCGACGGCCGGGCATCGCAAGAAAGGGCTGCAATGAAAGAGAAGACAAGAAATGGTTTTTTTTTTTTTTTTTTTTTTTTTTTCCGGCGTGCGACAACCGGCCGTCGCCAGAAAGGGTTGCCTTCTGCCCTTCGCTGGGGGCGACGCATGGGCGTCGCACGGAAGGGCTGCCATTTTCCCTTCATCACTCCGTGCGACGGCCAGGCGTCGTCGCCTGGCCCCGGCGCCATATTTCAGTCCCGCGGGGTTTGGCTGCGACGGCCCGACGTCGCAAACACGCTCCGCGGGGTTGGCGTCGTACGCTCGGCGCCGCACGGGGCGTGGGGGCGCGGTTGGCGTCGCAACCCCCCCCCCCCCATATTTCTGTAGTGATGGCTCATGAACTCGTGATGCTCCTCGAGTCACAGTTGCAGTAGAATAGGAGTGGCATCTGGAACATTTGCGTGATTGCCCTTGGTATGTGGACCTTCCGCCCGGCTCGCTCAACCCATCCGAGTTTCAATTGAAGCTGGATGCTGAATTCCGACGAAACCGGGCTCCGCTGCCTCCATTGGGTGCAAAAGAGGCAAAAGCGCTTGCGAACTCCAGGAAAGCGGCAGAGCTTGCTCAGGCAGGAATTCAGGAGAAATTGCATGAGAAGAGTAAAGGTCAAAGGAAAAGGACAAGGAAACATGTGACTGCAGTAACACCCAAAAAGAAGAAAACCATCGGGGCATCGGAGGAGGCGCAGGAGGGGACCCAAGAGAGTGACTCGGACGACGACTTCGTTCAAGGTCCTTTGACTGCTGTTGCTCCTACCCAGTCACCGGTCCGAGTGTTGACCCGCACATAAATCCCATGCCTCCCATGTCTCCTCCGTCAGGATGACGTTTCTGAGGAGGACCAGGAGGTGGACCCTCAGGTCTTGGAGCTGGTACCACGTGAGCCGTGCCATGGCAAAAAGCCTTTGCTCCAGCTACTGAAGCCGGTTGGCCATGCCTTGGTCAACGCCTTGACCTCCTGCACGTCCTTGACCATACTGTGCTTGCCCTCGTCTTGTACCTCGTGCCTGACCACCTCGTCCTTTCTGAGGTGCTCCACCTCGCCCTCGGCCACCATTGTTCCCTTGGAACTGGCCTCGCCACAACTCAGGGTGCAAGTCATAACACTAGGCCTCTCCATGCCCATACTTGCCACAATGCCCACACTGCAACTGTGCAGGTTGTGCTTGTGCCGGCCCTTTGCCACTCTCTGGGCAATCTTTCTTGACATGGGGTCCTCCACATGTCCAACACACCACCCCTGGTTGCTGTTGGCCTACAAAAGAAGCTATGTTGAGCTCAATCCGCTCAGCCAGCAGAAACACATCTGCTAATATGGGTTGGGCTGCTTGTAACAGGGTTGCATCCCGCACTCTTCTCCTGAGCTCCTTGTCCAAAATTCCATACCAGAACAGGACTGCCTGAGCTTCAGTAACCCCTTGGGTCACACTTATCAAGCGCCTCATACGAGTGTAGGTCTCTCGTAAGCTCTCATTGGACTTGCGCTGGAAGTCTTGCAAACTCCGCAGCTTTTCCATCCGTACTCCTTGGTAGTTCCTCCTCAATTCCTCGAAGAACTCCACAACAGGGTTGAAGGCAGGCACGCGTGTTGTAGTCATGGTAGGAGGAGTGGTAGCACCTTTAGAACTGGTACCACCTGCAGAAGTACCGGCACCACTTGTTCCACTACTGATGCTTGCAGTTGGAGATGTTGGTGCTGATGCAGCTGCTGGTCGCGTCGTGCCTTGAGTAATGGAGACGTAGTCAGGTGACCAATACATCCTCCACTCCTCAATCTCTGCCTCGCCTGAACTTGTGGTAATCGTCCATAGGCGGCCCCTCAAGGTGCTGAAATAGCCCCTTCCATGCCATGAATGGCGTGAACAGCTGTGGATTGCGCATCTGCTGCAAATCACACCAGCTGTCGAACTCCTGGATAAAATCATCCAGCTCGATTGTGCCCACAGCTCCAGAGTACCTACGAGGCCCCTTGGTAGCCATGTCGTCCCACAACAATGGTGAAAGAAACTACACACATATTGATGAAGCCTCCGAGTCTGTGTCAGACTCTACACCAGTTGAAGGTGGGGGTGAAGGTGGTCTGAACCAAACCCCTCGCCTCATGAACCCACTGACAATACTGGTGCTAGTGTTGGCCTGTCCTTCTAAACCCTCTGGCAACTCCGTGATGCCCGTTGTTATCCAAACCTGTCCACGTGACACTATAAGGCTCTATAGCTAGTTCTAACAGTGACACGGGCGGGCACCTGTTGCGGCTTAAAAGGTCATGTCCCAATGGCTAAGGGCACCTGCACCTGCATCCACCGCAAGAACTTCTATGGTTGGCTGGTCATCAACCCAACCTCACCATAGAAGAAACACTGGTGGTCTTGCTGGTCATCACTCCAGCCTCACCACCGACAACATACTCTAGGATTGACCGGTGATCAAATCCGGCCTAATCCCTATGAAAGCAAGCGCCCACACAAAACCAACATGGCGCACAATCAAGCAAGCAGGTGTGGGGGGGATCCAAACACAAGAAACCAAAACATCAACACCCCCACACCAAAATCCCTCCGTAGTGTTGCTCATGCAGAATACCCCAGCCCAAAAACCCCGGACTGACTGGCCTCCACCAAGAGAGGCTTTGGCAACTACAACTACAAAGTAATGAAAATAATAAAGAGAGGGAGGGGAAGAATAGAGGCCCGAACAAGCAAGATTTAATCCTGATCTATGCTATCAATTGCCAGACTTATCTCAAAGTGCCTCGCTCTGCATGATGGTAAGGTGTGGGAGGTATATCTATGTCCAGAAACCTGCCACTAACCTTATCCCAAGCTATAGTAGCTCGCTCTAACCAACCCTCCTCCTCTCTCTGCCAGGTAGAGACAAAACAATACTCCCCTATCTCCTGCTCACTGAATATTAAAGAAAATAAAGATAGGGTCTGACGGTCTCTCAACTCGAAAGCTTTGAGATGGTTGCGGGTGTCCTCGTTGCGAATGACTGCATCTCCTTCAAGTAGAACAAACTGTTCGTTGTTAATGAACCCCCGCTCGTGGTTGCCTCATGCAGAGCGTGTCCGGCTGCAACCACGTCGGATTG
The DNA here is from genome assembly GCA_030704615.1 of Takakia lepidozioides. Taxonomy (NCBI): domain Eukaryota; kingdom Viridiplantae; phylum Streptophyta; class Takakiopsida; order Takakiales; family Takakiaceae; genus Takakia; species Takakia lepidozioides. The sequence goes on from CM060732.1 coordinate 10,231,358, forward strand.
CAAAAACTTGTGCAGCTCCTGCTCCTCTGCTCCAGTACACCACGGCCTTGTGGCTGAACACCTTGGTCCCCGGGGCTGTCTTTGGCTGTGTTCCAAGCCTAGCTTCCACCCACTTTGGTATTTCATCTAAAGCTGCAGAATTGCTTGCTCCAACAGAGTTCTGACTGTCCAAAGCAATATTGAGGCCCTCAACGCCAACTACAATAATTTTCTGTCTATTGCTAATGCCTGACTCCCAGTATGCATTCAACTCGTCCAATTGCTCTCCACTCAAATCAGTCTGAGTTCCTTGAGCAACATAAATCTTGTCTCCTTGTGTGCACAGGCTAAGGGAAGAGACCTGCCCTTCAATTACGTCCTCATTGCCCCCAGCCATACAAGGAGGACATCCACAGACTTGTCTCTCATGTAGACCAAAACAGGTTCTAGAAACAGAGTTGTGGATCTTTCATAGGATCCACACATTCATACTCAAAAAATTCCATAGATTTTTAGCAGAGTCCAAAAAACTAAAACCTCAGTATGTAGATTTCCACAATCTGCAGGTCCTCGCGCAAATTTGAGGTCAAACAGCCTTTGTATGACCAAGTTATGGCAAAAACAGGCTCTGTATAATTTAAATTGGATCAAAACAAAGCTCCAAATATATTTCAATAAATACAAGTATTTTTGGCGTACCCTACATGTTTCATGCAAATACCCGTAATTCCGAGGACGGATTTCTACATGTGCACGAGCTTTAAAACTGGGAGTCGGGGATTTGCTACTGGTCGGTGCATGAAAGAAAATTTCGTAGTCTGGTGCCAAGCGCCATGAATACCACTCCAAACAGCGATGGCCTAATGTCCAAGATCTTGTATGTGTAGAAGAACCGAATAGGGAAGCATTGGCGAGTGTGAGTGCCAGCCGCTTGTTCATGAGCCCTGCTGAGGATATCAATTGTGCCTCTCCAGCAAGAGATGAGCCGGCCTACTACCATTCAGGCACTTTTATTTTTGAAGATGTAAACCTCGGCAGCAAATCTGCCCCTAATTTGAGCAGCTTCAATGCCATGGCTACGTCAGATCTGAATCAGACCCGTGCCCTCTCTGATCAGCACTTCTCCTGGCATATGTGTATTTGTGACAAACCAGCCTCACACTCCAATCACGTCGACAGTATCCTCATGTGACGTGGGCTGGTCCTCCACCAATTCAATCCCTTCAACTTCATGTTCAACCTTGGCAGTGAACATTCAATCAAAACGACAAATTGCCAACAGGCTCGTCTATTTCTCTTTTCATCGCAAGGTCAACATGACGCCCCTTTGAACTTAAGCCACACTTCTCTCTTCACACGTGATTGGATTCAAGCATCAGTCCCACCTCGAATAACACCCAAGTCGATCTCTGATCATGAGTGTTTACAGGCTGAATTCATATCCACTGTCCATAAGAAAACACGTTAGACTCCACCGATCGCTGCCCTTCCATTCACAACCTTGCTGGGCATACCCTGTGTTCATCACATTCCATGAGACCTGATTTCAGCCATGTAATCAGTTGCTCCAGCCCTATTGTTTTGATGCCTTCTCCCATGTGGTCATCATGCTTAAAAATCACATTTCAGCCAGCCAGTTAATTGAACACGTTCTCCCACATTCAAGTTGTTGATGGTTAAAACCTGATGTCACAGTTGGGCTTAAACTTAGGCTGAAACAGACCCAGCAAATGCACTGCTTCATGGCAGGCCTAACCGCCAGCTTATTGCATCTGCCCAAACATCTAAAAACAAAAATCCAGCACCTCCTTCCTTGCCACAGGCTTGGTGTTCAACCAGCCCATCAGCTCATGCCGAAATGCTTCCGGCCTTAGGCCCAACTCCATTGAAGAACCATGGATGGTGTACCTGGTAGCTCATCCCACCCATTTCCTTGCACCCACGCAAATCACCAGCCAAAGGTGACCGACCATTTTCAGGCTCTTATGCAGGCAAACCTGACATCCTCACTTCAGCATATTGCGGCCACTTACAAGCTGGGCCCAATTGATAGATCGTTTGTTGTGATGCCTTTGCTCCATGTGCATGGTCTAATGGCTGGACTATTTTCATCACTCTGCTGGGGGACAACCAGTCTTCCATCGCTGGACGATTCTCAGCTTCAATGTCCGATTAACCCAAAATAAACACTACAACGGCAGCCGCTTCAAAGTAACCAGTGCTTAACTAAAAACTCACATCTCGCACTAATGATGCAAGGTGATCTCTCTCGAGTGATAATAAAAACTAGACACCATCACTCATACATTACGAGTCAAGCCAAGCACACCCCAAAAGCTATGGGGAATTTGCACTACACGCGCCATAGCCGACGTGGGAGGCTCAACTCGAGAGAGATGAGCCTCGTCGTGAAGATAAGCCACGCCCAGGGGCCAACAAATATCTTGACCCCTGGGTGGATACTTGGATCAAGCCCAAGTGTCATATATAAAAACTAGTTATTTATTGGCTAGTTTCACACTACTAGTAAACTTTACTTGACAACTAGCAGTACGCAGATAGAGGCACCTGCAGCCCCAGCAATGGCGCTGATCATGATAATCCTTTTGGACGATTTTGATGAGCTACGAGCTTGTTGAGAAGATGTTGGGCTTGGACCGGGCCCCGCTTGGGGACTTGGATCCGGACTTGATATTAGAATTGGAGAAGGCGCAGGGGCCACCAGTGGAGAGCCTTTCTTGACCTTGATGAAAAGCAGATCGTCTGTGGCATTAGAAGATGCCTGCTGAATGGTTCGAAGGTCATTTGGCATACTGAAACACAGCTGACCATAGAATTAGACGTTGGTGTAAAACGCCGCAGCGCAGGAGCAGTTCTATAGGCACCTGGGCCCCTTATTCATCATTACCTCTACTTCTATTAATTTATTATGTCATGGTTTGCATTTTTTTGGGGCCGTACGTGTGCAAAACCCCCTAGGTACTAGTAAGTAGTACGTAGTAAAAATAGATAGTAAGATGCAGGGGAAGAGAGCCCGGCTCTCTAGGGGGGCGGTGGGACCCTTCTAGAAGGCTGCCGACCCTTCAAGAGGTGGGATCGACCTTCTAGAAGGCTGCCCTGTCACACGTCACTCCTAGAAACCACCACGCTTGCTTACCCCAATCTAACCATGAACCATCCCCTATTTAATAAAGTTATCCGTTAAGTGACCAGCCCTTCCGCCCCCTAATACATCCCCACTATACGTCTCCCCGGCACTTTGCGCATATCTAGGAAGTCATGCAGACAGAGTATCAAAACCAAAACTAGGGACGGCAGCTGGGCCACGCAGAGGGGGCACACGTGTTCTCCTTAAAGTCAGCGTGTATTCTCCTTGAATCAGCGTGGGGCCCACCCCACCCTCATGCCCGCTTGTTCCACGTCGCGCCACGTACCCCTAGAGGAAAGCCAAAAACCAAACTCAGGATGAAACTCGTTTTGCTCTCTTTTTTGTTATCTTTTTTTGGCTTGTATTTTAATCCCCTGCTCTTTTGACATTTATTGCATTTCACCCTCTCTTTTTGGCCAAACTGGCCTAACTCACCCTCCATCCCCCGTATTTAACGGATAACTTTAATAGATCTTACCTTCCTGCCCCCCCTTACATGACAATTATTAATTGAACTCCCGCTTCATAATTCCTGGACCACTCTCTAATCCCCACACCCCCTTTAAAACCCAGGCCCCTTATTAACATGAGCTTTACGAAAAAGCTCCAAAAATAACCCCGACTGGAGTTTACGCTTCTTCATTCCACACGTCAACCTCTGAGAGGATGGTACGCCAGTTCCCACCCTCTCTTTGAGAATGCATTAAGTTCTTACATTATTCCTATTATCTTCCTCATAAAATTCAATGGGTGATTTCAGGCGCTCTCATATGGTCCAGTGACCTCATCCCACGTGCCTTCTCTTCGGATCAACAGGTGGATGCATGCGTCTATCGCCACCCTGATGGATATAACAGCGCTCAGGATGGCGGCATTACGAATGATAGTAGCTACAAAACGATGAATGTCCTTCATTATTGACCTGCACGTGCAATGCGCTCTAGATTCCACGAGTGTATCATATAGTTGGCGAAACAAACACTATTATTGGCGAAACCGATGAGGAGGATGGCTGTGCGCACGCCTTGCACCCTTTGATCTCTGGTGATCCTTCGCGGATGCCGTGCCCACGGAGAAGCTGTATTCTGTGTAACGATCGCTACGTTTGATGGCCGTGCGAGAAGCTCACTGGCATCAACAAAATGCCTCGTAATCGGCTGCTCTGGGTTGTGGCAAGGGCGTGCTTGCAGAAAACCTCATCTTCCCCCCACCGATCGCTGACACCGCAGGGCCGCCCTCACCACAACTTGCTAGGAGAGGGGTTTATACGCAGCTATAGCTCACAAAGCGCGGGGGCATCACCATCATCGTCGCAGCAGTCGTACCAGGGATGGCTGTCCAGGGCTTTGCAGAAAATTAGCGGAAGATCCTCTGTTGTTGCAGTTGTTGCCACCGGATTTATCGGAGCTGGCCTGTATGTCGTGCTTGCGGATGCCGGTACAGATGGAAATTCCAAGGAGGTGGAGGCGCCCGAAAGTACGGCAGATCCGCCAAAGAAGAGAGTGGTGGTCCTTGGAAGTGGATGGGGAGGAATGAGTTTCGTCAAGAATCTAGACTGTACAGAGCTGGATGTACGTGTTGTATCACCCCGGAACTACTTCGTCTTCACTCCATTACTACCTAGTGTGACCTCGGGCATCGTGGGGGCGGCCAGCATCACTGAGCCATTCCGCAAGATCATCGGTAAGAAGCACAATGTGCAGTTCTACGAGACAGAATGCGTTAAAATTGACGTGGAAAACAAGCAGGTTATCTGCGAGGATGTCTCGGAGGTCAAACCGAAGGGGAAAGAGAAGTTTTCTCTCGAGTATGATTACTTGGTTATCGCTGTCGGGGCCCTGCCGAACACATTTGGCACTCCAGGTGTGGAGAAGCATTGCCATTTTCTCAAGGACATCGAAGATGCCCAAAAAATTCACCAGAATGTCGTGGACTGCTTCGAGAGTGCAAGCCTTCCCCATTTATCGGATGACGACAGGTTACCCCTTGCTTGAGCTGATTGCTCCATGCGTATTTCAGTTTGTTGTATCTGTGCCAGAAACTTGCAGACTTGATGCCTTCAGGCGAACCTGGTTTGGGGGACACAGTTAGATTGATTGCCTATATATGTTGGGAAGGCTTTTAGTATTGTGGAATATATGAATGCGCTTTATCAGCTAATTTGCTGATTTAGTTCACTTGTGACAGGTTGGTTTGGTTTGTGACAAAGATGTGATGGATAGTTGCCGAGGGCCTTTAGTCCTTTTGAAGCAACTAGGGTCTCTCTCTTTCTTTCTGCAGTGCGACTAGCATTGCAGTCAGGACCAGATTAATAGAAGGCAGATGACATGTTTTCAAGTACGATCTGCTTTTAGTATTGTGGAACATATGAATGCGCTTTATCAGCTAATTTGCTGATTTAGTTCACTTGTGACAGGTTGGTTTAGTTTGTGACAAAGATGTGGTGGATTGTTGCTGAGGGCCTTTAGTCTTTTTGAAGCAACTAGGGTATCTCTCTTTCTCTCTGCAGTGCGACTAGCATTGCAGTCAGGACCAGATTAAAAGAAGGCAGATGACATGTTTTCAAGTATGATCTGATTGCCAGCTTTCACATAACCCCATACCCTGTAATTGGGCGGCGGAGGTCCTTTTCAATGCCCTGGAAATGTTTTCTTAGTTTGATATGTTGGTGGGGCAGAGAATATGAAGGCCGGCTCTTCAAGGGTTAGTAATACTATGACCTGCCTTCAAATGGACTCCATGTTTCTCTCCACAATCCACCTCTATAATCAGGTCACTGATGTATTTGTTGAATTGCGTAATGAAAGGTGCAAGTTGCTGAGCTTCGTGATAGTAGGTGGAGGCCCCACGGGCGTTGAGTTCTCGGCAGAACTGCATGACCTGATCCATGAAGATCTCTTGAAGCTATACCCGCATCTGGATGGTAAAGTCAGCATCATGCTCGTGCAATCAGGTGACCACATCCTCAACACTTTTGATGGACGTATCAGTGAGTACGCAGAGCAAAAGTTTGCAAGAGATGGGGTAAGTGTGAAGACAGGATGCCGGGTGCTTGAAGTTACAGAGGATGAGATCTGCTTCAAGTCTAAATTGACGAAGGAGTTCAAGAAAGTGCAATATGGAATGGTTGTGTGGTCTACAGGTAATGTGCTCAATCAGTGCTTTTCAACAGTTTTCACCTTCAGTCCACTAAGTTGGTCAGTCCAGATCTGAAGTCAACCCAAACCACAGTGGAATGGATGCATACATGTTGGGGTAATGGATATGACACATCCTTGTCATCACTGCCAGGGTTGATTCTGATGCTCTTGCGATGGTCAGTACTTAGCCATCAAATGGTTTAACAACTCAGTCCTGGCTAGTGAGTGAGCAAAGGTGTGGACTGGTCACAGTTACTGTAGTTATAATTGCAGTTGGTAGTGAAAACAATCTTCAAGTTAATGTGTTGTTTAAATATCTGTGGCTGTCAAAGGTTTTGTTCTTGCCATGTGAAACATTTATTCACCTAAAGCTGTAACTCCAGTTGACATAGCATGGGATTGGAGGCTCCATAAATACATAGGCAGGCTTATGAGAAAGAAGCACCCAAGTCAGAAAAAGGAAGACTCTTGCAAAGCAAGCGTAATTTATGGTGTCCCTTCACCCCGAAGGGCTACCTTCTAATGGCTGTTACGGGGGCAACACGGTTACCCAACCTTCCCCCAGGACTCTTAAGTCCCCAGGTACCCACCAATAAGTAGCCGGTTGACCCGGGTATCCCCCTTTTATGACTGGGTTGGCCATAATGGGTGACATCCAACATACACCTATGTGGCTTTGAACCCACGACCAAGGCGGCCTTGGGCCCTAACCACTGGCCATCTGCTGGATGCTGCACCCAAGTCACTCTTTAAATCACAGTCATATCAGATATTGTTATTGCATCAACTGGAGCGAGGTGCAGGAATTAATCATATCATCTGTGCTGTGCCAAATACTGAGTTTCTCAACTTCCCTGGAGAAATGTTGGGGAAGCCTTGTCTGTTCAAGTATTGATGATAAAAGTACTGTTGACAGGCATTGGGACACGCCCAGTGGTGGCAGACTTGATGAAACAAATAGGGCAGGTGGATCGTAGGGTTCTGGCAACGGATGAGTGGCTGCGTGTTAAGAACTGTGATTGTGTTTACGCACTCGGAGACTGTGCCACGATTGAGCACCGGAAAATCATTGAAGACATCAACTACATTTTCAAGCTAGCCGACAAGGACAGCTCTGGCACTCTGACTGCAGAGGAGTTTGTAGCAACTATTGAACTTCTGAGGCAGAGGTATCCTCAGATTGATTTATACATGGACCGCCAGCACTTGAAAGGTGTAATTGATCTTCTTGATGATGCCATGAAAGCTGGGCGTCAAGGGTCGGTGCAGCTGGACATTGAACATTTCAATCAATCGCTTTGCAAGGTCCAAGGTCAACCTGCAGTCATATTTTTTATGAATTTTTGTTATCTTTTTCTCTGATGTGCTGTACTTCCTCCAGGGTTTGGTCCTCTTCCCTTCCTGCTCTGAGCACAAACAGATTTGGATTCAATGCTTACTTGCGTGACACTCTTTTGTGCCGTCATGGACATAATATTTTTTCTTCTTCCTCTTGTTGACTGAGTTGTGGCTGCCCCCGCAGCATATATATGTTTCTCATTCATGCTATTTTCCAAACAAACAACTGATGTTATTGCTTTGATATGGCAGGTGGACAGCCAGATGAAGTCATCACCAGCTACTGCCCAGGTGGCGGCTCAGCAAGGTGAATACTTAGCTAAGTGCTTCAATAACCTAAAATGTCAGCCTAAGGGACCGCCACGTGTCAGAGGAGAAGGGCGTCACCAATTTCCACCTTTCAAATATCGGCATTTCGGCCAGTTTGCTCCATTAGGAGGGGAGAAGGCTGCTGCTGAGCTTCCTGGAGACTGGGTCTCAATTGGTCGCAGCACACAGTGGCTGTGGTACTCGGTGTATGCCAGCAAGCAGGTGAGCTGGCGCACACGGGTGATGGTGATGTTTGACTGGACCAAGCATTCTATTTTTGGGCGGGATTCGTCGCGGATTTGAGATGAGTAGAAAGGTAGTTGAGTGCTCTTCCCAAATTTTGTTCCTCTTTTAGCAAGAGGTAAATACATTTGTATGCATTTAAAGTCTAGGACGTCCAGATTCTGATAGTGGAGATTTTTATTTAGCTGGTCACTATTTGAATTCTCATTGTAGATCCTGACCCACATCAGGTCAAGAACCACTGTAGTCCATAGGCAATTCACAAATTCAGTGGCCAAGTTGACATCTATCTCAGTCTTCTCAAGCCTGTGATCAGGTACACTAGTTTGACGGAGCACCCTGCTTGAAAGTCTGAGCTAGACGTTGCCTAGATGCTTTGTTCCTAATCATATCAAACTAAAAATATTACATAACATCATTTTTAAATGCAGACAAGATTTCATAATCAATATTCATTTTTGTACCTCCAATTAGTACATAGATCATTTAGGAGTGTCTCATAAAACCAAGAAGATTATATGGATAACATGATATTGGCATGGTTGTCGGATTTGTAGTCGATGTACACATATATAATTAATAATGTATTTATATAAATAATGAACATCACGAAAAAATTTATTTCAAACGACAACATGCCACTTATAAAGCCTCTCATTTCACAATATTTGCGACCTTATGGCTGACCGGTGGGCCCCGCGCACTAACATTGCCCAGGCATTTGCCTTGGTTTTCCAGGGAGGCACATGAGAACCCAGAGTATCATGTGAAATTTTTTATTCAAAGTTGCTATTCTAACCAAGCATTGGACGATGCTTATTGGCTGATCTGGTTTCCCACAACCATGAGGGGAAGAGCATCTACTTGGTATTGGCAGCAGGCACCAGGAACATTTGTCACTTTGGACGCCCGGGTCCCCCCACCTGGCCCCGCGCGGTCACCCATATACCGCCGCAGTAGCCGCGGCCTGACAGCCGCGCCTGTGACACCTCCGCCGGCACTCTGCCCCGGCCCAGTCCGCTGCCCTCCAGTCTGACCTCCAGTCCGTGGCCATCCAGTCTGCCGACGGCGCCGGATCTGGACCGTCCATTTCAAAACCCATCCGAATTAAATATCTAAATTAAAATAAACACTTACATTCATTTACATATACATATATAACAAATTTAAGAAGAATTGGAGATTGATAGATATGAGTGTATTTTTACAGAATAAATATATTGATTAATTTCAGTATTTTTTTCAATGATATACAATAATTTCAAGAAAATAACAACAATTCAACAACAAAATGAATTTATAATATATAATATAATTGTATTAGCTTCTAAAGATTGAAAATATCAATAGGAGAGCAGTGTCTCCTTTTTCCACCTCCATGGTTGTTTCCTGAGGTTATTTTTTCCTCAGTTTTTATTAATAAAATATGCCCAGGGCCATTGACCCCTGTTCATAAAAAATAAAAATAAAAGGATAAAGACTTAATATGCTGAAATTTTATTTTTTTATTTTTTTTAAAAAACTAGTTCTTAATCTGCAACTCAATTGCTCTTAAAAAATTAATTCTTCATTTGTATAAATTGATGGATCTAAAGGGACTCGAAGGGATCTGAGATCTGAAAAAACTAAAGGTTGTTGAGAAGTTCATAATTGATCACCAAGGACACCTGCCAACCATACACATTATCCACACATTTAGAGGCCTTCATTCATGGTCTACAAAGTGGCTTCAAAATTCTGATTAGTAAATGGATATGCCATGCATCTGCTAGTTGGGCTCTCACTGCACACATCCAGAGGCAATCTAATCCTAAACGCCTTAAATATTGACTTACACCGTCGAAGGATTTATTTGCAACCATAAAATGTACTCATAAGACATTGTTTGTGGTCCAATCATAGAAACAGCCAATGGAACCCACATTTCAGACAACCACCCAATTATCAACCACCAAGCACGCCTTATGCAGCTGCATAACCAGGCTCCAAAACAAACTATTGCTAGTGTCATCACCTATCCGAGCTGATCTTCAGTCATGTTGAAGTGCAAGTTTCCAACATACAACCTTCGAGCACCTCCTGAATAAATGGGCCAATATAACCACCCGCCCCCCCCCCCAGGAACCATAGTGGTGGATTGCACCAGGTTCTTCTCTGCTTCGGAAAGCTTCACCATTACAAGCTCACCTCGGAGTAGCTGATCAACCAAGGCAATAGCCATGGGCATAGCTTCATAGAACTCAATGTAGCTGCCTCATATTCAAGCAAGCACCACTTCAGGACACTCATAATGGCCAAACACGCAAATCCCCATACATCTTCAAAGAAAATGCACCGGTTGAGTCTCTTATCTACCTTCACTGGAGAGCTATAATAGCTTTGCAATACAAGTAAAGAGTGCCAAACAAGTAGAGCTACAGCTGAAACAAACCTTTCCGGCTCTGGAGAAAAACTCGTAGACATCCCTTTCATCCGCCTTCAAGCAAATCTGCAACCACGCAAGCCACATCTGAACAGGTTAAGAAAACTCACTACATCCATTCTACAAAGGATTGATAGAATTATACTAAAGCAGAGGGGTATGGGTGAGGTAGTGCCCTTTGGACAGTAACAGTTGCATACATGGCCAAACACAAGCACATGTTAATCAAGAGCCATGTGGTGTCTTCCTAGGATTACCCATAAATAGAGAAGTCTGTTAAGATTATAAGTTGATTCAGCGTGAGCGAATTGTTACAAGGACAGTGCACGGGCACTGTGTATCTGAATATGGATACCTACCAGCTCTGCTCTTGCAAAAACGGTTTCTTAAGTCCCTCAGGCAGTCACAGCAAGAGATGGAAGCTTATACTGCCGGAAGAACAGCTAACTTTTCTGACCAATCAAATAAACCTGCATAATCAAATCCCCCCAACCTATATTGTTGTGTCCCTACAAGACAGTCTCCTGGTAGGCCCCCTTAAAGTTCAACTCGATGTAACCAGAAGTGCATATTATTCCCAAAGTCACATGGATCAAATCTTGCATGTCATATGGGAAGAGATGCCACTACCATCAGTTGAGGCTAGAATATTATAGTTTCTAGCCAGCCAGCAAGACAATGTAAATTGCACATTCTCCTTTTAAACAGTGTCGTACCACTATTTCAAGCTTGACAAAAATGTATATTTTGCCACAACTTCCAAGGGTTCAAATGGGCGCTTATTTTGTAAGACTTTCTATAGGGTGAAAAGAAAGTGAAAACACTATCCAGAGACCACTAGAATGAAACATCTTGTGGGATTGGATGGCTGTTCAAAGGTAGAACCTCCAACACTTCGTTCTGAACGTTGTGAAGTTTGGCTACACAAGGATTCTTGCAATGGCAGACCTCCTGGAATCACCCTATCTCTCGACATGGTGGTGCACACCAATAATTGTATAGAATTATCCTAGGAAGTGATTTGTTTGGCTCACCTCATCAACTGGAGGCTTGCCCCAACCTCCAGCATGGTATCCGAATGAAGCGCCATCTTGGATTGGTGCATTCAACCCATGAATCTTCAAGTGTGGATAAGAAGGAGGAGGCCCATATCGCTGAAAAGCATAAGTCCGAAATGAGCAAACAAGTATAAATGGCTGAGAAACAAGCAAAGTCTAGAGATCGTTAGAGACAACTACAAACAAATATTTAATGAACCCACCCAAAGTGTCTGATTGTCCGCATGAGAGCCAACATCCAGACACCCCAAAAAATACATTTTCCGAGTAAGATGCATTAGCCATACTCCAAATTCAGAAAACTTGCAAAACCATAGAAAATTTCTCTAACAAACTTTTATCAAAATTAAGGCATGGATATAGAATCAACTCAAACCAAAGTGTTATTATGTCTATCCTGACCTCCATTCAACTACTATTTCTACCTCTATGCCAAGGCTTGGTATATATATATGAAAATTAAAAACAGTAGAACGGAGGTCCCGGGTGAAAATGGTAAGAAGAACAATCCAGCAGACCTGCATATTAATAAGCCAAGGAGGAGGTGCCCCATCTGGCATGCCAAGGGCTTCTTTCAGCTCCTGGGATAGTTGTCCGGGCGTCATCTCTCAGAGTTTCACCTTCATACACAAAAAAAGCCAGCAACAGAAAAACCAGCCTTAGATGTTTGATTCGGTGCTTCTTTACTAAACCACATTATAGCAATGTGCACAAGGTAGGTTATACAGTCAATTGGCAAAGTGTCATATAACACCCTACATTTCTTTGCACTGACACATTTCCGAGTAGTTAAGATCCTAGGACACCCAAAATAAAACAGAAAGTGCTATCTTGGAGTAGAGACAAGCTGAACACCATATTGACCCTGACCTCAAATGCAAACCTCACCTCAAACTCTTTTCCATCATGATAGAGATCACCATGATGAGTAAGCTTTGACTTTGTTTCATACTCAAAAAAAGGCATCATGCAGCACCTGACAAAGGTTGACAAAAGTAAGCCAGCCATAATTTAAGAATAATTTCTTATATTGGGGGATCGGGTCAATATTCCCGAACTGGGAAGTGGCAACAGATGGTAACGTACATAAACCATACCAAAATGAAGGAAGACTGCCACACTAGTGGCAAACACCATTGCCAGAAGGTAATGCGAACCCTTAGCTCAAATTTCATCACTAGGCAGAAAGGAGTAAAACTTCACATAATGATAACTGAACTTCCGACTGTCTGGGTGTTTTGAGCCAGCTAATCACCATGTGGCAATTCATTGCCTTCACCAACGCAGCATTGATTTGGTTTGCACTCTCCAGATAAAGAACAAGATAGCCATCAAGACACCTTGAGATAAGACACACCTGGTCATCAATGTCCATCTTTCCCAGCTTGGGTTGCATCTTCTCTCTCTGCTTCTGCTTAAGCTTCTTACTATCCTCCTTTTCAATGTATGCCTGGGACCACAGCATGTTGACAGATGGTATCAATTGAGAAGGAAATAACCAAAAGAATAAGACTCGGTCATCCACTAGAAACAAATCCAACTGGTCATCAGTCATAACCCAAAACCCTGACACTACTAAGGTTAAGAGACAAAAATGCCAACTATGTACATGCCTTCGCCCAACTCCCAATCCAAGAAGCTCATTTCACCTGGGCTCCTTGCTTCATCCCACATTCCATCTTTGTCATACTTGAAGTGCATGCCATAGCGAAATCTCCTTCATCCCATATTGGCTTAATCAGTCAGTCTCAAATAAGCTTTTTTCTCGGTGTGTGTAGTTTCAATGTTAAATGTGTAAGCAGATGCTTAACAATCTTAAACCCCAGTTCATCAAGGCTACCTCAACTTACGCTGGAGTCACACCAGACTTACACATCCCACTTAGTAGGAATGTGTGCCGCCTAAACCTAAAAACACATCCATACCTGTGTTCTCAATGCCAGTTGCGGCAATGAAATAAGGAAGCTGGAACGGCTGCTTCTCAATACCACGCTTCCCCTGAAAGCACAGTTACAGTCAAAACCACATATGACAATGTTGTTGCAAAGATGTGTTTGATCTAAACAAGAATTCAGTCAATACATTAGCAAAGCAATGTCAACTTTGTGTCCCTCTGAAGTTAACACAGTCATATAGATTTCTTTGTTGCAGGATGCAGGAGGCAAAATATTGCATAAATGCATGGCATAATACGCAAGACAGGACTGCAGAGAGGCTCCTTAGCATGGCATAGTTGTAGGGCCAGAAAATTGGGACGCCTGAAAATGTGCCAGATAAATGTTCCTCCTGTCTCACATACTAAACCATACACATATGCAACATAAGAAGCAGCATTGTGGGTTCTGTGACAATGAAATCAAGTCTGTTTTCTTCTGTATTGCACAAACACGCTACATAGGGTCAACACTAGAAAATACACACCATACTGGGAAATGGAAGCTGAAAGCACAGCACATAGGGAGGAGGAGAAACACAAAGAGATACTAACCACCAACAAAAAGTTGCGCCAGGCCAATACCGTAGTGGGATAGCCGGTTAGGCAGAAATTAATTCAAGAAAAAAGTGCCTAATCCAAATAAATTATTTTTGGCAAGAGTGCCTAATTTTCAAAAATTTCTCTAAAAGTGCCTAATGGTATAAAAACTTGAATTTAAATTTAAAAAATAGAAAATAGAAAACAAATCTAAAAGTAATACCCAATTTTGATGCTTGTACTAACTCCAGATAACCTTGCGTTGACTCAACTATCTCATTGTAGGTTGCCTCGTATCCAAGCTTTCCTTCCGACTCTGAACTATCATTGAGATTAGGAAGCCCTTCATCTACAATATGAAGATTTGCCAAACATCTACTCATGCTATCAACTACACTGAGGTCAAGATAAATGTCCGGACATCTTCCATAACAAGATCCCTTTCCAAGATATGATCGGAGGTGGCAAAGAAGTCGCTTGCAAAATTAGCTCTCATAGCCTCTCCCTGAAACATGTATTTGAATGCATGTAAAATGCCACATTGTTCCCAGCCGGACACAATCATCTCTGTATGACGTCCAACATGATACCAAGCCTCCCACAACCAAAGAGCTGCCCACTCACGCATCTTGGATACCTGTGTGATCACCTTCACCTCTGCAACTCGAACACCCTCCTGCCACCCGCCTTTTGTGATCATTATTTTTAGTTGCCTAATTTAAAAAAATTACACATCCAAGATGCCTAATTTAAAAAAAAATTCTCAAAAGTGCCTAACTACAAGATTCCCCAAAAATAATTATTAGGCAGGCAAGTGCCTAACCGGCCATCCCACTACGGTATATCGAAGGCCACAAGGCCGATGCCATCAACCATGGCAGTAGTGCCTCCATTGTGCAACTGGAATATAGCCACTTTTCTAGCCTTGTCACCTCATTATTCTCGCCACATGGGCACTTGATAGAATTCATACGTGGCCCCGCCAGCGATTTTTGAAAAATAAAAAACAAAACACTGAAATTACACATAAAGAAAATGTAATGTCTACTAAAATTGTGAAGAAAAATAGACCTAATGGAATATGCAATTTCATAAATGTTTTACCTAGGGAGTGCACCGGGTGTAATTTAAGGAGAGGTTCATTTAGGGCAGGTGTTATCTTGGGAAGGTGTAGCAAGGAGTTGACAATTTTTTGACACCATGGGTAGTCTCTAGAGAGGAGCGAACAAACAAACAAACTGGCTTACTTCATATTTTAAAAAAAAAGGTGGACGCATTGCCGAAGCAAGCGTAACTTATGGTGTCACTTGACCCCATAGGACTACTGCCTTATGGTAAGAAGGCAGTATATACTTGCTTCATATATACTAGGGTAGCTTGTGTACCGTTGGCCCAAGTGTCCAGTGCAATCCCCTATGTATCAAAGTGCGTCGCCTATGTCGAGGCCCAAATGCAACCTCTAGGGTAGCCCTTGCCGTTGGCCCAAGTGTCCAATGTCATCTAAGTAGGTTTTTTTTCCACAGAGCCTACGACCAGATTTGAACCGCAGACCTTTCCCTTGATATCTCTCCCGTCGAGGCTCCAACCATTGTCCCAGGAATGCCTACTTTGCCATTTTTGCTATGTTTTGTGAATTTCCAGCGACCAAAAGTTGGAATTCCACATCTCCCACACCGCAAGTCCAAAAATCATGAGACCAAGCCCGTGCACCCTCCTCGTCGAGGGCTCTCCAACGGTACCAAGCACCAGGGCTGCCCCCCCCCCCGCGGTTTGGGACATCTCAATGTGACAAAACAAATAAAACGTCTCGCTTCATATATTGATACCTTGCCCCGGCCATTCATTTTCTTCAAAGAATATGCCATAACCAGGATGGGAAGAGGGCTCAAAACATGGTACCCCCCAACACTGGAAGTAAGAAGTCAACCTGTCTTTATGCAGGGTAAGTATATGGGCCACGTACCTTGGTCTTCATGTCGAGGACGACCTATGTCCCGTGGGGGACTTTTACCCTATAAGTAAGAGCATCTCCACCAGGGGTACCCCATACAACCCTGCAACGGTAACCTCCTGCGGCCTCCAACACTCCCCTCCCCCAGCTGCAACCCCATCAAACTTCTTTTCGGCTGACGTGCCTTGCTCCGGAGGGACCACCTGGACTGACGCCACCACCTTACCCTCACGCCATAAATGCAGGCAGTCATGTTTTTAGTGGCTCCAGCAAGGTACCGGCGGGGTCTGGCGGGCCTCTATCCTGCACGAAAGTAGGGGCACAGGGGCGCGGATACCAGGGCCGGGGCTCCTTTGCCGTTGCAGATGCTCTAAGGCTACACTTGGATTTTTTAAGGTGGATTTTTCAAGGCTTCCGAAGGAGAAGGGCCCAGTGGAGGAAGGGCTCTGCTCCTATACGTGGGGCCCACACGGTGCGCCTTTGAGAAAAGACAATAGACGATGGCAAAAGAGACTACACAATTCACCAAGCATTTCACGCCTTGTAGATATCGCATGCAGCCAACGTTCCAGAAGCAGTAAATATACAAAATTTCACTGCCATAAGCATGAAGCCACACAACATTGTGATGTGAAGTCCTGCCTTGAGCGAGCACATGCAGAAACCAAATACACCAAACCAGGCAACTAAGAGTATCCATTAAAATCTACTGAAACTCATATTATGATGGGTTGGACTTCACTCTAACTGAGAGAAGAAGGCTCAACACACGCATGCAGGAGGACGTCCAGACAGAAGGCTGATCAGTAACTTTGCACCAGCTACAGCAGCCTGTGTGGTCATTACAGTCAAGGGACTCTTCACATGTCAAGTAGCAGGATTGTTGACTTGCATAGGCAGTCAGTCAGGGGATCTGTCACCTCCATAGCCAGCTCTGGGTCCATCATCCACAACTAAGACTTAGGGTATCATGCTCTACCCTGCACAAGTCCCACTCATGTGCACAGACAAAGGCTGCACCTCCCAAGGGACACTGGTCCTCTCATTTGCTCTCCAACATGTCTATTGGGATAAATTAGGATGCCTGCATGCCTGGAGGCTGCAGATTGCAGCAAGGCAAGAGTATCACTTTCCCATGTGATTTTTTTTTATCTGTATTCGCCTTGAATTCTTAAAGCACAAAGCATCGAACCCAGTTAGGATATTACTCCAACCGATCGAGTCCGAAGAGTTTCCAACAAGAATCATCCGTGGCTTTTGATGCTTGCCCAATGGAACTAGTTTCATCTCAATGACCCTTATTTTACTGCCTGCCTGTACATACTGAATAAGAGTAACCTAGCATGACAGCTTAAAATGTCAGGATAGCTCAACACGTACACTTCGGAGGTTTAAGAGAAGATTGACAAAGATAGTCCCCCTGCAGCCTACAAAGCCTCCTTTCTAAGGCTTGCTTGATACTGGGTCCATGCCACCATAGCTGCTCCAATAGCGGGCTCCACCTGCTCATGCAGACACCTTCGAGTCTTCAGACAAGCATACATTTCTTTCCTCTGGAAGGAAGCCACCATTCTAGAGTTCAACTATACTTGAAAACAGGTGTTCATGGACTCTTATACAGCCCCCTCTGAGAAGTCAGTCTGCCCCCAAAACATTCAATCCACAACTTCAAACCATATGCACTTACTAGACACCCTGTAGTTTAAACCTTCAAACAAAATCCTCGTCTCTGCCATCTAATCTCAAAGCAATTCCGGGAGTGGTCTCTTCTCTTGACTGACCACTAATGGAGTTCTGCTGCCCACCCAAATAAGCAGTTCACAGACATGGAAAGCTTGCAAATATACCAGGGGAAGCAGTTTACCTTGGGCCGAATTGGCTGAGCCCCCGGAAGCATCTCTGACACAACATTATATGTAAGGGCTTGCAAAGGTCCCAGCCATCCTCACTCTCAAACACACCACCAACCATTACAAAAGGAAATGGTTTATTGCAATCTGCAACATCAAAAGCCAAAAACTCCTATCAGATATGGACCAGTCCAAAGAAACTCCAAAAAGCACAAGTGCAATTGTAACTGCATGGAGGTAGGACACATCACATTACCGAACGGGAGCAAAAGCCAAAGTCTTGTCTGCAACTCTAGAATAATCAACCATGAACAACAAAATATGCTCAAGAGTTTCAAACAACGTATCCAAAATTAAATGGTTTGGTTATTGTAGTGCCTGTTACAAATGCAATCAGCATGTTTCGTACCCCAGCCCGGCCCAAAAGCCCAACTGGAGACTAACAAAGGAAAGCCTTCTACGTTGGTGCAACTTGTCTTGTTGTAGATGTGTATGAGGCTGAAGGAAGAGTGCACCCACTAAAACCTTGAATTCACATGCTTTGCGACAAATGACAAACTCCAACAGAATCACACAAGTTTCACCATAAACAATGATGTGCATGTGAGAAGTTAGAGATCTGTACCCTTGCCACTAAGCTTCAAAGTATGAACAACAGCTTTCACACTGCAGGCCAACTCATGGACAGCATCATCTAGCACTTTTCTTGCTACAGTATCACCATCACGAGCACAAGCCTTTATGGTAGGTACCAGAGCAGCCACACGTGCCCAGGAAGAATCTGCATAGGCCCACCTGCCCAACCCAGAGTGAGCCAACCTCAATGTAGTTGACTACCACGTGAGAAATACAACGATATTTACAATTATACTTATATTATATTACCTCATGGTTTGGACTACACTCCCTGTCATAGTTCTTCAGAGTCCCACTGACAGCATTGTATCATTTGAACAAGAGGAAGAACAAGAAAACAAACTAGACAGGAAACCCAGAAAGAAATGAAATGAAATGAAAAGGTACTTTATAAGAAAGAAAGCAACTTTTTTAGCCTCCAGGGAAGCTCGAAGAGCTTATGGAAAGATAGAAAACCATTGGGGCCCAAAGAAAGACAGACCCCTCACAGTTGCTGTGGGGCAATAGACCCTGTACCTGGTGGAATGACGAACACAGAGGAAGCCACAGAGACACAGACAGGAAGATGAGCCAGGAGACAGACAAACAGAGGATTTTCATTGAGAAGAAACTCAGTTCTACCACATTATTTGGATAATTTCCGATTACAGTAGATGTGCACCAGATTTCAAGTGCTTTGCTTTGTACCATAACTGCCTGTGGTCTTACTAATCTTGGCCCCAGTCACCTCCATTGCTCTTGGTTCACAAAGAATGTACTCATAAGACGTTGTTTGCCGTAGCCTTGTGGCCATTGACCCCGCGCCCAGTTTGAGCGGAACACAAAGGGACAGAACCTACCTTTGTCAGGGGCTGACGTCGGTAGTAAGACTTACCTTGGAGTAAACAATTGATCCGGGTTTTCCAGATATCCTCTAGAAATCCCTTCACCAAGCAAAAATCTGCTGTGTGTGGTTTGCCCAATAACTAGGCCCCAAAAGGGCCTGGGCTATTGGTTCAGCCTCGAGACGTTCAAAGTTGGTAAACAGAGAAACAGGCACAATTCCCTTGATAGATTTGAGGAGAGCGCCTCTCTGGTGAGAGAACCCCGGACAATGAATCAGGAGATGAATATTATCTTCGGGTTGCCCACACAACGGGCAATTGCACTCTCCCTTTCCTCTCTGCTTCTGTTTGCTGTTCAAAGGTAGGCTTCCTGCCCTCAGCTTAAATTTCAGTCTAGTGCCGAGAGTGGGCCCCCATGTCACATACTGGAAACAAGTTCAGGGAAGTTTTCTGCCTAACCTCATTTTCATCAGACAATTTCATGACAACAGACATGGCTTTGGACACTACAGCCTCTAAGTATCCAGCAGGGTCAAGACCTGCGGGTCCAGATTCAGATCCTTGAGAATCTCTTCTACTCTCCTGCCAGGACTTAACCTGTTTGACAGGGTGGTCCTGTTTCCAAGATATAGAGTACAAGTAACTTCGGATATCTGGTGTTGGACATGTGTTGCAGCTGACCCCACCATCTGACCTTGAATTCATCTAGTCGGGAGCAAAGATTGTACTCATAAGACATTGTTTGCCATAGGCTTGTGGCAATTGACCCCTTGCGCCCAGTTTTGAACGGAACATAAAGGGACAGGAACTACCTTTGTCAGGGGCTGACGCCGGTTAGTACGATTTCCCTTGAATAAAACAGTTGATCCGAGATTTCCAGATTCCTCCAGAAATCCCGTTCACACAAGCAGATAATTGCTGTGTGTGATTTGCCCACTAGCTAGACCCAAAAGGGCCTGAGGCTTTTGGCTCAGTCAAGATTTTCAAAGTTGTTAAACAGAGGTACAGGGCACAATTCCTTGATGGCATGGAATGGAAGAGGGTGTGTGTCCCGTGGTGAGAGTAGTACCAGGACAATGAATCAGGAAGTGAATATTGTCTTCAGGTTGCCCACACAACGGGCACTTACAATCCCCCTTCCTCTCTGCGACTGTTTGTTGTTCAAAGGTAGGCTACTCGCACCTGATTTGAATTTCAGTTAGTGCCGAGGGTGGGCTAGACCCTTGAGGTCCTCCATGATGGCCTCACCCATGTCACAGACTGGAAACAGGTGCAGGGAAGTTTTCTGCCTAACTTCATTTATTTTCTTCGGACAATTTCTATGGCAATAGACATGGCTTCGGAAACTTCAGCTTCTAAGCCAGATTTATCAAGCAGGGTCATGGCTAGTGGACTAAGATTCAGATCCTTGAAAATCTCTTCTACCCTTTTCTGCCAGGATTTAGCTTGTTTTACAGGGCTAAATCGTCGGGAGCCAAGAGACAGACACAGACAGAGGAGGAAGCGGTAGGTGTAGCGAAATAACCAATCGTTCTTCTTCAGGTTGAGAAAGTTTTAGTGTCTCCAAAATGGTAGATGTTAGGGCTGTTGGGGGACCACGGCCATCATGTGCCCGCATTACTGCTGCCAAAGCCTGGGATGCAATAGCATACCCACTGGGAATGCCAAGTTCCACCGCTGTTCATGTTAGAGCTCGAATCTTAGTTTCCAAATTCCAGAAATTGCACAAAGCAAATTGATGAAAAAGAATGAGGAGAGAATGTACTCACAGGAAAGAGAAAGGGAGAGGGAGCATCACAGCAGTGGGGGTTAACAAAGTTGGTTTAACTTTCTCTTCTTCACTAAAGCACAGCCCTCTATTCACAGGTGAGCAACTAGCATATGAAGTGGTAGATTAAGACTACCTCTCTCTATTCCCTGCAAGGCCCCAAAAAAGTCCACAGATTGGCTTTGCAGGGGGCCAACTCAATGAACCAAATACTGCCTCCCCACCTTCCTCCCTCAGTCTTTGACACCAGGACAAAGAGTTCAGATCTCGTCTCAAGAAAAACATTTCCTCCACAGATTTTCAGTGATTGCAAACAAATATCATTGCGCCATCCCTTATTATTCATCAAAGCATCCAACACGGAGTACAGAACTTAAACATAAATAAGAGAAACTCAGTTGATGTGTATGCAGATTCAAACCAACTCAACCTTGAAAAAGTATGAGCAGAGAACATGGGAGCAGATACTAAGATGTTGAAGAGATGAGCATGCAAACCCTGTATTATGCAGCCAAAACCTTTACAAACCTGCCCTGATCTCCAAGTAAAGGTCCCACTCCCGATGCCCGTGCCAGCTTCCCGTTCTCCCCAAAACCAAAAGCTATTGTACCAGTGCCTGCTATGAGCACACATCCATAGAGCTTGCCAGCTGTTCCACTAGCAAGCGCAGCCACAGAATCATTGTGCACATACAGCTGAACATCACTTGGAAAAATCTCCCTGAATGTGGAAGCAAAGCAACATTTCTATTAAGATGTGAATATGGAGAGAAGATGATATACTCCTAAGACATTTCCTGTCCTCCTTGTGGCCATACACCACCGGAGAAGAAAATGTGAGAGGGGGAGCGGAAAGAAAGAAGAGCGGCAGGGGGTCCCTACAACATAGAAGGCTCCCCTTGCTGCAGTAGGGGTTTACCCTTAAAATATAATTGAGACCAAGGGAGCACACAGAGGTCAGTAACTACCTCTTTGATGCTTTCATAGAGGGCTTCACTTGAGCAAAGCCGCTATTTTAAAATGCATTAGAAGATGGTAGCTATCCTCACGATCATGCCCACAACCAGACTATGAACTCCCTCCCAGCGGGATTAAATCACTCCAATGAGGTAGGCTGCCTACTCTAAATTTGAACTGCAGCCTGGGTGCCAAACATGGGGAGGCCCTTTAGATAGCACTTGAGTTCCAGTTGTTCCTTTAAAGGCTGGAAGAAGCTGCTAGTACAGTGAGAGAGATCAAGATACACCAGATGTGAGACCACAGTTTAAAAGGGTCGCACACCCAACCTTAGCCAGGAGAGATAGTGTTGGCCGTCTGAGGGGGTGTCGACACCCGCAAGAGCCAGGCATACAGCTTGCACTGCAGAGCGGGGACTGTGAGCCTTCATCAAGGCATTTGCCATGGCATGCTCTAGAGCCCATCTTGCCGATGCCTCTGCACCCCACAAAATACCACTTTAACTCCATTCCCAATTTCTCCTTCTTGAACGGGAGTTGAACACGGAATTACCTACCAACCTGTCAACAGACAAAATTCTTCTCACACATGTCTTCCCATTAGAGCTTCCGTTCCCTAACTCTAAATTGCACAGTTCAGTACGAAACAGTATGGAACCAGAATCAGCACTCGAGCTTCCAGTCGATGTCATAATGTTTCTTTCTTTTTTTTCTTTCTCCCTTTGTCATTGAGGGCCTGCAAAAAATGTGATGCGCCCTGAATTATGTTTCAAAGGCAGAGGGGCTTTAAAATGTAACCGGTATAGACAAATTCTAAGTGTCATAAGAACGCTGGATCACTGCAATGGCAGTCATGCTATGGGTACTGATTTGCTAAGCAGAGAAAGAGAGATAACTCGGCAAACAATCCCCATCATAATCTGTTGAGTATAGATCTCGTCCCAACGGGCACAGAGATTCAAGTACCTACCGCCAACACTGTTATGGTTGGAGGAGCCACTGGCGCATCGAGAAAGCAAAAGCAGGGGGTCCTCATCAAGGGGAACAGGAACTGCCAAGCAGACACATACTGTCGAAGTAGCACCTCCATCCACACCTAGAACCACTTTACTCTTTGGTTCACAAACAAGCTGCGATTCAAACTGCCATAGCTCGCCTGCCCGCGACCTTTTGATCCCATTCATTCCCGGGTGTGGTTGAGGCTCTGTATACTTAGACATCAGGTCCGTAGGGAGTTGGTCAGATTAACGCCAACTTCGTCAACCTAATCCCCCCTGTGGCTGCAAACACATAGTTCAGATGAAAAGAACCGCTGATTGAACTCGCTTTTCTTGGTCCATTTATACCTGAAATCACTCTCGGACGATTTTCGGAGCCTCTGCTCTGTGAAGGATTCTCCCTACTGCAAAGGTAGTAACATCGCGCATCCCACTACGTGGCGACAGCCAAACAGGCGTGAACGACCGTAACGTAGAAAGAAAGAGCACAAGGTCAGACACAAGGAGCGAAAGCTGTAAATAAGACTGCAAAATCTCACCACACAATCCCTCAGAATCCAGATTACGGGCACCCAGTTGACTTCGAGAACGAGTCGACGAGAATATGACAAAGGCACTCCCGAAGGCTCAACAAGCGATCTCATTAGTTGAGATTAAGAACGTGACACCCCGAAAACATCGTACAAGAGAAGACCCAAAAGATCACAACCCAAACTCAACTTACATTTTGATCATTCAATCCGCCTGCCTCCAAAGATACTGGGGCGATCATGGAACAACTCCTACAATAAAGGGAGGTTAGAAATCAGCATCCTAACGCCCGTTCTTAGTAATTGCCTCCTCTCATCTTTTTCTTGGCACTGATTGGCCAAAGTGGCATCGAGGAGATCCTTAGTAGAGGTAACAGACCTAACAGACCTACCAGAGGGACGTCAATTCTGAGTACGAACCCATCGCCCAAGAATCAACAACATCCGCGATCGACACAAAGCAATATAGCAAAGATGGGTATAAATTGCAGGAGGGAACAGATCGGACAATACCTTCTCATTCCGGTAGTCACATTCCCACGGTTTTTTTTCTTTGACCTTCCCAAGTCCCCCGTCATTCCTGGGGTACGCAAGGTGTGGTTTCCTTTGTATTCTACTGGGGGATTCCTGGACATAAATTTCAAGTAGATTTCCGGAATTCCAGGGTAGATTCCTCAGAATTTGTGAGTAAGAATTGGACGGTGCAGATGCTATTTGACCCTGCAGTAACTTGATCCTGCGGCTGAAATGGATTACGCAGTCCTGGCCGATGTGAAATTCCACACTACATAATGGGACGGCAAGTGATAAAAGAGGCCCTGGAGTTGAATGCTGCCTCAGCGGGCCTGCCTGCGTGGCCCCACCCCCAGCCACCCCCTCCCCCGCCTCCGCCCCGCCCCCGCCTCCCCCCCCCCCCCCCCCCCCCCCCCGCGGCCCACGGCCGCGTTAGGCGCCCCCTCCCGCTCCACCCGCTGCCCCCACCAGGGTCCATTGCTCGCAAAAATCCTGCCACACATTCTCACTCAGTATTCTCACTCAGTATTACTGTATTGCACACATCCATCATGCATGCCCCATGAATGCAAGAAATACATCCATCACATCATGACTTTGCCATCATACAGTTCTATGTGTGCACATGGCTCCTCTTATTACACACATATTGGAGACCGTCAACATTCAAATTTAATGATTATGCCCTTCAACCAAATTCCCATTGTGATGGATTTGGCTTGGAAGGAATTCAGTCCTCCACAGTCTTTGGCACATTATTACCAGATCATGCGCATTTGGTTGCCAGTGGCAACTAGGACTAAGGTTCTTCCGAACAATCGACCCATTGAGGATCATCATTTTGCCAGGTATTGGTCTGAAGCAGGCACCATGCTGAGGGAATTAATTGCCTTTCAGGTTGTTCATGGGTACATCTACACCAAAACCAAGGAGGTATCTAGTATTGTCATGGGCTGTGGATTGTACTATGCTGCTTGTTTCATTGCACGGTATCACATTGAGCAGCAGAAGATGCAGTCAAGATTTCTGAGTTATTCCAGTGGAGATCATTGGGTCTTACCTTCGGTTCCACCTCATATGTATCTATATGATGCGAAGATCATGATGCAGAAGAAACAACATTGAATGTACCTCCAAAACGAATGGACATCATTTAGCAGATGATTGTTGTTATCCAAGTGATTGACCACCTGTCCCAGTTCTTCGTCCTCTCATTCTGTGTCTCCGAAATTGTGTTCTCGTTTTGAAGAAGGCTTGCTGCTGCCTTGTGCTTTCTCTGTGTGCTTCGACTTGCTTCCCGAAAGACATGTCTGCAAATGCGAGAACTGAAGAGTTTGTCCCTCCTGTTGTGCCCCATCTAATCTCTATGCTTCGAAACCAGCTGCAATCTCCGACCGCAAGTGGCAGGTGCTTTCAATCACAGTGTCGCAAGCATCATTACACTTGCATAAAGGCAGGCTCACACTTTGTTCATCTTTTAATGTGAGTTCCTCAAGATCTCAACATGTCAAGGTCAAAATCTTGATATTGCAGGTATGCTCCACATGTTTCAGACTAGACACTTATGTTTCAGTTGTAAAAAGAGGAACTGGTAAGCCGAAAGACTGGAAGTCTGAATGTTTTATGTATGCTTGATTCCTGGCCGTTCTGTTGATCGCAGGATGCACCCAGCATTGGCAGCTTGGCCATCACTTACATTTTATGGTGGTCTCTTTTTGTCTCATCCCTTGCCCTCTGACAGACCTACACCAAAAGGGTTTGTACTTTTCAACGACGCCCCCTTGAGTTCGAGAGTTTTAGTTACTGCTAGAGCATAGTGGTAATGAGCAATCAACAGCCATTACAATCTAGTTTGTAAAACTGATGGTAATATTCTCCTTATGAAGAAAGAAATCAGACTTTGTAAGAAAGGAGATGAATCCATCTCAGGCTGCAGTGAAAACTGGGTGTACTGCTCAGTATGTTGTCTAGTATGCATTGTCCCATTGTTGGAGAAGCCATTTGTCTTCGTAAACTGTGCTGGTACTGGCAAGGAGGAGACTACTGCAGACGGCAACTCTTGGCTGAATCTTAAGGATGCCTTACAGGTTTGATGTCTTTACTTGAAAAATGACCATACCTTAAGGCCTCTCTAATGTAGCAACTACAGGTATCATGTGGCCTGTTTAGGTGAGTCTGCTCTTGAATCAGATTTGTTTGGAGCATGGAGTCCTGTATTTCACTTCTTCAAGGTAATATGAACATTGTTGGAAATGGAGATGGAGCCTCAGGGAAAGTATGTACTCATATTCACTGTAGGAATAGTGTAGCTTAGCCATTTTTTCGCATTACTTTGTGGATAATATGATCTAAGGTTTGTGTAATTCTGCAACCAGATTTTGTGGCCAACCAATTTCTTGTTAGCCTTTTATTCATATACCATTGCATGTTGTAGGGCACTACCAAGGTGGAATTAGCTGGTGGTCACTTTGCAGTACAGCAGCAGAAGTGATGGGGCTGGAGGCTGTAGGTGGTGAGGATTGCCCAACTGCTGCTTGCCGAGGATGATATTTCTGGTGACATTGGTGTCATTGCTCCCTATGTTGCTCAGGTACACACCACCATGAAATTTTCTAATTTCTACATGTTGCAAAGGTATGTCTTGTTATAGTGTGCATTTAGGTTGTGAACTAGATGGGCTTTACTGGAGTCTTTCCAGGGAAGGTGCTGGAGAAGGGAACCTTGCATGCCAAGAGAACGTTTGTTGGCCTTGCATTTCAGGTCAGATTGCTGCGAGAACTTTTCCAAGCATCTGCAGGTCAGGATAAGGACAAGCTTGCAGCTTTGGAAGTGGCAACTGTAGACGGGTTTCAAGGGCGACAAAAAGAGGTATACGTCACTGTTTTTATCACAGCTCTCTCTCTCCAAGGCTACAGAAAATAATATCTCATGAATACACTTTTCCCATTCCACCCAAACTGGGCACGGGGTCTATGGCCACAAGACTACGGCAATCAACGTTTCATAAGTTCATCTCCCTCTCTCACTTTCAAGCTGGAAGAACTGACCCTGCTAGATGAAGCTGACTTGGAGGATGCAGTATAGGAAACATGAAGAATGTCTGGTCAAAATGGAGTTAGGCATAAAACTTCCATGAACTTGTTTGCAGTTTGTGAAATGGGTGAGGACCTTAAAGTTGACTTGAAGGGCCTACCTACCCTTGGCACTAGACTGAAATTTAAACTCAGAGCGGGGAGTCTATGGCAAACAATGTCTTATGAGTACATTCTCTCACTCTCTTTCCCTCTTCGGGGTTTATATCGTGGTAAGTCCTACTACTGCAATGAACCCCTTACAAAAGTAGGGTCTGTTCCCTCTTATTTCGCCCAAACTGGGCATGGGGTACAGCAAGGCTATAGCAAACGTTCTATGAGTGCATTCTTTGGGGTTACATGACCTCTTCACCACCGGGGCTGGCATTTGAGAAAAGTGGTTTAACTCATGTTGCCATCTAAGGTGGATGATTGTCTGTTGGATTGCATGCAGGTAATCATATTCAGTACAGTTCGTTCCAATACATATGGGCGGCTGGGATTCATGGTAGATCCCCGACGCATGAATGTAGCTCTCACAAGGGGAAAGCGGGGTTTGGTGGTTGTGGGCAGTGCCACAACACTGCAATCAGACAATCATTGGACCTTGTGGCTGCAACACATTAGGAGTGAGCAACTTTGGTATGATGAAGATGCTTTGCATTAGCTTAGGTAGCCACTGTCCGCGTGCCTACCTGGTGTGCAATTTACACCATTGCACCCTTATCATATGACAAAGATTAAGACATACACATGTATGATTAGAACACAATGCAAACATCCCTCTATTAGACAACAAACTCTGTGAGCTAATTTCTTCCTGCAGACTCAGGCACATGACACTTGAGTAAAGAGTTTGGTGTATCATAATGCAGTAGTAAGACGTAAGTCTTCCACAATCGACAGTAAACATTAGCCCATGCATATTTAGCTTCACATTGCATCAAAGGGATGACTTGAAGATTATATATTGGTCTATGAAAACAATTTGTCTGTACTGTATCACATGAAATGTGTGTACAATGTATACACTGTACAGTATCATTGTGTACAGTGAGATCATTCTACTGTATCACATGTACAATTGTTGTATCACATATAATGATCATTGTATTGTAGTATCATTGTCATGTATCAGTGTGTATCATGGTATAGTGTGTACAATGATACAGCGTGATAAATCCTTATGAAACCCTGGTGAAATGCTTTGATGTTGAGATATGTTTAATCCACTTAAGAGGATCATGCGGACTGAATACACAAAGTAGTTAACCAGATCCATCACCTGTGGACAAAAGAGTTAAGAACTTGGAAGCCTTTCAAGGTAGCATTACCAACCTGTAGTGGATTGAACGGTGAGTGCGCTGTGTCACAGCATGATCTGTAAAGTCACAAGCCAAAGTAACATCCACCAAACAGTAAACCTTTGAACCATATATGATAAAACGAGGTTCAATAGACTTTGCTCATTCATAACCACATAAAAGGAACCAGCGTAGCTACGGCGTGAGCCCAGCCCCGTGAGCCTGGGAGCTGAGCTCACGTTGTAGCAGCAAAGCGTGAGCGGCACAAATCTGCTGGAGAAGCAGGTCCTATAGGCAAGGATTGCAGGAAGAGGGCCTATTACCGTGGACAAAACAAAGGGGGCCACCATGCACCATGTCTGCAATGACTGCACAAAAAGAGGAATATGAAAATATGGCAGATTTGAGCTCAGAATGATTAACACACTTTATTTCAATTCACAGATAGACACTTACAATGAATGGCATGTGCATTTGCCCTGGTTCCGTGAACAAAATGTATGTGTTTGTCCTAAATGCAAAGTTTTCACAAGATAACCTGGAAACCAGCATGGGAAGCGGGCATAGCTCGTATGTGTTCAAAGAGAATCTAGCGGAGCCCTACGTGAGGTGTCCCACTGCAGAAGGGTGATGACTTCTCCGTAGCCTAGTGTGGCTTGGTGAATGAATTGGTCTCTCTTACCGTCGCAGCACATAATTACAAGGTATATGTAATATTGATGCTTGCAGGGGACCCACTTCCCTCTCATGCCGAGGGGGGCTGCTATTTCATGAGCCATGAGCCATGAGCGGCATGAGCCATGAGCAGAGTCGTAAGTGTGGAAAAAAACATGAGCAGCACTATTTTCCGGAAATGAGTGTCCGCGGGAATAGGGTTTAGGGTGCCACGGTCATAGGGGGAGAAGGACCTCCCGATGAAGGAGGTTCGGCAATGTTATTTAGAATTATATATTGAAAGGCAATGTTTCGCGAATGGTAGGGTGGTACTGCTCTGTACAATGGGGGCCCATTTCAGCCTACCAGCCATTTGCAAAATTCACCCACACTCCCAATCCCAAACGAAATGAGCAATGACGCATTCTCGGAACGATGGACACAGAATAGAATAAAAAGAGGGCACAATGAGGTTTTATTGATCCACATGAATTGCATTTGAAGCACGTCTACTGTGCTGATTGTGCCATCAAATCTTGAGCCCTGTGCCTACTGAATACAAGTCACGTTGTCAATGGGACTTCGACTGCTCTCAGAACTAGCTCATGAGTCATGGGGCTCCTCCATGTAAAGTCGATTGCAGCCGTTGTACCGCCCCTAGTGATGTTCACCACAATGTCCTGCCCTTCAATCATACCACCATCGAATATGGAAATCTTCACGTTTTCGTCGTCCACACCAATGCGAATGTCCCCATACAATGGAGAAGAGGAGCGCACTCCTCGAGGAGAATAGGTCTCTCCGATGGAGTCCACCCACGTCCAGTGGCAGCAGTTCCACCGCAACAGCATAGCAGTGCGCCTTCTTCTGCATGGGTGACCGTCGTAGCTGGGAAAATCGGAATCGAGGATGCGCAGGAGCCACGGACTCCTCAGACCAAGATCGTCACCCCGCTCGAAGCGTAGTGGCCTACGATATACTCAAAAGCCACCAATGTTTCCACAATCGAACCAGTATCTTCTGTGTAATCTGTGTACCAGATAACAATGTCTCCCGATGTGGCCGAATACATTGCATAATCGATGCCTCCAAAGGGGCAGTCGTCCCGGTTCCGGAAGCACGGCATCCTTGCAAAGGAGGACCTGAGGACGACTTGGATGCCGATGACCTTGCGGACAGCTACGAAGCCCTTAGATTTTGGAAATGATACGAAGCGGAAGAGCAGTCCGGCCTCCAATAATGGAGCATCTGGGTCACACGTACCCACCGACGGAGGTGGAACGTGTTCATCACGCCAGCGGTGGATGAAGCCATACATCTTTCTCATCAACAAGTTATAGTTTGAGATCTGCCACCGAAGTCCATCCCCCCGGATGGAAATTCGGCGCCGCATTTACATCGAAGAGGGGATGGACTTCGTCGTGTCCAGTGGCTATCGGCCCACCTGGCAGTGACTGCCCATAGTTTGCATGGCAGGGTAGGAAACTGAAACGGCTACATTCATGCAGCAGCCAATCTTCATCGGTCCAGGATCCTGTAGGGGGGAAATTTAAATGTGCCCTGGAGTGTTTGTGAGGAATTGCAGCGTTAGCTTGAACTTTTTCCAGCCACCGCGCTGCTCCTCCTCCATCCGGGAGCTGCTGTCATTGAGCGTACTCCGCTACTCTTTTTCAAGGATGCCGTGCCGCCGAAATCCAGCCGACTGCCCTTATCATGGCCACGATTATGCTATGTTCAAACCAGAATCAGGAGACATCATTGTCTGGCTCTCTGTTTTCACAGACGCTGCTGGAATCAAGCAAGAGTCTTTGCGCGCAATGGAGTATCTGGAGGGCTATTACCGCTTTGAGCGAGGTGAGGGCGAGGGTCAATGCGGTCCGTGGGTCCTGAAAATTGTTGACCTCGATATACCAAGCTGGAAAGGGATGCCGGATAGATCACGCACGGCCTCGCTTTGGCGCTGGAACTGCTGCCAGTGGACCAGGGAGGACGGCACCGGGGAAAACTATATACGTGCAGATCACTCCGCTCTTCCAGTGTATGGAGACATTCGGCTGCGTTGCGAAGACGAATCGCACGGGCACATGAGGCCCACAGTGACCTTGTCAATGTATGATGGTGGTATCATTGATGGACATGACATTGTCGTCGGCTCCAGCAAGGGCAGCAGAACGACCGAATTGCAGTTTACCTCGAGGTGCCGCAGCAGTGATGAGCTTGTTTTGAGGGGTATCGAAGTTCCGTCGACTTGGTGAAGCCCATGTAGAAGGAGGAAGGGCTTAGTTTTGTCTGCAGTTGGTAAATGTGAGACATCGTGTCCGATCAATAAACCCATCGTACCTCACTTCTGTATGATTGTGTTTCATTGTGTTGAATAACTGTCGGAATTGGCCCACTGTTTACAATTTGATGTCTCATTTCTACAATGTGTCTGTCCGGATGAATATAGCAGAGTAACCGGTATGTGAGTCATGTGTCAAGAATATACCAGAGTAACGCCATGTCGGACATCGAAATGCGGCGCCGCATTTCCATGTCGGGATCGAAATGCGGCGCCGCATTTCCATGTCGGACATCGAAATGCGGCACCGCATTTCCATGTGGGACGAAAATGCGGTGCATCATTTCCGTCCAGGTACACGAAATACCAACACGGGTCTATAAATTGATCAGAAAACGAGGTTGGCATTGCAAATGCGGCGACGCATTTCCAGCTTGGCAATGGAAACTTCTTTTTGGACAAGGGAATGCGGTGCCGCATTTCCGTACAACACTTCGAAAAGTGTGACATTTCCGACCAGCGCGATGGAATGCGTTACCGCATTTCCGAGAGAGGGTCTGCAAATGGACAAATTGCGATGTCCGTTCTGGAAATGCGGCGCCGCATTTCCATGTCCGTCATCGACTTTTTTTTAACAATGGAATGCGGTGCCAATTTTTGCTGATGGGCCTGCAGTTCGAACAACGACCATCCCCAATACTGAAATGCGGCACCGCATTTTCAATCCCGCCATGTCGACCTCCTTGTTCGACCTCGTTGTTCGACCTCTGTAAGCGTGGTGGCATCCATGCAATGAGCGGGAGAGGCCAAAACTGGCGTGTGGACAAAGGAAATTTTGGAAATGCGGCACCGCATTTCCAATTCAGATTACTTTTTACTATGCCAACATTGAAATGGAAAATTTAGTCCCTCCCCTGTTTTGGAAATGCGGTGCCGCATTTCCAAAAGAGGTTCTTAGAGTTCCCAAATTTTGGAAATGCGGTGCCCCATTTCTGATTTTGGGAGCGTCGTGGTTTGGGCGATTGTGTGGCTGGAATGCACACTGGAGAGGGGTCACGAATGTCGGGCAGAATTTCCTTTATATACTCTGGAAGAGAATTTACATTTACAGAGACTTCATTAAAATTCTATTAATCTTGAAAATCATCCGAATCCTCATCCTGTTCTAGACTGTCCTGCTCCTCCTCCACCCCCTCAGTGCCTCTCTCATCTCCAGCGGACTGCTCGTTGGCCAGGCTTTCGAAAATCCCATCTTCCCCTTGCGGAACTGTCCATCTCACCTCCGTTGGGTCGTCTTCCTCCCTGTCTGCGTCGCTCTCATCCGCTGAATCACATATGTACTTTCGTACCCGTCTACCTGTCTGAGCTGCTGCCAACTCTTTCCTTATCCTTCTGTCCTCCCTAGCCCTCTCCAAAATCTGCTCTACTTTACTGGGATTCTCACTTCTTCTAATCGCTGTATTTGCGAGTTTAGCTGCATAACTAGGAAGGGAGTAGTCCCTCACCGGGCTCGTCATGAAGTCGGCCCTCGCAAAGAACGGGACATTCTTCCTGGCAGGAAGTGTAGGCCCTACATGTTTCGACCCGGACCCTGCAATCCTGCACATGACAATCATCAACGAGACTAATGAGAACCACAGTCGGGAAATTCGTTTGACATAAATGACCCAGAAGGCTTTGCAAACTTACAATGTTTGCACTCACTCGTATTCCGGGTTCTCCTCCGCATCAATGTCCACTGTGTCTTCCTCGGACTCCGACGAATCCGAGGAGACTTCCGCTCTGTCGGGAGCCTTCACATTCCGTTGCAGCCCCTCCAGATGGGATCCCCACACGGATGAATCCTCCTCGTAGGCAAAGAGGTGCCGGTCGGAAAACCGCCCAGCCCACATTGAGGCACCTGTTACAATGCCATCCACACATTACCACATGGCGCTTCAGATGTTGCGAACTACATCCTAACGAGAATTTGCAGAACAGCAGAGATCAAGATTCTGCATACCTGTCCCACAGATGAGGTCGAGCACTGTGCCCTCCACGTCTGTGCATGTCTCCATAATTGTCTGAATGAAGGCAGGGCTCCGAGTCCGTGAGTACCGCAGGGGTTCCGTTGAAGTGAGGCTATGAGGGAGAAGTTCCTTGGGAACGTTGTTGAACAGAACGTCGTAATCGAGTGGGTCGCAGTTCGGGTCAACCTTTCCTCCCTCCTTCCGGAAAGCAAAGGTGGAGTTCTCCTTCACAAAGCAGTATGCATCGAACTGCTTCGTCTGCATACACAGGGGGAAAACGATTAGAAACCGAATGCGGCACCGCATTTGAAAACACCCAAGCAAATGAATGGACGAGTGCCAGTGTCGTAATCACCTTCTTCCCTTCCGACCGAAGGCCCAGTGTGTTGATGCACGTCCACTTCTTTTTCAGAATCGGGACGGCGCTCTTGCGGGTCCACTTCGCAATTCCTGTCTGAGTGTTTTTTCCTCTGCTCGCCAGGACAACCACACAGCCTCTGTCGTCCAACACCATGCGGGCAAGCCCGAATCCTTTCTTCCAAAAGTCCTCCGAGTACCTGTTCCAAGATGGCAAAGCTTGCAGTCCTTCCACAGGCTCTCCGTCCGGAATATCCAAGATGATCATATCGCAAGACCACTCGGTGGCATTTCCGCCCCTCCTACAATCCTTGTCTGCACACACCCTCTCAAAGAACGAGACCATATTCTGAAATCCTGGGGTGTCGGAAGGCTCTTCGGCAGTCGCCTTCTTCAGTGCTCTGCCCTTCAGACCCTCCATGGTCTTCATGTATGCCAACTTGGCTGCCCGTCCATCCAAAGCCGCCAAGAAACTCTCATTTACACACTGGACTACAGTTTCGGGAGCCACTTTCGGCCTCTTCATTTCCACCGGCTCGAAAGGGTGCCCCCCTGGGGGTTGAAGAGTGCCTTCTTTGCCGAGCCAGTTCTCGTGCCTCTCGTGACAACGGTGGGCACAGGGGAGGCAGCCTGCGTTTGGGGGGGTGGGCTGGTTGCAAAGTCTCCATCGGAGTCCTCTTCCTCACCCTCTTCCTGAACAGGCTGTTTCTGCTTCTTCGTTTTGGCGGGTGTCACAACAGCTGCTCCTTGCTGGCGAGTCCTCTTCTTCGACCCCTTCTGTTGGGCCTGCACAGCTGCATCCACCGTCTTTTGTGCCATCTCAGCTGCCTTTCTGGATTCTTCCAGAGCAGCAGATTCCTTTGCCGACTTTGGCCCAGCAGGGACACGTCTTTCCTTTCTCTTCTCTTCTGCCAAGGCGTGCAGATCTTTCTCAGACTCGTCAACAATACCGCCAGACATGTCCAGGTACCACGGGCATCCAACGAGATGCGCGGGATGCCATTGTTTCTGCATCTCGGGTGTGTAGACACAGCTTGGGCCCGCCACGGTCCAAGCCATGAAGAACGGGGGCTCTTGAGCCAGGGCCCCTGTCTGAAGGAGCACGTATTTCATATACCTGCAAGGCAGTCAGCATGCGTGAGCAAAAGTTGAGACCAACCTACTGGCAGAGTGCCACCGAAAACATAAAATGCGAATGCGGTGCCGCATTTCCGAGACAAACCTCGTAACCAGGCTTCGCATACAAGGGCAGCTGTGCTTCACCTGTAAACAATTCGCATTGCAGCTTTCCCCGCTCCCTCCTGATGTGTAAACTCCACGCTCCTTCTTGCTGTCTGTAGCTCTCTGGCGAAAAGGTTGTCCTTGTACGCACATCTGAAACGTGTCACGTAGTCTTCCAATGTCTGTGTTCCATCCCATTTGACGTACAAGCCGAACGAATTTGTGTGCATTACGACTTGCTCCTTCGCATTCGACATTACCTGCGATTCCCAAATGCATTGTCACGTAGCAGTTCAGGGAATTCATTTCAGAAAAGCAAATCTGGGGAAGTACCTTGAATTACCTGGAACCACCAAGTCATGCGGTTGAGCCACACATCCACTGCAGGGTCGGAAACTTCGAGTGGAAAAGACCACATTGTCCTTATGCTCTCGGATGCATTCCAGATCGACAGCCACCGTGTCTGCCATTTCCGATCCAATGTCAGGAGCTGGAAGAGAGTGGCTATTGCTAGGAAGGAACTTCAGTGCATTGAAACCTCACCTTCTCTTTCGCCTCCACACATGCCGTTGAGAGGTGATGCAGTTTCTCCAATTGCATGGTCGGCTGCATGGCCCGAGAATAGTGTTTTGCAATCTCGGGGATGAAGTCCTTTCCAAGTGCCGGATCTGCAATTGCCACCAGCTTCACAAGCTTTGACTTGTATTTGGTTCTGGACTTGACACCGGCTTCCTTCAAGTGCTCAGTCAATGACTGCAACGTTTTGACCTGCCCCTCACTTTCCATGAAGAAGCGTTTGGCATGGGCCAAATCCAGCTTGATGTTTGACTGCCAACAAAAACATGCAGAAGCGTTACATTCGATTCATGTGGAAACATTACTGAAAATTGGGGAAGGATGAGCAGAGGGAAATTGGAGGACGACTTACTTCGTATATCACCTCCACCATTCCATCCATAGTGAGACGATACCATGTCCGGTCTGTTTTTGCAACGGCTTTCTGAATGAGCTCGGGCTCCAGCATTTCCGCAAACATCTGCGGATCAGTGA
This sequence comes from Takakia lepidozioides, assembly GCA_030704615.1. Lineage (NCBI taxonomy): Eukaryota > Viridiplantae > Streptophyta > Takakiopsida > Takakiales > Takakiaceae > Takakia > Takakia lepidozioides. The sequence goes on from CM060732.1 coordinate 10,267,440, forward strand.
GACCAGTTTTCCTCACCCTGTACAGCATGTGTGCCATGTGGGTATGCACGTACGCATTTCAGTGACCCTGCAAGGCACACTCTCCAGTTCAGTACACGGAAGCACGGAAACAAACCAGAATGGAAACCGAAATGCGGCACCGCATTTCGAACGTGCTAGGGAGGGTATGAGTATCTTACGAGTTGAGGTCCGCCATGGCATTCTTGAGCAGGGAGGAGTCTGCCGCCTTCACCTTGAGGATGACACACTCCACCATGTAATGCCAGCCAATGTGCTTGGCATGGTTCTGCTTGATGTACTCCCACCAGGCGAGAAGTCGGTGATTCCCGTCCCACACAAAGAACATTTTACCCGACATATGGCCGAAGTCGGGATCACCCTTCAGCGTCGCCTCGAATTCGTGGTTGCGAGTGTGCCAGTGGGTATCCCACGTTGACAATTCATCGGCAGTGGGTCCACGAGTTTCGCCGTCCTCATTCTCAATGGAAACGTAAAACGCTGCCGATCCCAGACGGTACCCTTCTCGAAATGCGAACTTGAGCTTATCCACATCTCCGGGAAGGGCCTGCCTGACGATGGGAAGGGAGACCATGCGACAGAGTGGGATTCGAAGAGTCCGCTGGAATACCCTGCTGCCCAGAACTCTGCCAATGCTACTGTGTGTCTCCTCCAACATTTTATCCGCTGCACTTTTGAAATCCTCCGGAGACATGTCTGTAGGTGCCGGTAGTGGCTGAGCAGCTGGAGCATCCTCAACTGGAGCTGCACTCTGGGGCCTGTCTGCGGGCAATTCTGCCATTGCAGAGGCCTCCTCCGGGCCTGCTTGCTCATCGGTGGTGAGGTCTTGCTGCGAAAGTTGAGCGGCAGCACCCTCCTCCGGTACCAAATCGAGATCAACGGTCGATCCCATTGCCTTCGCTGCAGCAGAGTCGGCCCCAACATCTGCAGGCGGGAAATCCTCCAGGAACTGAGCTTCAGCTCGTGGAAGCGGTTTTGCGGGAGATTGTTCGCCCGTCGCCCTGATTGCCTTCTGCTTCCTCATCCTTGCAGGTGAAGGTGTCTGCTGCAATTGAATCTGTCTTCTACCCTGCTGCTTCATTCGCGTTGGGGGGGGTGAATCGGCCTGAGCCGGTTCAGAAGCCAGTAGAGGGACGGGCTGCTTCTTCTTCGACTTTGCTGGAGAAGGGCCCGACCCCTGCTGGCGATTCTCCATGACCGAAGAACGCGAGTCGATCTCTGGGACTTTGAACTTGCCCTTCGAAGACGCGTCTTTGAATCGCAGAGGGCTAGGCCCGGCAGGAATACCCGCGCTCGGGGATCGGGTGGGTGTACGTGCTGCAGCTAGCTCCTCGGACTCTTCCTGCGGCTCTTCGGATTCCTGCGATCCCTCCAGCACGTCCACCTTTCCTGTTAGGCATGCAAACATGTTCTGCATTCAAGTCTCCTAGCATTCAGTCTAAGAATTACAGAAGCAAAATGGGGGGTTCGGTGCTCGATCAGCTGCGCGCAGCCCGATCGCATGGAGCTCTCACTGGTGGCTGGGTTGCCTGAGTGGCCTGCTGCTCGGAGATGGCAATCTCCTCCTGTAGACGCATCTGCTTCCTCCCCTTCGGCATTGGCCTACGTCCGAAGTATAATTTCCGGAGCTTGCGACGAGGTCTCCTGTCTGGTGCACGAACTCCCCCCCTCTCAGGTTCGAGCATAAGAAGAACAGAGAGAGGAAAAGGGCCAAAGAGTGCAGATGGAAAGGGCGCGAGAGGGGTGACTGAGGAGACACGACAAAAGTAGATGAAACGGCGGTGATGCACCACTTGGGTTCGAAAGGGTTGGACGAAAGTGTCTCCTCGGGAGTTTGCGTCATTACGAAATTCGAATCGTTGAGGGTACGCCTGCCGTCCGAAAAACAAACATCATTATCGAACGGTCAGGCCGCGCCGCCTCATGCCCCTTCAGTCAGATAGAGTGCCGACATGTGCAGCAATTCCGTTGCTCCACGTGTTCACATTTCAAGGTATTTCCGTCCCAGCGTCTGATGAGTTGGAGCGAAAATGCGAATGCGGCGCCGCATTTCCGTTAAGTACCATCACGAAGCTACACATCCGTACTTGTTGGAAGAAAATGCGGCACCGCATTTCCGTTCCACCTTCACATACCTTAGTTGTTGAACGGAAATACGGTGCCGCATTTCCGTCCCACAGCTCCAAGTATGAGATTCAAAAGGGAAATGCGGCGCCGCATTTCCGTTCTGGAATGTCGAAAGGTGCGATTGGGACGGGAATGAGGCACAACATTTCAGTTCCCGTGGTTCATGATTTTCAATGTGAACGGAAATGCGGTACCGCATTTCCGTTCCCACTTCACATCCGTTAGATGATGAATGGAAATGCCGTGCCACATTTCCGTTCGGGAAAGTATAGAGGTCTCACCTGGACAGAAATGCGGTGCCGCATTTCCGGTCCGGAAAGTTTGAAGGTCTCACATGGATGGAAATGCGGCTACACATTTTCGTAGCACAGCTCCAGGCCCAATATACAAAACGGAAATGCGGCGCCGCATTTCCGTTCTAGAATGTCGGAAGGTGCGACTGGAACGGAAATGCGGTGCCGGATTTCTGTTCCCGTTGCGCACGATTTTCAGTCAGAATGGAAATGCGGTACCGCATTTCCGTTCTGTAGAGTATTAACGTCTGACGCTGGCGGAAATGCCGTGCCGCATTTTCGTTCCACAGCTCCATGCCTCACATACAAAACGGAAATGCGGCGCCGCATTTCCGTTTTGGAATGTCGGAAGGTGCGACTCCGACGGAAATGCGGTACCGCATTTCAGTTCCGAGTTTCAGGATATTTCATCAGAACGGAAATGCGGTGCCGCATTTTCCTTTTGAATCTAATACATTCCGTTCTGGAATGTTGGGAGTGCGACTCGGATGAAATGCGTGCCGCATTTCAGTTCCGATGTTCACGATTTTCAGTCAGAACGGAAATGCGGTACCGCATTTCCGTTCTGGAATGTTGGTTGGTGCGACTCGGATGGAAATACGGTGCCGCATTTTAGTTCAGATGGTTCACGATTTTCAGTCAGAACGGAAATGCGTTGCCGCATTTCCGTTCTGGTAGTATATGAATGTCTCAAGCGGTCGGAATTGCGCTGTATGAAGCTGTCGGTGTCGGAATCGCACTCGGCTCATGCATCAGATACAAAATGGAAATGCGGCGCCGCATTCCGTTCTGGAATGTCGAAAGTGCGACTCGGACGGAAATGCGGTGCCGCATTTCTGTCCCGTTGGTTTCAATCAGAACGGAAATGCGGTACCGCATTTCCGTTCTTCATACCGGTTGGAATTCGGCGTTCGTATGAATGTTGACGGAATCGGTACTCGCTCCATGCATCAGATACAAAATGGAAATGCGGCGCCGCATTTCCGTTCTGGAATGTCGAAAAGTGCGACTCGGACGGAAATGCGGTGCCGCATTTCTGTTCCCGTTTCATAAATCTCAATCAGAACGGAAATGTACCGCATTTCCGTTCCCCTTCACATACCGTGCTTGTTGAATGAAAATGCGGTACCGCATTTCCGTTCTGGAGAGTATGAATGTCTTTAAGGACGGAAATGTGCTGCAGCATTTCTATCCCTCAGCTCCATGCATCAGATACAAAATGGAAATGCGGCGCCGCATTTCCGTTCTGGAATGTCGGAAAAGTGCGACTCGGACGGAAATCTGGAACCTGAATGGGTTGCATTGTTCCGAAACAACACAATTGCGGCCAGTCTTGATGAGCACAACTTGGTTGTCTGACCGTTTTAAACAGCAGTCCTGGCACTTGTCAGTGCGAACGTTCCTGTCTGCACCGAGAATACTGCTGGATCCACCCTCAGGAGAAAACTGTCAGGAGATGTTATTTCGTCGCCGAATCGGCCATCATTGTCATACTCACTGGCTATGGAATCAAACCTCCCACCTTCATGCATGTAGCTTGAAACAATACTTTCCACTTCAATGTGCGACTTCCAATCGTCGATGGACTCCGCATGGTGCCTGTGAGCCTTGGTCTGTCGCTATACTGAACCTCGCACTTGCCAACTCCGTGCGGTGTTCGATGGCTCCGAATTCCTACGCTATAGTTTGCTGTCCTCCGCAACTTGGGAGAGCCTGGATCCCAAACGAGGGAGGACTTTGCAGAGTGACTGAAACTTACCTTTGTTCCAAATTCAAGCTCAAACCGGGCACAGTTTATTTGGAAGAAGAAGGAAGGATGTTCCTGGACAGGTTGACGAGACCATTGTCGTGCTAGGTAACGACGGAGGTTGCGGAATCGAATGGCACGTTCCCCCGTCAGACACCATCCTGTACCGAGCTGTGGGAATGCCCATTCCCTTTCCGAATCAGTCGCTGCCCACACCATCCACAAAGGAGTCCGGAAACCGAGAGGCGGCCACTGCCAACAGAGAGGTATGCAACGATAATCATTCCCGACCTGGACCGTCAAGACCCTCCATAGCTTCTCGTGTGGACGTATTCGACATTTCCGACGAGGAAGATGATTGCATTGAGGTACCCATGTCCTCCACACGGTCGTTCAAATCCGGCATGGACGTCTCTGTAGGTGCTACGCATGTGCCCTCGAGCATAACTCCAACCCGGTCCATTGTGCAGCTCCTACGACAACATCACCTCGATGGTTCTCGCTCCGAGCTGGCTGCTCTCGACTATGCCAAATTCCCAGTCAAGGTTTTCTGCCTCCCGAAGTCGATGGCAATGTCATCTTCGAGTTTCCACCTGTTTCTTCGTCAAAGAAAGCCTCCGGGATGTTAACAGACATGGATCGAAAGCATGACGGACACCCTGGTGTGTGACGAAGACCAGTAGCACGAAAATTGCTGATGGTGTTCGTGTACGATATGTCCTCTGTGCGGGGAAGCTGAGGTGCCTCAATCCCACCTGCTTCCACTTTCTCTCCAAAGGAGGGCGGAGAAACGAGACGGATTGGACTGGCACAACGCATCATCCATTCATTGTCTCCAGCCAAGCTCCTGCGGGTTCTTTCAAGTGTGCACATTGCAAAGAACCACCGACGTGCATGTCCATGTGCAGAGCCAAGCAATATTACGTAATCCATTTGCTCCCGGACTTGACTAGAGCTTGCATACACGTTGGGGTCCACTGCCACCCCTTGGCGAGAGGCAACATGCGTGAGGCTGTGCAGGAAGCACACGACATCATAAAAGAGGAGGTGAAATTGAGCCCCGGAGCCAGACCAAAGCAGATTCAGCTGAAGGCAGCCCACAAGATTGCTCTTGGCAAAATCATGTCTGAAGATGGTTCCGACCGAGAGCCCTTGACCGAAGACGAGATGCGTGACCTCTTGGAGTCCGTCTCGCACGTTTGTAGTCCGAATGTGCGGAATCACATCGTATCTTGCAAGCAGGAGTTCGGCAGGGGGTCGGACATGTACTCAATCCTGGAGGTGAAACGAATGACTGGATATGACTACATCCAAGGTAGCAGGTTTCCAGGGCAAGGCAGCGAATCCGATCGTTGTTACATTTTCAAAATGTCGACGTGTGGGCCTGGGAGTGGAGTCGACTTGGTCACTCGCATGACAACTGGAAACTTGTCGAATGCTTGGGTGATGTTTGATCACATCAAGCGAATTACAAACCATCAGTGGGTGACTATGGGTGCGCATGTTTATGACTATCACTCCAAGAGGCTCATGACGATTGCAATCTGCGAGATGAAAGGGGAGGACACACAGTCCGAGATGCATCTGTGGGAGGGCATAAACGAGCAGATGGCAAGGGCGGGATTGCCAGAGCCCAATTTCAGGGGATTCATGGCAGACAACGCTCAGGCCAACTGGGCAGCGGTGCGGCGTGTGTACGGTGAGGACCCCAATGTTCCAATGGAGGGGAAAGAGAGATCCTGTGGATTCCATTGGATGCAGAGTCTATCCCACTACACTACCAAATTTGTTGCTAGCTCATTCCAGGCTGAACACGTGTCCTTTGTACGGCGTGGAAGGATGCACCCACATTTGATGACGCGGAGGTTAAGTTTGCTATCATCGAGGCTTGGTGGAACACGTCAGGTGCAGTGGAGACAACCAATCTGGGAGCATTGCACAGCTGGTTGGGGTGGTGGCATTTTCGGTATCGACAGTTCGGACAGTACATGCGGGAGGTAGGCTGCTGTCATTTTCGTTCATTTGTCTTTCTGTTACGGACATTTCGATTGGTCCCTCACCATTGTTTGTGTCCTTCTAGGAGCGTGCTTGGATTCCGACACGGACATGCCGAACACGAATATGGCAGAATCGGTCCACTCCTCCTGGCGAGCGTCTTCTGCCGCACATCTGGTGGACGTAGACGGCCACAACGGAGGACATCGACAGAGCAATCATGCAGCAAGCCACGTACTACAAGTTCCTGAGCGGCAAACAATGGGGCTTTGGGCCGGACAGGGAGGAATTGTTGGTACGAACAGCTTCGAGGTCCAAGAATCCAGTGAAATGGGCGACAGCATTGCGAGAGAAGATCAAAGGGACGCCTCTGCACCGCAGAGGTGAACACCTAGAGGGGGACGTCCGGACTCGCCCTGTCAGGCGGAGGATTGAAGAGGAACCCGGGTGCGAAGAGGATTCCTGGAGATCCGACAGGAACATTCGGACAGCACCTCGAGGTCCCGTCATGTTGCCGCACAATGTGTCTTCCAGCAGTGGAAGCCCAAGAAATTCCAGATCGCCGTCGCCTTCAACCGGGGATTTCGTGCAACAAATTCCCACCGCTCCCTTGCCCCACATTCCGCCCGCTGTTATGCAGTATGGCCAAGCCATTGTGGAGACGACTGTGTCTGCTCACAGTGGAGAATTGCTCGCACAAAGCCGTCGTTTCGAGGAAGGTGTTCCGCAATTCGTGTGGATACACGGCAACGTTGTTTAGAGATGATAAGGAGGAATCCAGATGGGGCTGTCCCTGCTCCTACTTTTACAGGAAGATTTGTCCATGCAAAGTTTGCGGAGGCGACAACCACCCAGTTCTGGTTCTGCAGGCACGACATTATGACTTGCGTGTATGGAAAGCCCAAGTACGGCATACAAACAATGCCAGAGGCTCCCCCGGTGTGGCCGGTGGAACCAGGCTGCGATCTGAGTCAGGTTGAGGCCGACGCCCTTACCGCCGCAGGATTTCGGATGGTGCAGCGCACTGACGTCCCCAGACAACCATTTCCGCTTCCCAGCCTCCACCACCGACCCCTGTGAGAGCAAGAACAATGGGACACGACAGCTCTAAGCATCCTACACACCGTTGGGGGAAACCGAAGAGGCGGCGACCTCCCTCAAAAGTGAACGAGACAAGGATGGGGAATGCACTTCGGATGAACTGTACAATCCAGAGCTCGACAGAAGTGCCCCACCAGGATTCGGGCGTGTGTATCAGATGGCCACGGCGGGCTCAGCTGTTCGCAATGAGGTGTACACCATCACCATTTCAGAATTACCCACCTGCAATTGCACCGACTTCCAGATCATGGCGAACAAGGGGGCATCATACTGCCCTTGCAAGCATTTGTACTACGTGTACCTAAAGAGACTCCGTTGTAATTCCACAACTCATCACTTCATACATGCACCAGGGTTGAGCCCCCAGGAGGTTCACACTCTTCTGAATATGGATCCAGGGGACCAGTGAGCTTGGCTTTGCGGTCCACATACAATGGTACGCCCATCCTTTTCGGATAGTAGAACTGTACTGCTGCCAGTACCTCAGACTCTGGCCACAGAAAGGTCCGACATATGTCTTGCCTACCAGTAACCTGTTTTGCTCGAACTAAGATATTACTATATCGTTCACTTGTTTCCACGTGCATGTATTTTTGTATGTTGGAGGGTTCATGTTTTTGCTTTCCGAAAACTTGCTTCCTCATTCGACCTCCGACAAGGAAATGCGGCGCCGCATTTCCAAGTATCGTCGTAGGTACCCCAGAGGCGGCCTTCGCCAACACCAAACCGCTCCGAAATTTCGCACGTGCGAACCCTAATGCGGCACCCTATTTCCCAGTTCAGTTGCAAACCTTTCCCGCCGAATACCCGAAGAAGACAGAATTGTGAAGTACTGCAGACTGTATTGGTGCAGACTCCATTGGTTCAATCGCGGCAAAAGGGTCAGCTTCATTCCAATGTTAAGGCATGTAAAACCGCGGAATACTCTATACAGGCCAGTATGCGACGTCCTTTTGCAGTGGTATACTGGATTTCCCGTTGCACGGTCACTTATTTCCATGAGCGGATCTAAAAACCATGAGCGGACTTGTTACTGACGACATATCTTCGCCGCATTACATGATCTGGAACGTCCAAAAACGGCAAGGTCAAATAAAAAACTATTATTTTAATACTTGTTTAATCTGCCGCATTTCCAAATTTGGAGGAGTCCGCTCATGAAATCCGCGTATCTTAGACTTCGGCACCGCTCATGCGGCTCATGCGGCTCATGGCTCATGGTTTCTGCTCATGAAATAGTAAACCTCTGCCAGAGAGCCCCGCATCGTTACAAAATCCGGACAAGTGCACGTAGGAAATTCCCCACGGTAACCTGATATTCTTGCATGAAGAATGAGCCAATAGACAGCACTGTGTAAATCCGTCCATACCCCGGCAGGGACTTCGGTGATACGAGTCACCCGAGCTGCAAAATTCTAGCCGATTCCATCTTGCAGTCGTGATCTGCCACCCGAAGCGACACGGCGCACATTGTTTTTCCATCTCTTTTTGTTGGGTGGGAATCAGGCACCGGGTGGAGGCATTGCCGGAGCATGTGGCACATCTGTGCCACAATGCATGAGGGCACCACCCGGGACCGTGCAAGACGGAACCCTCCTCCTCCTCCAGCATGCTTATCTCGGTTGATGACAGCGACTCGTCCCAAGTTTCACAGGCCAAATTGGGGGGGGAGGGGGCTTCATTATCACCGAAGGACGAATTGTTCCCTTGACGCATCATGCCATATCGTCTGGGCAGAACCAAAACTTGTGGTCCTTTGACTCCCCACTATGATAAGGTCGGAACAACCCTGTGAATGTTGGAGCTGGAGTCCCCCTGGAGCCTTTGCATATTTTTGATTTGCATTTCTTGAAAGAGGGGGTCCGAATTGCCATGCAAGCCACTCTAGATCCTGGTGGGGTGCGTTCTATATGCCACTCACTGTCAATGCAATCAGATTCATGCACCAAGGACACCACCTTCTCCAATGGGATTCCTGCTGCTGTGCTTGCATGATCTGCACCTACTCCACTGGAAGAGGACCCACCTGGGAAGGGGCGGGCACACGACTTAGTCTGCACCAGAGACACCTTGGTATAGAGAAATTGACCCTGTCCGGCCGATGGGAATCTCCATCCGACCCTGGAGGAGTGTTCAATTTCCTTTTGCATGATCCAAATTTTTCCTCGCCTTCCAAATGGGGGACCCTGGATTGCAAAGGGGAGCCTTCAGTGCACCTGTTCAGAGCTCTGGCCATCTTCAATGGGTCTCCGGACCTACTCGCAGCCCTTAGCATCAACAAAGTCGTATTAGGGCCTTGCCTCCGGCCCGTCATCAGAAAATTTGGTACCTGGTTTGTTGTGTAAGTGCCCGCACCATGTCATCAGCAGTGGCCACATACAAGTCACGTCCTGCTTTGGTAGATTGCTGCATCCAGGTGTTGTGAACAGTCTCCGCCAAATTACAGGATGGCATGTCGGATTGTCAACAACCCCAAATGAATAGGCACGATGCAAAGTGAAATTTGTGTTTCTGGGATTGAAGAGGCTTACCGTCGTCATGAAAGCTCCCCACTGTCTGTACCTGAAGTGCCAGAAGAAACCAACCAGTCCTCCAACTCTTCAGGTGGATACCAGTAGCAGCACCAGAGGAGAACCACCAACCCGGATTGCTTGGTAAGTGCTCTCAGCTCTTGAGGTGGCATTTTTGTACTTGAGGCAGGAGCCTTCCGTGCTCCAACTGGAGGTCAGGGCGAATGCAGCGCTTGTATAACGTGCCAGAGATTGATGGAAGAGGCATGTGCGCTCCTATTTTCTATTGGGACCTTAGGATCCCCCGAACCAAACACATGCCGCACTGCATTGAAATTTGCATGTGCACTATCACCCATGAAGCCCACAAAATTTGTGTTCTGCATTCCATTGCGCTGCATGACGGCCAGGAGCAAATTCCACATGAGCATCTGGGATTCAGTGCCTCCGACTGCATATCACAAATTGCTATGGAGAGAACACGCTGGTATGTTGGATCGTACACATGGCACGCCATGGTTGTCCAACCCTTCACCCGTTTGCAGTGATCAAACATTAACCAACATTTAGCCAAATCTCCTCCAGGTTGCATTCGGCGGACTATGCTCACACCACTGCCTTCACCCACTGTGGACATCTTGAACAAATACACCTTGGACAAGCCCTGGCCAGGGAAGATACTGTTTTGAATGAATTCATAGCGACTCCTCCGTTTGAGGTCATAATGTTGTCCATGAATCCAGCACTGCCTGTGCCCATTCTGAGTGAGTGCATTCACCTGTGGTTTCGAATATTGGGAGAGCTCAACACAGAGAAGAAATGGTCCATCACTGCATCAAGCGAAATCTGCATTCTAGCATTGGTTGTGTCGCATCCCCTTCACCCAGTTATGTGTTTTTCCATGAATGTCTTGCTAGCAGCAAGCGCTATAGCAGAAGGTGTTGCACAAGGGGCATTGTGGAACTCCTGCTTCAGCAGATTTCCACGCTATCTCTGCAACTTCCTTTTGACACAGGATGCTCGTGTGTACCCATATGAATGCAGGCACGAGTCATTGTCTTGCATCGATGTGCCACCTAGTACATATGAGTGTGGCACACAGAAACACATGACGGGGAAAGTTTGCAGAACCTGCACACAAAAGTATTGGTCTTGGGAGGGGCAACCCCTACGATGACACTACCGCGTGAGCCTGGCGCGTGAGCGTGTGAGCGTACGCTCACACAATGATGACGTGGCGTGAGCCTACGCTCACGCTGCTGACATGGCGCTGATGTTGACGTGGCGTGAGCCTGGTCCAGGTCATGCCACGTCACCACAAAGAAGGTGGGCCTATAACCGTGGAGCCCCCAACTGCGGATTTCACCACATGAAGGTGAAACGGATGAAGGGTTTTGGGCTTTCCTGGAGTTCAACCTTCTGTTAACAGGAGCTTCATTTCGTAGAACTGAAATGAACCTCGTGTCGACACAAGGGGGATTTGGAGAACTTCAACAAAACCTCGTGTTAACACGAGGTTGTTTTCCTGGAACAAAAATGAACTTCGTGTTGACACGATGTTGTTTTCTGAGAACTAAAATCATCCTTGTGTCAACACAAGGAGGATTTGGAGAACTTCAAGTTAAACCTCGTGTTGAGACGAGGTTGATTTGATCATCTGTCTATTGAAGGTAGTTTCTTGTGTTTGCTAATGAAAAGAGAATGACAAACCAATGCGACAAATGCATTGACCCACGCATTGCAAAGATGTTAGACGACATACATTGAGAGTCACTGGACTTGAACAGTCATTCCATTACAAGTTGTAGTCAAGGAAAACACAAATTTTTATGGGCTTGTATCCGCTGTAGAAGTGTGTTGACTTCGTTGAAACTCATAGTGGCTTGGTGAATGAAGAAATCGCGCTTTGGATCACAAACCATCCTTCTCAAGAAGACGAAGTAAAGGTGTTTTGCACGGTATGAACTTCCCTCTCTTTCCCAAACTACTTGAAAGCATACCAACAAAATCAGGACATGTACAATTGGGAAAATTGGAAACAGTGATTTCGTACGTCCTGTCCTGCAGCGCAGATGCGGATGAGATCATGGTGAAGACCCGACCATACCCTGGATCAGGCACTTCCATTGTTCCCGCAACACGAGCGTGAAGCATTCTGGCGGACTCAATTTTGCCGTAGTGTTCTGCGGTTGGAGGGAATCGTCGAACCAGCTTCCCATTCCGTCTGGTTGCCACAAGTGAGCGTCAGGCGGAGGTACCCTGAACCGCTTCCACTTGAAGCACCTTCACGTGCAATGGAATGTCTGGCTAGGGAGAAACCCGCCTCTTCCAGCATTGCGATCTCTCGGTGAGTGAGACCTGTGCCCATCTTCACAGGCCACACGGTTGGTGGAGTAGGCTTCCTTACCACGGAAGGCCTCACTGTACCATGCACACATCTCCCACAATCGTCAGCGCAGAACCAGAACTTGTGGTTCTTTGCCTCGCCTTGTCCGTAAGGGAGAAACAAACCCGTGAATGTAGGAGCTGCAGTGCGTTCTTTCCCTCTGGAGATTAATGATGTACATTTTTCATGATTGGTGGCCCTGATCGCCGCGCATTTCACACGAGATCCAGCACTTGTGCGTTCTATATGCCAAACCTCGTCCAAGCCCATGGACTCGATTATATGCGGCACCACGTTCTGGTCTTCAACCATTGCAGTGACAATGCTTGATGCAGGGGTCCAGTCTGGGGCAGAGTAGCCCTCACCTGTGGATGTTCCGCAATTCCATCTCTGATCCAAGGGAACACGTGGCGTCGAGAAGTTCACCCTGTCCGCCCTATGGGAATCTGCATCCGATCCCGGAGGGGTGTCCAATTTCCGTTTGCAAGACCCGAATCTCTCTTCGCCTTCCAGATGGGGAACTCTTCCCACGAGAGGGGTGCCATCTGCACATATGCTCACTGCCCGCGCTATTTTGCTGGGATCCCCTGATCTTCCAGCTGCCCGCAACATCAACTCGCTCCTGTCCGGACCTTTGCCACCAAGGCCACCCCTCAAGAATGACCTATATCTGGTTTGCTGCTGCAGAGCACGAATGAGGTCATCGGCCGTCGCCGCATACAAATCTCTCCCTTTTTTGCCGGATTGCAACCAGGCATTGTGCACTGTCTCTGCAAGATTGCAAGAAGGCATGTCCGCCATCTCCTCAATGGACATATGCTGCAAGGCAAAAAAACAGAAAGCCGATATTAGGATTGGACCCTGAAAGATATATCCGAAGCACCCAAACGAAGGTGAATACATTGGAGGCCATAACTCGAATGAGAGCTTCCCACATGAGCTTTTGTGAATCTGTGTCCTCTAACTGCATGTCACACACTGCAATTGTCATGACCCGCTGGTACACAGGGTCGTAAACATGACATGCCATTGTGGTCCAGTCTTTAACCCTCTTGACATGATCGAACATAAGGAAGCAGTTGCCAAGATCGCCACCCTTCTGCATACGTTTAACCAGGCTGACCCCGCTGCCCTCACCTTTTGTGGACATTTTGAACAAGAACACTTTCCTGGCTCCTTGTCCCGGGAAAACGCTGTCTTGGATGTAGTCATACATGCTCCTTTTCTTCAAATCCATAATATTGTCCATATAACCTCGGCTCCCAGAGCCCATTCTTAAAGCGTTCACCTGATTCCTAATGTTTGGAGAAGTCAAAGTTGAGAAATGGTCCATAACAGTGTCCAAAGCCGATCCCTCCAGTATTCCTCCAACCGAATTTGATGCACACAGAATACGGCTTTCCAGAAAGGACTTGCTCGCCCCCATGGCAATTGCAGATGTGGTTCCAGTTGGATTGGTATCCAACTCTTGCCTTATCAGACGCGAGACTGTGTCAACGCTCTCCCTATAATCCCCCTTGGACACAGGGTGGTTGTGAAAACCGAAATGGACACAGGCTCTAGTCAGGGTTTTGAATCGATGCACCACATAATACATTCTGGCGCCACACAAAGCAAGGCAGCAAGGTGGTACCCTACAGAACTTGCACACAAAAGTGTTACTGTATGGTGGTGTCACCCCAGGCTTGAATGGATTCTCACTGACACCATCCCATTCGCTTTGGTTTTGCACACCTGACAATGCGAAGTGTCTGCATTTCATGTTCTCGCATTTCAGGTGCCCATTACAGACTGTTCGCCTGAATATGAGGTTGTCGTTGTTGTGAATATTGGAGGTTTTTGTGCGGCACCAAGGGTGCCCATCGTGCTTTTTGTCCATTCCTTCCAGGAGACTAGAAATGCCCCCCAAGCGACCAGGAGGAGGCAGCTCGAAAACAGTATTACCATCAAAAGATTCCGGCAAGAATGCCACCCTCTGAATATTGAAAGTGCTCCAGTCTATCCCCCTCAACTCACTCTTGAATCCTGCCATCCCACCCATGCTTTCAGTTTAGGAATGACACTGGTGATCTCCTCCACATCTGCTTCTACATGTGGACATGGCTGATCCACGGGCGGTATTGCACATGTGTCATCGGAGGATGAGTCCGAAAGCTCAACTACAGTGTTAACGGTACTCGTCTCCTTCTTGACAACCACGGGTGTTTTCTCCTGGGCCACTGATGCTGCCGTGCCAGGAGTTACGAAAGATCCTGCAGACTGTCTCAGAGGAGCACTGAGCACCCTGTATCTGCCTGGAGGCACTCTCCATTGTGTGGCTGGTGCAGTATGCGAAGGTTTCTGGAACACGTACTTGAGCAGTTTTCCATTGGCATCGTACACTTCCCTTTGAAGGAATAGAGTTCCATTTTCCAACCGAAACTGCGTTGCGAGGACGTGTTCATGCACCAGCGCAAAACCATCATCTTCCACCTCGTAAGAAAATGGCACAGGGTGGTCCTCACTGAAGAAGTCCGCGTCAAGGGAGCCCATGGCCTGGGAGGCCATATGTCGATGTTGCTTCAGAAAGTAGAGTTCACAGTCCGACGGTGCTTGTGAATGCAAATTGTGTGGGAGCGGAGTTTTTGGCGTCCTCACAGAGAATTGCAGGTATCGCTCCGGCTTGCAGATCTCCTAACGCGGGTTTCCACTTCTGTGAAATGTCTCCCCATGCGAACCAAGCGCATGGTCAAAGAGTGCCCAAATGCGGAGTCCATAATGTCAGCCCTAATCCTAGAATCCAACTGTTTTTTCACAAGTGCCCCACCAGTGCATTCGTTGACAGATTGACTGACAGAGCCGCCGTTTGGTTGTCATGTCAGAGAGGCCAGAAGAGATGCCCATTTCCATTTAATTTTAACGGCACCTGCACCGCTGTACAACTGTACATACTTGACATTCCTCTGGAACATCCCAAAATAAATTGCCCAATAATGAACTTTTTCAGATGAGAGGTGATTAGACCCAACGATTTTTGGATGGATGAGGATCCAATGATCTCCGCCGATATTTCATAACGATTAGATGGACACGTGTTCGCCATGCATGTGGAATGAGTCAGTGGCGCACTGAACGTTGCGAGCGAACATCTTGGCGTTGAAGGCCTTGCGATGAACCTCCCATAGTCCTCTTTTTTCCCTCTTCTCCTTATTGTCTTTGCAACCCTGGATTCTGCAGAGACGGTGACCCCATTCCGAGGGAGAAGCAAGCGTCGAAGAACACTTTATTTCACATCAAACAAGCAAAGGGCACGCGCTAAGGAGAGGATGAGGAAGGCGAGACGGGAACTTAGAAACAGGTCTTCAAAGAGCAGGGAGGACAAACGGACGCGGAAACGATGCCGTCTGCCCTTGTTTCGCACCATCGGGACCTCCTTGGAAGCATGCTACCTCCAGACCAAATGGAAAGATTGAATGCGTCAGGAGCATCATCAAGTGCAAAGAAGAAACCGGAGGTGGCTATGAACTCTCTTTCTCTCTCTCTGATTCTGTCTGGTTCTTGCTAAGCATTGAGGTCGACATCAACCTTGCGTCAACGCAAGGTTGAAGTCGACCTCCTAAGTGTATATTGGGCATCAAAACAGTGCAGATGCTGCACTACAATCAAGCTAGACAGACATGGATGCTTGCGACGCATCATCAAGTTCGAAGAAGAAGAAGAGACAGCAATCTCCTTTTCCTGTAGCTTTTGTGTTTGTTCAACACCGATCCGAGAGCTCGCAATCAACCTTGCGTCAACGCAAGGTTGATGCCAACCTCCATGGTGTATGTTAGAACTTCTAGTGAAACGAACAGATGCCGCACAGGAATCAACATTGCGTTGACGCAAGGCTGGTTTTGATGATTTTTTTGTTCAATGGAAGCGTCCGATCTCTCATACCCTGAACTGTAAGGTAGGGAAAGTTGATTAGTTGAAGCTCCCAAAAGAACCCTACGTCAACGCAAAGCATTTTTTTGCTTCAAAAGTCTTTCCTGTATGCCTTTCAGTCTAAACTACCCCCATCAATCAACCTTGCGTCAAAGCAATGTTGATCCATGGGCTCAATCTGTCACTCACAGATAATTCATTCTGTGCAGAGGAAAAGAAAAAGGAAATCCGAGGGGGAAGATTTGGCCGCGTCAGAAGGTGAAGGTGAGGAAGACTCATTGGAGGGAAACTATGAAGACAAGGCCGAGGAGATAATTGGTGGGCAAAAAGTGAACTCGTCGAAGGTGATTCTGTCGATGGAGGTTCCCGGCGGAAACCTGGTCATTCCGCTGTGCAGGATGATCTCCATGCCCGCTGTTCGACCGGCATTGAGGAATGATATAACGAAGTTGAAGAACGACTTTGTTCACGGCTATGTCAAGGGATCAGCAGTGTTCTACGTATCCACTATGAACACGAAAGGAGAGGAGTGTCTTGTAACAGAGGACATTGAGCAAGGTTGGGATGCATGCTGGCGGGATGTAAACAGGGAGTTCGAGTTTAAGCTGTCCAAAAAGGCCTCCACAAAAGCATTCATGGGAAAGATGTTTTTTGTTTGGGATGGGAACCACAGACTGCTTGCCTGGATGGATTACATTTCAAGCTTGCACTTGGACGACATCGAATGGCACTGGATTGAAGGCGAAAGCAGAGTACTATGATTCCCACACAGAAGAGCAGCGGTCTGCAACTGGGCTTGAGGACATGAATTTCGAATGAAAAATCAATCATGAGTGCATTCGACAAACAGATCCGGATAGCAGACCCAGGTCTTGGCACGGAATTTCTGGAGCAGGTGAAAGCACACTATGACAAGTATGGCTCCAAGCCAAAAATGACTCAAGAGAAACTACATCGCCTTTCCATTTCAATGGTGGACAATGCAACCAAAATCAGGTGGTTGGAGATATGGAATTCGGATCCTCTTGTGAGAGACACGAACATGTTCCCAACTCCAGAGAGGGACCCGAAGACACAAGCAATAAGAGTTGTTAGCGACCACACATTCGACCAGTGGCTACACAAAGCCACATTCTGGAGCCAGGTAAGGTTTGAACCAAACCATTTTCAGACATTTGTGTTGCTCCGTAACCTCTCCCAAATTCTTACGAGCTTTCTTGTTGCAGTTAGAAAAACGTGCAGTGGCTGCACTTGCTGAGTCGATGGCAGACTACAAAATCCAGATGGCTTGCCCCCGGATCACACTGAGGCCTATATCAGGAGATGGAAGCTCGCTGTCTGGAACAACTGCTTCTTCAGGGAGTTTGAGAAAGAGAAAGGAATCTCCAGGTCTTATGAATTCAAAAACCAGTACAACAGCGAGCAAGCAATGAAGCAAGTGTTGTACAGGTGTGACCTCCTTGAATCAAAATTGGTGCTTGAAGGGCATGTTTCTGCAATCTTGTGTCGTTCTTTCCCATAAAGAATTGCGAATTTGCAGTGCTTTGCGAGATCTCTGAGGGCTCTGCATGTGCAGTCGAGCAACATTGCGTTAACGCAAGGTTGTTTCCCATTGTCCTGGTTTCCTTACCTATACCTGGGTATCCCATAATGCCGTTTTTCTGAATGTGAAAGGGGATAAACTGACAGGAAAATCAGCCTTGCGTCAACGCAAGGTTGATGAAGTGGCAGGCTATGTAGCTTTTCCTGTGGTTTTGGGCTGTTCAAATCCAGTTCCAATGCTGCCAAGATGAACATAAGACTGTTTGGAGTCGGTTTGAAATGCTATTTACAACTTTCACTGTACCAACAAACAGACTTGCGTTGACGCAAGGTTGTTTGGCGGTATGGATTGCTGGAAATTTCCCGCAGCCATCCCCCGATTTCAATACAATTGTAGGAAACTTATGATTATCAGATACATTGACATGTGTTTCAACAGAGGATTTCAACATTGCGCCAACGCAATGTTGAATATCCGCACCAGTACATAGTCAGATGGTAGTTTTCAGGCATGTTTTTCCATTTCCTCTCTGAATGAAAACAACCTTGCGTTGAAGCAATGTTGAATTGCGCTTCTCAGTCGTTGTCTCTATCAATACAACATTATCATTTGGTGTTCCCCATTTCTGCTCGAATGAACATTGCGTCAACGCAAGGTTGATTCGGGATTTCAAAAGTAGAATTCTCAGTGTTGCCTTCCTGCATTTCAATATCTTTTTCCGGATGTGTGTTCTTTTCGTTTTCTGATCGAATGACTGTCTGGGTTTTTTGTGTGTGATTCAGGTATATGTATCATATCCTCATACCGGGAAAGTACCTTAGCGATGACCCAGACTTCATCTATTCATGGGCTGACCCCTCCAATGACAAGACAATGTACACGGCTGGTATTGCCAAAGACTGGAGCAGGGCGCACTTCCGAGACTGTGGGTGGTACCTCGACCTGCCAAAACAGGACACTCCATTCGATGAAGTTGTTTTGAGAAACCTGAACGACAATGCCGCAGCGATTGCCCCATTGGCTGACAAAGACATCCAGGACAGAATCATTTCGGCTCTGGCTGCAAAAGAGCCCGAGAAAACTGCTACTCCAAAACGAAAGGGGAAGATTGTCGGGGATCGAAGGGGAAGGGAAAAGTGCAGCTCCGCAAGGACAGGGACCGTCAGAGGTTCCTGAAAGACAGCCTTCTCCCAAGGAGGGATAGGAGAACATCAAAGTCGAGGGAGCAAGTTTTCGAGGCGAGAGAACATCCCTCCAGGTTTTGGGCCAGTTCAATCGTAAGGTGCTGAATGAAAGTTTTCTTGCAATGATGGAGTCCAGGAAGTCCACATTCAAGGGGTGCCCTCGAAATCATGGGACATGCTTGTTTCGTTCCTCACTCAGGTGAACACTTATGTCTAAACTGTTGTATGAATAATTGTGTTTTGGCAGCTTGTTGTGGCTTGTCCAGGGGATTGATCTCCTGTTAGATTTGGATTGGGCTTCTTACACTGTCTCATGTTTTTGGCTGTAGGTCACAAAAAGTCCGGAATGGGTGAATGGAGTTCAGCAGGCATACGCGACTGACCTTGTGGTGCTGGACATTCCTGACGGTTTTCCTGTCCCTGATGTGTTTCCTTCCAATTCGACCCCGACTTGGAACAAATCGATTCTCGTTACTGGCAGTGGGCTTTCTCGTTCAGCAACAAGTTCCTTTCGGACTCGGGGGCTCTTCTTCTCATGCAGTCAAAGGACATGTCGGCTCGAAGAACTCTTTTCAGCTACATGAAAGCTTCCGGGTTTCGTGTCATCAAAACTTGGACATGCATCAATACTCTGCCTCTTACGAAGGGCGAGTTCCCAGGGCAGAAAGTGAGTTGGTCCTTTCAATTGATGTTTCGTGGTTTTTGGTAAATCAAAATGGTGGGTTATGTCTTTTGTCTCATTCTCTCTTCGTGATTATTGACAGACACGGGTGTTCGAAGCTTTGTGCCTGGTGAGGCGGAAGGACACTCTTCCTGCTGGTGTTGCTGAGTTTTAGTTGAGGGACCTTGCAGCTCACATTGACCCCACCTGCGAGCCTGTGGAGGATGATGTTATCTTCAATTACGTCGACTCGGGTTGGACTATGAAAAGGTCGATTGGTGTCCCTTGGAGAGGTGCACGGGAGAAATCTCAGCTTTCATGCAGACTTTGGTGGAGACATGCAGCCATCATGGTGGACGAGTGGTTGACTTGTCTATGGGCACAGGTGGGGCCCTTCACATTGTGTTTGACATATGGGCAGTGACCTTAGGGAAACCCTGTTTTTATTTCTCGTTCTTCTTGGATTTGCAGGAGCATGTTTTCATGCTTGCAAGAGCGCCGGAAGGCACTTCTTCGGCATGGAAGCTGATACGGAGCTCTCTCTCAAGCAAGCTTCGTCAGCTTGAGTCGGGCACTACTTCTGCCCCATCCACAGAGGGACTTCTGGAGGAGCCCGAAGCCTGACGAGGATCTGGACGTGGACTCCAATTTTGAGTGTGAGTAAGTTCTTGTGTAGTCGTGCAAAATATGTTGCATTTCCTTGTGTCGTTCCCATTCGAGAAATAGTGGCTTTCGTTGTCTATATCTGGATGTTAACATCTACCACCATTCCTCTTCTTGCTTTGCAGAGTTCAGCACCAGTCATCGAATCAGCAGACACCTTTTGGTTTCCAAGGATACTACATGTCCCCGAGCCCCCCTAGATCCAACCGCTTGCCGGTTTTACGCGGAAGCTTGCGCACGGGTGTTATCCGAACAAACACTGTATTCGCATCTCCATGAAGGTCGTGGAAAAAAAAACGTCATGGATGTGCTGCTGTATTCATAGATGATATTGCTGTAAACTCTGGAAGTGGTTCCTCTAAAACCTCCAATATTTCTTTAGGTTCAAGTACCGGCTCAATAAATTGTGTTTTGGTTTTGCTTCCATCTCCAAACTGTTTTTCAAGTTTTTTGCGCGTTCCCGTAAGTACAGTTAGGGATTGCCTAGGATAGGTCTTCGGATTGCGGAATTGAAAAATGTTTGTGTGTTGGAATGAATGTACTGCTTTGCCCAAAAAAAATGTTTGCTTTTAATATTCAGTTCTCTAGTGGACGATCTCCTCATTCCAAAGTCATGACCTCAATCATAATTCATCCGCAAACCTGCCATTGTTCTCGGCCACAAAGAATATTCATGTGGGGGCCATGAAGAGGGATAAAAAATTAGGACATAGGCGACAGCTATCCGCGGTAATAGGGGGGGGTAAGCACGGAATTAGGGCCTGAACACGTGGATGCTTGCTGACGTGGCGTGAGCCTAGCCAGGCTCACGCGCAAGCATTCCCCCAACCCCTAGGGTGAAAGGATTCAGGGGCACACCTTCCTACTCACTTTTGTTTGGTTTAGCGCTGTTTCTCAGGCGAGGGCAAGAAATAGTCATGCACTTGCAATGCCCAACGCAAACCAACGACGCAATGGCGTGAGCGTTGCGCGTGAGCGCGCGAGCATACGCTCACGCAGGAGTGGCGTGGCGTGAGCGTACGCTCACGCCAGCTGACGTGGCGTGAGCGCCATGTCAGCATGCTGATGTGGCGGTAAATGATGACGTGACACTGTCCGTCATCTGCCACGTCAGCATTAACATGCGCCGCCTATAACCGAGGATGGTCCTATGACCGTGGAATTAATGCAGGGAATCTTGCCTAAATAGAATCAAGACGAGCATTGAGGCCTACAATTGTAGCATCCAACATTGTACAATTACAAATGCTTGTTTCACTTTTACAATGAGAGTTAGGATCATCTTCAAAAGATGATTGTAGTGCATAGCGACAGCAAGACATGTAGACTTCGAACGGTGCAATGACAAATGTGCACTACCTAAAAGTTGTCACTCAGAGCTCACTCCGTATAGTTGGAGGCCATATCATTGCATCGCTGAAGAATTGATGTGAATTACACATTTCAAAATCATGGTCGTCCACATACCACATTGCATAGTTGATGCTACCCATGTGTTGTATCCCGCTGCAATAGAGTATCGACCTCGTTGAAACTCATAGTGGCTTGGTGAATGAAGTTGTCACGTTTGGGATCGCAAACCATCCTCTTCAAAAATATGAAATACAAATGTTTGCAGGGTATGAATTTACCTCTCTTGCCCAAACTGGTTGATAGCATATTCACAAAATCAGGACATGTGCAATTGGGGAAATTGGAAACCGTGATGTCGTAGGTCCTGTCATGAACAGCAGATGTGGAAGTGATGATTGTGAATACCCGACCATATCCTGGATCGGGTACTTCCGTGGTGCTTCCAACACGAGCTTGGAGCATTCTTGTGGACTCCACTTTGCCAAAGTGTTCAGCGGTTGGAGGGAAACCGAACGAGCTTTCCATCTCGTTTGGTTGGCCACAAGTCAGGATTTGCCGGGGGGACCCGGGAGGATGCAGAAGTAGTAGCACATGCATGGAGTTGGGGTTGTCTCGCAAGGGAAAAACCTGCCTCCTCCAGCATTTCAATCTCCTGAAAGGAGGTTTACTATTTCATGAGCAGAAACCATGAGCCATGAGCCATGAGCCGCATGAGCCGCATGAGCGGTGAGCCGAAGTCTAAGATACGCGGATTTCATGAGCGGACTCCTCCAAATTTGGAAATGCGGCAGATTAAACAAGTATTAAAATAATAGTTTTTTTATTTGACCTTGCCGTTTTTGGACGTTCCAGATCATGTAATGCGGCGAAGATATGTCGTCAGTAACAAGTCCGCTCATGGTTTTTTACATCCGCTCATGGAAATAAGTGACCGTGCAACGGGAAATCCAGTATACCACTGCAAAAGGACGTCGCATACTGGCCTGTATAGAGTATTCCGCGGTTTTACATGCCTTAACATTGGAATGAAGCTGACCCTTTTGCCGCGATTGAACCAATGGAGTCTGCTACAATACAGTCTGCAGTACTTCACAATTATGTCTTCTTCGGGTATTCGGCGGGAAAGGTTTGCAACTGAACTGGGAAATAGGGTGCCGCATTAGGGTTCGCACGTGCGAAATTTCGGAGCGGTTTGGTGTTGGCGAAGGCCGCCTCTGGGGGTACCTACGACGATACTTGGAAATTCGGCGCCGCATTTCCTTGTCGGAGGTCGAATGAGGAAAGCAAGTTTTCGGAAAGCAGAAAAACATGAACCCTCCAACATACAAAAATACATGCACGTGGAAACAAGTGAACGATATAGTAATATCTTAGTTCGAGCAAACAGGTTATGGTAGGCAAGACATATGTCGGACCTTTCTGTGGCCAGAGTCTGAGGTACTGGCAGCAGTACAGTTCTACTATCCGAAAAGGATGGGCGTACCATTGTATGTGGACCGTAAGCCAAGCTCACTGGTCCCCTGGATCCATATTCAGAAGAGTGTGAACCTCATGGGGGCTCAACCCTGGTGCATGTATGAAGTGATGAGTTGTGGAATTACAACGGAGTCTCTTTAGGTACACGTAGTACAAATGCTTGCAAGGGCAGTATGATGCCCCCTTGTTCGCCATGATCTGGAAGTCGGTGCAATTGCAGGTGGGTAATTCTGAAATGGTGATGGTGTACACCTCATTGCGAACAGCTGAGCCCGCCGTGGCCATTTGATACACACGCCGAATCCTGGTGGGGGCACTTCTGTCGAGCTCTGGATTGTACAGTTCATCCGAAGTGCATTCCCCATCCTTGTCTCGTTCACTTTTGAGGGAGGTCGCCGCCTCTTCGGTTTCCCCAACGGTGTGTAGGATGCTTAGAGCTGTCGTGTCCCATTGTTCTTGCTCTCACAGGGGTCGGTGGTGGAGGCTGTGGAAGCGGAAATGGTTGTCTGGGGACGTCAGTGCGCTGCACCATCCGAAATCCTGCGGCGGTAAGGGCGTCGGCCTCAACCTGACTCAGATCGCAGCCTGGTTCCACCGGCCACACCGGGGGAGCCTCTGGCATTGTTTGTATGCCGTACTTGGGCTTTCCATACACGCAAGTCATAATGTCGTGCCTGCAGAACCAGAACTGGTGGTTGTCGCCTCCGCAAACTTTGCATGGACAAATCTTCCTGTAAAAGTAGGAGCAGGGACAGCCCCATCTGGATTCCTCCTTATCATCTCTAAACAACGTTGCCGTGTATCCACACGAATTGCGGAACACCTTCCTCGAAAACGGCTTTGTGCGAGCAATTCTCCACTGTGAGCAGACACAGTCGTCTCCACAATGGCTTGGCCATACTGCATAACAGCGGGCGGAATGTGGGGCAAGGGAGCGGTGGGAATTTGTTGCACGAAATCCCCGGTTGAAGGCGACGGCGATCTGGAATTTCTTGGGCTTCCACTGCTGGAAGACACATTGTGCGGCAACATGACGGGACCTCGAGGTGCTGTCCGAATGTTCCTGTCGGATCTCCAGGAATCCTCTTCGCACCCGGGTTCCTCTTCAATCCTCCGCCTGACAGGGCGAGTCCGGACGTCCCCCTCTAGGTGTTCACCTCTGCGGTGCAGAGGCGTCCCTTTGATCTTCTCTCGCAATGCTGTCGCCCATTTCAGTGGATTCTTGGACCTCGAAGCTGTTCGTACCAACAATTCCTCCCTGTCCGGCCCAAAGCCCCATTGTTTGCCGCTCAGGAACTTGTAGTACGTGGCTTGCTGCATGATTGCTCTGTCGATGTCTCCGTTGTGGCCGTCACTACGTCCACCAGATGTGTGGCAGAAGACGCTCGCCAGGAGGAGTGGACCGATTCTGCCATATTCGTGTTCGGCATGTCCGTGTCGGAATCCAAGCACCGCTCCTAGAAGGACACAAACAATGGTGAGGGACCAATCGAAATGTCCGTAACAGAAAGACAAATGAACGAAATTGACAGCAGCCTACCTCCCGCATGTACTGTCCGAACTGTCGATACCGAAAATGCCACCACCCCAACCAGCTGTGCAATGCTCCCAGATTGGTTGTCTCCACTGCACCTGACGTGTTCCACCAAGCCTCGATGATAGCAAACTTAACCTCCGCGTCATCAAATGTGGGTGCATCCTTCCACGCCGTACAAAGGACACGGTGTTCAGCCTGGAATGAGCTAGCAACAAATTTGGTAGTGTAGTGGGATAGACTCTGCATCCAATGGAATCCACAGGATCTCTCTTTCCCCTCCATTGGAACATTGGGGTCCTCACCGTACACACGCCGCACCGCTGCCCAGTTGGCCTGAGCGTTGTCTGCCATGAATCCCCTGAAATTGGGCTCTGGCAATCCCGCCCTTGCCATCTGCTCGTTTATGCCCTCCCACAGATGCATCTCGGACTGTGTGTCCTCCCCTTTCATCTCGCAGATTGCAATCGTCATGAGCCTCTTGGAGTGATAGTCATAAACATGCGCACCCATAGTCACCCACTGATGGTTTGTAATTCGCTTGATGTGATCAAACATCACCCAAGCATTCGACAAGTTTCCAGTTGTCATGCGAGTGACCAAGTCGACTCCACTCCCAGGCCCACACGTCGACATTTTGAAAATGTAACAACGATCGGATTCGCTGCTTTGCCCTGGAAACCTGCTACCTTGGATGTAGTCATATCCAGTCATTCGTTTCACCTCCAGGATTGAGTACATGTCCGACCCCCTGCCGAACTCCTGCTTGCAAGATACGATGTGATTCCGCACATTCGGACTACAAACGTGCGAGACGGACTCCAAGAGGTCACGCATCTCGTCTTCGGTCAAGGGCTCTTTGTCGGAACCATCTTCAGACATGATTTTGCCAAGAGCAATCTTGTGGGCTGCCTTCAGCTGAATCTGCTTTGGTCTGGCTCCGGGGCTCAATTTCACCCTCCTTTTTTATGATGTCGTGTGCTTCCTGCACAGCCTCACGCATGTTGCCTCTCGCCAAGGGGTGGCAGTGGACCCTAACGTGTATGCAAGCTCTAGTCAAGTCCGGGAGCAAATGGATTACGTAATATTGCTTGGCTCTGCACATGGACATGCACGTCGGTGTTCTTTGCAATGTGCACACTTGAAAGAACCCGCAGGAGCTTGGCTGAGACAATGAATGGATGATGCGTTGTGCCAGTCCAATCCGTCTCGTTTCTCCGCCCCTCCTTTGGAGAGAAAGTGGAAGCAGGTGGGATTGAGGCACCTCAGCTTCCCCGCACAGAGGACATATCGTACACGAACACCATCAGCAATTTTCGTGCTACTGGTCTTCGTCACACACCAGGGGTGTCCGTCATGCTTTCGATCCATGTCTGTTAACATCCCGGAGGATTTCTTTGACGAAGAAACAGGTGGAAACTCGAAGATGACATTGCCATCGACTTCGGGAGGCAGAAACGTTACCTTTCTGACTGGGAATTTGGCATAGTCGAGAGCAGCCAGCTCGGAGCGAGAACCATCGAGGTGATGTTGTCGTAGGAGCTGCACAATGGACCGGGTTGGAGTTATGCTCGAGGGCACATGCGTAGCACCTACAGAGACGTCCATGCCGGATTTGAACGACCGTGTGGAGGACATGGGTACCTCAATGCAATCATCTTCCTCGTCGGAAATGTCGAATACGTCCACACGAGAAGCTATGGAGGGTCTTGACGGTCCAGGTCGGGAATGATTATCGTTGCATACCTCTCTGTTGGCAGTGGCCGCCTCTCGGTTTCCAGACTCCTTTGTGGATGGTGTGGGCAGCGACTGATTCGGAAAGGGAATGGCCCACAGCTGGTACAGGATGGTGTCTGACGGGGGAACGTGCCATTCGATTCCGCAACCTCCGTCGTTACCTAGCACGACAATGGTCTCGTCAACCTGTCCAGGAACATCCTTTGCACCAGGGGGTCGGGACACATGAGGGGCTGCCCCTGTGGTGGGGGCAGCAGCGATAGGTATGGGGGCTGAAGCACCCTTGTGCCCAAGGCACTCAAGGAGGCGGAGGCGCTCACTAGGTGGAGCCCCGCACACCGGGTTGCGGTGGAGGTGGCTCCACAAGGGGTGGTGGTAGCTTAGTGGGACTTAGTGGGGTGGCATAGGACTCACCATGGGTGGAGACCTCGAGGTGGAGTCGTGGGGAGTCTTGGGACTCATCACGGTCCATTGGGGCCGCGGTGAGTGGGCCAAGACTCACCGCGACTCACCACCGGGAGTCGAGGGTTTTCGTGGTGGTTCGCCATAAAATGGCATGGCTGGTTATGAAACCCCCGCGGACAGCTACAGAAGTATATATAGGGAGTAGTAACCCCGAGAACGGTGCAAGCCCGTTGGTGACCAAAAACTAGTGAGTAAGCGAGCGAGCCGGAAAGCGACCAAAGTGGGGAGCTGTTCCGGACTGCCATCTACCAAAGGGAATTCTCCTAGTCCCAAATAGGTGGAGGGTTTAGAGGGAAGCGGAAGGGGACCGTTATGTCCCGGTGAGCAGCCGAAACTCCAAGTTGGCCCGGCGGCCAGGTTGGGAGTCAGGCGCGCGCATCAAAGCGAGTAACTATGACTTGAAGGGGAGTTTACCGAACTGAGGTGTGCGACACTTGGTATCAGAGCTTAGAGTTCAGTACGCGATCGTCCTTGGATTGGCCTCATCATGGGGTCGGGCAAGCCGAAGCGAAAGCGGAACGGCCCAAAAGATGATCCCGGTGAGCCCGATGGGGGCGACGTGTCACCGAGGCGGCCGTTTGAGGAAGCGATTAATGTTTCCGAAAACGAGGCCGCTCAGGAGCGGGAGGAATCCGAGGAGTCGGAGCCCGAGGAATCTTTGAGAGCTCCGACAAACCAAGAGATGCCTCCCATGCCGGCAGCCTTTTGGGAAGGGTTGTTGGCGCAGTTTGGCGGGACGTTGAAAGACGTGTTGAAGGCGGCTAATGCCACTTCCACCAAGGCAAAGTTTAAGGTGAAGCCTAAGGAACCCGGCACCTTCGAGGGCGTTCGAAACCGGAAGGCACTCAACACCTGGCTCCTGGAGCTAGAGCAGTACTTCCGGGCGGCCAAGTTGAGTGACGAGGATCGGGTGGAAGTGGCTCCCACCTATTTGAGGGGCTATGCTCAACAATGGTGGCAGAAACGCCTTCACGACCGAGGCCCAAGCCCGGAAACCTTGAACTGGAGTGAGTTCAAGGAATTGATGAAGAGACAGTTTGTGCCCCTCAACGCATCCTGGCTTGCCCGGGACAAGATGAGGAATTTGAAGCAAACAGATGACATTCGGGGGTATGTCCAGGCTTTCAATGTGCTGTTGCTCGTCGCGGACATGGCAGAACCAGAAATGGTCTTCAACTTTGTGGCGGGACTGGCCCCATGGGCTAGGCGGAAGTTGGAGGAGAAGCCACCCAAGACTTTGAACGAGGCAATTGAGAGAGCTGAATGTTTCTCGGATGTCCCTAGGGGTGAGAGACAAGGCCGTACGGAGCTGAACCACAAGAAGACCCGGCGGAAGGTGACTCCTCCCGACCGGAAAAGAAGTGGGATAGGCCACGCGGCGAAAATGGCACGTGGAAATCGAAGGGAGGTCCTTCACACGTCAAGGCGGCACCCGGTGCTTCGAAAGGAAAAGCGGGTGGAGCGACTTATGGCGGACAGAAGGCGACCTTTGATGGAGTGTGTTTCAATTGCGGGGAGCCCGGGCACATGGCCAAGAAGTGCACGAAGCCCCGGCAATTGAACATGACTCGGGCGACCACGAGCTGTCGGAAGATACCATCAGTCGCTTGGTGGAAGCGGTGGTCGCCAGGACTTGCAAGGTAGGCAAATTTCTTGTGAGTTGTATCAGGAAACTGGCGCCTTACGAAAAGGGAGTCAGTTATTGTTCGTGGATGGGATAATATCCGGAACTAATGTGTCGTTGTTGGTGGACACAGGAGCGTCGCACTCCTTCATGACGCCGGCGGCGGCGCGAAAGTTGGGACTCCCGACAAGTGACGTGGGGGCCTCTATTGAGGTGCGCTCTGCCAAAGGAGAACCTCAGTTGGCGACAAGGTTGGCGTTTGATGTTCCTCTTCAACTGGGGAGTTGGAGGGACGTGAGAACTTCACTATCTGCGAGATCGATGGAGTGGATCTCATTTTGGGAATGACCTTTTTGAGCAAATCCGGAGCGGTCATAGATGGCCGCAAGAGAGTAGTCACGCTGCCATGTGGGAATGGTGGCGAGGTTTTACGAGTGTCGGAAACGCCCAAATCCGTGGGAGGGCGAATAAACCTTCTATCAGCAAAGGAGTGGGCCGTGGAGGAGACACACGAGTCCCAGTTTTTGCTTTACATTAGAGAAGTGAAAGGAGAAGGCGATGGGGAGCCGAGCCCAGATTGGATCAAGGGGATTTTGGAGAAATACCAGGATGTGATGCCGGAGGATTTACCAAGCGGCTTGCCACCGCGAAGAGTTGACCACAAATTGAGGTGATACCGGGATCGGAACCGCCTGCCAAGGCGCCCTACCGGTTGAGCCACAAAGAGTTGGTCGAGCTGAAGACTCAGCTCAAAGATCTAATGTCAAAGGGGTACATCCGGCCGAGTAAGTCACCTTACGGAGCCCCGGTGCTATTTGCAGACAAGAAGGATGGGACGCTGCGGATGTGTGTCGATTACAGGGCTCTGAATAAGGTGACTATCAAAAACCGGTACCCTTTGCCAAGGATCGACGACCTCTTCGATCGGTTGGCAGGAGCGAAGTATTTCAGCCGGATCGACTTGCGCTCCGGCTATCACCAAATTCGGGTGGCGGAAGGAGATGAGGAGAAGACCGCGTGCAGGACAAGGTATGGTTCATATGAGTTCTTGGTGATGCCTTTTGGGCTCACCAATGCACAGCGACATTTAGCACGCTGATGAACAGCCTTTTCCAGGAGTGGTTGGATGACTTTGTGATCGTGTACATCGACGACATCTTGGTGTACTCGAAAACAAAGGAGGAGCACCTGGAGCACCTCAAAAGGGTGTTCCAAAAATTGCGAGAAGGGAAGCTGTATGCCAAAGCTTCAAAGTGCGAATTCGGGGTCACA
Organism: Takakia lepidozioides; assembly: GCA_030704615.1. Classification (NCBI taxonomy): domain Eukaryota; kingdom Viridiplantae; phylum Streptophyta; class Takakiopsida; order Takakiales; family Takakiaceae; genus Takakia; species Takakia lepidozioides. The sequence goes on from CM060732.1 coordinate 10,297,035, forward strand.
AAAGTGGAGTTCTTGGGGCACGTGATTACACAGGATGGGATCAAAATGGATGACAGAAAGTGAGGGCGATCTTGGACTGGGAGCCTCCGACTTCGGTCCCGGGAGTGCGATCCTTCCTAGGACTCGCCTCCTATTACCGGAAGTATGTGAGAAATTTCGCCAAGATCGCGGGGCCGCTGTCGGACCTTCTGTGTAAATCCAAAGTCTGGGTATGGAACACATTTTGTGGCCAAGCTTTTGCTGAATTGAAGCAGCGGATGACGGAAGCTCCAGTCTTAAAAATCCCGGAGTTCGATCGTCCGTTTGAGATTCATACAGATGCATCGGACTTCGCAATTGGGGGTGTACTTATGCAAGATGGACGTCCAGTGGCTTACGAAAGTAAGAAACTGAATGAAGTGGAGCGACGGTGGCCGACGCACGAAAAAGAGATGAAGGCGGTGGTACATTGCCTTGAACTCTGGCGCCACTATGTTGGTTCCAACCCAGTGAAGGTGTTCCGGACAATGTCACGGTGAAGTATTTTGCCACGCAGCCCAAGTTGTCCCCAAAACAACTTAGGTGGCAAGATACTTTGGCAGTGTTCGACGTGGATATCCAGTACAAACCGGGACGGGACAATGTGGTGGCCGATGCTTTAAGTAGAAAGCAGCAGCTCTTGTTGGTGTACAAGGGCGAGACGGCGCTCCAAAGGAAGATCCGGAAGGCTTGCCGGAAGGATGAGCTGGCAAAGTGCGTGATGCAGAACTTGAGAATGGGGGTTAAATCGCAGTTCCACTTGCAAAACGGACTGCTCCGGTATAAGCAAAAACGTCTCTATGTGCCAAAGGGAGGGATCAGGGATAGTCTCTTGAGAGAATGCCATGATAGCCCGCTTGCGGGCCACGGTGGAGCCAAGCGCACTGCGGCACTCTTGAAGAAAGAGTATTTTGGCCCAAACTGAGGGAGGAGGCAGAGGAGTATGTAAAGACATGCACCACATGCCAACAAAACCGGAGCGAGTATAAAAAGCAAGCGGGGCTGTTACAACCCTTGCCGATTCCAGAGGGGACTTGGGAAAGCGTCTCGATGGATTTCATGACTGCTATGCCGCTGTCAAAAGGATTCGATGCAATCATGGTGGTGGTAGATAGGTTCAGTAAAATGGCCCATTTCATCCCCACCAAGGAGACGGCAACTGCGCAGGAGACAGGGCGACTTTACTTCGCCCACGTCTTAAAGCATCATGGAGTCCCGAAGGATATTGTCTCGGACCGCGACCAAAGTTTACGAGTAAATTCTGGAGAGCACTTTGGAAGAAGATGGGGACGAGGCTGAAGATGAGCACCGCCTTCCGACCTACGACGGACGGCCAAACGGAAAGAGTGAATTCCGTAGTGAAGCAATTCTTGCGGAATTACGTGTCGGCAGACCAATCAGACTGGATGGAACACTTAGACGCGGCAGAGTTCTGTTATAATAACACAGAACACTCCGCGACGGGAGTTTCCCCTTTTGTGTTGGTCTATGGAAAAGCACCTCTGGTGCCGACAAGTTGGGCCGCCCAGGACGTTGAGGAACCGGCAGTAGCGGCGGTACTGGAAGAACGCGAGCGTTTGTTGAAGCTCGCAAAGTACAACATTGCCAAAGCTAGGAAACGGTATGAAAGGCAGGCGAATCGGAAGCGGAGGGAAGTGAAGTTTTGAGGCAGGCACAGAGGTCTGGTTGAACATCAAGAATTTTCGACTACCTCCGGAAATGAGTCCGAAGTTCGTACCTCCGTATGCGGGTCCCTTTCGCATTCGGAGGTTATGAATGAGGATGTGTATGAATTGGAGCTGCCACAAACAGCAAGGTGCACCCAGTATTCCATGTCTCCCTTTTGAAGCCTTACTTCAAAGATGAAGCACGTCCGAATCGGCAGCAAGTGTTGCGTCCGCCACCTATGCTGTTGGATCATGAAAATGAACCCGAGTACGAGGTGGAGGCAATACTTAAGTCGAGGAGGTTCAAGAACCGAGAAACGGAGTATCTCGTCAAATGGAAGGGCTATCATCTTGTGGAGGCATCTTGGTGCGTGCCTCAGAAATGGGAAACGCATCCGAGGCAGTTGCAGCGTTCGAAGGGCGACCTCAAAAGCGGAAGAAGCGTTGATGGGGACATCAACCTTGGAGCGTGGGGGAGGAAATGCATGCTTAGCCCGGTTTAGCTAGCTCAGGAATCCGATTGCAAAAACTTGTATTGTACAAAAATTTGTGATAAAGGAAATGGGTTCCAAATATTGTGCGTCCTATTGTGTTTGAATGGTGATGCATGGTGTGGTTGGCTGGTGTGTAGAATGCATGCTAGCTTACAAAAGTGGGAGAGGTAAATTGGGTTAATCGTGTGTTTGCGCAGTGCCGAAATCGGGTGACTCCCATCCAAGGGGCAAGGACTTGCGCCTTATTTGGGAGTTCAAGTGCTAGTGCGCACCTGGCGCGTGCGCGTACTATAACTGCGCTACCGAGGGGTTGCCTTGTAGTGCGGGCTAACGCGGAAGCTACGTGCTTCCGTTCACGTACTATAATCGTGTAGCCTCGGGACGAAGTCGTAGTGCGGCTTCGGCGTGTTCCCGTACCTCAGGCCAGCATTCCAAGGCGGACCCAATTGTAGTGATTGGGGCGCACGGTTGGTTCAAGGTTATCTTCCTAGTCAAAGAGGGTTCCAGGTGAACCCTTGCTCAAGGTGATGCCAAAAGCGGCATCATGAGCGATCGCAAGCAATGTTGTTGCAGTAAGGCGATTCGATCCTCGGGAGGATCGTTCCTTGGCCTTGAAGTAGGCCAAGAAGAGTGCACTGGGAGGAGCTGGAGAGGCTCCACCCTTGGCCGGGACTTGGAGGAAGTCGGCCGAACTAGCTAGTGGAGAGTGGAGTCAAGTGTGGGGTTTGGTTCTTTGCCATGGGACGCCATGGTACGGAAACAAACTCCTTGATGTGGGACGCCACAACTTGGATGTTCGTTTCTACAAAATGGACAAGTCGATGAGGACATCGACTCCCTGTTGGTAGGGGTGTGTGTCGCGGCCCTTTGCCTTGAGGGCAGGGGGTCGGGACACATGAGGGGCTGCCCCTGTGGTGGGGGGCAGCAGCGATAGGTATGGGGGGCTGAAGCACCCTTGAGTGCCCAAGGCACTCAAGGAGGCGGAGGCGCTCACTAGGTGGAGCCCCGCACACCGGGTTGCGGTGGAGGTGGCTCCACAAGGGGTGGTGGTAGCTTAGTGGGACTTAGTGGGGTGGCATAGGACTCACCATGGGTGGAGACCTCGAGGTGGGAGTCGTGGGGAGTCTTGGGACTCATCACGGTCCATTGGGGCCGCGGTGAGTGGGCCAAGACTCACCGCGACTCACCACCGGGAGTCGAGGGTTTTCGTGGGTTCGCCATAAAATGGCATGGCTGGTTATGAAACCCCCGCGGACAGCTACAGAAGTATATATAGGGAGTAGTAACCCCGAGAACGGTGCAAGCCCGTTGGTGACCAAAAACTAGTGAGTAAGCGAGCGAGCCGGAAAGCGACCAAAGAGTGGGGAGCTGTTCCGGACTGCCATCTACCAAAGGGAATTCTCCTAGTCCCAAATAGGTGGAGGGTTTAGAGGGAAGCGGAAGGGGACCGTTATGTCCCGGTGAGCAGCCGAAACTCCAAGTTGGCCCGGCGGCCAGGTTGGGAGTCAGGCGCGCGCATCAAAGCGAGTAACTATGACTTGAAGGGGAGTTTACCGAACTGAGGTGTGCGACATCCTTCCTTTCTTCTTCCAAATAAACTGTGCCCGGTTTGAGCTTGAATTTGGAACAAAGGTAATTTCAGTCACTCTGCAAAGTCCTCCCTCGTTTGGGATCCAGGCTCTCCAAGTTTGCGGAGGACAGCAAACTATGCGTAGGAATTCGGAGCCATCGACACCGCACGGGTTGGCAAGTGCGAGGTTCAGTATAGCGACAGACCAAGGCTCACAGGCACCATCTAAGTGGATCTGCGGAGTCCATCGATGATTGGAAGTCGCACAATGAAGTGGAAAGTATTGTTTCAAGCTACATGCATGAAGGTGGGAGGTTTGATTCCATAGCCAGTGAGTATGACAATGATGGCCGATTCGGCGACGAAATAACATCTCCTGACAGTTTCTCCTGAGGGTGGATCCAGCAGTATTCTCGGTGCAGACAGAACGTTCGCACTAACAGTGCCAGACTGTTGGTTAAAACGGTCAGACAACCAAGTGTGCTCATCAAGACTCCGCAATTGTGTTGTTTCAAACAATGCAACCCATTCAGGTTCCCAGATTTCCCGTCCCGATTGATTCTTTCGATTGCGGGTGGACGGAAATACGGCGCCGCATTTCCGTATTGCATCTTGGTCATGCATGCACCAGAACGACGAAATGCGGTCCGAGTTTCCGTCCGGGTGAAACCTTTATACTCTCCAGAACCGAAATGCGATAACGCATTCCATCCAGCAAGCACGGTATGTGAAGGTCGAACGGGAATGCGGTACCGCATTTCCGTTTCTGATTGAGATTTATGAACAAGGGAACAGAAATGCGGCTCCGCATTTCGTCTGAGTCCGCACTTTTACGATTTCAAACGGAAAAGCGCGCCTGCATTTCCATTTGTTATCTGATGCTGGAGCTGAGGGATTGAAATGCTGCATCACATTTCCGTCCTTAAAAGACATTCCATACTCTCCCAGAACGGAAATGCGGTACCCCGCATTTTCATTCACAACACGGTATGTGAAGGTGGAACGAATGCGGTACCGCGCATTCCGTTCTGATTGAGATTTATGACCATGGGAACAGAAATGCGGCAACCGCATTTCCGTCCGAGTCGCACTTTTCGACATTCCAGAACGGAAATGCGGCGCCGCATTTCCATTTTGTATCTGATGCATGGAGCCGAGTGCGATTCCGACAGCTTCATACAGCGCAATTCCGACCGCTTGAGACATTCATACTATCCAGAACGGAAATGCGGCAACGCATTTCCGTTCTGACTGAAAATCGTGAACCATCTGAACTAAAATGCGGCACCGTATTTCCATCCGAGTCGCACCTACCAACATTCCAGAACGGAAATGCGGTACCGCATTTCCGTTCTGACTGAAAATCGTGAACCGTCGGAACTGAAATGCGGCAGCGCATTTCCATCCGAGTCGCACCTCCCAACATTCCAGAACGGAATGTATTAGATTCAAAAGGGAAATGCGGCACCGCATTTCCGTTCTGATGAAATATCCTGAAACATCGGAACTGAAATGCGGTACCGCATTTCCGTCGGAGTCGCACCTTCCGACATTCCAAAACGTAAATGCGGCGCCGCATTTCCGTTTTGTATGTGAGGCATGGAGCTGTGGAACGAAAATGCGGCACGGCATTTCCGCCAGCGTCAGACGTTAATACTCTACAGAACGGAAATGCGGTACCGCATTTCCATTCTGACTGAAAATCGTGCGCAACGGGAACAGAAATCCGGCACCGCATTTCCGTTCGAGTCGCACCTTCCGACATTCTAGAACGGAAATGCGGCGCCGCATTTCCGTTTTCTATATTGGGCCTGGAGCTGTGCTACGAAAATGTGTTGCCGCATTTCCATCCATGTGAGACCTTCAAACTTTCCGGACCGGAAATGCGGCACCGCATTTATGTCCAGGTGAGACCTCTATACTTTCCCGAACGGAAATGTGGCACGACATTTCCATTCATCATCTAACGTATGTGAAGTGGGAACGGAAATGCGGTACCGCATTTCCGTTCACATTGAAAATCATGAACCACGAGAACTGAAATGTTGTGCCTCATTCCCGTCCCAATCGCACCTTTCGACATTCCAGAACGGAAATGCGGCGCCGCATTTCCCTTTTGAATCTCATACTTGGAGCTGTGGGACGGAAATGCGGCACCGTATTTCCGTTCAACAACTAAGGTATGTGAAGGTGGAACGGAAATGCGGTGCCGCATTTTCTTCCAACAAGTACGGATGTGTAGCTTCGTGATGGTACTTAACGGAAATGCGGCGCCGCATTCGCATTTTCGCTCCAACTGATCAGACGCTGGGACGGAAATACCTTGAAATGTGAACACGTGGAGCAACGGAATTGCTGCACATGTCGGCACTCTATCTGACTGAAGGGGCATAAGGCGGCGCGGCCTGACCGTTCGATAATGATGTTTGTTTTTCGGACGGCAGGCGTACCCTCAACGATTCGAATTTTGTAATGACGCAAACTCCACGAGGAGACACTTTCGTCCAACCCTTTCGAACCCAAGTGGTGCATCACCGCCGTTTCATCTACTTTTGTCGTGTCTCCTCAGTCACCCCTCTCGCGCCCTTTCCATCTGCACTCTTTGGCCCTTTTCCCTCTCTCTGTTCTTCTTATGCTCGAACCTGAGAGGGGGGGAGTTCGTGCACCAGCCAGGAGACCTCGTCGCAAGCTCCGGAAATTATACTTCGGACGTAGGCCAATGCCGAAGGGGAGGAAGCAGATGCGTCTACAGGAGGAGATTGCCATCTCCGAGCAGCAGGCCACTCAGGCAACCCAGCCACCAGTGAGAGCTCCATGCGATCGGGCTGCGCGCAGCTGATCGAGCACCGAACCCCCCATTTTGCTTCTGTAATTCTTAGACTGAATGCTAGGAGACTTGAATGCAAAACATGTTTGCATGCCTAACAGGAAAGGTGGACGTGCTGGAGGGATCGCAGGAATCCGAAGAGCCGCAGGAAGAGTCCGAGGAGCTAGCTGCAGCACGTACACCCACCCGATCCCCGAGCGCGGGTATTCCTGCCGGGCCTAGCCCTCTGCGATTCAAAGACGCGTCTTCGAAGGGCAAGTTCAAAGTCCTAGAGATCGACTTGCGTTCTTCGGTCATGGAGAATCGCCAGCAGGGGTCGGGCCCTTCTCCAGCAAAGTCGAAGAAGAAGCAGCCCGTCCCTCTACTGGCTTCTAAACCGGCTCAGGCCGATTCACCCCCCCCAACGCGAATGAAGCAGCAGGGTAGAAGACAGATTCAATTGCAGCAGACACCTTCACCTGCAAGGATGAGGAAGCAGAAGGCAATCAGGGCGACGGGCGAACAATCTCCCGCAAAACCGCTTCCACGAGCTGAAGCTCAGTTCCTGGAGGATTTCCCGCTTGCAGATGTTGGGGCCGACTCTGCTGCAGCGAAGGCAATGGGATCGACCGTTGATCTCGATTTGGTACCGGAGGAGGGTGCTGCCGCTTAACGTTCGCAGCAAGACCTCACCACCGATGAGCAAGCAGGCCCGGAGGAGGCCTCTGCAATGGCAGAATTGCCCGCAGACAGGCCCCAGAGTGCAGCTCCAGTTGAGGATGCTCCAGCTGCTCAGCCACTACCGGCACCTACAGACATGTCTCCGGAGGATTTCAAAAGTGCAACGGATAAAATGTTGGAGGAGACACACAATAGCATTGGCAGAGTTCTGGGCAGCAGGGTATTCCAGCGGACTCTTCGAATCCCACTCTGTCGCATGGTCTCCCTTCCCATCGTCAGGCAGGCCCTTCCCGGAGATGTGGATAAGCTCAAGTTCGCATTTCGAGAAGGGTACCGTCTGGGATCGGCAGCGTTTTACGTTTCCATTGAGAATGAGGACGGCGAAACTCGTGGACCCACTGCCGATGAATTGTCAACGTGGGATACCCACTGGCACACTCGCAACCATGAATTCGAGGCGACGCTGAAGGGTGATCCAGACTTCGGCCATATGTCAGGTAAAATGTTCTTTGTGTGGGACGGGAATCACCGACTTCTCGCCTGGTGGGAGTACATCAAGCAGAACCATGCCAAGCACATTGGCTGGCATTACATGGTGGAGTGTGTCATCCTCAAGGTGAAGGCGGCAGACTCCTCCCTGCTCAAGAATGCCATGGCGGACCTCAACTCGTAAGATACTCATACCCTCCCTAGCACGTTCGAAATGCGGTGCCGCATTTCGGTTTCCATTCTGGTTTGTTTCCGTGCTTCCGTGTACTGAGAGTGTGCCTTGCAGGGTCACTGAGAATGCGTACGTGCATACCCACATGGCACACATGCTGTACAGGGTGAGGAAAACTGGTCTCACTTGGATGGAATGGTGGAGGTGATATACGAAGTAAGTCGTACTCCAATTTCCCTCTGCTCATCCTTCCCCAATTTTCAGTAATGTTTCCACATGAATCGAATGTAACGCTTCTGCATGTTTTTGTTGGCAGTCAAACATCAAGCTGGATTTGGCCCATGCCAAACGCTTCAATGCACTGAAGTTCCTTCCTAGCAATAGCCACTCTCTTCCAGCTCCTGACATTGGATTGGAAATGGCAGACACGGTGGCTGTCGATCTGGAATGCATCCGAGAGCATAAGGACAATGTGGTCTTTTCCACTGGAAGTTTCCGACCCTGCAGTGGATGTGTGGCTCAACCGTATGACTTGGTGGTTCCAGGTAATTCAAGGTACTTCCCCAGATTTGCTTTTCTGACATGAATTCCCTGAACTGCTACGTGACAATGGATTTGGGAATGGCAGGTAATGTCGAATGCGAAGGAGCAAGTCGTAATGCACACAAATTCGTTCGGCTTGTACGTCAAATGGGATGGAACACAGACATTGGAAGACTACGTGACACGTTTCAGATGTGCGTACAAGGACAACCTTTTCGCCAGAGAGCTACAGACAGCAAGAAGGAGCGTGGAGTTTACACATCAGGAGGGAGCGGGGAAAGCTGCAATGCGAATTGTTTACAGGTGAAGCACAGCTGCCCTTGTATGCGAAGCCTGGTTACGAGGTTTGTCTCGGAAATGCGGCACCGCATTCGCATTTTATGTTTTCGGTGGCACTCTGCCAGTAGGTTGGTCTCAACTTTTGCTCACGCATGCTGACTGCCTTGCAGGTATATGAAATACGTGCTCCTTCAGACAGGGGCCCTCGCTCAAGAGCCCCCGTTCTTCATGGCTTGGACCGTGGCGGGCCCAAGCTGTGTCTACACACCCGAGATGCAGAAACAATGGCATCCCGCGCATCTCGTTGGATGCCCGTGGTACCTGGACATGTCTGGCGGTATTGTTGACGAGTCTGAGAAAGATCTGCACGCCTTGGCAGAAGAGAAGAGAAAGGAAAGACGTGTCCCTGCTGGGCCAAAGTCGGCAAAGGAATCTGCTGCTCTGGAAGAATCCAGAAAGGCAGCTGAGATGGCACAAAAGACGGTGGATGCAGCTGTGCAGGCCCAACAGAAGGGGTCGAAGAAGAGGACTCGCCAGCAAGGAGCAGCTGTTGTGACACCCGCCAAAACGAAGAAGCAGAAACAGCCTGTTCAGGAAGAGGGTGAGGAAGAGGACTCCGATGGAGACTTTGCAACCAGCCCACCCCCCCAAACGCAGGCTGCCTCCCCTGTGCCCACCGTTGTCACGAGAGGCACGAGAACTGGCTCGGCAAAGAAGGCACTCTTCAACCCCCCAGGGGGGCACCCTTTCGAGCCGGTGGAAATGAAGAGGCCGAAAGTGGCTCCCGAAACTGTAGTCCAGTGTGTAAATGAAGTTTCTTGGCGGCTTTGGATGGACGGGCAGCCAAGTTGGCATACCTGAAGACCATGGAGGGTCTGAAGGGCAGAGCACTGAAGAAGGCGACTGCCGAAGAGCCTTCCGACACCCCAGGATTTCAGAATATGGTCTCGTTCTTTGAGAGGGTGTGTGCAGACAAGGATTGTAGGAGGGGCGGAAATGCCACCGAGTGGTCTTGCGATATGATCATCTTGGATATTCCGGACGGAGAGCCTGTGGAAGGACTGCAAGCTTTGCCATCTTGGAACAGGTACTCGGAGGACTTTTGGAAGAAAGGATTCGGGCTTGCCCGCATGGTGTTGGACGACAGAGGCTGTGTGGTTGTCCTGGCGAGCAGAGGAAAAAACACTCAGACAGGAATTGCGAAGTGGACCCGCAAGAGCGCCGTCCCGATTCTGAAAAAGAAGTGGACGTGCATCAACACACTGGGCCTTCGGTCGGAAGGGAAGAAGGTGATTACGACACTGGCACTCGTCCATTCATTTGCTTGGGTGTTTTCAAATGCGGTGCCGCATTCGGTTTCTAATCGTTTTCCCCCTGTGTATGCAGACGAAGCAGTTCGATGCATACTGCTTTGTGAAGGAGAACTCCACCTTTGCTTTCCGGAAGGAGGGAGGAAAGGTTGACCCGAACTGCGACCCACTCGATTACGACGTTCTGTTCAACAACGTTCCCAAGGAACTTCTCCCTCATAGCCTCACTTCAACGGAACCCCTGCGGTACTCACGGACTCGGAGCCCTGCCTTCATTCAGACAATTATGGAGACATGCACAGACGTGGAGGGCACAGTGCTCGACCTCATCTGTGGGACAGGTATGCAGAATCTTGATCTCTGCTGTTCTGCAAATTCTCGTTAGGATGTAGTTCGCAACATCTGAAGCGCCATGTGGTAATGTGTGGATGGCATTGTAACAGGTGCCTCAATGTGGGCTGGGCGGTTTTCCGACCGGCACCTCTTTGCCTACGAGGAGGATTCATCCGTGTGGGGATCCCATCTGGAGGGCTGCAACGGAATGTGAAGGCTCCCGACAGAGCGGAAGTCTCCTCGGATTCGTCGGAGTCCGAGGAAGACACAGTGGACATTGATGCGGAGGAGAACCCGGAATACGAGTGAGTGCAAACATTGTAAGTTTGCAAAGCCTTCTGGGTCATTTATGTCAAACGAATTTCCCGACTGTGGTTCTCATTAGTCTCGTTGATGATTGTCATGTGCAGGATTGCAGGGTCCGGGTCGAAACATGTAGGGCCTACACTTCCTGCCAGGAAAATGTCCCGTTCTTTGCGAGGGCCGATTTCATGACGAGCCCGGTGAGGGACTACTCCCTTCCTAGTTATGCAGCTAAACTCGCAAATACAGCGATTAGAAGAAGTGAGAATCCCAGTAAAGTAGAGCAGATTTTGGAGAGGGCTAGGGAGGACAGAAGGATAAGGAAAGAGTTGGCAGCAGCTCAGACAGGTAGACGGGTACGAAAGTACATATGTGATTCAGCGGATGAGAGCGACGCAGACAGGGAGGAAGACGACCCAACGGAGGTGAGATGGACAGTTCCGCAAGGGGAAGATGGGATTTTCGAAAGCCTGGCCAACGAGCAGTCCGCTGGAGATGAGAGAGGCACTGAGGGGGTGGAGGAGGAGCAGGACAGTCTAGAACAGGATGAGGATTCGGATGATTTTCAAGATTAATAGAATTTTAATGAAGTCTCTGTAAATGTAAATTCTCTTCCAAGTATATAAAGGAAATTCTGCCCGACATTCGTGACCCCTCTCCAGTGTGCATTCCAGCCACACAATCGCCCAAACCACGACGCTCCCAAAATCAGAAATGGGCACCGCATTTCCAAAACAGGGGAGGGACTAAATTTTCCATTTCAATGTTGGCATAGTAAAAAGTAATCTGAATTGGAAATGCGGTGCCGCATTTCCAAAATTTCCTTTGTCCACAGCCAGTTTTGGCCTCTCCCGCTCATTGCATGGATGCCACCACGCTTACAGAGGTCGAACAACGAGGTCGAACAAGGAGGTCGACATGGCCGGATTGAAAATGCGGTGCCGCATTTCAGTATTGGGGATGGTCGTTGTTCGAACTGCAGGCCCATCAGCAAAAATTGGCACCGCATTCCATTGTAAAAAAAAAGTCGATGACGGACATGGAAATGCGGCGCCGCATTTCCAGAACGGACATCGCAATTTGTCCATTTGCAGACCCTCTCTCGGAAATGCGGTAACGCATTCCATCGCGCTGGTCGGAAATGTCACACTTTTCGAAGTGTTGTACGGAAATGCGGCACCGCATTCCCTTGTCCAAAAAGAAGTTTCCATTGCCAAGCTGGAAATGCGTCGCCGCATTTGCAATGCCAACCTCGTTTTCTGATCAATTTATAGACCCGTGTTGGTATTTCGTGTACCTGGACGGAAATGATGCACCGCATTTCGATGCGGACATGGAAATGCGGCACCGCATTTCGATCCCGACATGGAAATGCGGCGCCGCATTTCGATGCCGACATGGTAATGCGGCGCCGCATTTCGATGCCGACATGGAAATGCGGTGCCGCATTTCAATGTCCGACATGGCGTTACTCTGGTATATTCTTGACACATGACTCACATACCGGTTACTCTGCTATATTCATCCGGACAGACACATTGTAGAAATGAGACATCAAATTGTAAACAGTGGGCCAATTTCGACAGTTATTCAACAGAATGAAACACAATCATACAGAAGTGAGGTACGATGGGTTTATTGATCGGACACGATGTCTCACATTTACCAACTGCAGACAAAACTAAGCCCTTCCTCCTTCTACATGGGCTTCACCAAGTCGACGGAACTTCGATACCCCTCAAAACAAGCTCATCACTGCTGCGGCACCTCGAGGTAAACTGCAATTCGGTCGTTCTGCTGCCCTTGCTGGAGCCGACGACAATGTCATGTCCATCAATGATACCACCATCATACATTGACAAGGTCACTGTGGGCCTCATGTGCCCGTGCGATTCGTCTTCGCAACGCAGCCGAATGTCTCCATACACTGGAAGAGCGGAGTGATCTGCACGTATATAGTTTTCCCCGGTGCCGTCCTCCCTGGTCCACTGGCAGCAGTTCCAGCGCCAAAGCGAGGCCGTGCGTGATCTATCCGGCATCCCTTTCCAGCTTGGTATATCGAGGTCAACAATTTTCAGGACCCACGGACCGCATTGACCCTCGCCCTCACCTCGCTCAAAGCGGTAATAGCCCTCCAGATACTCCATTGCGCGCAAAGACTCTTGCTTGATTCCAGCAGCGTTTGTGAAAACAGAGAGCCAGACAATGATGTCTCCTGATTCTGGTTTGAACATAGCATAATCGTGCCCATGATAAGGGCAGTCGGCTGGATTTCGGCGGCACGGCATCTTCAAAAAGAGTCGCGGAGTACGCTCAATGACAGCAGCTCACGGATGGAAGAGGAGGACCGCGGTGGCTGGAAAAAGTTCAAGCTAACGCTGCAATTCCTCACAAACACTCCAGGGCACATTTAAATTTCCCCCCTACAGGATCCTGGACCGATGAAGATTCGGCTGCTGCATGAATGTAGCCGTTTCAGTTTCCTACCCTGCCATGCAAACTATGGGCAGTCACTGCCAGGTGGGCCGATAGCCACTGGACACGACGAAGTCCATCCCCTCTTCGATGTAAATGCGGCGCCGAATTTCCATCCGGGGGGATGGACTTCGGTGGCAGATCTCAAACTATAACTTGTTGATGAGAAAGATGTATGGCTTCATCCACCGCTGGCGTGATGAACACGTTCCACCTCCGTCGGTGGGTACGTGTGACCCAGATGCTGCATTATTGGAGGCCGGACTGCTCTTCCGCTTCGTATCATTTCCAAAATCTAAGGGCTTCGTAGCTGTCCGCAAGGTCATCGGCATCCAAGTCGTCCTCAGGTCCTCCTTTGCAAGGATGTCGTGCTTCCGGAACCGGGACGACTGCCCCTTTGGAGGCATCGATTATGCAATGTATTCGGCCACATCGGGAGACATTGTTATCTGGTACACAGATTACAGAGAAGATACTGGTTCGATTGTGGAAACATTGGTGGCTTTTGAGTATATCGTAGGCCACTACGCCTTCGAGCGGGGTGACGATCTTGGTCTGAGGAGTCCGTGGCTCCTGCGCATCCTTGATTCCGATTTTCCCAGCTACGACGGTCACCCATGCAGAAGAAGGCGCACTGCTATGCTGTTGCGGTGGAACTGCTGCCACTGGACGTGGGTGGACTCCATCGGAGAGACCTATTCTCCTCGAGGAGTGCGCTCCTCTTCTCCATTGTATGGGGACATTCGCATTGGTGTGGACGACGAAAACGTGAAGATTTCCATATTCGATGGTGGTATGATTGAAGGGCAGGACATTGTGGTGAACATCACTAGGGGCGGTACAACGGCTGCAATCGACTTTACATGGAGGAGCCCCATGACTCATGAGCTAGTTCTGAGAGCAGTCGAAGTCCCATTGACAACGTGACTTGTATTCAGTAGGCACAGGGCTCAAGATTTGATGGCACAATCAGCACAGTAGACGTGCTTCAAATGCAATTCATGTGGATCAATAAAAACCTCATTGTGCCCTCTTTTTATTCTATTCTGTGTCCATCGTTCCGAGAATGCGTCATTGCTCATTTCGTTTGGGATTGGGAGTGTGGGTGAATTTTGCAAATGGCTGGTAGGCTGAAATGGGCCCCCATTGTACAGAGCAGTACCACCCTACCATTCGCGAAACATTGCCTTTCAATATATAATTCTAAATAACATTGCCGAACCTCCTTCATCGGGAGGTCCTTCTCCCCCTATGACCGTGGCACCCTAAACCCTATTCCCGCGGACACTCATTTCCGGAAAATAGTGCTGCTCATGTTTTTTTCCACACTTACGACTCTGCTCATGGCTCATGCCGCTCATGGCTCATGGCTCATGAAATAGCAGCCCCCTCCTGAAAGCTGAGATGTGTTCCCACCTTCACGGGCCAAACGGTTGGAGGAGATGGCTTCATCACTACGGAAGGACGCACAGTTCCATGCACACATCTAGCACAATCATCTGCGCAGAACCAGAACTTGTGGTTCTTGGCTTTTGGTTGACCGTATGGACGCATCAAGCCCGTGAAAGTCGGAGCAGGAGTTCGGGCACCACCTTTGGATATAGATGAAGTGCACTTCTCGAAATTAGTTGCCCTGATCGCTGTACATTTCACACGAGACCCTACACTTGTGCGATCTATGTGCCAAACGTGGTCGGGGCATGCGGACTCAAGCACATCAAGGGGGTTGTTTCTCTCCTGCACCATTTCAGTGGCACTGTTTGACGCTGGAGTTTGCCGTCGTGTTGGAGGTTCCTCCACAATGGAGGTTTCGGACATGGAGTTGTCATGCAGGGGAACACGAGGCTTCGAGAAGTTATCACGGTCTGCCCTGTGGGAATCTGAATCCGAACCAGGTGGAGTGTTCAATTTCCTCTTACAGGAGCCGAATCTCTCCTCCTCTTCAAGATGTGGAACTCTAGAAACAAGTTCCGTTCCCTGGGCATACATACTCACCGCCCGTGCTATCTTGATTGGATCCCCAGATCTGTTTGCAGCACGCAACATCAACTCCCATTTGTCCGGACCCTTGCCACCAACCCCACCTCGTAAGAAATCACGGTATCGGGTTTGTTGTTGCAAGGCACGTATCAAATCATCTATTGTTGCCACATACAAATCCCGACCTCGTTTCCCAGACTGCTGCAACCATGCGTTGTGCACAGTTTCTGCCAAATTGCAAGATGGCATGTCCGCCATTTCCTCAATGGACATGTTCTGCAAAGTGCAGAACCACACTTCAAAACAGTAATAGAAAACAACATAAAGAAAGCGAGGACACAATAAATAGAAAGCAAATGTATGAATAAAGCATGAAATATAAGCCTCGTACCAATGGCATGGCTGCTCCCCACTGTCTATACCGGAAGTGCCAAAACGCCAGCCAATCTTCCAATGCTCTCATACTCTCAAGTGATGCAGCTCCAGAAGAGAACCACCAGGCACGAATTGTCTGGAACAAAGTGTCCGCCTCCTTCATTGTTCTAGCATCTTTGTACTCTTTGCACAATTTACGGTGCTAAGTCTGCATCTCTGGTTTGATGTCCGACTTTGTATGTTTTTCCAGAGATTGTGTCCAATGGAATAGACATGTACGCTCTCTTCCTTGGCATAGGCACTTTTGGGTCGCCCGATCCGAAGACAATCGAACAGCATTGAAATTTGCTTGAGCACTATCCGCCATGAAACCTGCGAAATTTAGAGATGGCAGCCCATGGCAGCCCATGACACGTATCAGGGAATTCCACATGAGCTTCTGGGATTCCGTATCCTCGGATTGCATGTCACAAACTGCAATTGTCATAACTGTTGGTACACTGGATCGTAGACATGACAAGCCATTGTCGTCCAATCCTTCACTCGTTTCACATGATCAAACATAAAAAAACAGTTTTGCAAGTCCCCAGTCTTCTGCATCCGCTTCACGAGGCTAACCCCACTGCCCTCCCCAACAGTCGACATTTTGAAAAGAAAAACTTTCATGGCACCTTGACCTGGGAATACATTGTCCTGGATGTAATCGTACTTGCTCACTCGTTTCAATTCCAAAATGTTGTCTATGTAGCCTCTGATCCCAGAGCCCATTCTCAATGCATTGATCTGATGCCGAATGTTAGGTGAACTTAAAGTGGAGAAATGATCCATGACCAGGTCCAATGCTGCAACGTCAAGTTTAGTCCCCACAGAATCCCCTTCACTCAAAATATGGCTTTCCAAGAAGGACTTGCTTGCGCCAAGAGCAATTGCAGATGTTGTTGCGGATGGGTTTCTCTCGAACTCCTGTTTAATCAACCTCGATACTGTCTCAACACTCTCCCTGTAATCCCCTTCGAGACAGGATGGTTATGGAATCCGAAATGCACACAAGCTCTTGTCATTGTTTTCAAACGGTGGACAACATAGTACATTCTTGCTCCGCAGAGCGCCAAGCAGGATGGCACAAGTTTGCAGAATTTGCAGACGAAAGTGTTTGCCGGTGGAGGGGCAGTCCCAGGCTGAAATGGATTTTCCGCCAGACCCTCCCATTCGCTTTGATTATGAACCCCAGACTGAAGAAAGTGTCTGCAATTCAAATTATCACACCTAAGGTGTCCATTGCAAACTGTCCTCCTGAAAACAAGCTTGTCATCATTCTGAATATTGGATGTTTTTGTTCTGCACCACGGGTGCCCGTCGTGTTTCTTGTCCATTCCATGCATCATGATTGTTACACCTCCAACTCGCGGAGGAGGAGGCAGCTCGAATAGGATATCGCCATCAAAAGTCTCCGGCAAGAACTTCACAGGCACCTGCTTCAAAGATTCCCAATCAATTCCCCGCAACTCACTTTTGAATCCAGCCATTCCTCCCATCGCCCGCAATTTTGGAATGACACTACAAATCTCTTCTTCATCAGCTTCTCCAACCACAGTAGGAAGGACTGGATTTGGAATTTCACTTATGTCATCATCGGACGAATCCGAAAGCTCAACAATTGGAGTGGAGGACGTCTGTTCTTTTTTCACCACCACCTCCCTCTTGTCTTCAACGACCGAAGCAGCAGTCCCGGGCGTCACATATGACCCAAGGGACTTTCGCCGAGGCTCTCCAAGTACTCTGTATCGACCAGGACGCACTCTCCACTGGCTGATATGAGCCGTCTCATCACGGTTTTGGAAAGAGTATTTCAACAACTTCCCTTAAGATCGTACACCTCTTTCTCCAAAAAGATGGAGCCATTCTGCAGCTGAAAACGGGTAGCCAAGACATGTTCCAGAACAATTGCAAATCCATTGTCAAGGACTTCCTGGGAGAACGGCACTGGTTTGTCGTCAGAGAAGAACTCCGCTTCAGAGGAAGCCATCTTCCTTCCTCGCGTACGTTTATACCTTGCTATCGCAGATCTAGTGTAAATCGGTTTACTGATGTCTCCAGAACACAGTTGAAGAATGAGAGAGAATATGGCGGAGGAAGCTCAGACAACGACTGTGCATATTATGTTATTCTTTCCAGATATGCAGCCGTCCATTTTAATTACTTTTCTTGTGGGCCCAGTGGTCAGAGTATCCCTAGGATGCAGTGTCGGCAGCTGTTAAACCGTTAATCAGAACCTCATCAATAAACCCAATAACAAAGCCGACTTCCTGGAAGCATGCCACAAGATCTGAGGATGGGATTGCAGATTAAGTAAATGTATCTTTATACTACTACCAATGATCATGCGCACCTGGAAAGTTCCAAATGTGAAACGAATGTGGGGTTTGGCTAACAAGGATGACCGTGTATGATATTCCAAATTTGTCATCAAACTCTCGTTCATTTACATTTATTTGTGTAAGACTGTGCGCCAAGATTTATGGGATTCGCTGTTATTTTTAAATATTGAAACCGTTCTAATAAAGAACACGCCGTTTATTTTGGGCGACACACGTCAGACATCCATAACTGAATACGAACAGCTGTACACCAATTGTTGGCATGTGCACTAATAAGGGAACGACTATGTGTAACGGTCACGCGAGAGGGAATCCGATGCTTCTAGAGACAAGCAACAACGCAGGCAATCCCGCAAGAAATCGGGAGTCACTGCGTTTTTCTACTTTTCGCGCTTAGAGAGAGAGTGGTAGTCAAGCTGGAGAGGGTTCCTTCTACAATACGAAAGAGAAGAAAGTCTCTTTATTTTACTTCCCTTAGAGAGAGACGCAGAGCAAGAGAGCAAATGACGAGGCGTCGTTTGTTGGAGAACACAGGGCCAAGGCAGCAGGTGAACGCGGAGACTGATTCACAAGAGCAGACGGAGACTGAGGCAGCGGCTGTGACACAGTCGGCGATAAGAGTGCGCCAGCCTGTGGATGCAGAGATGAATCGCAGGGACACTGAAGGAGGTGGAAGCACGAGGAACGCCGAACCGGAGAAGGTCCAGAAACCCTAGAGCAGACAGAAATTCCAGCAGATGTGAGAGGGAAGAGGAAAGCTGCAGAAGGGGATCCAATTTCAAAACCTAAGAAGGTGCCAGTAAGTTTTCTATAACTTACATTCATTGTTGAAGATCTTCCTAGAGATTGAGTGGAATGTCCCAGACAGGGATTGTCGCTACCGAGCATCACAACAGTGATTTCTTTTCTACTCCTCTGCTAAGGGTTTACCGCACAATGAGTGGGTGACTGACGGTACGTAATCATCGTTGTTCAGATCATACAGTCTGTCTGATTGCCTTTCAAGCAGTCCTTCCTCTTCCCTGCTGGCGACGGAATCACAATGGAGTCATCTGATAATCTGCACTTACTGTCCGCCCTAAACTATACTGAATGTCGTTTGCCGCCAATCACTACACATAGATTGTCATTACACAACACCGATCCGGCAGGCCTTATCTTTTGTGATTGTCTTAACGCCGTTCGCTATCGCTCTCGCTTTTGTTTGAATACGGCAGGATCAGCTTTGCTTGTGTAGATTGTGCTGAATTGTTTCACACCATTCATAGTGAGTTCTTGGAGACAGAGTGATGGTCGTTACCGCCGTTCACTATTTGCAATTACTCAGTCAGAATTGAATGGCATCGTGCAGAAACTGTGAGACCAAGCCTACAGGATCAGAGGGGAAAGGATTTGGAGATGGGGACGAGTCCGTGACGGATATAAATGGGAAAAGCACATTAGTGTCTCCAGAGATCAGTGATAACTAGGATGAGTGCTGGAAAGATGCCAATGAGGAGTTCGAGCTGGGCCTCATGATGGGAAAGAACACCCAGCAATTTTGCAACCACATGTTCTACGTCTGGGACAACCACCACCGATTGCTGGCATGGATGGGATACATTCAGAAACACCATGCGAAAGACAAAGACAAGCATGTTGCTGTGGAGGCAATGGTTTTGGATCCTGGAAACGACATCGCTAGGCTTCTTACAGCTATGCACGACGTGAACAAGTAAGTCATCCAGGAGATTTCATTCCCTCTGTAGTGTCTTATTAATCCTCAAAAAACAGTGTTAAGGAATGCAATGTTTCCAATGTTTTTGCAGATCGACAGAGAAATCGCATGTGACAACAAGCTTGGTCCACACACTATTCCGAATTCAGAGGATTGGTCTGATGAAGCTGGATGATTTTCGGACAGTACTCCACCCAATATCATCAAGAAGTGCGAAACAGGAAGAGCTGCAGGCACTTGGTATTCTTTGACACGAGAGGCGTTTCTGGAGTACATGTATGCGGTAAGCCCGAGTCTGTACTCAGTTTACTTTTCGAATACATGTTTGTAGTCCCTTCGGTGCTAATCACTACTTGAATCAATGCAGCAAGAACTGGCAGAGGCAGCTGAGAAGGGAAAATCCGAATATTACCGCACTACACCAGAGGAACTAAGGACATCAAAGGGTGTGGAAGCTGCAATAAAGAAGGATTTGAAATGCGAAGAACCAAATTGATGTCCGCCTTCGGAAAGCAGCTTAGAATAGTAGATCCTGGACTTGGTCCTGAGTTCCTTCAGCAGATCAAAACACACTATGACAAGCATGTGCATCCGGAGATGCAGCAGGAGAAATTGCACCGGCTGGCCATATCGATGGTCGACCCACAAACAAAAATAAGGTGGCTGGAGATATGGAACTCAGATCAAACAGTAAAGGACTTGAATCAGTTCCCAAAGAGCACCATACAGCCTGGCACAAAGGTGGAAGGAATCAGTGATTTGGTGTTTGATAACTGGCTCCACAAGGCTACATTTTGGAGTCAGGTGTGTATTCAAACATGCGTTTTTCTTCTCTTCAAGTATGTGATGAGTATCTTATTTTGCAATTCTGACAAATATACAATTTGCAGCTCGAAAAGCGCGCGTCATTGTGCTGGATCAGACTTTGAAGGACCTGAACATTTCGATTGTTTCCCCTCCCCAAATGTCATTGGAGGCATACATAAGGAAGTGGAGAGGTCTCACCTGGAGATACTGTTTTTTCCGGGAGTTCTCCAAAGATGGTAACATTTTACGGTCCAACGACTTTGACAGTCAGGTTGGAGGAGAGTGGGCCATGATGCGAGTTGTGTACAGGTGCAATGTCATACTTGAAACTCTACTGTTTTTTTGGGAAAAATGTGGCTTCATATGGATTGCAATCTTAGATCCAGATTGAATGTCGTTGACGACATTCACTTCTTTGTCTGAGTCATTCTTAAGCGAGTATATGAATTCACCTGGTTAGGATCTAAGGGTGTAATTATAGTGTCCCTGATTAGAATTGATAATGTCCTTGAATGGCGTTGACGACATTCACATCCGGAGTTGTTGAGAGGTCCTCAGAGTTATGTAAATTTTTGTAATGTCCATAGAGTTACAGTGAGGGTTCCTCACTTCATTTTGCTGAATGTCAATGCAGACATTCAGTTGTTCTGCATTGTTTTTGCTCTTGCGAGGAATCTGGAGGCTTGATAAGCTCTGTTTATGAAAATCCAAAGTGAATGTCGTTGACGACATTCACTTCTGTGTCTGTATTATTCACCAGCGACAATTTGAATTTACATGGATTGGGAGCTAAGTAATTGGTTCCTTGTTGTATTTTTGTGAATGGCGTTGACGCCATTCACATACAGTGATGTTGTGAGGTCCTCAGTGATATGTTATGAATGTGCATTGAGTTTTCCGGGAGGTTCCTTACTCGAGTTTTTGATTTCCATCCTGTGATTTTGCTTCATTTGAGGAATAATAGGCTTGATTAGCTTATTCACAATCCAAAGTGAATGTCGTTGACGACATTCACTTCTATGTCTGTGTCATTCCAAAACGATAGTTTGCATTCACCGTGGATTAAGGTGTATTTACAGATCATTGAATGGAATGTTTTGAATGGCGTTGACGACATTCACATCTGGAGCAGTCGTGTGGTCCTGAAAGGTCCTTGGAGCAGTTGTCAGAGCCATTTCAATCTATGTTTTTTTCATTCTGTTCTACTTGCATCTTACTCACTGAGCGCTTTGGTGGTTGGGATTTATCTCCTTTTTTCAGGTACACGAAATATGTGCTTATGGAAGGAAATCACCTGAGCGGAATTCCAGACTATCTTGACATGTGGTCGGACCCTGCAAACGATCCAACCATGTATACTGCAGGGATATTGAAGGACTGGAGTCCTTCTCACTTCAGAGACTGTGGGTGGTACCTTGACTGCCCACCGGAGCACACGACCTTTCAAGAACAGCATATGAAATACTTGAACAATAACGCTGAGATGCTGGCGCCTTTGACTGACGAAGAGTACCAACGAAACATAGCAACATTGGCTGCCAAGGAGCCTGATGCTCAGGGAACGCCGCAGAAGGGAAAGAAGGGGGCCGCAAACCAAAAGACAAGGCTGTTGATGTCATAGCCATCTCACCAGCAAAGCCAAAGGACAAAGACAAGTCCAAAGAGAAGGAAAATGACAAGGGGAAGGAGAAAGAAAAGGAGATGGAGAGTGGGCAGGACTTTACTGCTGGAAGATATACCCGCACTCTTCAGTGCGTGTTCGATGCCAAGCCACACCCTTCCCGTTCTGATTCAGCAGGAGAGATGAAAATTGTTAATGAGGGTTGGCTGTCGATGATGCAGAGTCGAAAGAGAGGATACACTGGGGTGCCTTCGCCTACCTGGGACAATATAATCTCATTCCTCAATCTGGTGAGAATTCCAGTTTTCTTTCCTTTTTCTCTGAAAGTTTCGTTGGCAGTATTTCAGTCTCGTTCTTTGAAAACATTCTTGCCATCGTTCTTATAAAAAATGTCTGTTGCAGGTGAGCACAGGTCCCACCTTCGTGTGCGGTGTGCAGAAAACTTATGCGGCCGACATTGTCATTCTCGACATCCCGGATGGCCAGGCTGTGCCAGAAGTTCTTCCAAAGGGCAAGACGCCAGGCTGGAACAAATTCGAGGACAACTACTGGAGTTGGGTGTTCGGGTTCTGTAAACTTTCCTCTCTGATGCAGGGACACTTCTGCTTTTTCAGTCATGTGACAATGATAGTCGTCGGGCATTGGCATCATACCTCAAGTCTTCAGGGTTTGAAGTTTTGCGCACATGGAATTGTGTGAACAGCCTCTACCTTGTGAAAGGGGTTTCCCTGGTCAGCTGGTATGCCGTCTCCCTTCTGCTTGTGCTTTCATGATGAGTTTCAATGTTCTCTGCAGCTCCACTCTAGTAGAATCTGTTATGATCGACACCGATCATCACGATTCGTGATTTTTTGTGTCTGAGTTCTGAATAGCCGATGTACACACTTCCACTATAGATTGTGTTTACCACACTAACCTGCTATCTTTGGCAGACGAGGATGTTCGAGGCGATCTGCCTGCGGAGGATTCGCACCTCCAAGACACCATCCTCCATCCGCAGCTTTGAGATTTCTGACCAGGGTTGTTTCGTCAACCCCCCTATGAGCCCCATGTCGATGACATTTTGTACAACTTCATGCAGTCCAGTCAGACTCTGAAGAGACCAGATGGCACTCCCTGGAGAGGTGCAAAGGAAAAGTCCCCAGCATTCATGCAAATACTGCTGGAGTCATGCAGCCACCACTCTGCACGGGTGGTCGATCTTTTTGTGTCCACAGGTTCGTTCTTTCCCTTCCGAATTGGTTTCCTTTCAACAGTTTCATCTGCTTAAATCCCCCCACCAAACTGTTCATGTCCTCCTGTGTGGTGCAGGAGCAACTTACCATGCATGCAAGGCAGGCGGAAGAAGCCTTTTTGGCATGGAGGGTGATTCTGACCTCTACAACACAGTGCTCCTCCCCCTTTTGTCTGGCTCCACTTCAGGCACACAGACTGATCGGATTCAAATTCGAAATGATGACGATCCCGAAGATAAGCAGGTCGACAACGACTTTTCATGTGAGTAAGTGCTAAACCCTCTTTGGGAGCCATACTCAATTTCTCATAACATCAAAGTTACAGTAATAACTTTTTCAGGCTGTCTTTCAGGAAAGGCAGCGGTGGATCTTCAGGAGATACAGTCATTTCTGGCGAGTCTGTTTTCGACAGCCCCCTTTCCAATTTTCTGCTTCCTGTTTATGCCGAAGCAATGGCACTTCACGCGGCCGAGTCCCTATCCCCTGACTTTTTCTGCCCAGCCGTAGGTGTATCCAGCGTGGATCCGGTGTTCTAAAATACTTAGACTTAGATGCAGAGGAAGCGGGGATACATTGTACTGACTCTGAGTCAGACTGAACTTATTTCTTAATATTCATTTTCATACTATCTGGAAAACGTTGAATCCCCTTCCTCCACCGTAGTTGTTCCTTTAGAACAAATAATAATCACAGAATCAACTTTCATTTAAATTGCAATATGTATGAATCCATCTCACAAACCTCCCTGACTCTTCTCATATCCATTGTGCATTCATCTACATGTATTCATGCGTGCTCCATTCATGAATGTTTTCCTTTGTTCAACATCCATTGTACATTCATCCTCTGTACTCTTTAATCCACCCCACAAACCTTCCACACTCATTTCATATACGTTGTGCATTTGTCAAAAGTTTTGGTCATGCATCTTCCTGTCATGAATTTTTGTCATTGCTCAACATCCATTATACATTCATCCATTTTACTCTTATCCATCCCTCATTCATCCATCTACATTCATTTTTCACACTCATCCATCTGTTTATCATCCAACTGTACATTCATCCATCCTTTATTCAATGCCTTTTATTATGTCGTCCAGCTTGTTTCCGCGGTAAAGGGTGCCAATCCGCGGGAATACACTCCACTTCTTTCTGGGCGCGTGGTGACGCGGCCTTCACGTGTGATGACGTGGAGTGAGCCCCGTGACGTGGCATTGGCGCAAGGTGACGTGGCGTGAGCGCAGTTGCGCTCACGCGCTCACGTGACCAGGCTCACGCCAAGGCATCCCTGAACGCAAACCGACCTTTGAAATTTCAATCCAATGTCGTTGTGGATGTTTGATGTTTTTGTCCTGCACCAAGGGTGCCTGTCATGTTTCTTGTCCATGCCCTGCAGAAGCCCAGCTAGTCCACTGGAAGACGTGGGAGGGTTGAGCTCAAACAAGATGTCCCCATCAAACTCTACTAGCACATATTGAACCCGCTGCACCCGAAGGGACTCCCAATCAACAAAATGCAGCTCGCTCTTGCACCCAGGCACCCCTGCGAGGGCTTTCAATTTTGGAATGACACTCGTTATCTCTTGCAATTCGTCATCATCCAAGAATGGAGTCTGCAGTGGCGGAGGAATCTCAGAAAACATCCTCCGATGACGAGTCTGAAAGAGTCACGAATGTGGTGGATGTGCTCACCTCTTGTTTCACATGCACTGGGCCCTTCTGCTGCATGACCGATGCTGCAGTGCCAGGGGTAATTACTGATCCTGTTGATTGTCTTCTCTCTTTTCCAAGGACACGGTATGTGCCTGGAAGGACTCTCCACTTCCTTCCACACTCACCAACCAATGGTCTCTCCAAGTGCCCAGAATCCAAATTCCTATCCTCGTCATACATCTCTTTCTGAACAAGCAGAGAACCCAATTCCAGAGGGAACACTGTAACCAGCTCATCCTCATGAACAACTGCAAACCCATCGTCATCTGCAGTGGCAGTCAGTGGAAGACTACCTGCATTGGAATGAAATCGAGTGAGTCTATCTCCCTCCCTGGACACGTTTTCCTAAACTGACCCAAAGTTGCGATCCACAAAGGGTCCCCCGAACTGATAGCCCGCAATTCCCGAAAGGGGATCCACCCCAAACAAACTGAGGTGAATAAGGGTAGCACTAACGAAAGGGGATCCACCCCAAACAAACTGAGGTGAATAAGGGTAGCACTAACCCAGAGACTGCGGGCGATGCATTCAACGGATGTAAGAATGACATGCACGGCGAAAGTTTCCACCGAACTTCGCAGTTTGCCACACTGGGAGACACCAACCAGAAAAATTGTTTTCAAAGACAAGAAGCCACAAGAAGCCGTGTTGTATTTGGATGAAAAGCAAACCCTGAACATGACATAAAACCATCCATTATGGAAAGACGGCAACGACCCTGGAGACCAGTAAATAGGAAACCCCGAATCTAATGAGGTTGTGCTGTGCCAGAAGAGCACAACACAAACACTGACACTCCGGGGGACACCTCGCACGAATGTGTGCAACACATCACCATTGCCGACACAAACTTTTATACCGAATGACCGCATTGCAACGGTGACGGCGAAATGCAAACCGCTGGGTAGGCAGTACAACATACGTGGATGCATATGTGAAGCATCACAATTATTGCAAATCTGCAAGTACTGCTTGAAATTGAACTAGCAATATATTCTTACGGCATTTCAGAATTTGAAAGAATGCAAGAAGGCTGCCATGTATTAGCAGCCGGCAAAGTACATCTGACATATATCACAAGTACATGCAACGGCATTGAAAGTGCCACCACTTTGTTTTTTGGATAATACAAAGACGCAAAAATGGATGAATTCCGTTCGCACACAATGATGACACCCGCATCCAAATACGGTTAACAATGTCCAATTTTTATTTTGGTTACGTGCCAAAACAACCCTTGTTGCAAACGTCAAACTGGAGAGCTCTAGAGGCAGCGTGGGGAGCCCTTGTTTCCACTGGAGGAGGAAGAGAAGAAAGTCATTATACTTTACGAGCACTAGGGACAGGAATAGAGCCAGACATAGAATGAGGATGAAAAGAGTAGACGAAGAGGAAAAAGAGGAAGAAGAGGGTAAAGAGGAAAGTTTGGCGATGGCAGAGCCGGATTCTGGAGAAGAACAGCAGCCCGCCATACTTCCGAGAACAGGTGAGGAGGAGACTGCATCCAAGGGAGAGTCGGACGCCGAAGATGAAGTTGATGTTGGACTCATGAAGAAGCAAATAGTGGAAAAGAGGATGGGGGAGATGCTCCAGAACATGCTCGGCATAGAGAGCAGTCCGAACCGCAAAGGGTCTCCGACGATTGGGGAGTCTTCTGGAGAAGCTAAAAAAAAGGTACAAGTGATATCCACACCTATTTGGAAACTCAAACAGAGTGCGGCAACGCACACAGTTTGAGACCCTGTCTTTGAGCTTCAATTTTGATGTGAAAATCGGTCAAGTTGGGCCTGTTTGTTTGGTTCAATCCACCACTGATTGGAATCTCAAACAGTGTGCGGCAACGCACACAATTTGAGACCCCATTTGTGCTTCTCTTTTGATATGAAAATCGCCCACATACGGCATCTCTGTTTGGTTCAATCCACCCCTATTTGGAAGCTCAAATAGTGTGCGGCAACGCACACTGCTTGAGCCCAAACTTTTTGCTTGTTTTTTGATACGAAAATCGGCCACAAACGGGCCTGTCTGTCTGGTTCAATCCACCACTATTTGGAAGCTCAAACAGTGTGCGGCAACGCACACTGTTTGAACCCCCTTTTTTGCTTGTTTTTTAATGTGAAATTCGGGCACATAGGGTCACTCTGGCAGGTTGAATCCACCCCGATTTGGAAGCTCAAACAGTGTGTGGCAATGCATACTCTTATGAGCCCCCTCTCTGCTTGTTTTTTGATATGAAATTGGGCCCCTAGGGCCACTCTGGCAGGTTGAATCCACCCCGAATTGGAAGCTCAAACAACGTGCGGCAACGCACACTGTTTGAGCCCCCTTACTTGCTGGTTTTTAGATGTGAAAATCAGGCACCTAGAGCCACTCTGGCAGGTTGAATCCACCCTGATTTGGAAGCTCAAACAGTGTGCGGCAACGCACACTGTTTTGAGCCCCCACTCTGCTTATTTTTTGATGTGAAAATTGGGCCCCTAAGGCTTCTCTGGCAGGTTGAATCCACCCCGAGTTGGAAGCTCAAACAGTGTGCACCAACGCACACTGTTTGAGCCCCCTTACTTGCTTGTTTTTTGATGTGAAAATCGGGCACATAGGGCCACTCTGGCAGGTTGAATCCACCCGTTATTGAAAGCTCAAATAGTGTGCGCCAACGCGCACTGTTTGACCCCGTTTTTTGCTTGTTTTTTGATGTGAAAATCAGGCACATAGGGCCACTCTGGCAGGTTGAAACCACCCCTTATTGGAAGCTCAAACATTGTGCGTTGCCGCACACTGTTTTGAGCCCCCTCTCTGCTTGTTTTTTGATGTGAGAATCGGGCCCCTAAGGCTACTCTGGCAGGTTGAATCCACCCCAAATTGGAAGCTCAATTAGTGTGCACCAACGCACACTGTTTGAGCCCCTTTACTTGCTTGTTTTTTGATGTGAAAATCGGGCACATAGGGCCACTCTGGCAGGTTGAAACCACCCCTTATTGGAAGCTCAAACATTGTGCGTTGCCGCACACTGTTTTGAGCCCCCTCTCTGCTTGTTTTTTGATGTGAGAATCGGCCCCCTAAGGCTACTCTGGCAGGTTGAATCCACCCCGAATTGGAAGCTCAAACAATGTGCGGCAACGCACAGTGCTTGAGCCCCTTTACTTGCTTGTTTTTTGATGTGAAAATCGGCCCCTAAGGCTACTCTGGCAGGTTGAAACCAACCCTTATTGGAAGCTCAAACAGTGTGCGCCAACGCACACTGTTTGAGCCCCCCTTTGTGATTCATTTTTGTTGTGAAAATAGGCCACATAGGGCCATCTCGGTGCCCCTGCTGCTGACCTGAAACGCCTGACCCTTAAGCTTCCACCGCTTTGCTCCGCTCTCCCTTACGCTCCACTTCCTTCCCGTCTCCTGTCTGCACTTGAATCCGCTGTCTGCTGCCTTTCCACTCTGGCAGGTTGAATCCAACCCTTATTGGAAGCTCAAACAGTGTGCGGCAACGCACACTGTTTTGAGCCCCCTCTCTGCTTGTTTTTTGATGTGAAAATCGGGCCCCTATGGCCACTCTGGCAGGTTGAATCCACCCCGAATTGGAATCTCAAATAGTGTGCGGCAACGCACACTGTTTTGAGCCCCCTCTCTGCTTATTTTTTGATGTGAAATTGGGACAAACAAGGCTTGTATGCATGCTCGAAGCACGAAGAGTGTGCGGCAACGCACACTGTTTGTGCCCCCTTCTTGGCCCCCTCTCTGCCTTTTGTTTTATGTGGTAATGTGCCACATAGGGCCAAATGTCATGTTCAAAACACCCCTATTTGGAAGCTGAAACAGTGTGCGGCAACGCACACTGTTTTCAGCCCCCACACTGCTTGTTTTCTGATGAGAGATTGGGCCACACAGTGCCTGTTTGCCATGCTCAAAACACCATCTTTTCTTGCCTCTCTCTTATATCAATTTGAATGAACAACCCTGCAGGAGAAGATGCAAAGGGTGGCGGATGAGAACCCTTTGGGGCAGGGGAAGGAAATCATTGTTGATGTGGACGATGAGTTCTATGAAAGCAAAGCTGCCGAGATGTTGGGGGGTCAGAAGGTAAACTCTCAGCTTGTGGTGCAAAGTATGCTTGCCCAGGGTGGGAGGTTGAAGATTCCCCTGTATAGGTTGGTTTCCATGCCCGCCGTTCGTCCACCCCTCATCAACGACATCCTGAAGCTGGAGGCCGAGTTTGTTCATGGGTATTTGGATGGATCTGCAGTCTTTTACGTTTCTACTAGGGATTCCAGAGGCAATGAGCTCCTTGTGGATGAGTCAATCGCGGACTCCTGGGATCCCATTTGGAGACAGGTGAACGAATCCTTCAAACTTCTTCTCTCCAGGAAACCTTCGACCCAGGCATTCTCAGGGAAGATGTTTCACGTATGGGATGGCAACCACCGGTTGCTTGCATGGATGGCTGTCATTGGGAGGCTGCACTCACAGGAGGAAGTGTGGCATTACTCTGTTCGATCGATGGTGCTGGATTGTGACGGGAACATGATGGGTCTTCTGACGGCAATGAATGATGTGAACAGGTTGGTTTCCCATTCTACATGTTCCAGTTGTGGTTCCGTGGTTCTTTTGTTCCAGTCCTCTGTTGACGGTTCTTGAATTTCATTCTGACTTTCACACATCATTCTGCAGAGGGACGGAGACATCGCATGTCAAAACGAGTCTGGTTCACACACTGTACAGGATACAAAGGATCGGGCAGATGCCCTTGACCAACTTCAAGACCATTCTTTCAGACAGAGACGTACAAGAAGTGCGAAAGCTCCAAGACATCAGAATCGTGGTACTCGTTGACCCGTGAGGCTTTCATGGAGTATATGTACGCGGTGAGATACATCTTCCATCATCTGGCCTTTCGATATTCCTGCTTCCACATGTTTGTTTCTGTTTGTTTCCCTTGCCCTTGGGTTGATGCAACTCTCATGCATTCCCTTGCAGCAAGACATTGCAGATGCAGGAGAGCGTGGCAAACTGGAATACTACAGCTCTACCCCTGAGGAGAGAAGGACAGCAAAGGGGGTTGAGAGTCACATCCAGAAAGAGATGACGGCCACAAGAAGGAGTATTATGAGTGCTTTTGTTAAACAGTTGAGAATTGCCGACCCATCATTCGGACTGCAATTTCTTCAAGAGGTGAAAAACCATTACAACAAGCCAGACAAGCCAGAGATGGCCCAAGAGAAGTTACACAGGTTGTCTACCGCCGTTGTGTCTTCAGAACAGAAGGTGAAGTGGCTACAGATATGGAACTCCGATCCCACTGTTAGGGATACCCACATGTTCCTTAGGCCGGAGAAAGAGAAGAAGACCCAGCGTGTCATTCATGTCAGTGACAATGTGCTGGACACATGGCTTCACAAGGCCACTTACTGGAGCCAGGTATGATGTCCTTTACTGTGTCACTTTCTTTTCGCTTTTTCTGTCATTCTCTTTCCATGTTACATTGGCTGTGATTGTTTTTGGGTTCATTCTTGCATTCAAATTGTTTTGCAGTTGGAGGGACGGGCCCGGTCGGTTCTACATACGCAGCTGGCTGACTATGGGATCACCATGACAGCACCGAAGGTCTCCTTCCAAGCATACATGAGGAAATGGAGAGCCATAGTGTGGCAATCTTGTTTCTTCAAAGAGTTCAGCAAGGAGGGTGGCATCAGTCGAACAAATGAGCTTGACCAGCAAGAGAAATGAGAGGAAGCCTAGAAACGATGCCTTTACAGGTGCGAAATGGACTGTGCTTCTTTGTTTTGCAAATCCTCCATCCAACCTGTTTTGGGCTGGCTCATATGAGTTTGCGGTGCCACACACTCGTTTGTTCTATCCGTGTGTAGTAACACCAACGTGCACACCCTGGGCCCTTCAAGCTATTTTGTGTGCGGTGGTTGCAGTGTACTGTGCCGCATACTCTTTTAGGGGGTCTTCGTGATGTGGTGGAAAAGCTGGGAGACAATAATTGCATTGCATAATGAGGCTGTCTCTGTTCCTGCAGGTACATAAAGTATGTTCTCATGGCAGACAATTGCTTGGACAAACATCCTGATTTCGTGGACCTTTGGCTTGTCCCTGCTGGCAACCAGACCATGTTTACTACGGGGATCTTGCATGACTGGGGCCCAGACCATCTTTCGGCTTGTGGTTGGTAATTGGATTGCCCTATTTCTAAGACCCCAGCTCAGGAGGTGTCTTTGAGGAGAGAGAATGAGCGTATAGCAGCCACCGCCGCAGCAGCCGACCTCGACATTCATGATAGAAATTTGAGGACTCTTGCAGAGAAGGAGCCTCCCGCTCAGGATACCCCGGGTAGAGGTAGAAAGGCAAAGGGAAATGATGTTGATGGTGGTGTGGGGAAAGGATGGGGTAGGGGGAAGGGGGCACAAGGGTAGGTAGGTGGGCAGGGAAGTGTTCCAGATACTGGCCCTGTGGTGGATGTCATGCAGACTCCACCGCATGGTAGGGGATCCGGGAGAAATAACAAGGGGGTGGTTGATCCCAAGGACCCGTACCATGCAGTGGAGCATCCCACGAGGGTCATTCGCCCTACCAGGTTGGAGATGGCCAACGTCGGGTTCCTTGCCATGATGGAGTCCAAGAAATCTGATTACAAGGGCGAGCCATCACCAGTGTGGGAGAGGATTGTGGAGTTCCTCGGCACGGTGCGTGTTGTCTTTTGCTTCATGTCTGTTGTGGGCATGGATCGTTTCAATCCTCTTGAGCATTCCATTGCATGCTTGTTTGCAAGCTAAAATGACCAAATCCTGGGTGAACGGGAAGGAGAAGCATATGCAGCCGAACTCATCATCTTGGACATCCCTGATGGGTTGCCAGTCCCGGATGTCCCTCCATCGGGTGCTTGTCCAGGTTGGAATGCTTTTGATGAGCGCTACTGGCGGTGGGTTTTCTCCTTTTGCAATTTCTTTCTATCCGATGCAGGTGTGTTGGTGCTCATCCGGTCCATTGACCTTCGCTGTCGCCGTGCACTTGCCAGCTATTTGAAAGCCTCCGGTATGAGGGTTCTGAAGACATGGAATTGTGTGAACAACATGTACCTGACGAAGGGGGATCGTCCGGGAGAGATGGTAAATCTGCTTTCTTATTCCTCTTCTTGGTGGTTCTCGGGTGGAGTTGCATAAGTCGCTCAAATGAATATGTAGGGGCCTGGTTTTCAAGCTTCTTAGTTCCTTGTGGATGTCCTGTTCGCAGACTCGTTTGTTTGAAGTTGTTTGTCTCGTCCGAGTGCATCCACCTACGACTCCAGCCGTCATTAGGGAGTTCGCCATCACTCATGGGGGCAAGTTCATAGACGAGAGGACAGATCCTCCCACGGATGACATGCACCACAACTACGTGGACATCGACGTGTGCTTGCGAAGGGGGAATGGGGTTCATTGGAGAGGGGCCAGGGAGAGGAGCCGACTTTCATTCAACGATTGTGGAGTGCTGCACCTACACAGACGCCATAGTTCTGGATTTGTCAATGGCACAGGTTCGTCACTTCAACATTCACATTTCATGAGGTTTGTTTGAGCTTGCACTTTCAGCACTTCCGACCGTTCCAAATGTGTCTCCAATGTCTGTTTCCTTCATTCAATTCCACTGCAGGTGCTTCGTACCACGCTTTGCAAGGCCAGTGCGCGACATCTCTTTTGGGATTGAAGGGGATGCTGAGATTTCAGAGAACTCCCGATGTTTTGGTGGACATACTTCTCAAGTCATTTCTGGTGTCTGTGAGATGGACTCCGACTTTGTCTGTGAAAAACCCGTGGATACTTGCATTGTTGTTTCAATACCCAGAATCACTGTTCTTAAGGCAAAGTGCACATGGGAGACATCCTCTTTGTTGGACTTGTGCATTGCATCATTGTGTTCAAAATGGGTTTTTGTCGACTTGTGTAGGAGTCCGCGTGCTTCCACTGACCCTCCAGGGCTATCGCACCTTTTTGGACTTCTTTCAAGTCCTCCTCAGTCTTACGTGCTACCTGTTGTTAGAGGACTGTCTGGGACTTAGACACTTATACGGGATCTGTAGGGTACCCTTAATTTTTGCACAGACTGAGAACACAGGAGCCTTAGGGGTGACACGGTGACAGCAGCACACTGTAAAAGGGGGTTAACAGTCCATCACAGCCAACACAGCCATCACAGCCAACACAGCCCGACACACATCACAATCGACACAGCAACACAGCCCGTCACAGCCGACACCGCCACACAGCCAGTCACAGCCCGACACAGCCAAACACAGTTGCACAGCCAGTCACAGCCCATCACAGTTTTTGTCGCGGCCCTTTGCCTTGAGGGCAGGGGGTCGGGACACAATGAGGGGCTGCCCTGGTGGGGGGCAGCGGGCAGCGATAGGTATGGGGGGCTGAAAGCACCCTTGAGTGCCCAAGGCACTCAAGGAGGCGGGAGGCGCTCACTAGGTGGAGCCCCGCACACCGGGTTTGCGGTGGAGGTGGCTCCACAGGGGTGGTGGGAGCTTAGTGGGACTTAGTGGGGTTGGCATAGGACTCACCATGGGGTGGAGACCTCGAGGTGGGAGTCGTGGGGAGTCTTGGGACTCATCACGGTCCATTGGGGCCGCGGTGAGGGGCCAAGACTCACCGCGACTCACCAACGGGAGTCGAGGGTTTTCGTGGTGGTTCGCCATAAAATGGCATGGCTGGTTATGAAACCCCCGCGGACAGCTACAGAAAGTAATATAGGGGAGTAGTAACCCCGAAGAACGGTGCAAGCCCGTGGTGACCAAAAACTAGTGAGTAAGCGAGCGAGCCGGAAAGCGACAAAGAGTGGGGAGCTGTTCCGGACTGCCATCTACCAAAGGGAATTTCTCCTAGTCCCAAATAGGTGGAGGGTTTAGAGGGAAGCGGAAGGGGACAGTTATGTCCCGGTGAGCAGCCGAAACTCCAAGTTGGCCCGGCGGCCAGGTTGGGAGTCAGGCGCGCGCATCAAAGCGAGTAACTATGACTTGAAGGGGAGTTTACCGAATTGAGGTGTGCGACAGTTTTACACATCCAGTCACAGCTTGACAAAGCTGTCACGACCAGGGAACGGAGAGCAGGACAGGGAACGACTGTGGGGGGGGAACAACACCTGCAAATGGAACATGTTAGTTCACGGACGACGGTTAGTGAGGGAACCGGTTAGAGCCACGGGTAGAAGAGAAAGGGGGAAGCAAGGACTGAGAAGGGGGGATTATTCTTGGAAGCACGTGAGGGGAAGGACTTCTTGGTCGGGAAGAGAGGGGATCGGGCGGAGAGCAGAGCAGAACGGAAGCAAGCATGGAGAGCACGGTGAAGGGAAGGAGAAGCGGATGATTACCAGGCTTGTTATATGCAAAGCTGTAGTGATATTGTAAAGCAGATTAGAGACACAATGGCTTTGGCCTGATACCTGATAAATCATAATCTGATAATTATACGATACAATCACACTGTGTAGAGAGATTTGAGTGAAGTTGTGGAATGAATGGATGAGTTGAAGGAATCCGATAGATTGATGAAGCAAACTGATACTTAATTATCAATGGTAAGGTAGCTAACATGAATGTGGAAAGGGGAACAAATAGGAAACACCCCCATGATACACTAGCTGTAGGTCATGACTGATTGTTCTGCGCGGGCTGAGTACTTAGAGATTTCCAACTCTTCTATCTTGGAGTTTCCGCCTCGGATAGCGAAGGGATGGGTGAGTAAAAGCCGCGCGACATTTGGCGACCATACTGCGGAACTGAGTCATGAACAACCAGATGTGACAGGTATCTGGTGGGATCATGGTGGTTGGACCATTAAAGAATTTGAAGTGAATCAAATTCCCTGTGGAACGAAGGAAGAAAGATTGTCCAAACAATTCTTTCAAAGGTTCTTGGAATTGCCAGACGGTTGTAAAGAAAATATTCTTAAGCGAGTGTATGATGCTGATCCGGAATGGGGTCTGGAGAAAGAAGTGATAAAGATTTATCAGGTAGCCTGTAGAGGAAGAGCACGTTGGTTACCAACGTTGGTTTATGTGATAGCATTGCTATCCATTAAGCGAGTAGAGTTTGAAGGCTGGGAAGAAAGAAAAGTGAATGTTTATACTCATATG
The DNA here is from genome assembly GCA_030704615.1 of Takakia lepidozioides. Classification (NCBI taxonomy): domain Eukaryota; kingdom Viridiplantae; phylum Streptophyta; class Takakiopsida; order Takakiales; family Takakiaceae; genus Takakia; species Takakia lepidozioides. The sequence goes on from CM060732.1 coordinate 10,332,109, forward strand.
CATGAAGAGCTTGTACTGGTAAAGAATTGGATTCCAAAGGATATTTTGTGGATCAAACTCACACCAAGAACAGCTTTCCAGACTTGTTTGCCATATGGTTATATGGTAATGGAGACTTCTAGTATAGCCAAGGGTGCATTGAAGCTTGAAAGAAACCCAGGCATATATGAGAGATATTACAGAAGAGAGTTTTGGTTATTGCCACATTAAAAAGAAATGAAAGACATGGGACATGAGTGATGAAAGAGAAGCTAGATGCCAGAGATATTCAGCAAAAAGAGAAAGCTATCTGAAAGCTAATTATCCATATCTTTGGGAGAGAGGAATAGACATAGGGGAATCATCTGGACCTCTCACACCATTAAGATCAAAGAGTACATCACCCATACCGGAAGAACAAGAGTTGGATGCCACTCCTTCTGTTTCTTTGCAAGAAAGATTAAGGGAATTGGTACAGGAAGAAGATCAATCACGAGGTGAAAGATCTGAGGTACATCCCTGGATAAAAGATTTGACAGAAATCTTTGATAAGAGTTGGCATGGAACACCAAAAGCAGGAACTCCGGTTTCTGAAGCGAAAGGTGAAGAAGGAGAAGAGGATGTGGTAGAGCCAATGGAGAGTTCAGACTCTCCAACACCATTACAGTTGAGTTACATGAGTGAAGAAGAAACCCAAGGGCAGAACTTGGAGGATGAAAACAGAGAGAAGAGAATTGGAAGAGGAAGAATATGAAGAAGTAGACCCAACACCTGAGGTTGAGACTACAACCAGGACATCCCAACCCGTTGGACCTGGATCAAGTGGAGCACTTGGATCACAGGCCAACGAAGGTGTCGGCTCAGGGGGATCAGGCGGGCGGCCTGGATCTGGCTCTGGGGGGACAGGGAGTGTGGGAAGTAGTGCAACTGAAGCTGGGAATACTGTGAATATCGTGGGGCCAGAAGCAGAGAGTGCTCAAGGGCCACCACTTGGTGGAAGATCCACCACAAAAACAACAGGTCCAGAAGAGTGCCAGCACCTGTCAGTGGGCAGAAGGTAGGGCCACAGATGGCGTTACAACCAACACGGGCAAAACCACCCTTTCCAATATATTCAGGAAAAAGGGATCCCGATGTACACATTAGCCAATTTGAGCACATGTGTATAGTGAACAATGAGAATGGCGATGATGCCAAGATGAGATTGTTTCCTTGTTCACTTATCAAGAAAGCAAGTGAATGGTATGCAAGATTCCCTGATAATCATTTCCTAACCTGGAATGGCTTGAATACAGCATTCCAAAATAGGTTCAGGACAAGTAAAACTGAGGATGAAGTGTATGGAAGTTTACAACAGTTAAAGCAAAAGAAGCATGAAACTGTTGAGGAGTATATGGAAAAGATGGAATTGATGATGAAAAAGCTGGCTGCAGTACCAGAACCCGGTTTACAGAAGACTTGGTTTGTGAGTGGACTAAGACCAGAGTTGCAAAAGAAAGTGGATATGTTACCCCATAATACAGTGGAGGAGGCATTTGAAACTGCAAACAGAATTGAGCAATTGGGAATGCTCAGAAGAGAGAAAAGGGATGAGGATGACTCTGAGGATGAGTCAGATGACGAAGAAGAGCAGGAACTAAAAAGGAGGAGTAAGAGAAAGGAGAAGCTGAAGAGGGATAACTATGAAAAAAGATTGGAAGAAATCTTGAAGAAGTATGCCACAGAGGCTGCAACACATTGGAGGAAGGGTGTTTGGTGTGCAAAATGCCAGAATGAAGGCCACACCACTACTGAATGCCACATGAAAGAGAAACACTGTACTATCTGTAAAATTGATAACCATTCTACTGAGAATTGTTACTACAACAGAAGGACAGCTGCAAGAGAACCTAGGCAAGTAAGGGTGCATCAGGTGCAGCCCTAGCCAAGAAGAAACAATGATCAGGACCACTATGGTAGGTCTGGTGGTTATAACAATGGCATGGAAGGGAGAGGTAATTCAAGAGGGAATTACCAAGGAAATTCCAGAGGCAACTATCAGGGTAATCCAAGGGGGAATTACCAGCCCGGGAATCAGGATTATAGAAATAATCCAAGAACAGACCAAGGGCGAGGACCCAATGGTGAAGAACTATGTTACTATTGTAATCAGCCAGGACATCGCAGGGCAGCCTGTTCATTCTGGATAAGACACCAGAATGAGATGAGAGCTCCTGTGAATGAGGGCCCAGTGGTGGCAGCTCACATGGTTAGGCCATGTGTTGTGCCAGAAGTAAGTACAATGATAGTAACAAGAAGTAAAGCCAAATTAATACCTCCAGTAGTAGAGGAAGAAGATGATAATAAAGGTGGCAATGATACGCCTGAAGATGAAGAGACATGGAAAGATGAGAAGGAACTGCACAAGGAAGTGGCAGATACTATAAGGGAAATGCAGAAGAGTACTGATATTCTTGTGGCAGATTCCTCTGATTCTGATGGAGAAGAAGAAGGGAGTGAGGAAGAAAGGAAGAAAGAAGATGCAGACATGCAAAGTAATGAAGAGACTTTGGCTGAAGTAATATGCCAGACCAAAGCAGAAATTACCATTGGACAACTATTGGCTGTGGCACCTTATTGTAGGCACAGGCTGTATCAAGCAATCAATCGAATTGCCCAGGAGACAGGAAACACAGACCTGAACAGCAATGTGACCAGTTATAATGTGAAGCCGGAAGGGCGAGAAATAGTCATGGACTTTGATGATTCTATGCCAGTAATCCAATTGAGAATTAGAAGCACAGAACTAACTGATGTACTGATAGATGGAGGCTCAGGAGTAAATATCATGACAGACCAATTAAGAAAGAAGCTTGGCCTAAGTAACATGAAACCAGCCCCATTTACAGTAACAATGGCAGATCAAAGAAGTGTACAGCCATTGGGATTAATAAGAGGAGTTAAGATACAGATACAGAAGATGATCTTTATGATCACAGTAACTGTGTTGAAGATGGATGAAGTCATGGAGGCTTACTCCTTATTATTGGGACGTCCGTGGCTGAAACAGGCCAGGGTATTCCATGACTGGAATTCTCAGTTACTAACCGTGCATAATGGGATACACGAGATACAAATTACCACAAAGAAATCTAGTAGATTACCTGCTACAAGAAGACCTCAGGGAGTCAGAGAGTATGACTGGAGAGGAGGACTGGATGAGGAACAGGAAGCTACCCTATTTGCTGCACACCCAGAGTGGGAGCAGGTTGCAGAGATGCGGGTGGAAAGCCTAAGTTGTTTAAGAGGTATCTGCTATGGTGTAGTGACAGCAACACCAACTGAAGAGGAAACTAGCAGTTACCCATCACATTTCTATGAAGAAAGAGAAGGAGAAATGGAAATCCTAGAGGAACCAGCCACTGTGAGCTTACAGGATGAAGTGGTGACTGGTTGGACAATCACAGCTGATGAGCAGGTGAGGGAAGTGAATGTGGGAACTAAAGAGGAACCGAGGATGGTGAACGTAGGAGCTGATTTGGAGCCGGAATTCTTTGAAGAAGCTAAAAGCTTGTTCATCAAATACAGAGATGTATTTGCTTGGAGCTATGAGGATTTAAAAGGGATACCACCTGAAGTCTGTCAGCATAAGATTGAACTGGAACCAGGGTCAGTACCAATCAAACAGGCGAGGTACAGAATGAATCCCAACTACGCACAGAAGGTTGGAGAAGAGATCAAGAAGTTGGCTGAGGCTAAGTTTATATATCCAATAGAGTATACAACTTGGTTGTCACCCATTGTGATAGTTCCCAAGAAGAATGGTAAACTAAGAGTTTGTGTGAACTACAAGAAGCTGAATGCTTGTACGAAGAAAGATCCTTTCCCTTTGCCATTCACAGAAGCAGTATTAGACACTGTGGCAGGCCATGAGATGTACTCATTCATGGATGGCTTCAGTGGTTATAATCAAGTGCAAGTGGCAGAAGAAGACCAAGGAAAAACAGCTTTCATCACAGACTGGGGGGCTTATGCATACAAAGTCATGCCCTTTGGACTTTGTAATGCACCACCGAAGTGACTTCTTCTTCCCTCTCCGAAGGCCGTGCTTCCAATAATAACAGCCCTTTGTGCTGCTGTGCCCCATCCTGCCCAAGAGCTTGGGAAACATCATCTTGCGGTCTCCGTGAAGCCCGTGGATCCGCCACTACAGTCATACCCCGCTTCTGTCTCTTAGACTGGTGTTGCCCTGCTAGTCCACCCTCACTATGTGAAGAGCTCTGTTCTTCAATTGCAGTGGTTACTGCCTCAAACACTCCCATCTCCTTACGTTCCCGAGTATCAAGTATGCAAGAGTCAAGAATGATTTGGGCAATGACTGGACCAGACACAATGATCGGAGACTTAGCAGCAGTGCCCTGTAACCTCTTCATCTCATCCACTAGACCATTGTACATTAACTCTGCCCAAGCTACATCCTCTCCCCTCAAAGTTTTCAGGATCTCCTCTGTGAATGACCTACTCAAATATTGTTGGTTCTGTTTCATGGCAAACAGAACGTTCAATATTTGGCCAACTTCTCTGAGCCTTGGGTACTCGGCTTTGGTACAAGCGTAACCTTGAGTCTTAAAGAAACTCCCTTCTTGGAACAAATTCCCTATCTGCAATTTGCCCTGTGCTCATCCACATCCACATGACCTAATGGCAAATCAAACAATTGCTGCAAGTACTGGGGAGTAATTTCTATATCTACTCCCCTCACCTAGGTAACTCCCGTCCGAGGCTCAAAGTTTTGAAGAAATTGAATCATATACTGCCGATGATGCAAGGACTTGTCCTTGCGTAGCAGCCCCTCCAATCGCAACTCCCTCAGCAGCTGCACTGCCTGCGGTGTAGCAATTGTTTGCTTCTGCAGAATCGTGGTGGCTCTTCACCCTAATATCCTCCATTCCCCTCACTCTCTTCATTCTAGACAAACAAAAAGGCCTTGTTTGAAACAGCTGAAGGAAAGCTTGCAGGGCACAGAGCATAAAGGTATGGTTGGCACAGAATGGAACAGGTAAATGCGTGTAAGCATGTGGGGCTTGCAAGTATCGAGTGAGAAAAAATGTACTCTCAATTCGTCTGTTCTTGCGCCACTGCGTGAGAAATAAAGCGAGTGTGTAATCCATTACATCCGCCATAGCTACAAAGCTAGTGCTATGATTGACCCTCTCGTCGAGACACTGGCTATTCGGAGCCACCCCGACTCTTCTGCTCATAACACTACCTATTTCTTGTTCTTGTTTCTTGGAAGGAACCACCTGCATGTAATTCTCACTCCTGATTGGCTGTTGCCTGCTTAGGTAATTTCTTAATTCCACCCCCCTCCGTGGACATTCCCACCTGGAATGTCCAGTAGGACAGCACATGTGGCATAGGTCCCTCTTTTCTGTACTCGGAAAGGGTTCCGTTACCCTTGCTTTGTATGCATTAATGGGCCCACAAATAGTCTTAGCTGATGTACCGGATAGGTACTTTGACGGCCCGATTTGTCCTCTTGCATGATGAGACCCACTCTTGCAATTTATGCAGTGCGGTGTGCTTCGCCTTAGTGGCCACGTGTCCGTTTTTAGACATGCCCCCGACTTCCCCTCTCCGCGTGGCATATTCTCCGAGTTTGACTTCCAAACTTCTTCATCACTTGACGGCCACTTTTCTGACATTAACCCGCGTCCACCTGTCACTGATCCAATGGACTGTGTAACCCGCATGGGCTGTGTTGGGCTGTGTCAGGCTGTGACTAACTGTGGTGAACTGTGATAAGCTGTTTGACACTATGATGGGCTGTGATAGGCTGTGTGGCACTGTGATGGGCTGTGATAGGCCGTGTCCCGCTGTGATGGGCTGTGATAGGCTGTGTCACGCTGTGTTGGGCTGTGATAGGCTGTGTTGGGTTGTGATAGGTCGTGTCACGCTGTGTTGGGCTGTGATAGCTATGCGAACACCTGTACTTCCCGCCCTGGTCATACACGCTCGGCTTAGCGACAAGTGCTCCATACTCCGTTGGTATCACTGGCGCAGCCCATGACTGTTTTTGTGTTTCAACATGCAAATCGTGCTGCAATGGTTTGTCATGGATACCATTGTACCCCTTCAACTTATTGGCATTGACTCTTCCCAGCATTTCTTTGTTAATGGTTTGTAACATGGCGGTGTTATTATCATACATCTTCTGTATGTCATAAGGTCCTTATATGGTGATTTAAGCTTAGAAGCTTTAATCTTCCCCTTCTTCTGCAACCACAGAACCAAATCTCCCGTCTTAAAAGTCTTTAATTTACCTTCATCAAACTGATCCTTCCTCTTCATTTGAATTCTGGTCATGTTATCAACTGCATCAGCACGATGGTATAATTCGTGTTTCCTGACCTTAATTGAATCTTCCAATTCCATTCTCCTTCCCCATTCAGTTCTCATGGTAGGTAACGAGAATTCCACTGGAAGTAAGGCTTCCATACCATAAACTAATTGGAATGGTGTATACTTAGTGGTGACTTTATATGAAGTCCTGTATGACCACAAAGCTATCAGCAGCTTTGTATCCCAATCTGTTCTGTTTGCATTGACTATCTTAGCCAAGATAGTACATAGTATTTTGTTGGTAGCCTTTGCCTGCCCATTACCCTGTGGGTAATAAGTTGTACTCTTCCTATGCACAATCATGAACTCTTTAGTCAATAGTTCAATGGTCTCATTAATGAAGTGACTTCCCTGGTCACTGATAAATTCCAGGGGACAGCCAAATCGTGTAAGTATGTTCTCATACAGGAACCTTGCTGTGGACTTAGCTGTGTTGTCCCTCAGAGCTTTAGCTTCCACCCACTTTGTAGTATAATCAATGGTTGTGATTATATACTTGTTCTGTGTATTCTTGGCTGGTGGGTTAATTGGTCCAACAAAGTCTAGTCCCCATTTCTGAAATGGTTCAGTAGGCATCGTAGGATGCAAAGCCATCTTCCCAGATCTCTGAAATGGTCATAGCCTCTGGCACTCATCACAACTCTTACAATACTTGTGTACATCCTTGAACAAAGTAGGCCACCAGTAACCTGCAAGTAGTATCTTTCTACTGGTAGTCTCTTCTCCAAAATGACCTCCAGCCACTCCTTTATGAACTTCCTCCAAAACTTTATTTACTTCATGGTGGTACAAGCATCGTTTAAGTACTCTATCAGGTCCTAGCTTATACATTCTGCCCCCTACCATTGTATAAGGTAAAGCCTTGATAGCGATTCTCTTCCTCTTCTCCTTTCCATAACTAGGTGGGCACTGACCATGAGTAAGGTAGTATCTAATTGGCCACTGCCAATCTAAACAGTCATCTACACTTCCCTGCACCTCCACTGCAAATAAACTCGCATAAGATAATTGGTTGTCTACTCCTGTGGCGGGCTCTCCTGTTGATAGGTGTGACAAGTTATCTGCCAAAAGATGCAAACGGCCAGGCTTGTAAACAACTTCGAACTCAAATTCGTGCAAGATTATTAACCACCTTGCTATCCTTCCACTTATCAAAGGTTTGTTCACCAGATATATCAGAGCCTGGTGATCCACATAAAACATAAACTTCATTCCCAATAGGTAATGCCTGAATTTCTTGACTGCATAAATCATTGTTAGTGCTTCTCTTTTAGTTGTGCTATAGTTCCTTTCAGCACTGTTCATCAACCTGCTAGCATAGTACATAGATGAATCTATATTTCCTGTAACATTTTGGGCTAACACTGCTCCCAACGCTTCTCCTGAGGCATCACAGTGAACAAAAAATACTACATGCCAGTGAGGGTTAATCAGCACAGGTGTAGTTGTTACTGACAATGTAAGTTCCTCAAAAGCCTGTTGACATTCAAGTGTCCATGCAAACACTGCATCTTTCTTCAGAAGCCTGCTCAATGGTGCTGCTATCTGTGCATATCGTCTGACAAATCTTCTGTAATAATTGGTTTGTCCAAGGAATCTTCTTAGACTCTTAACATTTACTGGTGGTGGAGAGGCTTTAATGGCCTCTATCTTTCTGGGATCCACAAGAAGTAATATAAGGACACTACAGCACCTGTGAAGAATGAGGTGGTTCAGGAAGATAATCTGGTGGGGCAATGGCCTGAATGGTTGGTGAGGCATCACACTGTGGAGGATCAGGGAGAACAACAGCAAGTTCACCATGATGACCCCCAGCAGGCCATGCTTATGAGTTCCATAAGCAGGACACTTAATTTGTTGGGCACTTATGTGAAATCCCATGTTCCATCTACCCAATTGGCAACTTTGAGGGAGGAACTCAGGAAGGAGTTTGAGGCTCAAATTGCCACAAAGTGTGCTAACAAGGTAGATGAGGAGGTCAATCTCAAGTTACATCAAGAGTTGGAGAACACAAAGGCTGCTTTGCAGTTGGCCAAGGGACATTTGATTGAAGCATGTCTCGAGCAGGACCAATTGCATGAAGCACATAAGCAACAGTTATACCAATTGCAGGTGAAGCATGAGGGCAAGTTGCAAGAAGTGAACGTACTACATACAGAGTTGGAGGCAGTACATCAGAGGATGACCATACAATGTGCTACACTCACAACTACTCTAGAGCAAACTGCATTAGAAGTTAACAGACAAGGGGAGAGATGTATGAGGGCAGAAGCTGAAATAATAGAGCAAGCGAAACTCATTGTTGATATGAAGGATACAATCTGTCGCAATGAGAATACTTTCAAACAATACAGACAGGTTGAGGCTGACCAGGAGAGATACATCCTGGAGTTGCAACAAACAGTCATGGTCAATAGAAATGAACTCTCTGTGGCTAACAAGGCTTGGAAGGAAGCCAATAATCTAGCTGCTGCCTATGCGGGCCTGGTTGAACCTCATGCAAAGCGCATGGAGGCTTTACAACAGCAGTTAGATGTATACAGACTCCCGGAGGAGCAGACTCTCAGGGGTGCCACACAGGACTTGGTGGATAACCACCTTATGTAGGTCTGGTTAGCACAAGGGCCGGTAGAAGGCAAAGCACCACGGAAGCTCACCCAGGGCAAGATGAATGAGCTCAGATTGCAGGTGCAGAACATTGCCACAACTACTATAGACAATGTCTATAGTAGGATAGTGGAGCTACAGGAGGATGTGGAAGGCCTGCAGACTCAAGTGGATGACCCGAGTTCAAATATTGACAAGAGAGTGTTTGTTCCTGAGGAGCAGCTGATGGCTACTTATTTACATGCCAGGACTGTAATTTTTCAATCTTCTTCGCAGGGGGTGCAGGAGATGCCAATGGTAGAAGGGCCAATGGTACCAATACCACAGCAGGTGCCTGTGCAGGTAGCTGACCCTGTTGCTACTACAGCCAAACCACAGCCTGAGGTATGGGGAGATGCTGCTTTTAACCCACCTAGGACTCCTGCTGCACGGGAGTACAATCGGGCTATGATTATGCCCTTCAACCATTTTCCCATTGTGCTAGATCTGGCTTGGAAGGAATTTAGTCCTCCGCAGTTGTTGGCACATTACTACCAGATCATGCGCATTTGGTTGCCGGTGGCAACTCTGACTAAGGTTCTTCCGAACAATCGACCCATTGAGGATAATCACTTTGCGAGGTACTGGTCTGAGGGAGGTACCATGCTGAAAGAATTAATTGCCTTCCAGGTTGTACATGGGTACATCTATACCAAGACCAAGGAGGTATCTAGTATTGTCATGGGCTGTGGATTATACTATGCTGCTTGTTTTCTGGCACGTTATCACATTGAGCAGCAGAAGATGCAATCACAATTTCTGAGTTATTCCAATGGGGATCATTGGGTCTTACCTTCAGTGCCACCTCATATGTACCTATATGATGCAAAAGTTATGATGCAGAAGGATTCCCAACTTCGTTCATGGTTTAATTCGGCTTGGAACAATTTGACAACACAGAAATTCGGCCCTGAGGATATTTTCTTTAAGGGACATGAAGCCTGGAAATATTTACACTATTCCAAAGTCATTGGCACACCTCTCACCTATACGGATAAGGAGTTTAGGGCGTTCACTAATTTTGCTTGCAAGCGTTTACAGCAAGTTGTACAGTTTAAACTTCCAGACATGGTGGGACCACTTTGTATGCCACACAGGATTCCACTTAAAGTTCGGCCATTAAAACACCTAAGGGGGGACGAGGATTCTGATACTACTGTTTCTTCAGCGGACTCTTTTTGACATGGCAGAGGACTATGCACTTCAGATGGCAGAGAAGAAACGACGGGGATCTCCTATGCCTGAGAGGTTACCTCGTTATCAGCCAAAGGAGGGTCAAACATTTGCAGGTAGTGCTCAATCATCTCCATCAGCCAGTGACACGACTCGGGCTCGCACACGGAGTTCTTCACAAGACTCTCACCGTCAGAAGGGTGCTCGCTCACAAAGGTTTGCTAATCCCAAACAGTAAACCGTGAGGACACGGCTTTTTGAGAGGGGGAGGGGTAATGTTAGAGGGCTGCTTGGGACTTAGACGCTTTTATGGGTTCTGTGGGGTACCCTTAATTTTTGCGCAGACTGAGACCAACAGGAGCCTTAGGGGTGGCAGGAGCAGGCTTTAGGGGGGTTACACAGCCCGACAGAGCTTCACACAGCCCGTCACAGTCTATCACAGCCCGACACAGCTTGACACAGCCCGACACAGCTTGACACAGCCCGACACAGCTTTGCACAGCCAGTCACAGCCCGACACAGCTTCACACAGCTTGACACAGCTTCGCACAGCCAGTCACAGCTCGGCACAGCTTGACACAGCCTGTCACAGTACATGGGGAACAATTATCATTGACAGGGAACGACTGTGAGGGAACGACATCTGCAGAGTTACTTTAGGGGTGACGGTTAGTTAGTTAGGTGGTTAGAACAGCTTGCGGGTAGATTAGGAGAGCGGCAACGGGAAGGGGGTCACTTCTTGAGGAGGGTGACTTGTTCAAGAGAGGAGGAGACGTAACGGAGAGCGGGAAATAGTGTAGAGGAGATGATGACTTGAATGAGGCTTGGTTCATGCAAGCTGTAGAATTATACAGTAGGATAGAATAGAGACACCATGGCATAGGCATGATACATGATTAATCTTAATCCGATACTAAATCGATACAAATGGAACACCAAAAGCAGGAACTCCAGTTTCTGAGACGGAAGATAAAGAAGGAGGAGAGGATGTGGCAGAGCCAACGGAGAGTTCAGACTTTCCAACACCATTGCAGTTGAGTTACATGAGTGAAGAAGAAACCCAAGGGCAGAACTTGGAGGATGAAAACAAAGAGAAGAAATTGGAAGAGGAAGAGTATGAAGAAGTAGACCCAACAGCTGAGGTTGAGACTACAACCATGACATCCCAACCCGTTGGACCTGGATCAAGTGGAGCACTTGGATCACAGGCCAACGAAGGTGTCGGCTCAGGGGGATCAGGCAGGCAGCCTGGATCTGGCTCTGTGGGGACAGGGAGTGTGGGAAGTAGTGCCCGAAGCGCTCCCTCTCCCCTCTCCTTATCCGCCCGCAAGCTGTTCTAACCACCTAATTAACTAAACGTCATCCCTGAAGTAACACGTTCCCTCTGCAGATGTCGTTCCCTCACAGTCATTCCCTGTCAATGATAACTGTTCCCCATGTACTGTGACAGGCTGTGTCAAGCTGTGCCGAGCTGTGACTGGCTATGTCGGGCTGTGTTGGGCTGTGGGAAGCTGTGGCGGGCTGTGACTGGCTGTGTAAAGTTGTGTCGGGCTGTGCAAAGCTGTGTCGGGCTGTGACTGGCTATGTCAGGCTGTGTCGGGCTGTGCGAAGCTGTGGCGGCTGTGACTGGCTGTGTAAAGCTGTGTCGGGCTGTATAGCCCCCCTAAAGCCTGTTGCTGCCACCCCTAAGGCTCCTGTTGGTCTCAGTCTGCGTAAAAATTAAGGGTACCCCACAGAACCCGTATAAGCGTCTAAGTCCCAAGCAGCCCTCTAACAGGTGGACACACTTCTCAAGTCTTTCCGAAGCCCCTACCCGCTGATATTGATACAGGGGAGACTTCCGATAAGGAGCTGGATGACGACTTTGCCTGTGAGTAAGTTCAACCTGTGGATGCTTGCATTGTTGTTTCAATACCCAGAATCACTGTTCTTAAGGCAAAGTGCACATGGGAGATATCATCTTCGTTGGACTTGTGCATTGCATCATTGTGTTCAAAATTGGTTTTTGTCCACTTGTGCAGGAGTCCGCGTGCTTCCACTGACCCTCCAGGGCTATCACACCTTTTTGGACTTCTTTCAAGTCCTCCTCAGTCTTACGTCCTACCTGTCTATGCGGAGGCACTCGCAGCAAGCATGTCCTTTCATGGCACTCGCACTCCAACCATCGACGGCCGTGGTAGAAGACGTGGTGTTGGGGCCGGAATCTTTGTGGATGACATAGCACAGGAGGTCGATATTGATTCTGATGACTGTAACACTTGATATGAAGTTTTCTTTTGCTTTCATTCGGGGCCAATTTTGAAATGGGATGGTTGTATGTCCTTGTAGTCATGTTTGCAATGTGTGCGTGGGATGCAAATTCATGGGAACAAACTTGTTAGAGGGCTGCTTGGGACTTAGACGCTTTTACGGGTTCTGTGGGGTACCCTTAATTTTTGCGCAGACTGAGACCAACAAGAGCCTTAGGGGTGGCAGCAGCAGGCTTTAGGGGGGTTACACAGCCCGACACAGCTTTACACAACCCGCCACATTTTCGCACAGCTTCACACAGCTTCACACAGCCAGTCACAGCCGCCATAGCTTTGCACAGCCCGACACAGCCCGACACAGCCAATCACAGCCAATCACAACTCGTCACAGCTTGACACAGTACATGGGGAACAATTATCATTGACAGGGAACGACTATGTGGGAACGACATTTGCAGAGGGAACGTGTTACTTCAGGGGTGACGGTTAGTTAGTTAGGTGGTTAGAACAGCTTGCGGGTAGATTAGGTGGAGCAGCAACAGGAAGGGAATCACTTCACGGGGGAGCGCTGCTGGTGAAGTGATGAGAGGAGATCAGGCGGAGAGCAAGAACAAGAACATGGAGAAGGAGGAAAGATGAACAGTAGATGCTTGTTACATGCAAAGCTGTAGTGATACTGTAGGGCGAATTAGAATCACCATGGCATTGGCCTGATACATGATAAATCATAATCTGATACTTATTCGATACAATCACACTGTGTAGAGAGACATGAGTGAAGCTGTGGAATGAATGCATGATTAACTGGAACTTAGTAGATACTGAAGCAATTTGATGCTTCAGTATACATGGTAAGGTAAATTGAAAACATGAAGGCAAGAAGGAATACAAATAGGAAGCACAACCATGATTCACTAGCTGCAGGTCATGACTGATTGTTCTGAGTGGGCTGAGTGCTCAGAGATATCCAACTCTTCTATCTTGGAGTTTCTAACTCGGATAGCGAAGGGATGGGTGAGTAAAAGCCGCTCGACATTTGGCAACCATACTGGGGACCTGGGTCATGAACAACCAGATGTGACAGGCATCTAGTGGGATCATGGTGGTTGGAGAATTAAAGAATTTGATGTGAATTAAAGAATTTGATGTGAATTAAAGAATTTGATGTGAATTAAAGAATTTGATGTGAATCAAATTCCTTGTGAAACTGAGAAGGAAAGATTGTCCAAACAATTCTTTCAGAGGTTCTTGGAATTGTCAGACGGTTGTAAAGAAAACATTCTTATGACCTTGAGTGGGGTCTGGAGAAATGAGTGATAAAGATTTATCAGGTGGCCTGTAGAGGAAGAGCACGTTGGTTACCAACACTGGTTTATGTGATAGCATTGCTATCCATTAAGCAAGTAGAGTTTGAAGACTGGGAGGAAAGGAAGGTGAATGTTTATACTCATATGCATGAGGAGCTTGTTTTGGTAAAGAATTGGATTCCAAAGGATATTCTGTGGATCAAACTCACACCAAGAACAGCTTTCCAGACTTGTTTGCCATATGGTTATATGGTAACGGAGACTTCTAGTATAGCCAAGGGTGCATTGAAGCTTGAAAGAAACCCAGGCATATACGAGAGATACTATAGAAGAGAGTTTTGGTTATTGCCACATTAAAGAAATGAAAGACATGGGACATGAGTGATGAAAGAGAAGCTAGACTCCAGAGATATTCAGCAAAAAGAGAAAGTTATCTGAAAGCTAATTATCCATATCTTTGGGAGAGAGGAATAGACATAGGGGAATCATCTGGACCTCTCTTACCATTAAGATCAGAGAGTACATCACCCATACCGGAAGAACTAGAGTTGGATGCCACTCCTTCTTTTTCTTTGCAAGAAAGATTAAGGGAATTGGTACTGGAAGAAGATCAACCACGAGGTGAAAGATCTGAGGTACATCCCTGGATAAAAGATTTGACAGAAATCTTTGATAAGAGTTTGCATGGAACACCAAAAGCAGGAACTCCAGTTTCTGAGACGGAAGATGAAGAAGGAGGAGAGGATGTGGCAGAGCCAACGGAGAGTTCAGACTCTCCAACACCATTGCAGTTGAGTTACATGAGTGAAGAAGAAACCCAAGGGCAGAACTTGGAGGATGAAAACAAAGAGAAGAAATTGGAAGAGGAAGAGTATGAAGAAGTAGACCCAACAGCTGAGGTTGAGACTACAACCAGGACATCCCAACCCGTTGGACCTGGATCAAGTGGAGCACTTGGATCACAGGCCAACGAAGGTGTCGGCTCAGGGGGATCAGGCGAGCAGCCTAGATCTGGCTCTGGGGGGACAGGGAGTGTGGGAAGTAGTGCAGCTAGAGCTGGGAATACTGTGAATATAGTGGGGCCAGTAGCAGGGAGTGCTCAAGGGCCACCACTTGGTGGAAGTTCCACCACAACTACAACAGGTCCTCAAGGACCAGCACCAGCAAGGGGGCCAACATCTGTTAGTGGGCAGAAGGTAGGGCCACAGATGGCGTTACAACCAACACGGGCAAAACCACCTTTTCCAATATATTCAAGAAAAGGGGATCCTGATGTACACATTTGCCAATTTAAGCACATGTGTATTGTGAACAATGAGAATGGCGATGATGCCAAGATGAGACTGTTTCCTTGTTCACTTATCAAGAAAGCAAGTGAATGGTATGCAAGATTCCCTGATAATCATTTCCTAACCTGGAATGGCTTGAATACAGCATTCCGAAATAGGTTCAGGACAAGTAAAACTGAGGATGAAGTGTATGGAAGTTTACAACAGTTAAAGCAAAAGAAGCATGAAACTGTTGAGGAGTATATGGAAAAGATGGAATTGATGATGAAAAAGCTGGCTGCTGTACCAGCACCAGGTTTACAGAAAACTTGGTTTGTGAGTGGACTAAGACCAGAGTTGCAAAAGAAAGTGGATATGTTACCCCATAATACAGTGGAGGAGGCATTTGAAACATCGAACAGAATTGAGCAATTGGGAATGCTTAGGAGAGAGAAAAGGGATGATGAGGACTCTGAGGATGAGTCAGATGAGGAAGAAGAGCAAGAGCTGAAAAGGAAGAGTAAGAGGAAGGAGAAGTTGAAGAGGGATAACTATGAGAAAAGATTAGAAGAAATCTTGAAGCCACAGAGGCTGCAACACATTGGAGGAAGGGTGTTTGGTGTGCAAAGTGCCAGAATGAAGGCCATACCACCACTGAATGCCACATGAAGGAGAAACACTGTACTATCTGTAAAATGGATAACCATTCTACTGAGAATTGCTACTACAACAGAAGGACAGCAGCTAGAGAACCTAGGCAAGTAAGGGTGCATCAAGTGCAGCCCCAGCCAAGAAGAAACAGTGATCATGACCACTATGGTAGGCCTGGTGGTTATAACAATGGCATGGAAGGGAGAGGTAATTCAAGAGGGAATTACCAAGGAAATTCCAAAGGCAACTATCAGGGTAATCCAAGGGGGAATTACCAGCCAGGGAATCAGGATTACAGAAACAATCCCAAAATAGACCAAGGGCGAGGACCTAATGGGGAAGAACAATGTTACTATTGTAATCAGGCAGGACATCGCATGGTAGCCTGTCCATTCTGGATCAGACACCAGAATGAGATGAGAGCTCCTATGAATGAGGGGCCAGTGGTGGCAGCTCACATGGTTAGGCCATGTGTTGTACCAGAAGTAAGTACAATGATAGTAACGAGAAGCAAAGCCAAAATAATACCTCCAGTAGATGAGGAAGGTGATGATAATGGAGATGGCAGTGATGTGCCTGAAGATGATGAGGCTTGGAGAGATAAGAAGGAACTGCACAAGGAAGTGGCAGATACCATAAGGGAAATGCAGAAGAGTACTGATATTCCTATGGCAGATTCCTCTGATTCTGAAAGAGGAGAGGAAGGGAGTGAGGATGAAGGGAAGAAAGAAGTTGCAGACATGTAGAGTAATGAAGGAACTTTGGCTGAAGTAATATGCCAGTCCAAAGCGGAGATTACCATTGCACAGCTATTGGCTGTGGCACCTTATTATAGACACAGGCTGTATCAAGCAATCAATCGAATTGCCCATGTGACAGGGAAGACAGACCTGAACAGCAAGGTGACCAGTTATAATGTGAAGCCAGAAGGGCGAGAAACAGTCATAGACTTTGATGATTCTATGCCAGTAATCCAATTGAGAATTGGAAGCACAGAACTAACTGATGTACTGATAGATGGAGGCTCTGGAGTGAATATCATGACAGACCAATTAAGGCAGAAGCTTGGTCTAAGTAACATGAAACCAACCCCATTTACAGTAACAATGGTAGATCAAAGAAGTGTACAACCATTGGGATTGATAAGAGGAGTTAAGATACAGATTCAAAAGATGATCTTTATGATCACAGTAACTGTGTTAAAAATGGATGAAGTCATGAAAGCTTACTCCTTATTGTTGGGACGACCGTGGCTGAAATAGGCCAGGGTATTCCATGACTGGAATTCCCAGTTACTAACTGTGCATGATGGGATGCACAAGATACAAATCACCACTAAGAAATCTAGTAGATTACCTGCTACAAGAAGACCTTGAGGGGTTATGGAGTATGACTGGAGGGGAGGACTTGATGAGGAGCAGGAAGCTACCCTGTTCGCTGCACACCCAGAGTGGGAGCAGGTTGCAGAGATGCAGCTGGAAGGCCTAAGTTGTTTAAAAGGTATCTGCTGTGGTGTAGTGACAGCAACACCAGTTGACGGTGAAACAAGCAGTTATCCACCACATTTCTATGAAGAAAGAGAGGGAGAAATGGAAATCCTAGAGGAACCAGCCACTGTGAGTTTACAGGATGAAGTGGTGACTGGTTGGACAATCACAGCTGATGAGCAGGTGAGAGAAGTGAATGTGGGAACTGAACAGGAACCGAGGATGGTGAAGGTATGGGCTGATTTGGAGCCAGAATTCTTTGAGGAAGCTAAGAGTTAGTTCATCAAATACAGAGATGTATTTGCTTGGAGCTACAAGGATCTAAAAGGGATACCACCTGAGATCTGTCAGCATAAGATTGAACTGGAACCGGGGTCAGTACCAATCAAACAGGCAAGGTACAGAATGAATCCCAACTATGCACAGAAGGTTGGAGAAGAGATCAAGAAGTTGGCTGAGGCTAAGTTTATATACCCGATAGAGTATACAACTTGGTTGTCACCCATTGTGATAGTTCCCAAGAAGAATGGTAAACTGAGAGTTTGTGTGAACTATAAGAAGTTGAATGCTTGTACGAAGAAAGATCCTTTCCCTTTGCCATTCACAGAAGCGGTATTGGACACTGTGGCAGGCCATGAGATGTACTCATTCATGGATGGCTTCAGTGGTTATAATCAAGTGCAAGTGGCAGAAGAAGACCAGGGAAAGACAGCTTTCATCACAGACTGGGGTGCTTATGCATACAAAGTCATGCCTTTTGGACTTTGTAATGCACCAACAACCTTTCAGAGAGTGATAAGTGAATCTTTTCATGAGTATCTGGATGATTTTATGCAGGTGTTCTTGGATGATTTTAGTGTGTACAGCTCTAAGAATGAGCACTTGCATAAATTGGAGTTATGTTTGGCCAGATGCAGGATGAGAGGTCTGGGCCTGAATCCAGAGAAGTGTACTTTCTGTGTGAACTCAGGGGTGCTTTTGGGACACATTGTGTGTAAGAAGGGACTTCTTGTGGATCCCAGAAAGACAGAGGCCATTAAAGCCTCTCCACCACCAGTAAATGTTAAGAGTTTAAGGAGATTCCTTGGACAAACCAGTTATTACAGAAGATTTGTCAGATGGTATGCACAGATAGCAGCACCATTGAGCAAGCTTCTGAAGAAAGATGCAGTGTTTGCATGGACAGCTGAATGTCAATAGGCTTTTGAGGAACTTACATTGTCAATAACAACTACACCTGTGCTGATTAACCCTCAGTGGCATGTAGTATTTCATGTTCAATGTGATGCCTCAGGAGAAGCGTTGGGAAAATGTTACAGGAAATATAGATTCACCTGTGTACTATGCTAGCAGGTTGATGAACAGTGCTGAAAAGAACTATAGCACAACTGAAAGAGAAGCACTGACAATGATTTATGCAGTCAAGAAATTCAGGCATTATTTATTAGGAAGGAAGTTTATGTTTTATGTGGATCACCAGGCTGTAGTGTGAATGCAGGGGAGTAACATTGAAAATTTTGTTGGGAATCAAATTACGGCATTGGTGAAGAAGGGAGTGCCTGGTACTAATGTCGGGAGAGAATTACCCAGGCCTACAGGTAATTCCATGGGAACACTATGCTCTTGCTCTGCCAGGACAAAATATGGCTAAGTCATAACATACGCATTTTCATCCTTGGAATGAATGATTTTCGTCGCGTATGTTTAACCTAGAAACTCGAGCTGAGGAAAACGAGGAGGAAGACGACGGGCAACTCTTCACAGCTGCTGCCGTAGTGTTGTCAGGCAGGCTGGCTTGGGAACTTACACCTGCACCATGTGAATCAGCTTGCCTTAAAGCGCGACGTTAAGGGATCTGCTTGGCATTTTGTGCAAGGAGAAGCGGTGCCTCTTTCTGCGTGGTGATAATCAATTTTGAAAGCTGAGCAGGTGCTAAGAGCAGTGCACTACCGCTGCCGCCATTGTCTTGAAGAGTACAGTTATGAGGAGATGGAGCGCAACAACAGCTGTTGGGGAATGAGAAGTGCAGGCTGGTGTGGATGCGACTCAGGTCATCTGTAATTAAAACTTGTAGTAGCCTTCTGTCTTAGAGCTGTAGGAGCACATCAATCCTTAGGGCAGAAGTACACATGTAGAGGGATAGGGTAGAGGTTGGCAAGCACAAGGATGTTGCCAGCTAATGAAGCAAGCCGTCATGACATGATGAGAACTGGAATCAAGATGAGGAGAAGCGTTGAATATGGCTGCTGACAGCGATGGTGAGGTGCCAGCTTAGCAGGCAGAACCACCGCTTCACACGAGTATAAGACAGATAAGTTCTAAGAGTGTTGGTCTCTCTTTTTGGGCACTTAGGAATGACTTTGTGAAGTTTTTGGAACTGTCTCTTGTATCTGCTGAAGGGGACAGAAATGTGAGGAGTAGAAAAGGCCTTTGAAAATGGAATGAAGACACTGGAATTCAAACCAGGATAGGGTGGAGATGGATGCACCTGTTGTTACACTGTCATTAGGAAAAAGATAGAGGGGACAAGGATAGCTCACATCAGGGTCAGAATGGTTGCTGTTGTTGTGTTCATTTTCTTTATTTTCAGTGTCTTCAGCCAGCATAAGCAAACCAGCCCTGGATGTTAAAACAGTGGAGCCAGTGTAGAATTAGCTTGGTGGATAAAGGAGAACAGGGATGGTCAGACAGAAACGGATTTGAAGAACTGAGAGGGATGACGTGGATGGGGAAGAAAAGTCAATACTGTTTTGGGGTTTGGATCTGATTTATAGAAGTGTTCTCAACATGTGAATGACTGAGGTTTGCAATTGAGGAGAAAAAGAGAGCTGTCAGGGTGTGTGATTTGAGATCTGTAGAAGGGTTGTGAAGCACCTTGGCCAAATAGGATCCACTTGGGGAAAGATAGTGCAAGGACCAGTCACTGGAGAGAGAGAAAAAGAGAAAGACCGACAGAGGGGCAGATCATGTCTTGTAACCAAGGTTGACTTCAATGATGGATGCACTGGATGCCTGGCTGGATGTGCATTTGCATTGCATCATAGCCATGCTGTTGTGAAAAAGTGAGGAATCCACACACCAAGGAAAAAGGATTTGAGAGAAAGAAAAAGTGAAAAGGGAGAAGGGTTGATGAGGGATGGACAAATGGAGAGGCAAGGTCAAGAAGACATGAACCCTGAATGATCAAACTAGTGGGCCTGCAGTTCATGGCAGATCTGAGCTGTCCACCCACCTAGACCGTGATCTCATTACAAAAAGGGGCTTCCGACGTGTTGCAGACCAAGGGAACTGCCCACAAGGGCAGTGTTTATCACTGACATAGGGCTGATTGCATCACTGAATACATCGTGGCAGCATAGTTGGTGCTGTACCTGCAGGTAGAGGATGTTGTGTAAAAGGTAGAACCAAGAGTGAACAACAATTTGACTCCCCATCCATGTCTTCTCTTCCGCTGCGGCGTGGATGAGGATTGCTTGAACTCTGATCACGAAGGAGCTGAGGGAAACCCACAGCCAACTGACGATAGTAGGACAGAAAAGAAGAACCTTCTTTCTTTTGCTCCGCTTAGAATGGAAGGAAGCACAATTAGAATTATACAGAAGGGGATTCACGCCCCTTCTTTTGGTATCAGAGCCTCGTTAAATCTTGATTTCTACTAGCTAGGGATCTTGACTGGTGTTGTATGGCTTGATGGCAGGCAGAGACCACACACTGATTCCTGATGAACCAAGCATTGGAGATGTGCTGATTTGCTTCAGCAGACGCACACCAAATGCCCACGCAGACCCTTGTTTGTACTTCTTCAACCCTGCTTGGAGAATAGCTAATGGTGATTTATGTCTTAGAGTGATACATACTGGTGGAAGAACAACCATAGCACTTTGGATAAGAGAGTCTGGAAGGTGGGAGAAGATAAATACCATGGCACGAGAGGTGACATGGGGAGGTAGAGTAGAGATGTTGCGAAATGGACAGTGGGAGTGGTATAGAGGTCAGCATTAAGGGGGTTGCAGGAAAATTAGAGTCAGAATTAGGTGTTGAAACAGTTTGAACTTCGACTAGAGTATAGAAAATGACCAGTCCAACTAGCATAGATGTGCCTTATCATGGGAGGAATAGTGAGGATGTGAATGACTGGCTGGAAAGAATTCAGATGGAGGCAGATGTTAGGGATTTAAATGAGGACAAAACTTTCAAAGTAGCAAGGCTCAACCTGAGAGCCAAGGCTGATGAATGGTACCGTAAACAAAATCCTAGGCCAGACAACTGGGAAGATTTCAGGGCAGCCATTTCAGCCAAGTTTGGCATCATTGACTTGGCAGAAATCAGGCTAAGAATGGATACCATCAAACAGGAGAGTAGACAAAGGGTTCAAACATACTTCGATAGGTTGAACCGGTTATTTATAAGAAGTGGGGCGTCTGATTTGGAACAGAGGCGTAGATTTGCAGCAGGTTTGAGACCAGAAATAGCAAGAGTAATGCTGGGCAAGCGCTTCCTTGATGTAGAGGAAGCACTTGACACAGCCATTGAGATTGAAAGGGGCCTGGGAAAGTTAGGGGAAATACCTCTAGAGCCATTGGAAGGAGATGATACAGATGAGTCAGTTGTGTTTGTCAACCCTGTGGACAGAAGACTTGATCAGCTGAACACTACCCTACAGAAGTACTTTGATAGGGGACCAGTCATAGGAGAAAGCTCGGGATCTAGAACACCACCTCGTGTTCGCCTTTGTAATGTTTGTCACAAAGAAGGTCACATAGCTGCATATTGTCCTGAAGGAAGAACCCCAGCTAAGTGTGACAAATGTCACCGGTTCGGGCATTCCACGGAAATGTGTGGTGTGAGATGCAACTTTTGCAAGCTACTCGGGCATACAGAGAGTGAGTGCAGTAGAAAACTCGACCAGACTATGATGGGAACTCCGGGAACTAACTTTGTAGATGTGTTCTATGATGATGAGGATGATGTACTCGCAGAAATGACAAATCTGATGTCACAAAATAGTATCAATGAAGTCAGACTTCCAAGGACACGTATCCCTGTCCAGAATCCGATTGTTGAACCTACAGGGTCACCAGAAAGGAATAGTGAGAGCAGTGAACAGCCAAGCAGGACCAAGAGTGAAATCTACCCAAAGAACAATTTCAAGACTGCCATAGAAGGAGGTACGAAATCCAGAATCTTGAACCACTTCTACAAAGGGAGAATCTCGTTGTCTCCCATGGATCTGATCATGACTGTGCCCGGAGAGCTAGACAAGTTGAAAGGGCTGGTCAAAGTAGTAGAAAGGGCAATGGTACAACAAAGGGAGACAACTCACAGTGTAGAAGTTGTGAAGGATGTACCAAAACCTTTGTACTCAGCACACGCTGAACCCACAATCTCATATGCTTATACTGGTAAGGTAAAGGCACTTCATGTGATGATTACAATGGGAGATTACCAAGTATTAGGCCAGATTGACACAGGTGCCATGCTCTCAGTAATATCCGCGAGTACTGTAAGGGATCTTGGTCTGATGGGATCTGTCATTACTAGTAAGGATGTAAATTACAGAGTAGCCTCTGGTGCTCTGGAGACTGCAATGGGCAGACTTGAGGACATCAAGGTCAAAGTAGGAGAGCTGACCAATCGTTTGTCCTTTATGGTGGTGAACACGGATACATATCACATGCTGTTGGGATTAGACTTTCTCAAAAAGTTTGGCGCTGTAGTTGACACCGAAGCTGAAACAATTCGTGTGCGCTATGGACCAGGAAAGGATTTTGCTCACTTCCCTTTGCACACCATAAATTATAATGAGCCTGCAGTTACCAAAATGGCCTGCCATAGAGGGGTCGAGAGCAGAGTACGGTATGCAGGCAGTACGTCAGCAGGTAATGTCTTAACCCTGACGTCAGATGAGCAGTACCTAGGCTTGTGGGAAAAAAAAAGAAAGCCAGAGGAAGAGTATGAGGACACGGAGGAAGGATCCTCAGGTTCTGACACCTCTAAATCTGATAAGGATGAGGAGATGGGAAGTTCCGAAGAGAGTGAGGAGGTAGATACAGTACTGAAAGATGTTGAGGAGATAATAGATGATGTCAGCCTAGGGGAGGACCTGTTCGAAGACCAAGGGATGTCTGAACTCCTTCAGGAAGAGACCCAACGCAGCATGGCTGCCGCTATAATTCAGGAAGCTCACCAGAAGGCTTGGGATGGAGAACTAGGAAACAACAACGTAGAAATAGAGGATGATTTCCATGATTGGAATCAGGTTGTAACACAGGAGGAAAGACAGAGAGTAGCTAACTCTGTAGGCCAGGTGGAGGGAATGAGTTTAGAACCCAGTCAAGAGGAAGAAATGGAGAGTCGTTGGAGAAGTCTGAAATCCAGACTACACATCAACCCAGAGCTCGCTCCTGAACAAAGGAAAGAGCTGGAGCAAGAGCTAAAAGCAAATCAAGAATGTTTTGCTCTTAGTAAGGCTGACTTAGGTTATTGCAGTGAGGTGGAACATACAATTGATACTCAAGGCTTTCCCCCTTGCAGAAGTCGTCCCAGCCGCCTATCAGAGTGGGAGGAAAACGAGGTCCAAGGACAAATTGAGACTTTGATCTCACAAGGCAAGATGAGAGAGAGTAGTTCAGAATGGTCGTGTCCAGTTACCCTTCCACCAAAAAAGGATGGATCCAAGCGGTTTTGTGGTGATTTTAGGCCAGTAAACCGTTTAACCAGAAGGGACTCTTACCCTATGCCATTAATTCAGGATGTTTTAAACCAGTTGGGGAAAGCCAAGTGGTTTTCTGCGCTGGATTTACAATCTGGTTTTTGGCAGATCAAAATGGACGACCGAGATATAAGCAAAACAGCAGTGATTACAAAGAAGGGATTGTATGAATGGCTAGTCATGCCATTCGGGCTAAAAAATGCCACTGCTACCTTTCAGAGAACAATGAATAGGGTACTCAAAGAAGAAATCAAGGATTGCGCTAAGGTTTTTGTAGATGACGTCAATATCCATAGCAAGGACTGGGGAGATCATGTGGGACATATAAAGAGAGTACTGAGAAAGGTTAGAAAGGCCAATCTTAGGCTCAATCCAGACAAATGTTACTTTGCCAACTTACAATTGGTATTCCTTGGGCATGTGGTTTCTGAAGAGGGAACGTGGCCTGATCCAGATAAGATAGCTGCTATTGAAAGGTTTCCCTTGCCTAAAAACCACACTGCTCTCAAAAGCTACTTAGGCATGACAGGGTACTATAGGCCCTATGTCAAAGGATATGCTGGAGTAGCAGTACCCTTGTTCACTCTAACCAAGAAGGATGTGAAGTTTGAATGGAGTGCAGAGGCACAAAATGCCTTTTCTGCCTTACAGGTGAAGTTGGTAACTGCTCCCATCCTGGCAAGACCAGATTTCTCAAGACCGTTTGTCTTGGATGTTGACTGGTCCATCAAAGGAGTAGGGGCAGTCTTGTCACAAAAGGAGTATAAAAAGGAGAGGGTCATTGCATACGCCAGTAAGGTACTATCTGATGCTCAGCGCAAATATCACCCTATGGAAGGTGAATGCTATGCCCTGGTGTGGGGAGTATTACACTTTCGGCAGTACCTGTATGGAACCCCTTTTGTAATCAGGACTGATCACAAACCACTGGAGTGGTTGGCAACGGTAAGTGACGCATATGGACGCAGGGGTAGATGGATCATGATGTTACAAGATTTTGAGTTTAAAATTGTTCATAGGGCAGGTGCTAGGCATGCTAACGTAGATGCGCTAAGCAGGTATCCAGTGGGACCAGCAGAGGAAACCGAGGAAATCGAGGTATACTCTACTTCTTTATACAAACAGAAAAGGGAAGGAAGGAAGAGGGATGGAGCCTATCTTCTTAAACTAGAGTGGGATAGGGGTGCCATCAAGGCTTATCTATTTCAATTTCAGGAGGGTAAGAAGGAGTTGAGAGAAGAGGCTCATCGGCAAGTGGGGTATAGCAGTGAAAGAGGGGAAATGATCTGCAAAAGAGAAGAGTACTATGCATGTGTGTGGGGTCTTTGGCATTTCAAAAAAACACTGTTGGGAAGTCATTTTTCTTTAGAAACAGATCTGGACCCATATTGGTGGCTGTACTCAGAGTACCACATAGGAATAGATTTGCTTGGTGACTTTTCATTTGAGTTCGTTCCTAGAATAGATAGCTCTTACACAGGTGGAAAGTTGACCAAGGCTCATGGTGTATTGAAAGGAGGACTGAAACCAGGTACAATGCCAAATGGGGAGGAAAAAAAGGTGACTTTTGCTGCACAGACTTTGGCTGCCAATAAACAAGGAAAGGGAATTGATCAATCAAGTCATGTCAATCTGGTCAGGAAGGGTATTTGGAAAGGCATGGGTGCAGGAAAAAGGGAGGACCCTGCAATCAACAACAAAGAAGAGGAAGATCTGATGGCCTTTTGTCCCACCATCTATGTAATTACCCGAGGATCTTATGCTCGTGATCAGGAGCCAAGCAAGGTACAGCCAGCTGGCAAAATTGTGAAGGAACGATCAAACGATGAAGAGGGAAGCTTGCAAGAAACACCATTCCTTCAACAATCTACAAGCACAGAAACAACAAGAAAAACTCGGGGGACTTCCTCGTCAGAAGGGCCAGTTGAAGAGAACATGGGGGGTGAGTGTTCCACCAAGACATTTTATGCTTCAGACAGTAATGGGCCACATTGTTCCGAACAAGACACTTCCTCTTATGACAGGGATGATAAAGGGGACTGGGTGCCATGGAGCACACCCACCAAGGCCACACAGATGTCACTATTGCGCGAAGCTGAAAGATGGGGGAAAAGGTCTCTCATCAGCTCTGACAGTCATACAGTGGCTGTTAAGGAGGAAAAGCAACCTGATGTACTTGATGATGTGGAAGTTATGCATCTCTTATGTTTTGGAGAAGTCAATGACTATCTGACGAAGGAGGAGAGCAAAAGAGCCATCAGGAGGGCAAGGCAGTACTCCTATCTCAAGGGTGAGGTCTACTTTGAGGGAAGGGTGGTTCCACCAAAAACGGACAGAGAGGCAATAATCACTGAAGTGCATAAGGCCACGGGCCATTTTGGAGTCCGAAGAACACAAGAGGAGATATGCCGACGGTATTTCTGGCATGACAGAACAAAACTCATCAGGCAAGTACTCAAAGGCTGTGGCGAATGTCAGATGGCTAAACAGGACAGGGTGTTGCGCTCAGGTAGCTCAAAACTGCACAGTATTCCAGTAGTGGATCTGTTTTTCAGAGTTGCAATTGACACGGCAGGACCATTGCCTATAACCAGCAGGGGAAACCAATACTTTCTAGTGGCAATAGATCACTTTTCAAAATGGATAGAGGCTGCACCAGTGGCAGATCATACAGCAGCACTTACTGCCCGCTTTCTAGTGGAAGAAGTGATTGACAGGTATAGCTGCCCACATACGTTGCTCACTGACAATGGCACGGAGTGGGGAGGTGAGTTTGAAGATGCATGCCGCGAATACGGTATAAGGAGGGAGCATAGCGCCCCCTACTGGCCTCAGTGTAATGGTATGGTGGAAAGGGTCATTAAGTCTCTCAAACAGAGCATCACCACCTTAGGAGTTGGAAACAACACTGAGTGGGATCAGAATCTCTATAAAGCCCTGTTTGGTTACAGAATGGGTGTCCATGCTTCAACTGGATTCTCACCTTTTCAGGTACTTACTGGTAGAATTCCAAGGCTGGGAATTGACAACAGGTTGCATTTTCTTACAGCACCAGTAAATTTTGATGGATCTGTAGCAGAGGTCACACTTATGATGCAGCAGAAAATCCAGCTTCTCACCCAGATGAGGGCAAAGCTGCTAAAGAGTGTGAAGAAAGGGCAGCGTCAACAGGCAAGAGATTATGAAAGAAGGCATCAAACAGGGCATACCTATTGCAAGTTGATGGAGAACAGCAAGGTAATGATGTTGAGACCTGGAAAGAGGTCTTCCATGACATCTCCATGGGAGGGACCCTATGACTTTTTGGGGTACAAGGATGCAGGAAGCACCACCAAAACTGGAGAAGCTGCACGAAGATGCAGGCTGAGAGATGGAGCAGACAAGGAATGGGTAAGAAGTAGGAGGGATTTAAAACCCTTCATAACACCAATAGGTGATCAGCCATGAAGGTGGTCAGTGAGGACCCTGACACTTAAAAGGGGAGACACACTACATATGTAGTGTGAATGCAGGGGAGTAACATTGAAAATTTTGTTGGGAATCAAATTACGGCATTGGTGAAGAAGGGAGTGCCTGGTACTAATGTCGGGAGAGAATTACCCAGGCCTACAGGTAATTCCATGGGAACACTATGCTCTTGCTCTGCCAGGACAAAATATGGCTAAGTCATAACATGCGCATTTTCATCCTTGGAATGAATGATTTTCGTCGCGTATGTTTAACCTAGAAACTCGAGCTGAGGAAAACGAGGAGGAAGACGACGGGCAACTCTTCACAGCTGCTGCCGTAGTGTTGTCAGGCAGGCTGGCTTGGGAACTTACACCTGCACCATGTGAATCAGCTTGCCTTAAAGCGCGACGTTAAGGGATCTGCTTGGCATTTTGTGCAAGGAGAAGCGGTGCCTCTTTCTGCGTGGTGATAATCAATTTTGAAAGCTGAGCAGGTGCTAAGAGCAGTGCACTACCGCTGCCGCCATTGTCTTGAAGAGTACAGTTATGAGGAGATGGAGCGCAACAACAGCTGTTGGGGAATGAGAAGTGCAGGCTGGTGTGGATGCGACTCAGGTCATCTGTAATTAAAACTTGTAGTAGCCTTCTGTCTTAGAGCTGTAGGAGCACATCAATCCTTAGGGCAGAAGTACACATGTAGAGGGATAGGGTAGAGGTTGGCAAGCACAAGGATGTTGCCAGCTAATGAAGCAAGCCGTCATGACATGATGAGAACTGGAATCAAGATGAGGAGAAGCGTTGAATATGGCTGCTGACAGCGATGGTGAGGTGCCAGCTTAGCAGGCAGAACCACCGCTTCACACGAGTATAAGACAGATAAGTTCTAAGAGTGTTGGTCTCTCTTTTTGGGCACTTAGGAATGACTTTGTGAAGTTTTTGGAACTGTCTCTTGTATCTGCTGAAGGGGACAGAAATGTGAGGAGTAGAAAAGGCCTTTGAAAATGGAATGAAGACACTGGAATTCAAACCAGGATAGGGTGGAGATGGATGCACCTGTTGTTACACTGTCATTAGGAAAAAGATAGAGGGGACAAGGATAGCTCACATCAGGGTCAGAATGGTTGTTGTTGTTGTGTTCATTTTCTTTATTTTCAGTGTCTTCAGCCAGCATAAGCAAACCAGCCCTGGATGTTAAAACAGTGGAGCCAGTGTAGAATTAGCTTGGTGGATAAAGGAGAACAGGGATGGTCAGACAGAAACGGATTTGAAGAACTGAGAGGGATGACGTGGATGGGGAAGAAAAGTCAATACTGTTTTGGGGTTTGGATCTGATTTATAGAAGTGTTCTCAACATGTGAATGACTGAGGTTTGCAATTGAGGAGAAAAAGAGAGCTGTCAGGGTGTGTGATTTGAGATCTGTAGAAGGGTTGTGAAGCACCTTGGCCAAATAGGATCCACTTGGGGAAAGATAGTGCAAGGACCAGTCACTGGAGAGAGAGAAAAAGAGAAAGACCGACAGAGGGGCAGATCATGTCTTGTAACCAAGGTTGACTTCAATGATGGATGCACTGGATGCCTGGCTGGATGTGCATTTGCATTGCATCATAGCCATGCTGTTGTGAAAAAGTGAGGAATCCACACACCAAGGAAAAAGGATTTGAGAGAAAGAAAAAGTGAAAAGGGAGAAGGGTTGATGAGGGATGGACAAATGGAGAGGCAAGGTCAAGAAGACATGAACCCTGAATGATCAAACTAGTGGGCCTGCAGTTCATGGCAGATCTGAGCTGTCCACCCACCTAGACCGTGATCTCATTACAAAAAGGGGCTTCCGACGTGTTGCAGACCAAGGGAACTGCCCACAAGGGCAGTGTTTATCACTGACATAGGGCTGATTGCATCACTGAATACATCGTGGCAGCATAGTTGGTGCTGTACCTGCAGGTAGAGGATGTTGTGTAAAAGGTAGAACCAAGAGTGAACAACAATTTGACTCCCCATCCATGTCTTCTCTTCCGCTGCGGCGTGGATGAGGATTGCTTGAACTCTGATCACGAAGGAGCTGAGGGAAACCCACAGCCAACTGACGACAGTAGGACAGAAAAGAAGAACCTTCTTTCTTTTGCTCCGCTTAGAATGGAAGGAAGCACAATTAGAATTATACAGAAGGGGATTCACGCCCCTTCTTTTCACACTACAAGGCTCTGATATATCTGGTGAACAAACCTTTGATAAGTGGAAGGATAGCAAGGTGGTTAATAATCTTGCATGAGTTTGAGTTCGAAGTTGTTTACAAGCTAGGCCGTTTGCATCTTGTGGCAGATCACTTGTCACGCCTATCAACAGGAGAGCCCGCCACAGGGGTAGATGACCAATTACCTGATGCGAGTTTATTTGCGGTGGAGGTGTAGGGAAGTGCAGATGACTGGTTAGATTAGCAGTGGCCAATCAGATACTACCTTACTCATGGTCAGTGCCCACCTAGTTATGGAAAGGAGCAGAGGAAGAGAATCGCTATCAAGGCTTTACCTTATACTATGGTAGGGGGCAGAATGTATAAGCTAGGACCTGATGGAGTACTTAAACGATGCTTGTACCACCATGAAGTAAATAAAGTTTTGGAGGAAGTTCATAAAGGAGTGGCTGGAGGTCATTTTGGAGAAGAGACTATCAGTAGGAAGATACTACTTGCAGGTTACTGGTGGCCTACTTTGTTCAAAGATGTACACAAGTATTGTCAGAGTTGTGATGAGTGTCAGAGGCTAGGACCATTGCAGAGATCTGGGAAAATGGCTATGCATCATGCGATGCCTACTGAACCATTTCAGAAATGGGGACTAGACTTTGTTGGACCAATTAACCCACCAGCCAAGAATACACAGAACAAGTATATAATCATAGCCACTGATTATACTACAAAGTGGGTGGAAGCTAAAGCTCTGAGGGACAACACAGCTAAGTCCACAGCAAGGTTCCTGTATGAGAACATACTCACACGATTTGGCTGTCCCCTGGAATTTATCAGTGACCAGGGAAGTCACTTCATTAATGAGACCATTGAACTCTTGACTAAAGAGTTCATGATTGTGCATAGGAAGAGTACAACATATTACCCACAGGGTAATGGGCAGGCAGAGGCTACCAACAAAATACTATGTACTATCTTGGCTAAGATAGTCAATGCAAACAGAACAGATTGGGATACAAAGCTGCTGACAGCTTTGTGGTCATACAAGACTTCATATAAAGTCACCACTAAGTATACACCATTCCAATTAGTTTATGGTATGGAAGCTTTACTTCCAGTGGAATTCTTGTTACCTACCATGAGAACTGAATGGGGAAGGAGAATGGAATTGGAAGATTCAATTAAGGTCAGGAAACATGAATTATACCATGTGGAAGAAGTACGTGCTGATGCAGCTGATAACATGATCAGAATTCAGATGAAGAGGAAGGATCGGTTTGATGAAGGTAAATTAAAGACTTTTAAGACGGGAGATTTGGTTCTGTGGTTGCAAAAGAAGGGGAAGATTAAGGCTTCTAAGCTTAAATCACCATGGAAAGGACCTTATGTCATACAGAAGATGTATGATAACAACACCGCAATGTTACAAACCATTAACAAAGAGATGCTGGGAAGAGTCAATGCCAATAAATTGAAGGGATACAGTGGTATGACTGGTCCTTGCATCATCGGCAGTTTATGATTCAATTTCTTCATAACTTTGAGCCTCGGACAGGAGTTACCCAAGTGAGGGGAGTAAATATAGAAATTACTCCCCAGTGCCTGCAGCAAACTTGAGGTTACGCTTGTACCAAAGCCGAGTACCCAGGGCTCAGAGAAGTTGGCCAAATATCGAACGTTCTGTTTGCCATGAAACATAACCAACAGTATTTGAGTAGGTCATTCACAGAGGAAATCCTGAAAGCTTTGAGGGGAGAGGATATAGCTTGGGCGGAGTTAATGTACAATGGTCTGGTGGACGAGATGAAGAGGTTACAGGGCACTGCTGCTAAGTCTCCGATCATTGTGTCTGTTCCAGTCATTGCCCAAATCATTCTTGATTCTTGCATAGTTGATACTCGGGAACGTAAGGAGATGAGAGTGTTTGAGGCAGGAACCATTGCAATTGAAGAGCGGGGCTCTTCACATAGTGAGGGTGGATTGGCAGGGCAACACCAGTCTAAAAGACAGAAGCGGGGTATGACTGTAATGGCGGATCCACTGGCTTCACGGAAACCGCATGATGATGTTTCCCAAGCTCTTGTGTAGGATGGGGCACAACAGCACAGAAGGCTGTTATTATTGGAAGCACGGCCTTCGGAGAGGGAAGAAGAAGTCAATTCAATACCACAGCCACCACAGCTAGTTGACTCAGTTGTCTTAGAGGTTCCACAGTTAGAGTATGCTGTGACACAACCCCAAATTGCTTTGGACGGTGAAAGGTTGGACATTCCCATAAAGAGCAGGTCGTGGCTGAAATTGAGAAGGGTGACCTTCTCTACAAAAACTCTGGCTTGGTAAGGGAATCAGTGGTTCTAGAGGTGCAGCGGTTGTCAAGGGAAAACCCTATTGTGCATGTAATACCCACACCTGTGACGGAGGTACCAGGGGTAGAGTATCAGGACACTGTAACACTTGTGGAGGATGAGGTGGTTCAGGAAGATAATCTGGTGGGGCAATGGCCTGAATGGTTGGTGAGGCATCACATTGTGGAGGATCAGGGAGAACAGCAGCAAGTTCACCATGATGACCCTCGACATGCCATGCTTATGAGTTCCATAAGCAGGACACTTAATTTGTTGGGCACTTATGTGAAATCCCATGTTCCATCTACCCAATTGGCAGCTTTGAGGGAAGAACTCAGGAAAGAGTTTGAGGCTCGAATTGCCACAAAGTGTGCTAACAAGGTAGATGAGGAGGTCAATCTCAAGTTACAGCAAGAGTTGGAGGACACAAAGGCTGCTTTGCAGTTGGCCAAGGGACATTTGATTGAAGCAGGCCTCGAGAAGGACCAGTTGCATGAAGCACATGAGCAAAAGTTAAACCAAATGCAGGTGAAGCATGAGGGCAAGTTGCAAGAAGTGAATGTACTACATACAGAGTTGGAGGCAGTATATGAGAAGATGACCATACAATGTGCTACACTCACAACTACTCTTGAGCAAACTGCATTAGAAGTTAACAGACAAGGGGAGGGATGTATGATGGTAGAAGCTGAGATAATAAAGCAAGCAAAACTCATTGTTGATATGAAGAATACAATCTGTCGCAATGAGAATACTTTCAAACAATATAGACAGGTTGAGGCTGACCAGGAGAGGTACATCCTGGAGTTGCAACAAACAGTCATGGTCAATAGAAATGAACTCTCTGTGGCTAACAAAGCTTGGAAGGAAGCCAATAATCTGGTTGCTGCTTATGCGGGTCTGGTTGAACCTCATGCAAAGCGCATGGAGGCTTTACAGCAGCAGTTAGATGTGTACAGACTCACGGAGGAGCAGACTCTCAGGGGTGCCACTCACGACTTGGTGGATAACCACCTTACGCAGGTCTGGTTAGCACAAGGGCCGGTAGAAGGCAAAGCACCACGGAAACTCACCCATAACGAGATGAATGAGGTGGTAGGTGCAAAACATTGCCACAACTACTATAGACAATGTCTATAGTAGAATAACAGAGCTACAGGAGGACGTGGAAGGCCTGCAGACTCAAGTGGATGACCTGAGTTCAAATATTGACAAGAGAGTCTTTGTTCCTGAGGAGCAGCTGATGGCTACTTATTTACATGCCAGGACTCTAATTTTTCAATCTTCTTCGCAGGGGGTGCAGGAGATGCCGGTACAGGAGATGCCAGTGGTAGAAGGGCCAGTGGTACCAATACCACAGCAGGCGGCTGTGCAGGTAACTTACCCTGTTGTTACTACAGCCACACCACAGCCTGAGGTATGGGGGGATGCTGCTTTTAACCCACCTAAGACTCCTGCTGCACGGGAGTACAGTCGGGCTATGATTATGCCCTTCAACAAAATTCCCATTGTGTTGGATTTGGCTTGGAAGGAATTTAGTCCTCCGCAGTCGTTGGCACATTACTACCAGATCATACGCATTTGGTTGCCTGTGGCAACTCGGACTAAGGTTCTTCCGAACAATCGACCCATTGAGGATCATCACTTTGCCAGGTACTGGTTTGAGGCAGGTACCATGCTGAAGGAATTAATTGCCTTCCAGGTTGTACATGGGTACATCTATACCAAGACCAATGAGGTATCTAGTATTGTCCTGGGCTGTGGATTATATTATGCTGCTTGTTTTCTGGCACGCTATCACATTGAGCAGCAAAAGATGCAATCACAATTTCTGAGTTATTCCAATGGGGATCATTGGGTCTTACCTTCAGTGCCACCTCATATGTACCTATATGATGCAAAAGTTATGATGCAGAAGGATTCCCAACTTCGTTCATGGTTTAATTCGGCTTGGAACAATTTGACAACACAGAAATTCGGCCCTGAGGATATTTTCTTTAAGGGACATGAAGCCTGGACATACTTACACTGTTCCAAAGTCATTGGCACACCTCTCACTTATACGGATAAGGAGTTCAGGGTGTTCACTAATTTTGCTTGCAAGCGCTTACAGCAAGTTGTACAGTTTAAACTTCCAGACATGGTGGGACCACATTGTATGCCACACAGGATTCCACTTAAAGTTCGACCGTTAAAACACCTAAGGGGGGACGAGGATTTTGATACTACTGTTTCTTCCGAGGACTCTTTTGACATGGCAGAGGACTATGCACTTCAGATGGCAGAGAAGAAACGACGGGGATCTCCTATGCCTGAGAGGTTACCTCGTTATCAGCCAAAAGAGGGTCAGACATTTCCAGGTAGTACTCAATCATCTCCATCAGCCAATGACAGGACTCGGGCTCGCACACGGAGTCCTTTATGAGACTCTCACCGTCAGAGGGTGCTCACTCACAAAGGTTTGCTAATCCCAAACAGTAAACCGTGAGGACACGGCTTTTTGAGAGGGGGAGGGGTAGTGTTAGAGGGTTGCTTGGGACTTAGACGCTTTTACGGGTTCTGTGGGGTACCCTTAATTTTTGCGCAGACTGAGACCAACAGGAGCCTTAGGGGTGGCAGCAGCAGGCTTTAGGGGGGTTACACAGCCCGACACAACTTTACATAGTCCGCCACAGTTTCGCACAGCTTCACACAACTTCGCACAGCCAGTCACAGCCGCCACAGCCAGTCACAGCCCGACACAGCCCGACACAGCTTCGCACAGTCAGTCACAGTCTGACACAGCTTTACACAGCCAGTCACAGCTCGGCACAGCTTGACACAGCCTGTCACGGTACATGGGGAACAATTATCATTGACAGGGAACGACTGTGTGGGAACGACATCTGCAGAGGGAACGTGTTACTTCAGGGGTGACGGTTAGTTAGTTAGGTGGTTAGAACAGCTTGCGGGTAGATTAGGCGGAGCGGCAACAAGAAGAAAATCACTTCAAGGGGGAGCGCTGCTGGTGAAGTGATGACAGGAGATCAGGCGGAGAGCAAGAATGAGAGCATGAAGAAGGAGGAAAGATGAACAGTAGATGCTTGTTACATGCAAAGCTGTAGTGATACTGTAGGGCAGATTAGAGTCACCATGGCATTGGCCTGATACCTGATAAATCATAATCTGATACTTATTCGATACAATCACACTGTGTAGAGAGACATGAATGAAGCTGTGGAATGAATGCATGATTAACTGGAACTTAGTAGATACTGAAGCAATTTGATGCTTCAGTATACATGGTAAGGTAAATTGAAAACATGAAGGCAAGAATGAATACAAATAGGAAGCACAACCATGATTCACTAGCTGCAGGTCATGACTGATTGTTCTGAGCGGGCTGGGTGCTTAGAGATATCCAACTCTTCTATCTTGGAGTTTCCACCTCGGATAGCGAAGGGATGGGTGAGTAAAAGCCGTTCGACAAAACTATCGTTGGAGATGGGGGTTGCATGGATTGCCCGGATTGTTCCTTCAATCTATTTAGTGTTTTGCGGAGCTCACAGGCTTGTGTGCATTGCAAAAACAAACAAACGTCTTTGGTTCGGGTAGAGCATTCTCGCATCATTTGCTCGTTGGTCTCCAAACCATTCCTGCTAGAAGAATGCTTGGTAAATCCATCATGATAAAGTCCACGTGATCAAAGAGCGTTCAGGCATTCTCAATTCTAGTGAGCATCCATGATGCTCCCGCACATACCTGGCATGTTCGCAAGGGTGGTGAGTAAGAAAATATTTCGCAGGGGTCTGCTTTGGATAATGTGAGTGTGCACCTGCTCACAACGTAGGCACATTCCAATGCAGGGGCTTGGTATGTTGATAACGTCTAAATGGATGCAATGGATAGAAAGGATGGATACAATGGATGTAACACATCCAGTCTGCATTCCTTGGAAATGGCTGATCAACCCGCGGTAATAGGTGACACCCGTGGAAATAGGCCCTGTATGCATGCTGACGTGGCGTGAGCTTGTGTTGGGCTCATGGTTTCTTGGGCTCACAGAATAGCACCCCCTTCTTGACCCAGTTCCCCAGGGGGGTTGCTATTCCATGAGCTCATGAGCGGTGAGCTCATGAGCTCATGAGCGGGCATGGCTCACCCATGAGCCGCAAAGTAACACACTTCGAATTTCGACAGATTTTTTTCGGGCCAAAAACTATAAAATAATCGAAAATCGAAGATTTCCGCGCTCATGCTGGAAGCACTCCGCTCATGAGTACCAGTGTCCGCTCATGACTTGGAGCCCAGGCTCATGGACCGCCAGGCCAGGTCATAGAAAAACTGAATTCTGGGCAATAACGGCACCGAAATTATCCCAGAGGCAGAGACACAAGCGGAATTAGGATCCGGGTTTGCAGACTCCAAAAACGCAATGGCGACCTATAACCGTGGATAGTACTATTGCAGAAGTGCAGGATGGTTGGGGTATAACGGCGCCGTTATTGGGCACCGGAAAAGAAATAGCCGGCTGAAGGCTCGTGAGTGAAGCCAACAACGGTGAAGTAATTGGGCTCCGCCAACCAAATACCCGGCTGCATCCTCCGGAGTGCAGGCGATAACGGCACCGAAATGGGCCCGGAAACCAAATACTCGGCTGAAGCCACCGGAGTGCAAGCCTATAACGGCGTCGAAATTGGGTCCGGAAACAAATACCCGGCTGAAGGCTGGGATTGCAACCAATAACGGCCCAAATTGACCTGCGGAAACAAAATTCTCGGCTGAAGCTTCCGCACTCCATCTAATAACGGCGCCGAAATTGGGCTTTGGAGAGCAAATACCCGCCTTACGGTGCGGGAGGCCTGGCTCTCATTTTGCTCTTCACTCTTCTCTGTTGTGCCCATCTCCTCCCTGCTTTGAGTTCGTGCTGTGTCGTGAGGCCATGTCGTGCCCGAATCACATCTATCGACGCCAGACGGGAGTCATTTTCCCGAAAGCAGACGACATCATTGTCTTCCTGGATGTTTACAGGGACAATCCTCGACTTGTCCAGCTGAGAGCAATGGAGTTTCTTCCAGGATTGCACGATTCTCCTAGACCCCGGCTGGGGGGCAGGTGGTTCCTACACATCATGGACCTGGACTTTCCGCATGTGTGGGAGCCGAACAGATCACGCACAGCGTTGCTGTATCGCTGGAATAGTTGCGAGTGGACGTATGATGAGTGCATAGGTGAAAACTTTACGTGTGGACGGACTGGCTCGGAAGTGGGGACATTCTCTTCAGTTATGAGGATGAGGAGGAGGGGAACACAGGGGCCCACTGTGAAAATGTCCTTCTACCAAGGGGCGCTATCGATAAACACGACATCCTCGTTAGTTTCAACCGGCGACATAAACCACTGACATTTTGTTCAAATATAGGCACCCGGTCACTGAGGAGGTCCTTGAGAGGCCAGTTAGAGTTCCTTCTTCTTGGGCGAGGGGACCATAGGTCTTGCATGCTAAAGTAGACATGTTTCGACTCGCTGACACTCATGGCGCATACATTTTCATTCAGAAATCAAGCAGCTTCCCTGTGCCATATGGGGAATATACATGCTTGGATAATCTTCTGTTAATTTTTGCAATTCACTGCCAGTATGCTGGGACGTGTCCTTTGTCGTATGGATTGCTGTTCACAAGGTGCAGTATGCAAATGCTGGAATGTGCAGTAGGACCCTTCCCACTGGGACACAAAAACTAGCAATCTTAAAACGCATCACATTGCAGAACAGTAACAATGTATTTGTAGCAAATTGGAGTCTTCTCATAAAGGTGGACGAAAACGCCAGGATGGGCTGCAAAATCACTACAAATTGAATGAACAGCAGTAACAAGGAAGCACTATGCAGTACACAGACCATAAACGGCGCTGAAATAGGCCTCAATGCCCGTTAATCTCCACACAATGTATGCTTTACTCGGATTCATTTGAGACAAAAATAAAAAAGCATGAGCATGCCATTCATGGCCAAAAACCACATTCTCATGTATTGCGGCACCGAAATTCACCTGTAGCCATGGCGATGCGGCACCACCAAGTGTATAATTCCTCACAAAAAAATAGGGTGCAAGAAGATGAATGTAATATAATTGCCACTTTCTCCTTCCCGAATGTGGACTGTCAAGCAGCCAACCAGTATCCTGCCGTAGGGCCTTGTGCAGTTCGTTGAAACTCAGTGTTGGAGCATGGATGAAGACGTCCACTGCGGATATGCAACTCATGCGCTTCATAAAAATGTAATAAAGGTGTTTGCAGGGGACGTATGCTGCATTCTTCGATTCCATAACAAGGAAGTCCTCACAGTTGCAAGCTGGTGTGGTACTGTGAAACCGTGATTGCATACACGACACTGCGCGCAGCAGACCCGGCTGTTGACAACTGAAATATACGCCCCATCCCGGGGTGAGGAACATCCTGCAACCTTGCACTATGCAGGGCATTGCAAGAGCGTTGGCCATCTTGGTGTCGTTCGCCTTTGTTGGTGGCCGCCGTCTTTTCAGTTTCCCCCACCGATGGGTGGGCCAAGCTGCGGGGTCACCCACCGGTATGCAGGGCGAAAGAAGTTCTCGTGGGAGGAGGATGACGATTGGGGAATTGGATTTCGTGGAACGTCTGTCCTCTCCACCAGTCGAAACCCTGCACTTCCTAGAGCGTCTGCCTCCTCCAGGGTAAGATCTATACAGTTGCCACAGGCCAGACTGTCCGGTGGTTCAGGCATGCCTTGTACACCATACTTGGGCTTGCCGAACACACACGACATGATGTCGTGCCTGCAAGAACAAAACTCCTTCAGTGTGCCTCCACAAACTTTGCGCACACAAATCTCCTGTGAAGCAAAGGGGCACAGGAACACCGCCTGCGGGCTCATCCGAATCATCTCATTGCAACATTCTGCCGTCATGTATTGCCACAAACGACGACAGGCCGCATGTTTTCCTCTTGCTAACCTGCCACTCTTCCTAACACTCTGCCACGCCATCTTGCTTCCCTGCCTGCCCCCTGCGCTGGGACCGAGCCCTTCCCCCTCCATTCCCCTCTCCTCCCCCTCCGGGCATCCCTCCTCTCTTCCCTCCCTTCTCCCGCCGCTCCAGCACCCCCGACTGTGTAACGGCGTTGACCTTATGTTTCCCGCAATGCAGCAGTCCATTTTTTGGGATCGGTCGAACGATGCGCCGCCTCATCAGCATCTCCTGCCTGTCTGGTCGATACCCCATTGCTTTCCTCCCAGAAACTGGTAGTAATGAGATTGTTGCATGATGGCCCTCACAATATCTTCTGTTGTTGCTGTCAACATGTCAACAAGATGTGCCGCAGAGGAAGCACGCCAGGAAGAGTGCACCGATTCGGCCATGTTCGTCGTCGGCATATCCGTGTCATCCTCCAAGCTCATGTCCTGTTGAAGGAAATTAGAAATGTCACTGATTGTGGAGAATGTCCAAGCACAAAACAGAACAATTATCAAGTACAGAAATGTGTTACCTGTCTCATGTAGTCTCCAAACTGGCGGAATCTATAGTGCCACCACGCAAGCCACGTTTGCAGTTCTGGCTGATCTTTCACATCCACTGCCCCTGAAGACACCCACCAGGCGCGTATGGTTGCAAACTCGGTCTCCGCCTCGTCGATGGAATTCGCATTTTTCCACGCTAGGCACATACTGATATGATCCTGCTGGTGGCGTGACGCCACGAACCTTTTCGTGTTTTGCGTCAAACTCTGCATGAAGTGGAACCCGCAAGATCTCTCCTTTCCTTCCATTGGAGTCTTTGGGTCGTCCCCATATACCCTCCTAACTGCAGCCCAGTTTCGCCTGGGCATTGTCAGCCATGAAGCCCCTAAAATCGGGAGGGGGGCAACTTGGCTCTCGCCATTTTTCTCATTAATTCCGCGCCACATATGCAACTCCAAATCTGTGTCTTCTCCCTTCATTTCGCAGATAGCAATGGTCATCAACTTTCTGCAATGTGGGTCGTATACATGTGCCCCCATTGTCACCCAATCGTGGTTGGTAATTTGCCGGATGTGATCGAACATGACCCAACAATTTGAGAGGTCTCCACTGGTCATCCGCTTCACCAAATCGACGCCGCTCCCCGGTCCGCACGTTGACATCTTAAATATGAAGCACCTGTCCGTCTCCAAGCCTTGACCAGGAAAGAAGCTGCCTTGGATGAAGTCGTAGCCGCATGTGCGCTTCACTTCCAAGATGGAGTGCATGTCTGATC
Organism: Takakia lepidozioides; assembly: GCA_030704615.1. NCBI lineage: Eukaryota > Viridiplantae > Streptophyta > Takakiopsida > Takakiales > Takakiaceae > Takakia > Takakia lepidozioides. The sequence goes on from CM060732.1 coordinate 10,372,190, forward strand.
CTCTTCCGATTCGTTTCTTGCAGCCGACAATGTGGTTCCTGACATTGGGGCTGCACACATGGGACAGCTTCCAGTAGGTCCTTCATGTCCCCGTCGCCCAGCTTCTCTCTTGTGCTTCCGTCCTCCGACATTATTCTGCCAATTGCAATCCTATGTGCCGATGCGAGCTGTATCTGCTTTGGTTTTGCACCCGGCCTCAACCTCACCTCCTCCTTGATAATATCCTGGGCTTGTTGAAAAGTGACTCTACAATTGCCTCTGGCGAGGGGGTGCTCATGCTTTCCGATGTGAATGCATGCTCTGGTGCACGCTGGGCCGACGGTCCCGACGTAGTACTGCTTGGCGTTGCACACTGCCATGCACGTAGGGGCTGCGTTGCAATGGGCACACTTGAACGTCCCTGCAGGAACTCTACCTTGAGGCCAAAATGGGGTCGACGAATTGCCAATCTAGTCAGTCTCATTCCTGGTGCCTTTGCTAGTGTAATGGTAACATGTGCTCGAGAAACATTTAAGATGCCAGCACACAATACATATCTCACTCGAACTCCATCACCCAGGTTGGACGATGAAGTTTTGGTGACACACCAAGGGTGGCCGTCATGTTTCCTGTTCATTCCTGAGAGCATGCCGTCTGGGCCTGCGCCTGCCGGCACTGGAGGGAACTCGTAGATAGCATTCCCATCCACAACATCAGGCAAAGTTTCTACAGAATGGATTGGAGTTTTGTCGTAATCAAGCCTAAGAAGGTCACTGGAGCGGGAACCCGTTGTCTTCATCCTCCGCAATATGTCGATTACTGAGCGGACGGAAGTTGAGTCGGACGGTGTATGCTGAACACTCCTAGTGACGGACGACTTCGAAACATACGATGGAAGGACCATACAGTCTTCATCGTCACTGGATAAGTCGTGGACGACTGTTTCCCTGTTTTCCTGGATTTCCCTTTTCACATGTTTGGGCTTCTCTACTTGTGAAGAGGTGCCCACATCCTTCACATCTTGCACGCCAGACCTTCTTGTGACAGTCAACTTTGGATACTCCTGCCCGGGTGCTGCGCTCACAAGGTGGAAGTGCATCGAGGCAGGCGAGTCCTCATTCAACACCTCAGATATCGCCTCAGAAAAGCCCACCTAGAGTTCGGAAGCCGAGGAAGCAGAAGGAGCCCATGGCTTTGCCAATAAAACCCCTAGGGAGACTGGAAGCGGAGATATTGGGTTTGCAGTCAATTTCGGAAAACACGGATGCGGTGGAGGCCGCTGGAGATGTGGGAGTCGGATCTGCAGAAGGGCGGCCCATTCAGCTGACAGAATGAGAGGACGATAACGTGGTACGACTTGGCGACGATCAGAACCTGCTGGAGCTTGCGGAGGAGCAAAACCTCCAGGACAGTAGACAGTGAGAGGGGTGAGGGAAGTGACAGAGTGTGATAGAAGTAAGAAACTGGTGGCGGGTATGCTCATGAGCGCACGAGACATGAACATAGCAGCAAACAGGTTGCTGGCAGAGACTCATAGCAACATAGGCGGCGTTTTGGGCTCCATGGTGTATCCGGAGAACCTCAAAGTTCCTTTGTGTCGCATGGTAAGCCTTCCAGTTGTAAGGCAAGCACTGCCAGGGGATATCGATCGACTGAAGCACAACTTCAGAGAAGGGTACAGACAGGGGTCGGCAGCATTCTACGTTTCCTTGAGAATGACCAAGGTGTCACAAGGGGCCCCACTGCAGAGGAGCTTCAGAATTGGGGCCCCCACTGGCACACTGTTAATGCCGAGTTTGAAGCCTATCTGAAGACTAATCCACATTCGCACACATGGAAGGGAAGATGTTCTTCGTTTGGGACGGGAACCACAGGATGCTTGCCTGGACAGAGTACATTGCTGAAATGCATCCGCAAGATATCAGTTGGCATTACATGGTGGACTGCATTGTTGTGAAGGTGGACGTCAGGGACAAAGGACTGTTGAAGGGTGCCATGGCGGATATAAATCTGTAAGTATACAATTATATCCTTGTGTACTGCCTATTGCGGCGCCGAAATAGGCAATGTTCACCACTGTCATGCACTCTATGAACTGGAAATTGGATTGTTGTGCCGAAATCATATTTTCATGTTGTTTTTTTCTCCATGGCAGGGTAACAGAGAGGGCCTTTTGGAAACTCATCTGGCACATACGCTCTACAGAGTGCAAGAAGTGGGGACAGCTCCGCTGACGGACTTCCAAAAGTCCCTCGATCCCGAGCTGTACAGGAAGTCCCTAGCGAAAGCAGATCGCACCTGGTACCGACCAACACTGGACGCCATGGTGGAGATCCTCTATTCGGTGAGGTTCATCTCAAATTTCAGTATCAATTTAATGCTATTTGTTGCAGGGATCCTTGGCCTGACTGTATCTGCTGGGTATGGGAATGCAGACGAACATCAGGGATGACTTGGCCTATGCCAAAAGGCAGTTCTTTGAGAATGATACCCCCAACAAGGCGGACGCGTCGATAGAGAGTCATATTGTGCAGGCATGGAGGCAATCCCGGACCAAGTACAGGTCCAAACTTGTTAAACAAGTTGCAATCGCTGACCCTGGTCTTGGTGCCGAGTTCCTGGCAGAGATAGGACTGCATTATTCCAGACCCATGAAACCGGAAATGTCCATGGAGAAACTTCATCACATCGCAGTGTCCTGTGTTGAGCCGGCGGAGAAGGTAAGCATGTGTTTATTCTTGTTTTGTGACTTCTCGCGATTCTTATGTGTTAGAGGACTGTAGGGGACTTAGACACTTATACGGGATCTGTAGGGTACCCTTAATTTTGCACAGACTGAGACCAACAGGAGCCTTAGGGGTGACAGCAGCGCACTGTAGAGGGGGGTTACACAGTCGTCGTCACAGTCGTCAGCCCACACAGCCAACACACACAGTCGTCAGTCGTCACAGCCCACACAGCCACACACACAGTCACAGTCACACCGTCACACCACACAGCCACACAGCCCGTCACAGTCGTCACAGCAGACACAGCCACACAGCCAGTCACAGCCCGACACAGCCACAGCCAGTCACCGCTTGACACAGCTGTCACGATAATAGGGAACGAAGAGTAGGACAGGGAACGACTGTGGGGAACAACACCTGTGAAGGGAACATGTTAGTTCACAGACGACGGTTAGAGAGGGAAACGGTTAGAACCGCGGATAGGAGGATAAAGGGAGAAAAGGGAATGAAGGGGATCATTATTCGGAGGAGGACTTCGGAGTCAGGCAGGAGCGGAGATCAGAGGCAAGATGGAGAGCACGATGAAGGAGAAAGAGGATTAGTAGATGCTTGTTATATGCAAAGCTGTAGTGATATTGGAGAGCAGATTAGAGACATAATGGCTTCGGCCTGATACCTGATAAATCATAATCTGATACTTATACGATACAATCACACTGTGTAGAGAGATCTGAGTGAAGCTGTGGATTGAATGGATGAGTGAAGAAACCGATAGATTGATGAAGCAAACTGATACTTAATTATCAATGTAAGGTAGCTAAGATGAATGCGGAAAGGGAAACAAATAGGAAACACCCCCATGATACACTAGCTGTAGGTCATGACTGATTGTTCTGCGCGGGCTGAGTACTTAGAGATTTCCAACTCTTCTATCTTGGAGTTTCCGCCTCGGATAGCGAAGGGATGGGTGAGTAAAAGCGCGCGACATTTGGCGACCATACTGGGGACCTGGGACATGAACAACCAGATGTGACAGGCATCTGGTGGGATCATGGTGGTTGGACCATTAAAGAATTTGAAGTGAATCAAATTCCCTGTGGAACGAAGGAAGAAAGATTGTCCAAACAATTCTTTCAAAGGTTCTTGGAATTGCCAGACGGATGTAAAGAAAATATTCTTAAACGAGTGCATGATGCTGATCCCAGAATGGGGTCTGGAGAAAGGAGTGATAAAGATTTATCAGGTAGCCTGTAGAGGAAGAGCACGTTTGGTTACCAACATTAGTTTATGTGATAGCGTTGCTATCCATTAAACGAGTAGAGTTTGAAGGCTTTGGGCATGAATGTTTATACTCATATGCATGAAGAGCTTGTACTGGTAAAGAATTGGATTCCAAAGGATATTTTGTGGATCAACTCACACCAAGAACAGCTTTTCAGACTTGTTTGCCATATGGTTATATGGTAAGGAGAACTTCAAGTATAGCCAAGGGTGCATTGAAGCTTGAAAGAAACCAGGCATATACGAGAGATATTACAGAAAGAGAGTTTTGGTTATTGCCACATTAAAAGAAATGAAAGACATGGGACATGAGTGATGAAAGAGAAGCTAGACGACAGAGATATTCATCAAAAAGAGAAAGCTATCTGAAAGCTAATTATCCATATCTTTGGGAGAGAGGAATAGACATAGGGGAATCATCTGGACCTCTCACACCATCAAGATCAAAAAGTGCATCACCTATACCGGAAGAACTAGAGTTGGATGCCACTCCTTCTGTTTCTTTGCAAGAAAGATTAAGGGAATTGGTACAGGAAGAAGATCAATCACGAGGTGAAAGATCTGAGGTACATCCTTGGATAAAAGACTTGACAGAAATCTTTGATAAGAGTTGGCATGGAACACCAAAAAGCAGGAACTCCAGTTTCTGAAGCAGAAGATGAAGAAGGAGAAGAGGATGTGGCAGAGCCAACGGAGAGTTCAGACTCTCCAACACCATTACAGTTGAGTTACATGAGTGAAGAAGAAACCCAAGGGCAGAACTTGGAGGATGAAAACAGAGAGAAGAAATTGAAGAGAAAGAATATGAAGAAGTAGACCCAACAGCTGAGGTTGAGACTACAACCAGGACATCCCAACCCGTTGGACCTGGATCAAGTGGAGCACTTGGATCACAGGCCAACGAAGGTGTCGGCTCAGGGGGATCAGGCGGGCTGCCTGGATCTGGCTCTGGGGGACAGGGAGTGTGGGAAGTAGTGCAACTGAAGCTGGGAATACTGTGAATATCGTGGGCCCAGAAGCAGGAGTGCTCAAGGGCCACCACTTGGTGGAAGATCCACCACAAAAACAACAGGTCCAGAAGGACCAGCACAGCAAGGGTGCCAGCACCTGTCAGTGGGCAGAAGGTAGGGCCACAGATGGCGTTACAACCAACACGGGCAAAACCACCCTTTCCAATATATTCAGGAAAAGGGGATCCGATGTACACATTAGCCAATTTGAGCACATGTGTATAGTGAACAATGAGAATGGCGATGATGCCAAGATGAGACTGTTTCCTTGTTCACTTATCAAGAAAGCAAGTGAATGGTATGCAAGATTCCCTGATAATCATTTCCTAACCTGGAATGGCTTGAATACAGCATTTCGAAATAGGTTCAGGACAAGTAAAACTGAGGATGAAGTGTATGGAAGTTTACAACAGCTGAAGCAGAAGAAGCATGAAACTGTTGAAGAGTATATGGAGAAGATGGAATTGATGATGAAAAAGCTGGCTGCAGTACCAGCGCCCGGTTTACAGAAGACTTGGTTTGTGAGTGGATAAGACCAGAGTTGCAAAAGAAAGTGGATATGTTACCCCATAATACAGTGGAGGAGGCATTTGAAACTGCGAACAGAATTGAGCAATTGGGAATGCTCAGGAGAGAGAAAAAGAAGATGAGGACTCTGAGGATGAGTCAGATGAAGAAGAAGAGCAAGAACTAAAAAGAAAGAGTAAGAGAAAGGAGAAAGTTGAAGAGGGATAACTATGAAAAAAATTGGAAGAAATCTTGAAGAAGTATGCCACAGAGGCTGCAACACATTGGAGGAAGGGTGTATGGTGTGCAAAGTGCCAGAATGAAGGCCATACCACCAGAATGCCACATGAAGGAGAAACACTGTACTATCTGTAAAATGGATAACCATTCTACTGAGAATTGTTACTACAACAGAAGGACAGCTGCAAGAGAACCTAGGCAAGTAAGGGTGCATCAGGTGCAGCCCCAGCCAAGAAGAAATAATGATCAGGACCACTATGGTAGGTCTGGTGGTTATAACAATGGCATGGAAGGGAGAGGTAATTCAAGAGGGAATTACCAAGGAAATTCCAGAGGCAACTATCAGGGTAATCCAAGGGGGAATTACCAGCCCGGGAATCAGGATTATAGAAAATAATCCAAGAACAGACCAAGGGCGAGGACCCAATGGTGAAGAGCTATGTTACTATTGTAATCAGCCAGGACATCGCAAGGCAGCCTGTTCATTCTGGATAAGACACCAGAATGAGATGAGAGCTCCTGTGAATGAGGGCCCAGTGGTGGCAGCTCACATGGTTAGGCCATGTGTTGTACCAGAAGTAAGTACAATGATAGTAACAAGAAGTAAAGCCAAACTAATACCTCCAGTAGAAGAGGAAGAAGATGAGACTGGAAGTGGCAATGATATGCCTGAAGATGAAGAGACTTGGAAAGATGAGAAGGAACTGCACAAGGAAGTGGCAGATACTATAAGGGAAATGCAAAAGAGTACTGATATTCCTGTGGCAGATTCCTCTGATTCGGATGGAGAAAAAGAGGAGTGAGGAAGAAAGGAAAAAAGAAGATGCAGACATGCAAAGTAATGAAGAGACTTTGGCTGAAGTAATATGTCAGACCAAAGCAGAAATTACCATTGGACAGCTATTAGCTGTGGCACCTTATTGTAGCACAGGCTGTATCAGGCAATCAATCGAATTGCCCAAGAGACAGGAAACACAGACCTGAACAGCAAGGTGACCAGTTATAATGTGAAGCCGGAAGGGCGAGAACCAGTCATGGACTTTGATGATTCTATGCCAGTAATCCAATTGAGAATTGGAAGCACAGAACTAACTGATGTACTGATAGATGGTGGTTCTGGAGTAAATATCATGACAGACCAATTAAGGAAGAAGCTTGGTCTAAGTAACATGAAACCAGCCCCATTTACAGTAACAATGGCAGATCAAAGAAGTGTACAGCCATTGGGATTAATAAGAGGAGTTAAGATACAGATACAGAAAATGATCTTTATGATCACAGTAACTGTATTAAAAAATGGATGAAGTCATGGAGGCTTACTCCTTATTATTGGGACGTCCGTGGCTGAAACAGGCCAGGGTATTCCATGACTGGAATTCTCAGTTACTAACTGTGCATAATGGGATGCACGAGATACAAATTACCACAAAGAAATCTAGTAGATTACCTGCTACAAGAAGACCTCGAGGAGTCAGAGAGTATGACTGGAGAGGGAGGACTGGATGAGGAGCAGGAAGCTACCCTATTTGCTGCACACCCAGAATGGGAGCAGGTTGCGGAGATGCGGCTGGAAAGCCTAAGTTGTTTAAGAGGTATCTGCTGTGGTGTAGTGTGCAACACCAATTGAAGAGGAAACCAGCAGTTACCCACCACATTTCTATGAAGAAAAGGAGGGAGAGATAGAAATCCTAGAAGAACCAGCCACTGTGAGCTTAAAGGATGAAGTGGTGACTGGTTGGACAATCACAGCTGATGAGCAGGTGAGAGAAGTAAATGTGGGAACTCAGGAGGAACCGAGAATGGTGAAAGTAGGAGCTGATTTGGAGCCGGAATTCTTCGAAGAAGCTAAAAGCTTGTTCATCAAATACAGAGATGTATTTGCTTGGAGCTATGAGGATCTAAAAGGGATACCACCTGAAGTCTGTCAGCATAAGATTGAACTGGAACCAGGGTCAGTAATCAAGCAGGCGAGGTAGAATGAATCCCAACTACGCACAGAAGGTTGGAGAAGAGATAAAGAAGTTGGCTGAGGCTAAGTTTATATACCCAATAGAGTATACAACTTGGTTGTCACCCATTGTTATAGTTCCAAAGAAGAATGGCAAACTAAGAGTATGTGTGAACTATAAGAAGCTGAATGCTTGTACGAAGAAAGATCCTTTCCCTTTGCCATTCACAGAAGCAGTATTAGACACTGTGGCAGGCCATGAGATGTACTCATTCATGGATGGCTTCAGTGGTTATAATCAAGTGCAAGTGGCAGAAGAAGACCAAGGGAAAACAGCTTTCATCACAGACTGGGGGCTTATGCATACAAAGTCATGCCCTTTGGACTTTGTAATGCACCAGCGACCTTTCAGAGAGTGATAAGTGAATCTTTTCATGAGTATCTGGATGATTTCATGCAGGTGTTTTTGGATGATTTCAGTGTGTACAGCTCTAAGAATGAGCACTTGCATAAATTGGAGTTATGCCTGGCCAGATGCAGGATGAGAGGTCTGGGCTTGAATCCAGAGAAGTGTACTTTCTGTGTGAACTCAGGGGTGCTTCTGGGACACATTGTGTGTAAGAAGGGACTTCTTGTGGATCCCAGGAAGACAGAGTCCATTAAAGTCTCTCCACCACCAGTGAATGTTAAGAGTTTAAGGAGATTCCTTGGGCAAACCAGTTATTACAGAAGATTTGTCAAAAGGTATGCACAAATAGCAGCACCATTGAGCAAGCTTCTGAAGAAAGATGCAGTGTTTGCCTGGACAGCTGAATGTCAACAGGCGTTTGAGGAACTTACACTGTCAGTAACAACTACACCTGTGCTGATTAACCCTCACTGGCATGTAGTATTTCATGTTCACTGCGATGCATCAGGAGAAGCGTTGGGTGCGGTGTTAGCCCAGAATGTTACAGGGAATATAGATTCACCTGTGTACTATGCTAGCCGGTTGATGAACAGTGCTGAGAGGAACTATAGTACAACGGAAAGAGAAGCATTGGCAATGATTTATGCAGTCAAGAAATTCAGGCATTACCTATTGGAAGAAAGTTTATGTTTTATGTGGATCACCAGGCTCTGATATATCTGGTGAACAAACCTTTGATAAGTGGAAGGATAGCGAGGTGGTTAATAATCTTGCATGAGTTTGAGTTCGAGGTTATTTACAAGCCTGGCCGTTTGCATCTTGTGGCAGATCATTTGTCACGACTAACAACAGGAGAGGCCGCCACAGGAGTGGACGATCAGTTACCTGATGCGAGTTTATTTGTAATGGAGGTGCAAGGAAGTGCAGATGAATGGTTAGATTGGCAGTGGCCAATCAGATACTACCTTGCTCATGGTCAGTGCCCACCTAGTTATGGTAAGGAGCAGAGGAAGAGAATTGCTATCAAGCTTTACCTTATACTATGGTAGGAAGCAGAATGTATAAGTTAGGACCTGATGGAGTACTAAAACGATGCTTGTACCACCATGAAGTAAATAAAGTCTTGGAGGAAGTTCATAAAGGAGTGGCTGGAGGTCATTTTGGAGAAGAGACTACCAGTAGAAAGATACTACTCGCAGGATACTGGTGGCCTACTTTGTTCAAAGATGTACATGAGTATTGTCAGAAGTGTGATGAATGTCAGAGGCTAGGACCTTTTGCAGAGATCTGGAAGAATGGCCTTGCATCCTACAATGCCTACGGAACCATTTCAGAAATGGGGACTAGACTTTGTTGGACCAATTAATCCCACCATCCAAGAATACACGAAACAGGTACATAATTACAGCCACTGATTATACTACAAAGTGGGTGGAAGCTAAAGCTTTGAGGGACAACACAGCCAAGTCCACAGCAAGGTTCCTGTACGAGAACATACTTACACGATTTGGATGTCCCTTAGAATTTATCAGTGATCAAGGAAGTCACTTCATGAATGAGACCATTGAGTTATTGACTAAAGAGTTTATGATTGTGCATAGAAAGAGTACAACATATTACCCACAGGGTAATGGGCAGGCAGAGGCTACCAACAAAATACTATGTACTATCTTGGCTAAGATAGTCAATGCAAACAGAACGGATTGGGATACAAAGCTGCTGACAGCTTTGTGGTCATACAGGACTTCATATAAAGTCACCACTAAGTATACACCATTCCAATTAGTTTATGGTATGGAAGCCTTACTTCCAGTGGAATTCCTGTTACCTACCATGAGAACGGAGTGGGGAAAAAGAATGGAATTGCAAGACTCCATCAAGGTCAGGAAACATGAATTATACCATGTGGAAGAAGTACGTGCTGATGCAGCTGATAATATGACCAGAATTCAGATGAAGCGAAAGGAACAGTTTGATGAAGGCAAATTAAAGACTTTTAAGACGGGGGATTTGGTTCTATGGTTGCAGAAGAAAGGAAAGATTCAAGCTTCTAAGCTTAAATCACCGTGGAAAGGACCTTATGTCATACAAAAGATGTATGATAACAACACCGCCATGTTACAAACCATTAACAAAGAAATGCTGGGAAGAGTCAATGCAAATAAGTTGAAGGGGTACAGTGGTATCCATGACAAACCCCTGCAGCATGATTTGCATGTTGAACCGCAAGAGCAGTCACGGGCTGCACCAGTGTTACGAACGGAGTATGGAACACTTGTCGCTAGGCCCAGCATATACGACCAGGGTGGGCAAAACAAACGTGACACAGCCTATCACAGCCTTATCACAGCCCATCACGACGTGACACAGCCTATCACAGCCCATCACGCAACACAGCCTATAACAACATGTCACAGCCTATCACAGCTTACCACAGTGCATCACAGCCTATCACAGGGTAACACAGTATGACACAGCCTGTCACAGCTCAACACAGCCTACTAAAGTTACACGATCCATAGAATCAGTGACAAGTGGACACATAAAACTTCAGGAAAATGGATGACGGAAGAGGAAACGGAAATTACTTTAAAAATAGACACGTGGAGGTCAGGGTGCGACACACAGCAGAGAATGAAGTGCAAGGACAGGTGTCAAAAAAAGAGGAAAAGAACGGCCGTCAAATGGGATGAAAGGCGGGCCCATTAATGAATACGGAAAAAGGGAAACGGAACGAACGGCAAGTACAGAAAAGCTGAATTCATGTCGCATGTGTGATCCTAGTGGACTATCCAACAGGGAAAGTCCACTAAAGAAGATAAAAGTTAAAATCCAGTCACAGCGATACAGCCAATAGAAAACCAGAGAAATGATCAAGAAAATGGAGGAAAATTGAGCGCAAGAGGCGGCGTCGTTCTGAGTAACGGGCGTCTCGACAGGACAGGCCATAAATGCTATAACTTGGAAACTATGGAGGAACTAACAGACTATACGCTCGCAATATTACTTACGCAGTGGCATAGACACGAAACGACAGAGCAGAGCTTTTCTCTTGAACAATGCTTGCAAGCCCCGCAGGCTTACAAGAGATTACCCATAGCTTTCTGCGGCAACCATACGTTTCTGCTTTGTGCACTACAGGCATTCCTGCAGTTGTTACAGCCAAAGCAGTTCTGTGAGTCTAAGATGAAGAGAGTGAGAGGAATGGAGGAAATCAGGGTGAAGAGCACCACAATTCTGCAGAAAAAACGATGGCTACCCCACAGGCGATAAAGATACTGGAGGAGCTGAGATTGGAAGGATTGCAAAGCTAGATTGGACACTACACCATAGACAGTACATGTTACAATTTTTGCAGAACTTTGAGCCAAGGACAGGAACAACAACGGTGAAGGGAGTTGAATTAATGATTACTCCCCTATACCTCCAGCAATTGTTTCGATTGCCAGCAGGTCAGGTGCATGTGGGGAACACAGGGCAAGACTGCAAATAGGGGACTTATTCAAGAAGGGAGTTTCTTTAAAACTCAGGGTTATGCTTGTACCAAAGCTGTGTACCCAGGGTTAAAAGAGATAGGCCAGGTATTGAACGTTCTGATTGCCCTGAAACAGAACCAACAATATTTGAGCAGATCCTTCACAGAGGAAATACTCAAAGGCCTGAAGGGACAAGAGGTACAATGGGCGGACATAATGTACAACGCACTGTAGAGGAGATGAAAAGATTACAAGGTACTACCGCAAAGTCTCCTATCATAGTGTCTGGCCCAATCATTGCTCAAATAATCCTTATTCTGGCATACTTAATGCACAAGAAAGGAAGGAAATGGGAGTGTTTGAGCCAGAAACAACTGCAATGGAAGAGCAAGGCTCTTCACACAGTGAGGGTGGACTAGCAGCACAACCCGAGACTAAGAGGCAGAGAAGGGGAAAGACTGTAGTGGCGGATCACTGGCTTCACGGATTCCGCATGATAATGTTTCCCAAGCTCATGACCAGGAAGGGGCACAGCAGCACAAAAGAATGTTATTACTGGAAGCAGGACCTTCAGAGAGGGAGGAGGAAGTTACTTCTGCATCACAGCCAACACAGCCACTTGAACGACTTGTCACAAGGTCACAAGTTATCCATGCAGCTCAACCCGAAATAATTGATTTGGAAAGTGAAGGGATAGATATTCCAACTACAGAACAGATAGTGGCAGAAATAGAGAAAGGGGACCTTCTCTATGAATATTCTGGTCTGGTCAAGGAGACAGAAATCCCAGAGGTGCAACAGTTGCCCAAGGGAAATCCTGAGGTGCATATAATGCACACACCTGTGTTGGAGGTACCACAGGCGGAAGGTCATGACACTGTAACACCGGTCATAGATGAAGTAGTTCAGGAAGAAAATCCGGTGGGACAATGGCCTGAATGGTTAGTGAGACATCATACTGTTGAAGATCGGGAGGAACAGCAGCAACCTCACCATGATGACCCTCAACAGGCAATGCTGATGAGTTCCATAGGCAGGACACTTAATTTGTTGGGGACTTATGTCAAATCCCATGTTCCAATTACCCAATTGACAGCCTTGAAAGAGAACTCAGGAAGGAGTTTGAGGCTCGACTTGCCACTGAGTGTGCAAACAAGGTCGATGAAGAGGTCACTCTCAAGATGAAGCAGGACTTGGGCAATACAGAAATGGCTTTGCAATTGGCCAAGCAACAATTGATTGAGGCAGGCCTCGCGCAAGACCAGTTGCACGAAGCACATAAGCAACAGCTATACCAAATGCAGGTGCAGCATGAAAGCAAGTTGCAAGAACTGAATGCACTACATACGGAGTTGCAGACAGTGCATAACAGGATGGCGATACAATGTGCTACATTTACAACTATGCTTGACCAATCAACAAAAGAAATAAACAGTCAAGCGGAAAAATGTACGAAGGCAGAAGAAGAGAATGTTGAGCAAATGAAGCTCATTGTCGATATGAAGAATACAATCTGTCGCCATGAAGATACTTTCAAGCAATACAGGCAGAGGGAAGCTGATCAAGAGAAACACATCGTGGAGTTGCAACAAACCATCGTGGCCAATAGAAATGAAATCGCGGTCAGTAACAAGGCTTCGAAGGAAGCCAATAATCTACTTGCTGCCTATGCGCAATTGGTTGAGCCACAGGCGAAGCGCATGGAGGCTTTACAACAGCAGTTGGAATTGTACAAGCTAAGAGAGGAGCAAACTCTCAGGGGAACCACAAGCAGCTTGGTGGATAACAGCCTTATGCAGGTCTGGTTAGCACAAGGGCCAGTAGAGGGCAAACCCACGGAAGCTCACCCAAAGCGAGATGAATGAGCTCAGACTGCAGGTGCAGAACATTGCCACAACTACTATAGACAATGTCTATAGTAGGATAGCAGAGTTACAAGAGGATGTAGACGGACTCCAGACTCAAGTGGAAGACCTCACTTCAAACATCGACCAAAGAGTCTATATCCCTCAGGAACAGCTAATGGCTTCTTATTTGCAAGCCAGAACTCTGGCTTTTCAGTCTTCACAGGAGGTGCAGGAGATGCCAATGATACAGGAGCCAGTACCACCACCACCACAACAGGTCAGTGTACCAGTAGCTGAACCTGTGGTTACTACAACCACACCACAGCCACCACAGCCGGAGGTATGGGGCAATGCCGCTTTTAACCCACCTAAAACTCCAGCTGCAGGGAGTACAGCAGGGCTATGCTTATGCCCTTCAACCAAATTCCCATCATGTTGGATTTGGCTTGGAAAGAATTTAGTCCTCCGCAGTCATTCGCACATTACTACCAAATCATGCGTATTTGGCTGCCAGTGGCAACTAGGACTAAAGTTCTTCCAAACAATCGACATATTGAAGATCATCACTTTGCACAATACTGGCACGAGGCAGGTACCATGTTGAGGGAATTGGTTGCTTTCCAGGTTGTACATGGACTCATTTATACCAAGACCAAGGAGATAGCAAGTATTGTCATGGGGTGCGGGCTATACTACGCTGCTTGTTTTCTGGTACGTTACCACATTGAGCAACAAAAGATGCAAACACGCTTTCAAAGTTACTCCAGTGGAGATCATTGGGTATTACCTTCGGTGCCACCTCATATGTACCTATATGACCCAAAAGTTATGATGCAGAAGGATTCTCAAATTCGTTCATGGTTTCAAGCAGCCTGCAACCAATTTGTCAACACAGAAATTCGGACTTGATGACATTTTCTATAAGGGACATGTGGCATGGAAATACTTGCACGCTGCACCAGTAATTGGTACCCCACTCACTGGACAGACAAGGAGCTCAGTGCCTACACCAATTTTGCTGTTCAGCGGTTACACCAAGTTGTAAAATACAAACTTCCAGACATGGTAGGACAGCATTGTATGCCCCAGATGATTCCACAAAAAGTTCGAAAATTAAAACACCTGAGAGGCGATGAGGATTCTGATACAACTGTTTCTTCACAGAATTCTTTTGACATGGGAGAAGACTATGCAATTCAGATGGAAGAGAAGAAACAAAGGGGATCCTATGCCGGAAAGATTACTCGATATCAGCCTCCAGAAGGCCTCACTTATCCAGGTAGTGATCAACCATCTCCATCAACCAGAGACAGACCTCGGGCTCGTACACACAGCCCACCACGAAACTCTCAACGTCAACAAGGTGCTCACTCACAAAGGTTTGCTACTCGAAAACAGTAAACCGTGAGGACACGGCTTTTTGAGGGGGGAAGGGGTAATGTTAGAGGACTGTAGGGGACTTAGACACTTATACGGGATCTGTAGGGTACCCTTAATTTTTGCACAGACTGAGACCAACAGGAGCCTTAGGGGTGACAGCAGCGCACTGTAGAGGGGGGTTACATCAACAGTACAGTCGTCACAGCCCACACAGCCGCCACAGACAGCTCACAGTCACAGTCACACACAGTCACAGTCGTCACAGCAGACACAGCCCACACAGCCCGTCACAGACAGCACCACACAGCCAGTCACAGCCCGCACAGCCACACAGCCAGTCACAGTTCACCGCTTGACACAGCTGTCACGATAATAGGGAACGAAGAGTAGGACAGGGAACGACTGTGGGGAACAACACCTGTGAAGGGAACATGTTAGTTCACAGACGACGGTTAGAGAGGGAAACGGTTAGAACCGCGGATAGGAGGATAAAGGGAGAAACGGGGAATGAAGGGTCATTATTCGGAGGAGGACTTCGGAGTCAGGCAGGAGCGGAGATCGGAGGCAAGAGATGGAGAGCACGATGAAGGAGAAAAGAGGATTAGTAGATGCTTGTTATATGCAAAGCTGTAGTGATATTGTAGAGCAGATTAGAGACATAATGGCTTCGGCCTGATACCTGATAAATCATAATCTGATACTTATACGATACAATCACACTGTGTAGAGAGATCTGAGTGAAGCTGTGGATTGAATGGATGAGTGAAGGAAACCGATAGATTGATGAAGCAAACTGATACTTAATTATCAATGGTAAGGTAGCTAAGATGAATGCGGAAAGGGAAACAAATAGGAAACACCCCCATGATACACTAGCTGTAGGTCATGACTGATTGTTCTGCGCGGGCTGAGTACTTAGAGATTTCCAACTCTTCTATCTTGGAGTTTCCGCCTCGGATAGCGAAGGGATGGGTGAGTAAAAGCAGCGCGACATTATGTTGGAGTTTTTGTCTGACCGATGTGAGGTGGTTGCAGACGAGGTGGTTGCGAATCTGGAACGGCCATACAAACACGAAGCTGCTGTACACTTTCCCATCGAGCCAACAGACGACAAAATGAACGACTGGCTCAATGTGATGAACTTGGTGCATCAGGTATAATTTTCTCCTATTCTTGTTGGACATCGTCGCAATTTCAAAATCATGAATGTTTTGGAAACCTGCCATGCTGCAGGTACTGACCCACCAGGAGCAATTGGACTGCAACACCACACTTTTCAAGTTACAGATCGACTGGACGAAGCCTGAGACAATGGAGAACTACGTGCAGTCCTGGGCGAGGGCGCTTCGCAAACCTCTTTTTCAGAGAAAATTGCAAAGGCAAGACGCAGCGTATACATCGAAGAGCAGGAGGGTGCCGACAAAGCGGCAATGCGTGTCCTGTTCAGGTAATCTGCTGCCAATGCATCCCCCTATTTGCAGTTTAGATGATTTGGCTAAGCAGCGATGGATATTGCGGCGCCGAAATATACCTCTGCAAGATGTGAGTTCTGGGTAATTGGGGCACGGTCCACTACATATTTCGGTGCCGAAATACCTTGTGCATTGACAACTTCACTTGCATGATGCATCGGTGAATGATTTTTGTTGAACTGCCTCGTGATTGCAGGGTACATAAACTTTGCACTCATTCCGTCCGGAGCCATTCAAAGGGTTCCACCATTCTTCCTGGCGTGGAGGACACCTGGAGTCGTGGAACGATGTACACAGAAGTAATGGCGAAGGAGTGGCATGCCGAGCATTAATTGGTAGACTGTCCCTGGTATGTGGATCTCCCAAGTGGGACCGTTGACCTCTCGGAGGTTAACTTGAAGAAGGAAGCGAATGCAAGGGCTATGAAGGCGCAATCGGATCCCCAACCAAAGGACGCGGAAAGACTGAAAGCAGAGGAGGCAGCCAAGCAGAAAGCACTGAGAAAGTCAGCCAAGCGGCAACGTTGGCAAAGGAGCAGATGGAGAAGCAGGCAGCTGAGCAGCCCAAGGACAGGAAGAAAAGAACGCGCAAACAGGGGCAAGAGACGAAGACCCCCACACCCAAGAAGAAGAAGCAGCAACACAGTCAGCCAGATGAGGAGGATTTCGACGACGATTTCCAGCAGGAAAACACCCAAGGGGCCATACCTCGTTCAAAAATTCACAAGGGCCAGCGCTCCGGGGGGTCGGCTGCGAAGAGATCACTATACGAGGATGCACCTGGCAGACCCTACCGTGCGGTGTACATTGCGGGCAGGAAGTCCTCAAAACACCCACAATTGTGGAGTGTGTTAATGAAAATTTCCTAACTGCTCTGACCAGAAGGCTGGAGATAACGAGATTGAGGAAGGCTATCGAGGCCCACCAGGGGAAGGGGAAGAGGAAGGCCACTGGCAATGATATGGAGGACACTCCTGGCTACACAAAGATGATGGAGTATTTTGTGGCGATGAGCCATGGCAAAAAGAGCACAGTCGGGGGCAGGGCGGTGAAAGCCTCCATCGACATGATCCTTGTGGATATCCCGGATGGGCAGGAAATACTGGGGCTGGGCTCAGTACCCTGGTGGAACAAGTACGACGAAAGATACTGGAGCCACACATTCGGGTTTGTAGCCAACATGTTTGACGACGTTGGCTGTGTTGTTGTGCTAGCAGCCGATGGAGAAGTCACTGAGAATGATATCAAAGTATGGACGGGGAGAAGTGCAGCACCCATCCTGAAAAAGATCTGGTCTTGCATCAACACGCAGGGTCTTCTCAACGATGGCCAGAAGGTATGCTGTGGTTCTCCTCTGCTATGTCAATTTCTGCGCCGAAATTGCCCCTGTACGTGTAGGCTGTCGCGCACCTCACTTCGATAAGCTCCCCTTCAAGTCATAGTTACTCGCTTTGATGCGCGCGCCTGACTCCCAACCTGGCCGCCCGGGCCAACTTGGAGCTTTGGCTGCTCACCGGGACATAACGGTCCCCCTTCGCTTCCCACTAAACCCTCCACCTATTTGGGACTAGGAGAATTCCCTTTGGTAGATGGCAGTCCGGAACAGCTCCCCACTCTTTGGTCGCTTTCCGGCTCGCTCTCTTACTCACTAGTTTTGGTCACCAACGGCTTGCACCGTTCTCGGGGTCACTACTCCCCTTATATATACTTCTGTAGCTGTCCGCGGGGTTTCACAACCAGCCATGCCATTTTATGGCGAACCACCACGAAAACCCTCGACTCCCGGTGATGAGTCGCGGTGAGTCTTGGCCCACTCACTACGGCCCCTATGGACCGTGATGAGTCCCAAGACTCCCCACGACTCCCACACGAGGTCTCCGCCCCCATGGTGAGTCCTATGCCACCCCCACTAAGTCCCGCTAAGCTACCACCACCCCTTGTGGAGCACCCCCACCGCAACCCGGTGTGCGGGGCTCCACCTATGAGCGCCTCCGCCTCCTGGGTGCCTTGGGCACTCAAGGGTGCTTCAGCCCCCCATACCTATCGCTGCCGCTGCCCCCACCACAGGGGCAACCCCTCATGTGTCCCGACCCCCTTGCCCTCAAGGCAAAGGCCGCGACACACACCCCTACCAACAGGGAGTCGATGTCCTCATCGACTTGTTCATTTTGTAGAAACGAACATCCAAGTTGTGGCGTCCCACATCAAGGAGTTGTTTCCGTACCATGGCTCCCATGGCAAAGAACCAAACCCCCACACTTGACTCTACTCTCCACTAGCTAGTTGGCCGACTTCCTCCAAGTCCCGGCCAAGGGTGGAGCCTCTCCAGCTCCTCCAGTGCACTCTTCTTGGCCTACTTCAAGGCCGGAACGATCCTCCCCGAGGATCGAATCGCCTTACCCAACAACATTGCTTGCGATCGCTCATGATGCCGCTTTTGCATCACCTTGAGCAAGGGTTCACCTGAACCCTCTTTGACTAGGAAGATAACCTTGAACCAACCGTGCGCCCCAATCACTACAATTGGGTCCGCCTTGGAATGCTGGCCTGAGGTACGGGAACACGCCGAAGCCGCACTACGACTTCGTCCCGAGGCTACACGATTATAGTACGTGAACGGAAGCACGTAGCTTCCGCGTTAGCCCGCACTACAAGGCAACCCCCTCGTAGCGCAGTTATAGTACGCGCACGCGCCAGGTGCGCACTAGCACGTGAACTCCAAAGAAGGCGCAAGTTTCCTTGCCCCTTGGATGGGAGTCACCCGATTCGGCACTGCGCAAACACACGATTAACCCAATTTACCTCTCCCGCTTTTGTAAGCTAGCATGCCTTCTACACACTAGCCAACCATACCATGCATCGCCATTCCAAACAAAAATAGGAAGCACAACATTTGAAACATTTCTTTAAAGCAATTTGTACAATACAAGTTTTTTGCAATGATTCCTGAGCTAGCTAAGCCGGGCTAAGCATGCATTTCCTCCCCCACGCTCCAAGGTTGATGTCCCTATCAACGCTTCTTCCGCTTTGAGGTCGCCCTTCGAAAGCTGCAACGCCTCGGATGCGTTTCCCATTTCTGAGGCACGCACCCAAGATGCCTCCACATGATGATAGCCCTTCCATTTGACGAGATACTCCGTTTCTTGGTTCTTGAACCCTCGACTTAAGTATTGCCTCCACCTCGTACTCAGGTTCATTTTCATGATCCAACAGCATAGTGGTGGACGCAACACTTGATGCCGATTCGGACGCGCTTCATCTTTGAAGTAAGGCTTCAAAAGGGATACATGGAATACTGGGTGCACCTTGCTGTTTGCCGGCAGCTCCAATTCATACACATCCTCATTCATAACCTTCGAATGCGAAAGGGTCCCGCATACGGAGGTACGAACTTCGGACTCACTTCCGGAGGTAGTCGGAAATTCTTGATGTTCAACCAGACCTCTGTGCCTGCCTCAAACTTCACTTCCTCCGCTTCCGATTCACCTGCCTTTCATACCGTTTCCTAGCTTTGGCAATATTGTACTTTGCGAGCTTCAACAAACGCTCGCGTTCTTCCAGTACCGCCGCTACTGCCGGTTCCTCAACGTCCTGGGCGGCCCAACTTGTCGGCACCAGAGGTGCTTTTCCATAGACCAATACGAAAAGGGAAAACTCCCATTGCGGAGTGTTCTGTGTTATTATAACAGAACTCTGCCGCGTCTAAGTGTTCCACCCAGTCTGTTTGGTCTGCCGACACGTAATTCCGCAAATCTGTTTTACTACGGAATTCACCCTTTCTGTTTGGCCGTCGGTCGTAGGTCGGAAGGCGGTGCTCATCTTCAGCCTCGTCCCCATCTTCTTCCAAAGTGCCCTCCAAATTTACTCGTAAACTTTGGATCGCGGTCCGAGACAATATCCTTCGGGACTCCATGATGTTTTAAGACGTGGGAAGTAAAGTCGCCCTGTCTCCTGCGCCGTTGCCGTCTCCTTGGGGGATGAAATGGCCCATTTTACTGAACCTATCCACCACCACCATGATTGCATCGAATCCTTTTGACAGCGGCATAGCAGTCATGAAATCCATCGAGACGCTTTCCCAAGTCCCCTCTGGAATTGGCAAGGGTTGTAACAGCCCCGCTTGCTTTTTGTACTCGCTCCGGTTTTGTTGGCATGTGGTGCATGTCTTGACATACTCCTCTGCCTCCTCCCTCAGTTTGGGCCAGAAATACTCTTTCTTCAAGAGTGACGCAGTGCGCTTGGCTCCACCGTGGCCGCAAGCGGGCTATCATGGCATTCTCTCAAGAGCTATCTCTGATCCCTCCCTTGGCACGTAGAGACGTTTTTGCTTATACCGGAGCAGTCCATTTTGCAAGTGGAATTGCGATTTACCCCCCATTCTCAAGTCCTGCATCGCGGACTTTGCCAGCTCATCCTTCCGGCAAGCCTTCCGGATCTTCCTTTTGGAGCGCCGTCTCGCCCTTGTACACCAACAAGAGCTGCTGCTTTCTACTTAAAGCACCACGTTGTCTCGTCCCGGTTTGTACTGGATATCCACGTCGAACACCGCCAAAGTATCTTGCCACCTAAGTTGTTTTGGGGACAACTTGGGCTGCGTGGCAAAATACTTCACCGTGACATTGTCCGTGAACACTTTACTGGGTTGGAACCAACATAGTGGCGCCAAGCTCGAGGCAATGCACCACCGCCTTCATCTCTTTTTCGTGCGTCGGCCACCGTCGCTCCACTTCATTCAGTTTCTTACTTTCGTAAGCCACTGGACGTCCATCTTGCATAAGTACACCCCCAATCGCGAAGTCCGACGCATCTGTATGAATCTCAAATGGACGATCGAACTCCGAGATTTTCAAGACTGGAGCTTCCGCCATCCGCTGCTTCAATTCAGCAAAAGCTTGGCCACAAAATGTATTCCATCCCAGACTTTGGATTTACACAGAAGGTCCGACAACGGCCCCGCGATCTTGGCGAAATTTCTCACATACTTCCGGTAATAGGACGAGTCCTAGGAAGGATCGCACTCCCGGGACCGAAGTCAGAGGCTCCCAGTCCAAGATCGCCCTCACCTTTCTGTCATCCATTTTGATCCCATCCTGTGTAATCACATGCCCCAGAACTCCACTTTTGTGACCCCGAATTCGCACTTTGAAGCTTTGGCATACAGCTTCCCTTCTCGCAATTTTTGGAACACCTTTTTTAGGTGCTCCAGGTGTTCTTTCTTTGTTTTCGAGTACACCAAGATGTCGTCGATGTACACGATCACAAAGTCATCCAACCACTCCTGGAAAAGGCTGTTCAACAGCGTGCTAAATGTCGCTGGTGCATTGGTGAGCCAAAAGGCATCACCAAGAACTCATATGAACCATACCTTGTCCTGCACGCGGTCTTCTCCTCATCTCCTTCCGCCTTCCGAATTTGATGATAGCCGGAGCGCAAGTCGATCCGGCTGAAATACTTTGCTCCTGCCAACCGATCGAAGAGGTCGTCGATCCTTGGCAAAGGTACCGGTTTTTGATAGTCACCTTATTCAGAGCCCTGTAATCGACACACATCCGCAGCGTCCATCCTTCTTGTCTGCAAATAGCACCGGGGCTCCGTAAGGTGACTTACTCGGCCGGATATACCCCTTTGACATTAGATCCTTGAGCTGAGTCTTCAGCTCGACCAACTTCTGGCTCAACCGGTAGGGCGCCTTGGCAGGCGGTTCCGATCCCGGTATCACCTCAATCTTGTGGTCAACTCCTCTTCGCGGTGGCAAGCCGCTTGGTAAATCCTCCGGCATCACATCCTGATATTTCTCCAAAATCCCCTTGATCCAATCTGGGCTCGGCTCCCCATCGCCTTCTCCTTTCACTTCTCTAATGTAAAGCAAAAATTGGGCTCGTGTGCCTCCTCCACGGCCCACTCCTTTGCTGCCTGAAGGTTTATTCGCCCTCCCACGGATTTGGGCGTTTCCGACACTCGTAAAACCTCGCCACCATTCCCACATGGCAGCGTGACTACTCTCTTGCGACCATCTATGACCGCTCCGGATTTGCTCAAAAAGGTCATCCCCAAAATGAGATCCACTCCATCGATCTGTAGATGGTGAAGTTCTCACGTCCCTCCCAACTCCCCAGTTGAAGAGGAACATCAAACGCCAACCTGTCGCCAACTGTGGTTCTCCTTTGGCAGAACGCACCTCAATAGAGGCCCCCACGTCACTTGTCGGGAGTCCCAACTTTCGCGCTGCCGCCGCGTCATGAAGGAGTGCGACGCTCCTGTGTCCACCAACAACGACACGTTAGTTCCGGATATTATCCCATCCACAAACAATAACTGACTCCCTTTACGCAGGGCGCCAGTTTCCTGATACAACTCACAAGAAAATTTGCCTACCTTGCAAGTCCTGGCGACCACCGCTTCCACCAAGCGACTGATGGTATCTTCCGACAGCTCCGTGGTTGCCCGAGTCATGTTCAATTGTCGAGGTTTTGTGCACTTCTTGGCCATGTGCCCGGGCTCCCCGCAATTGAAACACACTCCATCAAAGGTCGCCTTCTGTCAGCCATAAGCCGCTCCACCCGCTTTTCCTTTCGAAGCACCGGGTGCCGCCTTGACGTGTGAAGGCCCTCCCTTCGATTTCCACGTGCCATTGTCGCCGCGTGGCCTATCCCACTTCTTTTCCGGTCGGGAGGAGTCACCTTCCCGCCGGGTCTTCTTGTGGTTCAGCTCTGTACGGCCTTGTCTCTCACCCCTAGGGACATCCGAGAAACATTCAGCCCTCTCAATTGCCTCGTTCAAAGTCTTGGGTGGCTTCTCCTCCAACTTCCGCCTGGCCCATGGGGCCAGTCCCGCCACAAAGTTGAAGACCATTTCTGGTTCTGCCATGTCCGCGACTTCGAGCAACAGCACATTGAAAGCCTGGACATACCCCCGAATGTCATCTGTTTGCTTCAAATTCCTCATCTTGTCCCGGGCAAGCCAGGACGCGTTGAGGGGCACAAACTGTCTCTTCATCAATTCCTTGAACCCACTCCAGTCCAAGGTTTCCGGGCTTGGACCTCGGTCGTGAAGGCGTTTCTGCCACCATTGTTGAGCATAGCCCCTCAAATAGGTGGGAGCCACTTCCACCCGATCCTCGTCACTCAACTTGGCCGCCCGGAAGTACTGCTCTAGCTCCAGGAGCCAGGTGTTGAGTGCCTTTTGATTTCGGACGCCCTCGAAGGTGCCGGGTTCCTTAAGCTTCACCTTAAACTTTGCCTTAGTGGAAGTGGCATTAGCCGCCTTCAACACGTCTTTCAACGTCCCGTCAAACCGCCAACAACCCTTCCCAAAAGGCTGCCGGCATGGGAGGCATCTGTTGGTCGGTCGGAGCTCTCACGGATTCCTCGGGCTCCGACTCCTCGGATTCCTCCCGCTCTTGAGCGGCCTCGCTTTCAGAAACCTGCGTCACTTCCTCAAACGGCCGCTTCGGTGACACGTCGCCCCCATCGGGCTCACTAGGATCATCATCTTTTGGGCCGTTCCGCTTTCGCTTTTGGCTTGCCCGACCCCATGATGAGGCCAATCCCAAGGACGATTGCGTACTGAACTCTAAGCTCTGATACCAAGTGTCGCGCACCTCACTTCGATAAGCTCCCCTTCAAGTCATAGTTACTCGCTTTGATGCGCGCGCTGACTCCCAACCTGGCCGCCGGGCCAACTTGGAGCTTTGGCTGCTCACCGGGACATAACGGTCCCCCTTCGCTTCCCACTAAACCCTCCACCTATTTGGGACTAGGAGAATTCCCTTTGGTAGATGGCAGTCCGGAACAGCTCCCCACTCTTTGGTCGCTTTCCGGCTCGCTCTCTTACTCACTAGTTTTTGGTCACCAACGGGCTTGCACCGTTCTCGGGGTCACTACTCCCCTTTATATATACTTCTGTAGCTGTCCGCGGGGTTTCACAACAGCCATGCCATTTTATGGCGAACCACCACGAAAACCCTCGACTCCCGGTGATGAGTCGCGGTGAGTCTTGGCCCACTCACTACGGCCCCTATGGACCGTGATGAGTCCCAAGACTCCCCACGACTCCCACCACGAGGTCTCCGCCCCCATGGTGAGTCCTATGCCACCCCCACTAAGTCCCGCTAAGCTACCACCACCCCTTGTGGAGCCACCCCCACCGCAACCCGGTGTGCGGGGCTCCACCTAGTGAGCGCCTCCGCCTCCTTGGTGCCTTGGGCACTCAAGGGTGCTTCAGCCCCCCATACCTATCGCTGCCGCTGCCCCCACCACAGGGGCAACCCCTCATGTGTCCCGACCCCCTTGCCCTCAAGGCAAAGGGCCGCGACATAGACCACCTCTGACGTTTTCATTTCCTTCTCTGCAGACTCTTATCTTTCAGGCATTTTGCTTCGTGAAGGAACATTCGAAATTCAAATTACGTGAAGCAGGAAGACTTGTTGATTCCACAGTTGATCCACTGGAGTATAACATCCTGTTCAACCATGTGGGAGAGAAGGACATTCTTTGTGATTTGTCGGGCAAGCCATGGAGGTATGGCAGGACCAGGAGTCCTGCATTCATCCAGACGCTCATGGAAACGTGTACGGATTTGAAGGCAGGGTCCTTGACGTCACTGCAAATACAGGTGAGAACGTTAATTGAATGCGGCACCGAAATTGACACCATTTCCGTTTGTGTATGTTTGCTTGTGCGAGGAAGCGACTCATTCTTGAGTTTGGCTGTGGTTGTGTCGTATGAATTCGCAGGTGCCTGTATGTGGGCGGGAAGGATGTCAAACCGATTTGTGTTCTCATTTGAGGGGGATACGGCCTTGTACAATTACAATTTGGCGGGCCTTCAGCGTTTGCCTCCGACTGAGGATCCCAAAAACGCAGAAGAGGACGTGGAAAGAGAGGAGGAAGTCCAGGAAATTCGTTCGATGCAGGGGCGCCCGAAGCCGCTTCCCCCAATGCCTGTCTTCGAGTGAGTTGCACCATAGTAAGTGTATTGGTTTCGGTTGTAGGGACCATGCAACCTGCCGATGATTCCCTGTTTGAATTCTCTAATGTACTTCAATGTTGTGCGTACACTCAGCCTTGCAGAGTCGTCCGACGAGGAGAAGCTGGGAGACTTGCCCGAATCGGACCCTGTTGCAGAGGAGGAGACAGAATCGCATCGGCCATTCTTTGCCAGAAAATCGTTTCTCGCGAGTCCCCAGAAGCCTTTTTTTCTACCAGCACGGCTGCCAGAGAAGCCATCAGGATGGAGGATAGGCCTACTCGGTTAGAGCAATTGACATACGGGAATGAGCAGAGAATTATAATGAGGCGTGAGGCCAAACATAGAATTGTGAAAGGCAGAGTTAGGAAGTTCGTAATAGAATCCGCGTCCGAGAGCGAGGGGAATGTTGAGGACACTTCCGCACCCAGGTGGACAGTTCCGGCTGGTGAGGATGGTATTTTTGAGGGAGGGCTTCTCAGAGTAACAGCGGTAGCGGCAGTGCAGGTTCGGGGCAGGTGGAAGGCAGCCATCTTTGCATGAGGCCGGGGATGCATCGGACAGTGATAGCGGATCCTCACCATAGCAAAGTCTCATTTGGATCCTTTTGTTGTACAGTTCTGAAACACTTAATGAAAATATTGACGATTTGAAAAATCATTGTGTTCAGACTGCTTGTCGATTCCCTACATTTCTTCCGCCAACCAAAATGTATAATAAAAGCAGAAGAGACGCAAACTTCAGTGAAGAACCCTACAAGTAATTATGCACACCATCGAGCCGGAACTTGAAGCCATGAAAAACCCTGCCGTTTCTAACATTCCTATTGGGAAATTTGGCGCCGAAATAGCCCAGTGCGCGCCTTCGTTATATGGGCCTCAAAAATTCCACGGATGAATTACTGCACCAAAATATCGCGATGGAAGCCTTCAGCACATTCCACTTGGGTATTCGGCGCCGAAATAGCCCGTTCTGCGCCTTAATACCGCACTATATCACATTTTAAGAGGTAATTTTGGTGCCGAAATACCACGGTGGATGTCTTCAAAACACCATTTTAGCACACTGCTCTTGGGAATAACGGTGCCGAAATACCTCATTCCGCATCCTGGAAAGAGAGAAACAGACCCTATTACCGAGGTAAGAGAACATAACACCGTCAATAAAGGCAGAAAAATTCCAATTCCGCGGATGCCTGCTCATGAGCTCATAGGCTCATAGGCTCATAGGCTCATGGGCTCATGCGCTCATGAAATAGTAAACCTCGTTCCCCAGTATGGTCGCCAAATGTCGAGCGGCTTTTACTCACCCATCCCTTTTGCTATCCGAGGTGGGAACTCCAAGATAGAAGAGTTGGATATCTCTAAGCACTTAGCCCGCTCAGAACAATTAGTCATGACCTACAACTAGTGGTCATGGTTGTGCTTCCTGTTTGTATTTCTTCTTGCCTTCATGTTAGCAAATTACCTTACTGTGTATACTTAAGCATCAGATTGCTTCAGTATCTATCAAGTTCCATTCACTCATCCATTCATTCCATAGCTTCACTCCAGTCTCTCTACACAGTGTGATTGTATCGAATAAGTATCAAATTAAGATTTATCATGTATCAGGCCGAAGCCATGGTGTCCCTAGCCTGCTCTATGGTATATCACTACAGCTTGCATCATCAGTTCGTGACTCCTCCATCTCTCCGTTCCAGATCGTGCTCTCATTCCCAATGGCTAAGTCTTGATCTCCGGAAGTGTCCTCCCCAGAAGTGCTCCCCGAGAAGTGTCATCTCCATGTTGCTACTCTGCCTAATTTA
This sequence comes from Takakia lepidozioides, assembly GCA_030704615.1. NCBI lineage: Eukaryota > Viridiplantae > Streptophyta > Takakiopsida > Takakiales > Takakiaceae > Takakia > Takakia lepidozioides. The sequence continues at coordinate 10,399,240 of CM060732.1, forward strand.
CCTGCAAGCTGTTCTAACCGCCTAACTAACTAACTGTCACCCAAGAAGTAAGCACGTTCCTTCTGCAGATGTCGTTCCCACACAGTCGTTCCCTACCAGTGATAACCGTTGCCTATGTACGCTGTGACGGACTGTGCCAAGCTGTGTCGGGCTGTGACTGTGCCAAGCTGTGACTTGCTATGTCGGACTGTGTCGGGCTGTGACTGGCTGTGTGAAACTGTGTGAAGCTGTGTCGGGTTGTGTCGTGCTGTGTCGGGCTGTGCGAAGCTTGTGTACCACCCTATAAGCCTGTGTTGGTCTAAGTCTACCATCGTAAGTCTGTGCAAAAATTAAGGGTACCCCACAGAACCCGTAAAAAGTGTCTAAGTCCCAGACAGCCCTCTAACATACACCGAATTGAAGGAAGTACCTTCTTACATTAGAAAAAAAAATGAGGCCAAAGAAAGGCTACTCCAAGGTGCATTTGTGTCCCTATAGCTGCTCAAGGCGGGCAGATATTTTTGAAATGTACTTGAACGTCCACCGTGGCAAAATGGATGAATTCCACCGTGACGATGTTTCCACCGTGGCAAAATTATTTCCACGGAGGATGACGTTTTTGGCGGGGAGCGCCGGCTTCTCGCGCGCTTCTTCCCCGCTTCTCGCGCGCGGCTTCTTCCATTTTCTCGCCGTTCTTCCATCTCCTCTTGCAGCGTGTACTGCTTGCGATGTGAGCAACGTGAGTATCGTGCTCAGATCATTGTGCTTAGGGGTAAGTTTTGTGAATGAGTTCCTTTATCTGGTTGTGAAGGCTTTGATTCTAGCATGTGGTAGTGTAGCGTGGGGAGCAGCTGCAGGGAGGTAGTGTGGTGGCGTAGCGTCGCGAGTGTTTGCCTGCAGTACGCGCTAACCTTGCTCTGTGCAAGTTGTGTCAAATTTAAAGTATGGTAAAGCTCTGGTCTTCTTCTGTAATTGCTTTGCCAGACTTGTCATCCTTCTCCCATTATTCGTGAGACTCACTCTCACATGGTGCATCAGTACGTGGACCCTTGTGTTGTGTGCATTGTGTCAGTGCTGATGCAATCGCTAGGGCTTGGCGAATTCTTGAAAGTATACCAGGGCGAGCCACGGGTGCTTACAGTCATAGTCAGGTATTGTGGTGCAACGTTGTAAGTTCAATTCACTTGTTTATCTAGACACACTGGGAGAGGTTGTATTAGGTGCCTAGTAAGTGACGAGGGATCAACGCGTCGATCCAAGAGCTTTTCGGTACAATTTCACAAGGCTGCCAGCTGATGTAGAGCCACTGATGCTTGCAAGTAGCGTATGGCTTTGAAGTTGGGCTCGAAGGCAGCTACCCAACAACCATAAGCTGCTGCTATGAGGGAGAAGTATCCAATCTGCTCGTTTTTAATCTTCCAGGGGTATTTTCCATCTTGTTCATCTTGAGTTTTACATTAGAGAACCGCAGGTCTTTAGGTGCATAGTTAGGGATGCCCCATGCAGCTGCAAACCGCGTATTCTGGTACGGGACTAGATTTCGCTAGAACGGATTTTACCCGGCTATGTAGCTACCACTTATTCAACGCATGCTGCAGGTACCCTAAGGACGCTGACAAAGTTCTGTTAGCCAAGCAAATTGGTTTGATATGAAGCCAGGTAACATTTCATCGCAGAGGGTTTCTTGCTTGCGCTTGACAATGAGGTGTATGCTTGGGTTTCTGTCTGCCAAGGCTGAATGAGTAGTTTGCTAAGCGAGCCAGCGCCCTGCTTGTGTCCGCTGGGAAGCAATCCTCGGCGCTCGTCGGTGACCTTACCGCAATGTTCGATGCACACCAACATACCTGTGATCACAACAAGGACTTCAGAGAAGATCGGAGAACTGACCTTAAAAACAAACTGAGTTCACAGAAATGGGCCTCTTGACTGGTATGTGTAGAATAACTTTGTGGTTGAGCTTCATATTCAGAACCACGTTGTGTGGCACTAATGAATTTGACTATGGCTCTGTATGGAGACTTTGGCTCTGGATTTGACTTTGGCTTTGGCACTTGTATGCAGGAACATTTCTAGCAGCGAAGTACAGCAATAGATCCACCACAGTTGCTGCCACCACACTGAAGCAGGTCTGTCCTTACTCACAACTCGGTCTTCTCTTCAATAGGTACTAACAGATAGGTACTGATGGGTAGGTACTGACAGCCATAAGAAATCCCTTTGACACTCATTTTAGTCAGAATGTAGTCAGAATGGGAATTTTCTGGATCTGAAAACAGTGGATCAGTGTAAACATCGAGGGACCCTTTCTCTGTACATTTTCTCTACAAGGGGCATCTAAGACATAACCATTTCTTCAGATGCGAGAACGGAGTCTTACATGATGAGTCGTGCATTCATGGATGCAACTCGGAGTTCCAAGAGCTGGAGGTAGTACCAACTGCAGCTATTGTGGAGGGTCCACCGGAGCCAGCTGTAGCAGTTTCCTCTCCTTTGCCGGAGGTCTCTGATGAGCCCCTCGAACTCTTTTTCACTGTAGGTCAATTTTTGACAAAGTCTCCATCTCTGCTTTTGCTTTTATCTTCCTGTACTGGAGTGTTACAAACTGGAGTTCTGGGTGATGGCTTCAAGGTGAGGTTAAGCATATTCTTGGAGGTACAGTCCCCCCTTCCCTCTTCTCTTCTCTCTGGAGATTTTGGCATTCCGTCCTTAAGCTCCCGACGAGATGAATTCAAGGTCAGATGGTGGGGTCAGCTGCAACATATGCCGAACACCAGGTATCCTAAGTTAATCGACTCTATATCTTGGAAAGAGGACCGCCCTGTCAAACAGGCTAAGTCCTGGCAACGGCAAACGGCAAACAACGTCTTATGAGTACAATCTCTGGAGATTTTCTCTACAAGTACAAGTTAGTTTGATGATGGTTGCTATGGTTGAGAAATGATTTGTGTAGTGTTTTTGTGTGGAAGCAGAATGCAGTTCGTGTGAACAACACCGAATTACCACCATCAACAGACTCACGGCCATTAGGAGGACGGTGTCTGTGATGCACTCTTCCGGCTGTTAGAGGTTACTCTTCCTTTCTGCTGCTTCTAGCTGTGTTGTAATCCTATTGAGACACCGTTAACATTGGAGTAGGGCCCTGATGCCCGCATGACATTGCTGGTGCCCTGTTTATTCTTAGTTACAGATTTAGTATGCAAATTGATTTCTTATTCCATGGATTTATGGTGTTAATCACTTTCTCGCATGCTGTTGCTCATGCGTTTATCTTTCAGCCTGGACATGGTTATATTATATGGACATGCTACACATCAAGATTAATTTGCCTATTTTGGTCGTGAAGCTTGTAGAGGCACGGCGAATTGAGGAAGGTGGAAAGAAGACCTTTGCCAATGTTTTATAAAGAAGAGAGTCTGACATCCCGACTGAAATCTTTCTCTGATATCTCACCTGATCTCCAGTAGGTTTCTGCCAGGGCTGGTGTCTTACTGCCTTGGTTGAAGTTCTTGTAGATCTGTTAGCAAGTTGCCAATCGGCTCAGTTTTTAGTTATTTACTGGGGATTACCTCACAATCTGTTTTACAATTGTAGTTTCAGTTATTTGCTGGGGATTACCTCACAATCTGCTTTACAATTGGAATTGGAATTTTAGCGGAGGTGAAGTAGGGTTATCAAATGACTATGCTAGGGGCCTATCTTGGGTCAAATTGGTTTTGGCTTTGTACAGGGCCAGAGTACTTCGGATCTGCAAACCCCACCATTGTCAGGCTGATTCAGCAGTTGCCCAATGCAGAGAAGTGCACGAAGTATAGGTCAGCATTCTCCATATCCATCATATGAATCACACACAATCACACAGGGTTTGACAGGCGGTGCTAGCCAATGGGGAGGTGGTCATTTGCAGTACCACCAGGCAATCATGCAAAGCACTTGAGGACATAGCCTGGTTGAGTGGTTAGCACATCCAGCTATTGCATGCAATCCTACGCTGCTGCTGACTGCTGGCATCATCTATTCCCATGAGCAAAATTACAATGAATCTCTCAAGCATACATATGTGGGGGGGACTCTTGACTTGTGAGTAATCTATCAGAACCCAGGGTTTGTCAAATCATATCTGTTGGTGCTGTAGGGATGAGGGTTTGGGTTTTGGTACAGTGGGCCACACTTTGATGGCCAGGATATGTTGTTCTTTATGAGGTGGGGCTGGTTGGGTTGGTTTCGCAAGATAAGGAATGCCTCTGCTTAATCACTGTTGCTATTCTTTGACAGCTGGGCATCACAGATTCAAGCTGCGTATGGTGATGGTGAAGGCACTGGGGAGGACCTCATCTGGTACTTCGGGGCATAGAACAATGGGCCGGATGAGAGTAGATGGATACCTGTTTCAACAAACACTTGTTTCACGTTTGATGGACACTTGTTTCAACAAACGGATAAATAAAGTCAAATAAGGTGGAAAGGTATAGGATAAATAAAGTCAAATAAGTTGAAGCCAAACAAGCTTGAATTGAAATAAGTTTAAAGTCAAACAAGTTGAATTGAGGCTAAATCAAATAAACTTCGGTACTTGTATCAGATAACAGAAGCCACACTTTAAGAAGTGTTACTGCCGGTCACATACCATATCCAGACGTGTGATCAGCATTTGAGCTTCAAGCAATTCCTAATACCCTCACAACTTTTGTAAAATTGCAGCACTCCATTAGTCAGACAATGCCAAGGAATTAATAAACAAGATACTGGCTTTTGTAAAATTGGAGCACTCCATTAGTCAGACAATATCAAGGAATTAACAAACAGGATACTGGCTTTTGTAAAATCGGAGCACTCCATTAGTCAGACAATGCCAAGGAATTAACAAACATGATATTGGCTTTTAACCTTCAGGCACTCAGCTTCTGAGAATGGCATTGTCGGAGATTACGAATTTGCCGTTGAGGAAGTAGCCTCCTTATAAGGTGCAAGTTGCAATTGATGGAAAGCATGCACCGTTGATTTTGAGAGGTTGGTTACTAGACGAGCAGACACCGAAGTCAAACTTCCCTCAAAAATGGAGAGCGGGAGGTACAAACATAGATCTCTGGCTTGATTCATCCCTTTATCCCATTGACCCAGCTACAAGAGTACGTCCCAACATGAGTTCCATAAGAGACTTGCTTCAATTCTTGGGAGATGGAGAGGAGGGTTTTCTGGGTTATGTGAAACGCCTTCAAAGTGTTTGCTCAACCACTGTAGAGACCGCAAATTGGCGAATTCTATGCGAAGCTGTACAATAGCAAAGCGCAATAGAGATTCAAAAATTGAGGGATCAAAGTTCAGGTAGAACATTCCTCCCGTATGGAGATTGATTCATTGAGTGCTCAGATCATTACTATGGAAAACAACATAAGCAACAAGAGAGCTTCATATGAGAGTCAGTTGCATAGTCTGCAGTTACAAGTTCAAAATAAAGAGGAAGAAGTTCGTGTAATGGAGGGTGTTTGTGAAGCTCAATTGGAAGCTGTACGATCAATTCATGCGATGGAGTTAGATCAGATTGCGAGTTCCTACAAGTCCGAATTGAGATCCCTCATGTTGCAGCTCACAAGGTCTAGGGCAACATATACTCGCTTGGAGCAAAAACTGAGTAAGGTTCGCAACACCCCCTATGGACCTAGAAGCCAAATACGCCAGAGGAAAGAACAATCTTGCACCAAACGGTGGACAAGCCAAAGCGCTTAGAAGATTGGCGTGGAGTATCATTATGCCAGCTACTGCACGAAAAGTGCAACAAGAGAACGCTGCATCAAACAGCAAGACAAGGCTTTGTGGCGATAGAAGTACCCAAGAAGAATCTGGAAAAGTCTTCGCTCAAATTCTATCAAGGACTGAGGTAGATTCGATGTTGCATGTGCCCATTTTTACTCACGTAGGTGCAAAAATGGCAAATCAATATCTCAATGAAATCGGCAAACAGGTTGGGCCCAGTGAGACTTTGGAGACCTGTGACAGAAATGGGATCACCCAAGCAGGTTACAATGCAATTTACAAGAAGTTTAAAGGTGGTGTAAAAGTTGCCTCCAAAGGGATGAGAGTAGGATGTCTGCCCAATCCGCATCGAGTGTCGAAATTGCGCAAGGAATTGAACTCCAAGCTTCAGGATTTCGTAGGTGAATACTACCATTTGAACAACAGCCTTGAAGTTCCTAAAAAAGTCAAGAACGGTGAAAAGAATGAGGCTACTCGAGTGACACTATCCGAGCACAATTCTTTTTTCGCGGATGTGGAGCAGGTGCAGCGTACCATGGTCGAATTGTATGACATCACACTTGCCGGTAAGTCTTCTACATCGTGCACCTATAAATTATATGTTTTTAATCTTTAATTTTATATATTATTAGTATTGATTGCTTGATTTTGATTTTACAGAATTGAAGGGGAGCCCTCTACAGTTTGTCTTGAAGCTTGATGAGGCAGAAATCATTCATGCCCAAAAGCTGGAAAGAGTGAGTATTACCCTCATGAACCGTGCATTAGACCCATCCGTCACTCCGGATAGTGAAAAGTTTTTCAGTGTGCAAAGTGAGAGGGAGATTTGGCCTATAGCTTGTTTTCAAGTGGCAAAGGAGAACACATAGGTTCTAAAGTGGGTGTTCCAACAAACCAAACTTCCTTCGTTAATTCAAGCCCAAGAAGATGGGCAACGTCTTCACGTCCCGGGTTTTGGTGATTACAAGGTAGAGTGGCATATGGCAGCCGACATGAAGACAATAAAGGCCATGTTTGGTTTGAAGGGAGGTGCAAATAGTTTGCATTCTTGCATTTATTGCATGCAGGAGAGAGTCAAGTCTGTAGAGGGGTCCATGAAGGATGCCGCCGTTGCTATTAATAAGCGTTCCCATACATGGAATGGAGGCTTATTTGCCCAAAACATTACTGCCAAACCGGTGAGTGGGAGTTAGGGAAAAGATCGTTGGAAACCAGTGTTGCCGATCCCCATTGAGAGAGTGCATATTTGCACTTTACATGCCATGAATAGGATCATTGAGAAAATGGTCCACCTCCATTTCATGTTCGCCTGGACCATTCGCGATAAGAAATTACAAGAGTTAGCTATTGCTGACATGGAAAAAGTGTTGTCCAGCACTGGTGCGCATGGTGGTTTGGTTAAGATCATGAAAGATGATCAACTGTCTGGCAAACTGAGTAATATCCCCAACAAACCTTCGTTCAATGGCCCACATGCTGCCAAACTCTTTAATCCGAGTACTTTAGAGGGAGGCTCCGAAAAGTTGTATATTGATGTGGTAAAGTCCGAGCACAACCACACGAAAGATGGGGCAGGTAGGAGAAATCGATTAGCATGTTGGGTTGCATTTGATAAGTTGCGCCCCTATCTTTTTGGCCTTACACTCACCAATGGACAAAAAGCTGAATATAAGAAATGCGTGGAGGAATTCGGACAAGCTTTCATCAAAAGTTGGGGGGAGGGTCCAGTTACACACTATATTGTGAGTATCTACAACATCCCTTGATATTGATTGGAATGCTTATAGTAAAATTTTGCATTTCAATTATAGTACTTATAGATGACAATGCTAATTGTTCAAGTTGATTGGAATGCTAATTGTTTAAGTTGATAATTTGCAGCGGGTATTGGTCAAGCACACCCCGTGGTTTGTTGAAAAGTATAGAAGCCTATCTGTCTGGTCATGTCAACGAATGGAGAACTCGCATCACGCGGCAAAAGCGGCATATCAGCGTCATACTCAACATGCTGGAACAAAATGCAAGAAAAGTCCTTTGGTACAGACCTATCAACACTGGTTTAGGATCCAACATAGGTTCAGAAACAAAAGCCTTCAATTGAATGTTGCCATTGATAGCCTTAGAGGTGAGGAGGCAATTCAGGCCCGACGTGCAACATCCTTAAACTCAAGCGCAGCAGCACACAGCGCTTTGTGGCGATCAAGATGCACTCTGGTTGGCAGTAGGTGGGTACCAAACTCTGAAGAGCAAATTGTAGAAGAGCCGATTGAGGAATCAGCGGAGGAGCCAATTCCGGATTCCCAGGTAGGAGGTTCAAAGTTTGAACGTAGTCACCACTTCATGCGTCCCTATCTTATCCCTAAACTGCAATGGAACCAAGCCCCAGTTCCTGCAGGCCTTACTCATCGGAAAGGAATTAATTCTGTGGTTGTGGCTTGCCTCCACACCAAAGGAGTTAGCAAATGAGCAAGGTAGACAGGGCAGACTCAGACTGAAAGCAAGGAAATTGCTCAACTAGTTATCCCATTGACAACATCTCCATCAGACCATAGTTTGAGATCTGCCCTGTCTATAAAAGGTAAAGAATGGTGAAAAGAAGGAGGTTACTCAATAGGGCAGACTCAGACTTGCTTTGACTTCTCAGCAGATTGATTATTGAGGGCGGGCGGAGGCGAGACCGGGCAGATCTCAGCAGATTGGTTTCAGGTCATACTTGGGGCGGGATTTCTTTGATCGATACAGTCAGGGCGCCTTGAAGAGTGCAGTCTGTTGGCACCAGTCTGTTGATGGAGGTGAAGAGTGCAGCATGTTGACAGTGGATAATCGTAGGCGACCATGCACCTCATGAAAACGAATTTGAATCGGTGATTCGAAGCACCGCCGTGAAGTCGTGTTTAGGGTCGACTGCCTCTGTTCTGCTGGGGGCTCCTGTAAGTCTGTCAGACATGCTGCCATCATACAACGTATTATTAATGGATCTTCAGTTGAAGTGGACTAGTAGGGCTAGTGTGTTTCGTTACCCTACTCTCCATGGACTTGATGATTACAGCATCTTAAGCAAAGGTCTTTCAGCACTTGACCACATGACAATAAACTGGAGGGAGGAGAGTAATGTTACCCTGGCTCTAGAGAGACAGTTTTCTTTGATGTGACCTTTACCCACCTTTTTAATGTTCAACCATGCAACTACTCGACTCCAACCTGTCATGTCATTGGCGCATTCAAACCCAACTTGGCCCGGCATGCTCTAGGATCCCTGCCAAGCATGATTAGGAAAACACTGCTCGAAGGACAGCACCGCTCGAAAGAACCTCCGCTCTAAAAGAACCTTTCATCTCCTGATGCGCAGAACTGAGCCTAACTAGTATGAACCTGAAGCTGCAGCCGTTGCCGCATGCGCCACATCCTCTGCCCCACAGACATACTAAGCGCCTGGACTTGCTGCTCAGGGGGGGCGGGACAACATTCTCCCTCTCTAAAAAGTCCGCACACACTCTCCCTCTCTGTATTACGGTGTAAAATGGAAGCACGGATAACTTAGAGAAGCAAGACGTGCACCCAGCCAAGACCTAAACATCCATCCATTCAATCTCATCTGGAAAGTGCAACTTGACTAAACTGGAGCTTAAAATCGCATTAAGCATTAAGTACAAAGAAAGTTACAAGTACTTTCCAAGAGTCCATCCTCTTTCTTTTCTATGTTTTGGTTAAGTACAAATAAAATCACAATGTCATTAATGGATCATTACAGCATTCTTGGTTACCATGGCATCCCTCAACGTCATATTAAGCAGAAGATCCTGGGTTCGAATTCTAAATATTATTTGCTCAACAAAGGTAATAATTTTGGTCATACCCCCTTCTCCCATGATTGTCCCACTTAGCCACAAGGTCTAGGGTTCAAAACATCACATAACAAAGGTTAAAATGTCACCTAAAATGTCACATAATGTTATCCTAATGCTCCATAGCCCTAACTCTCAACCAACAAACATCGTACTATTCACATAACAAAGCCTTAAAATATCACCTAAAATGTCACATAATGTTATCCTAATGCTCCACAGCCCTAACTCTAGCCCTAACTCTAAGACTAAATGTCACCAAATGTTGCAGATGTCACCATTATCTTGTAGCCTTTGGTCATACCCCCTTCTCCCATGATTGTCCCACTTAGCCACAAGGTCTAGGGTTCAAAACATCACATAACAAAGGTTAAAATGTCACCTAAAATGTCACATAATGTTATCCTAATGCTCCATAGCCCTAACTCTAGCCCTAACTCTAAGACTAAATGTCACCAAATGTTGCAGATGTCACCATTATCTTGTAGCCCACGGACTAACCCTAACTCTAAGGCTACACATCAGGATTAATTTGCCACAAGTCGTAGTCGTTTTGGAGGCAGCACATCGGCAGCTGTGTACTTCTTCTCATTTCTGATGTTTACCTGTCAACAAGAAACATGTAATTTTGTCAGAAGCTGTCATAACATTTGAAGCTGTGAATGGATTACCATTTCACATACCAAATTCCACATACCTTTTTGGACTTGATCCCATCTTCATCCACCAAGATCGTGAAGTCCTCAGGAATGTCTGATCCAAAAGCAATCGCAATCTCATGTCGAATGCTTGACATTGACCACTGTCGCCCAACCTCAATTTCTTGTTGTCTTGCTTCATATTCACAACATAAGTTGACCAGCTCCACAGACTGAACCTGATCCATCGTCTCCCATTTGTTTTTGGATATCATGCGTTGCCGATTGAATTGAAATGTGGCATATAAAACAGATCGGCCAATGTGATATCTGAATCTCAGTGTTGAACGATCGACAACACATCTAATGACATCTGCTCCAATGGTGATTTTTGTATCCCATCCACTATCCATCAGTGATTCCAACAGCTTCTCACATGGTTCTTTGAAAGTGAACATGGTATAGCTCTTAGAGATACTGATGGCCACGGAAAATAGATCTACCATTACTCCAATTGGCATAAACCATTGTAAGTGGGTTGATTTGCTTCATGTTCTGGGTTTCATAGACGATAAGAAATCAGACCGCAACTTAAGTCTGAAAGACTCACTGGTCGCCATGTCCGGTAATGGCCAAGCTGGGTCACTAAAACCAGGAAGAGGGATTGGCTGCACTGTTCCAAACTCGGATCTACCATTGCGTGGGGTGTAAAATGCATTGTAGAAGTACACATGATCGCGCAGAAGCTCCTTGTGCGTTCGATATCCACGGCAAGCCTCACCCACTTCGGCGTGCACCACATACAAAACGTCCATTATACTCTTCAGATCAATCCAATCTTCAAACGTGGAAAGGTGTAGGTCTGCAATAAAACCCCATCCTCATCATATAGTTGTTCCACTGTGCACAATACAAGGTGAACTTGATAGCAAATAATGTAAATTTATGAGGATCTTAGACAACTTACAATTGCAAGCGCCTCTGCCAAAAGTTGCATCTGGAGGCAAATCAAGTTGCCGTTGCATGTAAGCATGTTGAACACAGATTTTGGATACCACTGTGGATCCACCTTCGAAACGAAACTTCAGCACCTTCGCCTTGTACGCCCCCTCTGTTGTAGAAGTTCCGCCGTGCTTCAATGAATCTTTAGCATGATCGCCTCTTCTACCCGGCATCAATGCTACCCAAGCATTACTCTCCACCTTCATGGGAATCCAATTATCATTCTCGTCTTTCGAATTGAACAAGATCACAGATCCTACTTCACTTCGTGGCCGCATTTTGTTTCGGATTCACAATTCCCTCTGTATCCCACCAAGAAATCAACTTACGATTTGGAATGAGATTTGGAACACGAGATTTGGATTTGCAGCTTTACTGCACTTGTTTGCTTAAGCAACAATTGCTAACTAGTACCTGTCAACCTACAAGTACAGAGGTAAATTGGGAGTCCACAAGCTGGAGTCTCTTGGGCATCAAATAAACTATTTTTCCCACTAAGTGGCCATACAAGTGGCCGCCTCACCCAACCTATGCTCCTGATATGTCTCTTGGATACCATTAGTTGGATTTAGCACAGGTCAGATTGGATATACTTCAAAGTACTGTATGAAAGGTTCAGCATTTGCTTTTGCAGGGTGGGGCAACTGGGTTCCTCCAATCCCAGGCTGTTGCAAAAATGATGTTTGAGCATTTTGCTGGACAACTTTGTAGGCTGGTCTGGTTTGACTTGCATACCCAAGTAGACTCTTATCCATGATGACCTTAGTTATGCAGCAATGATTTTTCTATCAAATTGCAGTGATTGCGACCTTGGAATTGGGAAAGGGAAATCCATTTTTGGGTAATCTAGTTGCGAACCAGACCAGCTCAGCCCAGCTCAGTTCAGCCAGCCCAGCTATCACTTGATTTGTCTGTCAATTTGCAGTGATTGCGACATTGGAATTGGGAAAGATAAGTCATGTACTCTTAAAAAGAGACCTTCCTTCCCGAGTTTTTCAATCCTTACAACATCAGTTTATTTTATTGTCTCAGTTTATCAGATCACGAGCCCGAACATTGGAATACAACATTAAGGTAGATGCTGAAAGAGGATTATCACCTTCTTTCCGCAGTTTAGTCCAAGCTGCTTCAAGACTGGTAGTGAGCTGGTCAAACACAGCAGCTCTTGTTTTCAACACCCCACCTCTGAGCCCTGTCTACCCTGCTCATTTGCTAACTCCTTTGGTGTGGAGGCAAGCCACAGCTTAGTACAGACTCAATCATCTATAGCCTGCAAGAGCTCAAAGCTTTAACTTCTGAGTCTCTGGCTCTTAGTGGCAACCCCAGCAACCCCAGATTGACTTGGTAAGCAATGTTGTAGGTTGAATCCAAGCTCAATCCATATGAGCAACCCTCTAAGGCATACAGCCACCATACTGAAACTACGACACCTACAGTCAAACCATCAACAACATAGCCAAGAAAATGAAGATAGAAGGCAACTGCATTCCTTGTTCACCTAAGAGTGGCCTTGGCATCAGCAGCTAGAGTCCACAAGCGTGATTCGAAACGTTGCACACGCACTGCAAACGCACACAAACATGATGTGGTCGAGCTTCACCCCTTCCGGCCCCGTCATTTGCTCATAGGTCTCCAAAGCCCCATCCCACACCCCTGCTCTGCACACCCTGCAAGCATCACGTTCCATGACACCACATCTCGTTCAGCTGTGCATCTCGACCTTTGTGCTTGTGCTCCTGCATAGCGTCTGCAATGCTGCCCTTGCTGGACCCATCTCCTAGTGCCACTGACTTCAACAGCAGGCTCAGCAGGCTGCCCATCACCAACAATGATGTCAGCCAATCTAATTTTCCAGTAAGCTCTCCCCAATAATCTCTCCTCTGCCACATACTCTCCATTCAAACCAAGCGTCAAAGTCTCGCACATCAAGAAAATGCAATGTCATGGAACAACATAAAACCTGGGGTAAATGAACTGCTTACCTCATGTAGCACAAGGCCAAGCTTCAGGTAATCCAGAAAACCAGTTGCCCATGCAAACCAAATATCTGCTTCTACAATTCTCACCCAATCAGGAGGCAAATTACTTACGGAAGACTGAAAACAGTGAGGGTGAGGGGAAACACCTTTGTCCATAGAGAATGTTCAACAGTTCAAACAGCTCAGCATCACTGGCTAGCTCCAGTACAGAGTGTAGCTCTGGATCAAATGCAACTGCATGCACCAAATGAAATTTAGGGCAAGAACATAGGGACGACCTCTCCAAGGTGTGAAGGTGCCCTGGGGCTTCCACTGTTATGTGCATGTGATTCAGCCTGCTGCTTGAACTCCTCTGAGTTGGACAAGGTCTTGATATTGTGTTGTTGTGAACATTTATCTATTGGTCATGGCTGGAATTTGGAAGGATCATTATTTTAACCTTCCTGAAACCGTTGGTGTGTAACTAGGCAGTGGCAGCTGAGTGCAGGGGTGCAACAAAAGGGTTATAGTTCACTCCCTACAGAGGTGCATTTAGTGTCCTCGCCTACAGCAGACCGAGGCTACAGCAAGCAATCAGCTGAGCGTAAGTCACCATTGCTCCAGGTGACGACAACAACTACCATTGATGTGGCTCCCAAGGGCTTAGAGCTGCTCATGGACGCTGCAAAAGCTCTGATTCCAGAGACGCCATCAAAGCGGAAGGTGAAGCTTGGGCATGATCACACACTTTGGCAGGCAGCCACCACTGAAGATTGAACCACCATAGGGATCTAACAAAAGATGATCCTTCCTCCACAATTGGAGGGGGCAAGGGCGCAGGTCATAGGCCACGAACCTCCTAGCACTGACTCTTTGCCAGTAAGCAGGTATATCTCTGCTGCTTTCTTGTCATGTTGTAAACAGCTTTGGAAGGTTTCAGACCTTGAGCTGGTCCACCTGTGACTTCTCAACCTCCAACCAATAACGTGCCTCATAATAAGATGGTTTACCAGTACTTGCCAAGTGCATAGAAGCATTATTGCAGCCTAACATAATCTTGCTATCGAGACAGGGAAGACGGAAGGAAATGAAGAAATGTCATAACCTCCAGCAAGGTAAGGAGAAGAAAGCCCGAGAACTTATAAACAGTACCAATTTCTTCGTCAATGCCCATATCCTTATACAAAGCAGAGATTGACAAAGTCTACCCTCTAGTTTTCAAGGAGAACAAACCTTGTGCATATATTACTGATGAGCGTTCTGACGTTGAACAGGCAAGAAGAGCTCTGCGTACCCTGAAAGGGTTGGTGCGGCTGCAAGCACTGGTGCGGGGCCACACAGTGCGAAGGCAGGCTGCCAGTACCCTGCGATGCTTGCAAGCGCTGGTGCGAGTGCAGGCTCGAGTGCGAGCACGCTGTTGTTCGAATGTCACAGCAGGGCCAGACCAGACAGAGGTTTGCGAGCTTGCAAGGGGCGGGAAAGCTTGCAAGGTGGACGTCGATGGCGCGGGAAAGCCCAAAGCCCACGTCAATCGCAAATCGCACTTAGGTCAGGGAAACGTAGAATGTAGGCACTCTTGTCGCTCGCGATGAGCCGACGTGGCACTACTAGTGCCACGATGTAATATTTTTATGGGGGGCCGGGTAGGACCTTTGTAGTGCAACTACCACAAATGGGCAGATTTGAAGAAAACAAAACTCGCGGCCTTTCTAATAGCTCACTTAGCTTCTAATGCGTGGCAATGCATTCCATTCCCCTGATTCCGGGAGCTACCCCGAGACGACAACAAGAGAGAAGGGTGAACCCCAACTTAGCACTGCTCATTAAAGCAGAGATTGAAAAACTGCTAGCCGCAAAAATTTATCTTCCCGGTGGAAACATCAGCATGGGTGTCTCTGATGGTGATCGTCCGAAAGAAGAATGGAGGCCTAAGGGTATGCATGGACTTCCGCCCCCTTAACAAGGTACCACACAAGGATCATTTTCCCTTGCCATTCATAGATACTTGGGTGGAAGAAGTAGCAGGGAAAGAGCTCTACTCTTTCATGGATGGATTTTCAGGGTACAATCAGGTGTTGATTGACCCAAAGGACGTGTTAAAAACCACCTTCATTTCACCATGGGGAACATTTGCCTATACAGGGATGCCCTTTGGCCTGTGCAATCTCCCCTGACATTTCAGAGGGTCGTGACGTATGCCTTCTCAAACATTGTGAAAAGGAATTTGGTCATCTTCTTAGATGACTTTTGTTGCAATGGCGATGCAAAAGATCACGTTGCAGCATTACGGGAGTGCTTCATCCGGTGCAGGGAGAATGGGATTTCTCTCAACCCGATGAAGTGCGTGTTTGCAGTCACACATGGACTGCTACTGGGGCACATAGTGTCCAAAGATGGCATGGCGACAGATCCAGCAAAGGTGAGCGCCATAGTCAAATTTCCCGCACCAGAGACATCATCTAAGGTGAAAAGGTTCCTTGGCCACACAGGGTGGTATAGGAAATTTATGGACAAGTATGCAGCAGAGGCCTTACCTCTGACTCGATTATTGAAGAAGAACCAGGTATTTTCCTGGGATACAGGGTGTCAGGAGTCTTTTGAGACACTCAAGCAGCCCATGGTGTCCGCTCTCATTTTGGCAGCTCCCGACTGGAACAGGCCTTTCCATGTTTACATTGATGCTTCGGCGGTGGCCGTAAGCTGTGCCCTGTGCAAACCAGATGCTGATGGCCATGATCATCCGATATCCTTCGCTAGTCGACAGCTGACATTCGCCAAAACGAGGTATAGCACCACGGAGCGGGAGGCTTTGGGAATGATTTTTGCCGTAAAGAAGTATCGACACTATTTGTTGGAGACACCTTTCACATTTTTTGTTGATCACATGGCATTACGATACCTGATCAACAAGCCCAATTTGACGGGGAGAATAGCCAGGTGGGTTATTCTGCTTCAGGAATTTGACTACAAGGTAGTCTACAAGCCCGGAAGGCTTAATGCTCAGGCCGATCACATTTCCCGATTATCGGAGAAAACGGAGACGAGCCTATTGACGATGATTTTCCGCACGCATTCTTGTTCTCCATAGAGACCGTCCCTCCATGGTATGAGCATATAGCTCAGTATTTGAGCACCCTGGAATTTCCCCCAGGATTGGATCGACACATGCGACGGAGGCTTCGACTGCGCAGCATGAAGTTTGCTCTTGTGGGAGGGCAACTTTATAGAAGGGGATTGGATGGACTCTTGAGGCGATGCGTCACCCCGGAGGAGGTTCCCCAGATTTTAGAGTCAGCCCATGATAGCATGTGCGGAGGACACTTTGCAGGGCGGCTCACGGTGGGCTCACGGTGCATAAGGCTTTAAGGGCATGATACTACTGGCCCTCCATGTTCAAAGATGCGCACATGCATGTGCAAAAATGCAACTCTTGTCAGAGGTACGCCAAGGGATAACAGGCTCAGAATGTCGTTAGTTCCCACTCTCCCCTTTGCTCCGTTTGAGAAGTGGGGGATCGACTATGTAGGGGAAGTGCACCCTGCATCGAGTCGACAAAATCGCTACGTCATTATAGCCACTGAGTATCTGACCAAGTGGGCAGAAGCCAAAGTGGTTAAGAGGGCCAACGCATAGCCTCTTTCATTTATGAATCTATCATTTCCCGATTCGGATGCCCAAAAGAAATAGTGAGTGACAGAGGATCTTGATAACGGCTATGCTACGAGGGACAGACAACGAGGGTCACAACGGGACATACCGGGTAGTGATGGACGTACACTACCTGAGCCACAAGCAGAGACGGCTAAGTACGCGGTACTTAGCCAATGGCGGGACAAGGGTACATTACCACGAGAGCAGTAGTGGGTAGTGTAGTAACCGTGAGCCGTGAACCACGATATCACACGGCCACCTTAGCATCGGCTTTAACCAATAGAGGGAGTAGTGGACCGTTTGAGGTTAGCTATTTCATGAGCATGAGTGGCATGAGCGGCATGAGCGGAGTAGCAAGACAATCGGTTTTCATGAGCAGAAGTACAAATTTTCGAAAATAAAAAACATTATAAAACATTAATTTAATGCAATGTGTCAGAAAAAACAAATATATTATTCGGCACCTTGAAGGGAAAATTGTAGTTTTGAGAGTTGTGCTCATGATATTTCGTCTTCCGCTCATGCCAATTCTCAGCGACATGTGCAAAAATGGCGCCGAATTTCGCGGTAATAGGTCTCTCTGGCGAAAAATGCCGAATTCCGCGGCTATAGGTCCCCTCATGACAGGTGTGTAAGCCCAAAATTTGGAAATGTGGCGCCAAATTTCGGTACATGGTGCCGGGGATTGCATAGATGTTGGGCAGTTCTGGGCCATGTAACTGGAAATTCGGCGCCATTTTTCCAGACACAGGGGTACCAGTGCATGTTGGGACTTAGCCAGTTTTCGGCCCAAAATAGAGAAATTCGGCGCCATTTTTCCAGAAATGGCCCCACAACTGCTTCTGTTGGATCTCAGTTTGAATGGAATATTGCCTCATTCCAGGAGTTTTGGGGTGCATTTCATTACACTGCAAAAAAAGGTCTGATGCATGAAAATACAATTGAAAATATCCATATGGAGGATTCCCTTTGCCCCATCAATGATTTCTGGAATCCCTAAGGAGGAGTTTGTGCAGCTCGTTCACGCTCAACGCCGGTGCATGAATAAAGTCATCAATAGTCACGTTCATCCTCAACCTCTTCAGGTAAATGTAATACAGATGCTTGCACGGATAATACTTTGAACCCTTCTTTGCTTCCATCAACGAGAAGTCCGTACAATTCCAAGTCGGCTCCACTCCAATCGTAATTGTGTATACATCGTCGCGTACAGCCGAACCGGCCGTTACCATCCGATAAACACGCCCAAGGCCGGGTGGAGGTACGTCCACGGAGCTCTGAATAGTGCAAGCCATCCCAAGAGCATTGGCAATCTGAGTCTCATTCAACTTGTTGGGAGGGTGTCATCTCTTCACTCTTCCGAATCGCATTGTGGGATGTGCAGAATTGTCCAATCCGTCTCTACTGGACCGAGCAGTCTGCAATGGTTGGGTCTGAGGAACCGGAAATGCATGGGCCGGGACGTCTATGCGTTGCACCATTCGAAATCCTACTGCAGATAGAGCATCCGCCTCATTCTGAGAGAGACTGCAACCCGGTGCAACAGGCCAGACGCCCGGAGGCTCCGGCATTCCCTGAATCCCGTACTAGGGCTTGCCAAATACACAGGTGATTATGTCGTGCCTACAGAACCAAAACGTCTGCGTTATGGCGTGAGCAAATGTGGGAGTCAAAAATTTGCCGCTGAAACAAGGTGCATGTACAGCACCGTGTGGGTTCCTCCGAATCATCTCACCACAGCGTGCTCTCGTATCCACCCGGATGACGCAACACTTCCCTCGAAATGCCGGCAATGTCCTTGCAATTCTCCACTGTGACTCCGACACTCTTGTCTCCACAATGGGAATGTTGTACTGCTTTACTACAGATGGCTCGTTATGTTGCCCGGGCACGTGCCCTGTGCTCAAAGGAGATGGCGATCTTGAACGTGCAGGACTTGCGGTGCTCGACGAGACCTCCCCGGGCAACATCACAGGACCACGAGGGAGCGTGCAAATATTCTTGTCAGCTCGCCATGAATCCTCTTCTCCGTCAGGTGCCTCGTCAAGTCTTCGTCTCACTGGACGAGTATGAACATCTCCTTCCAAATGTTGGCCTCTTCGAAGCAATGGCGTGTCCCGAAGGCCCTCTCGCAAGGCCGCCGCCCACTTCCGAGGATTCTTCGATCTGGAGGCAGTCCGCATCAGCATTTCCTGTCTGTCCGGCCCCAAGCCCCACTGTTTCCCTTTCAAGAACTCGTTGTACCTGCTTTGCTGCATAATTGACCTCACAATGTCCTCCGTTGTGGCAGTGAGGATGTCCACCAGATGCGCCGCAGAGGAGGCACGCAAGGAAGAATGCACTGATTCGGCCATGTTTGTCGTGGGCATGTCGGTGTCGGAGTCGAGACACATTTCCTGCACAAGCACATGTTGAGGTTACAAGCAAGTTACAAATAATGCCAAGAATAATATTCAACGGGACGCGAATTCGTGCAACTCACCTCCCGCATATAGTCGCCGAACTGGAGGAAACGATAATGCCACCATGCTAGCCAACTGACCATTGCTCCCTCGTCTGATTTCCTTACAACACCTGATGATGTCCACCAAGCCCGTATACATGCAAACTGTGTCTCTGCATCATCCAAGGTGGGAGCGCGCTTCTACGCAAGACACATGGAACGGTGCTCCTCTCTGAAATCTGGCGCCACGAGCCTGCTTGTGTACTGCGAAAGGCTCTGCAGAAAATGGAACCCACAAGATCTCTCCTTGCCTTCCATGGGAACATTGGGGTCTTGCCTATACACCCTTCGGATGGCAGCCCAATTTGCTTGTGCGTTGTCCGCCATGAAACCACGGAAATTGGGAGGGGGCAATCCCGCCTTGGCCATATGTTCGTTTATTCCCTGCCAAAGAAGCATCTCCGATTGTGTGTCCTCTCCTTTCATCTCACAAATAGCAATTGTCATTAGCATCTTGCAGTGGGTGTCGTAGACATGTGCACCCATTGTCACCCACTGGTGATTTGTAATTCGCTTGATATGGTCAAACATGACCCAACTGTTTGACAAGTCCCCACTTGTCATCCTGTCGACTAGTTCGACGCCGCTGCCAGGTCCACACGTGGACATTTTGAATACGAAACAACGATCTGCCTCAGTCCCTTGTCCTGGAAACCTACTTCCATGAATGTAGTCATATCCACATCGTCGCTTCATCTCCAGAATGGAGTGCATATCCGAGCCACGCCCAATTTTCTGTTTGCATGACATAATGTGGTTTCGGACATTTGGTGAACAGACGTGGGACACTGACTCCAGCAATGCCTCCATTTCCTTCTCATCGAGAGGAACTCTATCGGAGCTGTCTTCCGACATAATTCTGGCCAACGTCATCTTATGGGCAGCTTGGAGCTGTATCTTTTTGGGTTTGGCACCCGGTCTCAACTTAACCTCTTGCTGAACAAGCTGCTCTGCCTCGTGGGCAGCCTCCCGCGAGTTCCCCCTCGCCAATTTGTGACAATGGGAACCAACGTGTATGCAAGCTCGGGTGAGGTCAGGGAAACGGTGCAACACATAGAACTGCTTGGCATTACAAACAGACATGCAGTGTGGTGGTTCTTTGCAATGCGCACACTTAAATGTGGAGTTCGGAACCTTCTCCTGAGCTCGAAATGGTTGATGAGCTGTGCCTGTCCAATCGGTCTCGTTCCTGTGACCTCTGGATTTAAAGTGGAAGCAAGTTGGGGAGAAACACCGCAACGCGCCAGCACAAACAACGTAGCGCACCTGCACACCATCGAGCATCTTCATGCTGGTGGTTTTGGTAACGCACCAAGGATGACCGTCATGTTTTCTATCCATATCTGTCAACATTCCGGACGCCCTCGAGTAGTCCGTCCGAGGAGGGAACTCAAAGAAGATATTATCGTCGACGTCTGCGGGAAGGCATGTAACCGATTTAATTGCGAACTTACTGTAGTCCAGCCCGGCCAGCTCCGAGCGGTGTCCCTCCATGTGAAGCCCTCGCAGAATTTCAAGAATGGATCGAACTGCGGTGCTCGTGCTGGGAATATGACTCCCTCGTCCACTGACGTCCATTGAGGACTTGCCTGATCTCCAGGACGATATCGGAACTTCAATGACCTCGTCTGAGTCGGACAGGTTGTGAACAACCCGGTTCTCGCTCGTCTTCATTGATGGGTTCGGCTCTGGATTTACTTCGTTGCGGACTTCTCTCTTTGAGGTACCCACTCTCTGATTCGCGGATTGTTTCGTGGAAGGCGCCAGGATAGAAGGTGCATTTGGCGGGCAAATGAAGTCCCCAACAGCCCTGTATATGACGTTGTCCGATGGTGGAACTCGCCATTCCCTGCCATCGCCGAAATCATCGTGGAGCACAACAATACTCTCGACAACAACGCCGTTTGAGTCCTTCATTTCCTCCTCCAAAAAAACCGACCCCGGTTTCAGGTGGTATCGAACGCACAGATATTTCTCCATCACACGGCAGATGTCCCCTCTGCACGGAAATGAAGCTCTATGCTCGTGAGGAGGGTAGTACACTGTAGCGCTCGGGTTTTCCGCCATGGGAGATGTGCACACAAGACTGCCAGGATGACGTGCGGGCAAGCTCCCTGGTAGAAGGGGGATGCAGCGATGGGAAGGAATGCAGTGCCGATTTGTCCGAGCGACAAAAGCCTGATCCAAATCCAGGGAGCCAACTATCTCAAAAAACCACAGTCAGAGTGTTAATGAACCTTGTCTCCGGAATGCGGCCCCTGGTCTTTGCGCAATAACTGCCAACGGTATGTAGTCGGAAAGTGGGGGGCTGCCCGGATGATGTTGGCTGAAGGGGAGAAGCCGGCACCGGGCCGTCACATTACTACCCCCGGATGGAAATTCGGCACCGAGAATGATTTGTGCGGAGGCATGGAAACCTGAAGGAGCAGGGATAGATTCATCCAAGTGGGCCAGATTTCAAGCACAAAATTACCTATGACTTCATGTGGATCAATAGCTACAAGAAACGTGCATGGGTAGATGGTCAATTAAAGGGAGCAGCTGCAGCGGCACAGTTGATAAAATCAGGCACCTCAACCATGACCACAGCTTCTGGAAGAGGATCAAGAGAGGGAGTCCACAATGCCTTTTTTGGCACTTCTGGGCATGTGAAGATGCTTTGTGAGGCAGGCAGACTGAAAGAGGCTCTACAAACTTTACGCTAAATGTTTTTCTACTCGACACCCTTGTCAACATGTATGTTAAGTGCGGGAGCATCATGGATGCTCACCAAATGTTCAATCGAATGCCTCAACGATCATTGATCACGTGATAATGTTGGCAGGATTTACCAAGCATGGATGCGGTATGAATGCTTTGGAGACCTATGAGCAAATGCTGCGCGAAGGGGTGAAGCCCAACCACATCACATTTGTTTGTGTTTGCAATGCGTATGCAAGGCTGGGAGCTCTGGAAATGGAGGCGGGATGGAGGCTTTGGAGACCTATTATCAAATGATGGGGGAAGGGGTGAAGCCCGACCACATAACGTTTGTGTGCGTTTGCAAGCCTGGCACCCTAGAAAAGGGCAAAGAGGTGCATGGTTACATCACCAAATCTGCAATTGTACCATATGTGATTCTGAACAATTTGGTGTCATGGAACGCCATGCTTTCAGAATATGCACATCAGGGGCATGGGATGGAGGCCTTGGAGACCTATGAACAAATGATGGGGGAAGGGGTGAAGTCCACATCACATGTGTGTGCGTTTGCAATGCTTGTGCAAGCCTGGCAGCCCCTGAATTAAGGAAGACGCTACTTCGATTCCCTGAGTCAAGATCATGGTGTCACTCCGATAGTAAAGCACTTTTGCTGCATGGTGGACTTCTTGGACGTGCGGGACAACTGGATGAGGCAGTGGACCTGATTAATAAAATGCCAACCAATCCAGATGTTGTGGTGTTGAAGGCCTTGCTTGGTGCCTGCAGAATTTATGTCAATGTGGAGGTGGCAGAACGTGCGGCAAACCATGTCGAAGTTTGCAAACCCCATGGAAGGGACGACCACAGCTAACAGAAGCTATTGAGCATATTGAGAAAAATGATGTGAAGGGACTCTTGTCCTGAAAAAACAGCACATTTTCATACACTTTATTCATCCCTTGGTGTGCTGGATTCACAGTGGCTTCCTTGAATGAACAAAGACAACAGCAACATCAAGGAGGACTCTTTGAAACCTATACGTAGACAATTCCAGGTGTGGTCCAAGGGAAAAATTCGCAGAAAATTACTTGAGACTAGGTTCATTTGCCTCAACACGGAAAGCAGTTTACGAAGTAAGTGATCTCTGCAGAGAGAAGTATCGTTTTACATTGTAGGTCGCTCTCATCTTTATTAGTATTAGTTCCCCCAACTTCACTACAAAACAAGAGCTTGCAAGAATTATGCATTCCACAGCTAACTCTCTACATGCCCTTCTTGCCTGGCTCTCTCTGGTCATATGGCGATTGAAAAGTCATCAATAATAGAATGGTCAAAAGTATGCAGGATTTACATGATTGACAACCACAGCCTCAAGTGTCCCAACATGGACTAATGACCATTATGTGGATGTGACTCGTAAGGTAAGATGGGATCTCACCGAGTGTTTTGAGGTAGAAACCCTCTAGGAGGCTTAAGGAGTAAGATCTCCTTGTCTGGAATAGTGATGGTCCATAGGAATGTAATTGAATTGGAGATGTCGAGTGAACCTAGCCCATTCATGGTCTACTAAGGATGGGGGTTTGTGTGCGCCATTGTATGTGTGGCCGAGTAGTGCGATGTCTCTGTTGAAGTCCCCTGCTAGTATGACATGGTGGTGTTGGTATTTCGGGTGGGTAATTGTTTTAGAGATTGTGCTCAAAATTTCTATGGCATCACCCAATGTGACATCCAAAATAGCACCAATTACAGGGGTAGTCAATTTTGGCACTTTCCTACCTTGAACACACTTGCCAGATCTGGTAAGCCTCTCATCATTTGTCTCATCCTTGGTGAGGTTTGAAAATCTCAACTTCTCAGCAGCACAATGATCCTATCAAGATTTCGTAACAGTACACCGCTTCAAGTTAGTAGCCATCTTTACTTCAGCATTCGATCACCCTTCCTTCCAATGGTGTCACCCTGCAAATCGCCCAAAGATGTGGAGATTTTACAACACACTGTAAGGTTCGGAATGTTTGTCTGCCTTCTTTCATAGCGTGCTTAATCTTGTTCAATACAGCAACAATCTAGTGAAGAGAGAATGTTAACATCTCCAAACCTTGAAAGCTCTTTCAGGATCATATGAGCTCCACAAGAGGTGATGTGGCACAACATGTTTCATGTGTCAGGTGCCTGCTGCTGCCCAGGCCTCTCTCATCTTCCGAGCTCTTTCTTGCCATGAACCACCAGACTGCATAGTGATAACCTGCATCGGTTTCCCAAGCCCAGGGTTGATGACTGAAGCATTGTAATGTGCTACAACAAAATGAATACACCAAGTATTGCATAACTTTACAGATGAAACTTAGGGCCAGAATTATCCTGTTGCTCAACTTGTCTTCAATCATGGAAGATATATCTGACCTCTTAGACCTGGTTGTAGCAGTAGCCTTATTTGAGGGGAGAAAAGGAAAATAGCATGTCCACACCAACACACAAGGGCCCATTGGATATACTAGAACTGAAAGAGATAAAAAAGGAGTGTCAGACAAAATCTTCCCTCTTGAAGAGAGGAACATCAACTGAGAGAGAGGATGTACTGATAAGATGTTGTTTGCCATAGACTTCTGGCCATAGATCCCATGCCCAGTTTGGGCGGAACAAAAGGGACCAGACTACCTTAGTGAGGGGCTCACTCCGGTAGTGGGACTTAACCTTGGTACAAACAATTAGTTTGGGGTTTCCAGATATCCTCTAGAAAGCCCTTCACAAAAGCATCAATCTGCTGTGCATGAGTTGCCCAGCAATTAGGCTCAGCCTCGAAACTTTCGAAGTTGGTGAACAAAGGTGCAGAAACAATGTCCTTGATGTTCCTGCAGATGGTCACTCTCTGGTGAGAATACATCGGACAAGGTATCAGAAAATGGATATTCTCTTTGTACTGCCCACACATCGGGTAATTACGATCTCCTTTTCCTCTCTGCATCCGTTTTCTGTTCAAAGGTAGGCTCCCCGCCCTGAGTTTAAATTTCAGTCTAGTGCCCTCGCCCATTTCACAGACTGGAAACCAGTTCAAGGAAGTTTTATGCGTAACTTTTCATCATCGGACAGTCTTCAGGCATCCGACATGGCGTTAGACATTACAACGTCCAGGTCAGCTTATTTTGCAGGGCCAATTCATCTGGGCTAATATTTAGATACCTGAAATCTCTTCTACCCTTTTCCGCCAGGACTTAGCCTGTCTAACAGGACAGTCTTGCTTCCAAGAAATAGAGGTATGCCAAACTCGCCCTGAACACAGCCACAGTAGCTGTTCTAGAGTTTACTGAGATCCTCTCTTTGAGCACCGCAACCTGAATGGATTCTAAAGATTTAGCATGGTTGAAGTTGTCGACCCACACGGCAGATGCATACTCCAGCGCAGGCCTGATAACATTGCAAAACTGGTCCTTTTAACTTCAGTATTAATGCCTCTGCAGTGGAAAAATCAGTGAGACCCAAAGCTTTACATTTAGCTGTTGGAACCACCTGCTGTAGATGCACGTCCCAGTTGCAACTAGAGGAAAACTCACGAACACCGAGATATGTGTAGGAAGGGAGCACAGGGATCTCCAGACATCCCCATGTCCATTTGAGATCCCCTCCTCCCTCCCTACAATCATTGAAAGCCATCACTGCACCTTTACTAACACTGGTTTCTAACCTCCACAGGTCAAAGTACCTCTTTGCGCAATCAATCAATCCTGAAGATTGGATGGAGTATCCCCTAGGCCCATCCACAAACATAAGAGCTGGAATGGTGGCATCACCCACCTTTAAACCCCTCCCTTTCCACATCTTTCAAGCAGCTGATTAATGAAAAAATTAAAGAGCAGTGGGGAGCGAGTACAGCCTTGAGCTACACCATGGTGAATATCAAAGAAGATAGACTTCTATCCATTAACCATAACACAGCTTTTGGTGTTCACATACAGGTTGTGAACCATCCTCCACATCTTCCCCCTGACCCCACAAGACCAAAGTCGAAGCCACAACCCATCTCTCGATGATTTGTCATGAGCCTTTTTGACATCCAGGAAAAAGCCAAAAGTGGGCTTTCCTTCTTTTTTTTCCTTGAATAATCTGGCTTCAGGTGAAGATATGGTCGAAGCAGCCCCTATCTCCGAAAGCCATCCTGGCCTTCATGGGAAACAGACTCCAGATCAACCTCAAGACGGGATCTTGTCAGCCTACAAAATAGCTTGCCAACTGCGTTCAAAATTGTGATGCCGCAATAGCTCCCAGGCTCTTCTCTGTCACATTTAGTGTGATTCAAACGTTTTTACAATCTCAACCATAGAAGTCACCACTGCACCCTTGTTATTCCTTAAAGCTGTAATTGCTGACCATTTCTCGGCCAGCATGAACGCCGTCAAGCCAACCAGAACCTTGTGATTCAAGTTAATGCCACAGTACAACTCTTCCCAATACATTTTCTGCTGAGCCTTTACTAGCTGAGTTACATCTTTTCACAGCTGATAATACTTAGACCACAGCACACTGTCATCTTTGATATTACAGCAGTCCTTATAAAGCGCCTGTCTCTCAGCGATCTTGAGCTTGATCTCATTGGTCCACCAATTTACTGCTCTTTTGCATACAATCAGTTTCCTTCCAATGATCTTATCAAATGCCAGCTCTTTCGACTTCACTTCTTGCATCACCTAACCAAGAAGGGAGATCTTGGAGTGATTGGATAAAGTGTGGGAGAGCCTCTTTCAAGGCCAGGACATATTCTGTATTGACCTCTTCCTTCTGGAAATTTTCTATGCGCCACTTTCGAATATAACGTTTCACAGATCTCTTGGTGTTAAGAATACACCTTTTATCTCAGTCCAGACATGAAAGTGGTCAGAAGTACCAAAATCGGTTCTATCAACAACCACCTTGGAACATTGGGGAAACAACTCCTTATCCACTATGATATAATCCACTATGGAACGTTTCCCTAGTTTGGGCTTTTTCACGAGTCCACTGCAAAGGGTCTTCTTTTGACCTATTGTTCACGGTCAGAAGCTGAATTTCTTCCAGGCATTTGATAAGCCATTTGATATTGGAACTTTGCTCATCCTCTTCAAAAAGCCAATGACCCTTACCCACTCAGGCATTAAAGTCGTCTAACAACACCACACGGACTTTGGCAAGGAACTTAGCACAGTCAAGTTCAGAGAATGTACTCTTGAGGTCATCCATGATGTTCTCCCCCATGTCACATGGAAACAAGTTCAAAGAAGTTTTCTGCCTAACTTCATTTTCATCAGACAACTTCCTGGCAACAAACATGGCTTTGGACACTACAGCCTCTAAGTCCGATTTATCCAGCAGGGTCAAGACTTACGGACTTAGATTCAGATCCTTGAGAATCTCTTCTACCCTCTTCCGCCAGGACTTAGCCTGTTTGACAGGGCTATCCTGCTTCCAAGATATAGAGTTGATTTAGGGTATCTGATATTAGTCATACATTGCAGCTGACCCCACCATCTGACCTTGCATTCATCTCGTCGGGAGCTTAAGGGAGGGATGCAAAACTCACCCCGAACAGCCACATTAGCTGTTTTGGAGCATGCTGACATACACTCCTTAAACACCCCCACTTGAATGGATTCTAGAGACTTAGCCTGGTTGGAGATTCAACCCACACTGCAGATGCATACTCCAAGGCAGGCCTGAGACAGTCAAGTCCAGCGAGAGACAAACAAAGAGAGCTTCCAATGCCATGAGGAACTCTACGACCACCCTTCTAAGGGGGGGAAAGGAATAAGCAAAACAGTCCCAGGTACCTGTTCACTAATGACACCGTTGCCAGGAGTCACCTCACCCTTGGCACTCTCTTCGTCACTAAAATTTCTTTCATTAGACCTCTTGTCACTGTCTTGTAGCCTCCGACCAGATTCTCTCTTTCCATCTCTTACTTCTGGAGTGTCAGTGGAGGGGCCCACTGGAGCCCCAAATATGGCTGCTTCATGGGCCGCTTGAATTTGAGCCTCCCTCCTAGCCTGTAAGACATGATATTACTTAGTATCAGCCGGTGTTACTATGACAATTTCGAATATATTGCAATACCATTAACCCTCCCCTTCTTTCTGGGCCCCTTCCCTCACTACCTCCCCCTTCCTAAGCCCCCAAGATAAAACATGGGTACCACCAATCTGCATTTCCATCCTCCCATTAGTGCAGATGACATTCTGATCAAATACAGGGTGAATGAGCTTGTCAAAATGAAACTGGAACAAAGAAAAGAGGCCATGGGCAATTTTTTGCAAAGGAATGGTGAAGTGCTATGGCAAGTTTGCTATTGCATGTGGTTGCAACTACAAAATAATACCTGATGTGATGTAGAAAGCAGAGTGCTACCAGTATTCCTCATGAAGCCTGTGTCATCGCGGGCCCCAGTCCCATCTGCAATTACAGCTCAATTCTTAGATGTGTCCTGATACTCATCAACAGTCAGTCACACTCCATATCATTCAAGTTTGCATTCACAACCTGACCCCTTGAAAATCCACATGCATAGCTCTCTCTCCCACCTTACAAAATATATGGAACTTAAACAAAGACTCACTTGAAGATGTGTACTTTCCTATAAATATGGTGCCATGATCACCATGCTGGTTGCTCATGACCATGACATTATGCTATGGCTCACACATGTAGTAGCAATCCCTTGAGAAAACAACAACCCTTGTGCTGAATTTGGATATTATAAGTATTAATAATAGCTACATACATGATGGAGCTGAGAGACACAAACCTCCAAAATAGTCAAGCTTAGCGTCATCGTCCAAGGGCGCATCCTTGTTGAATTCAAACCGCTCCCACTCTCCTGTCATTCCCTTGACTGAATCTTTTACTACTGCAAAGCCAAAGGACAAAGGAAAAGATGAGAGAAGGTGGTCTGCAACATCTTGTATGATTGCCCACTTTCAGCTCAAAGGTCCTGGAACTTCCACTTCGCACCTGCCAGGTGAAGTCTGCTATGAAATCACCTGATAACAGCTACTGAAGGAGTTACTCACATGTCTAAGAGTTTCAGACTGGTAAAATAAAATGCTTCATATGCCATTCATAATTATGACATGCAAGAATGAAGACATACAGGGACCCAAAATGCACAGTAAATTGGCAAAAGGAAAGATAGCTTCTTGAATTGCACAAACACAGTAAGATACTTTAGGACAGTTTGATAACACCAAGTACGGAGGACTTCAGATTGATGCTCACTATTTGGTTTAATGAGGCGAAAAAAAGATCTGAAGAAGTTCCCAATATACACTTCACGCTCAACTGGTAGTGGTAAAAGATGTGTATACCTGTTTCAGACAGCTGCAGCTTCATCTTGGCTTTCACTTTCTCTGCTGGTGTCTACAGTCAGGAAATAATAGTAATATCAGGGTCTGTGAAAGCTGACTCGAAACATCGGCTGTGAGAGTGCGCACTATGGCGTGCATGAAGAGCATGAAAAGACTCGCCCACTCAGACTTTCCAAATATCCCATCCACTGGGAAGCCTAACCGAAGTTCGTCTTCAAGAACAAAACAATGAATTTGAGCATCATAACGGAAGGCACGGATGTGAGGCAAACCAAGAAATCAAAATTAGGAATCAGCTTTGCATAATCGCGTTCTGATTCTGTAATTTTTGTTTGAGATCCATGCTGTCTTTTCGGCACTCCCTTCCCCATTACAGTCTCTGTCCTCCTATCATGCCTCCTTGAGACACCATAATGTGTACTTAGATTGGGGCTCCAGCTGCGACCTCTTTGCTCATTCCTCCACCTGCCACTCTCTCTTTCCCTCTCTTCAGTAGGAGTACGTGCCCGTCTTTTCCTTTCTCTCTCCACGGAAATGCTTCTTCTGTCTCTCCCTGTGGAAATGCTCCGTCTCCGCCGCTCTCTGCCTCTCACTGCAGGGCTGCTTCGGCCCCTTCTCCCATTGCCAGGGCCATGGCGAGGACTTCGTCTTCCAATAGGTGATAGACTTTTATCTCTCCTTTGAGACCGATCTGGTGACCTGCTGTGATCCCTCCTGTGGAATTAATCCAGGACAGCATTTCTGTTTTGAGCAATTATATCAACAAGAGAGGTCGAATCATGTCCTAGACCTAATAGTGACCATAGCTTGCAAGACACAGAGGAACCCAGACAATGTTTTAGACATTCTCCAGCTCTCAACGAGGAACACTCCTGCCTTTAGCTCTAACAGATGCCTAATAACTAGGATTTCTTGTTACTAACTAGAAGGGACAACCTGGGGGAGTCATATGTGAACCAATGAGGGGTTCCGCAGACCAGCAGGTTGCTAATGTAAATGACAAAAAATGCACTGTGCAAGTATGCAACGAGAGAAATCTTATGACCTGGATAACTGTCGATGGCCTCTTCTATCCGATCTCCGTCCCTGGCCAGAATTACTACTGGACCGTCGGCGATCTCTTCTGCTTCTTTCTGTAGCACGACTGCGAGAACGATCCGGGCTTTCTCTCTGCCAAGACCTGTGGCGTTCCTTCCCGGAATTTTTGGAATCTTGGCTTGGAGAGGAGGTTCGATGCCTTCTCTTTCGTGATCTGTGGCTCCCATCTCTTGGGCTACGATCAGATGAGCTGCTATAGCCTTCACTGTCACTAGAAAGGCTTCTCCTTCGTGAACGAGGCTTGATACCCCTCCTTGAAGGCCTCTCTTGATCAAGGCTAGACGCAAGTTCTTGTTTGCGATGTCTGCAAGACGAATGAGAAATTCAGAAAGTGGAGTCAATAGAGGGTTTGTTCATAATTGGAAATGAAAATTCAAATGGTTGCAAATGTTCACTACAACATCTGTGGCAACTGCTGCTGATGTCGGCAGATCTCCCAGAGCTAAGTGCAGCCAGTATAAAGGTAAAAGACACTTGCCTGTCTTTGTCTTTGGACGGGCTCCCCTCTTTCTTCTTGAGCTTCAAACGGATGCTCTCCACTTTAATCTCTGTCTGGATTGCCGCAGCTCTCCCGGGGCTAGCCTCCTTCACGAAATTAGTCAAAGAACCATGGGCATCACTCTTGTCGATCGAAACTTCGGACGGTTTCTTGCCAAATCCCAGGCCCTGTTTGAAGCGGGCAGCATTGCTGCCTTTGCGAAGCAACTCATCGTAGTAGGCCGCTGCTTTCTCTTCCTCCATGAGCTTATTCAAAGTCAGGCCTGAGATTAAAACCCAAATGAGCTCGATCTCTCTAGCAAATTGGCTGTACACATCAACTCCTACCAATACCACCCCTGCTCTGAACCCTAGCCCCTCGACAGGGCTACCGACAGATTAACGTCCAGGCCTGGCCGGGTTTCCAGAGCTACCTCCCAACCTTCCTCACACTCCTGAACAGTGAGCGTGTTGAGGTTTTCTCAGCCACGACGGGGCAGCTGGATGTCCGACTCAAACAGCGAGAGTATGCGATACCCTTGCCACTGTTTTCGGCCTACCGTCAGAGACCACGAGGGTGGAAGCAAGGACCAGAAAACTCTCTCCAAAACCCTAAACCTGAGAAAGACTGCAGTGCAGACTCATGAAGACAGCTCCTTTTTTCACAAAAGAAGTCATCATCTTGGTACTCGATGTTTCGGAGACCTGGCATGCAGCTGCAGCTAGCTATGGCTGTTGAGCAGGGTCTACAAAACCCTAAACCTGAGAAAGACCAGACTGCAACATCATGATTTTTTGGTGAAACTTGAGACGTAATCATTCGAAACTCAGAAGCTTGTGAAGACCCTGGCCTTGCTGCTGGCAGGAGGCTGCATCTAGCTATGCCTTCTGAGAAATCGAATTGTGGATCGTGCGAGCAGCTATTTGAAAGAGAAGAGAGGGAAACAGAGAGAACCTTAGCTGTGAAACAAAGATTCCCGTCCTAGGGGGTTACTCCACCTCCTCTACGCTAATATGCTAAAAGAAATCAGTTTAGACTTCAGACCTTTTTCTTAGGGTCAAGTTGTACAACAGCAGAATCTGAGTCCAGGGACACGGAGGGTGGTCGGCAAACCGTCGTGGGTGAGGTGGGTGAGAGAGGACAGTGATCCAATGCAACAAACAACATCACCAAAGGTTTGGGTCCTGCATTCATCTTGATCCATTGTCAGTTTCTCACTAAGAGATGGAATGAAGTATGAGAAAGGGCTTTCTCTCCTCCCGTCTCGTCACAGGGATGGCAGAGTGCTGCTCCCCTCTCCCAAGCATGAAGGGAGAGGCCATGTGTTCGTCGTGCGGTGAGCGGGCGGGAGGTCTATGTAGAAGGAGCTGAAACTGGCGTCCAACTTGGCAATGCTGGACTCGAGACCCTTGCAAGTGCTGGCTGTGACAACACCCAAACCTGCAGGAAAACCGAAGAAAGGTACTGGCTTTTATAACTCCGTCAGTATCTCCTTCGCTATACATATCTTCTTTCCATTCATTCCTGGAGGAAGGGATTCATTGCAACGTAGCGGATGTAGGATCCCTGTTCTTGGGAAACACGCACCATGTTTTCTTTCAGGTTGAGAATTATGCTAGCTCCAGCTCACGGAATCCCGTTTCCAGCATATTTAGATCACTTCTTGATGTAGGGATAGTGTCCCATACATGTGACGCACGTTGCGGTGGAGAGACACAATTTCGTGTCTCCTTAGGGATGTGGAAAGGGAGAGTACTCATTTTCCTCTCCGACTAATCTTGGAGGGCACAGCATTGACCGCGGTTGTGGGGTTTCTACACACGAGTGTGGAAAACGCATCCTACAAAGGCCCTAGTAATCGCTCATAGCCAACGACAATCCGATGCAGGAAATCGAGTAACCCTACAAATAAAATTGGATGCGAGGCAGGCCAAAGTAGTGCGCCACACCCATATTTGTCTTGATTTGTTTGAGCCTAGAGGGCCTTGAGTTGAGCAGAGTACCTATTCAATGCGACAAGAATGTTCCGTCCTCACCATCATGCCCAGCGAATTGGCATGTGGATCCCTTTTTTCCAGCTGAACGAATCCACAGAGGTAAGCAGCCTACTCTCAAGTTTTGAACTTCAGCCTAGTGTCCAGCGTGGGGATAACCTTTAGATAGTCCTTAGTTTCAGTTGTTCATCAAGGGCTGTGAACAAATTAGCTTAGATTATATTTGTGCAGGGAAAAATGTTCATAGAGCAACAAAGAGGCTCGTTTTGGGAATCTACACCAGCACATTCCTGAGTAAAACTGAGGGTCAGAGCTGCCCGACACCAGGTTGTGTGCAATCTGGCGATGGCTGTAATGTCAATGTAACCCGTGGAGCTCGAGGGCGAGAATACAATGGGTACTGTTTTGACAATGATTTAAGGCTTCGAACTCAAACGGGTAGAATTGGTACAGTTCATTCTCAAAGTAGATATCTGCAGTTGTTTTGTAAACCGTTAGTATGTAGGAAGTAGCCTGTCCTCATGAGGAGATCTCTCTTAGGTGCTTTCAGGTGTAGTAGTGGAGTGTGAGGTTTGTAACTAAGAGTTTTAGTCGTGCAGGATGACGCGGTTGAATAAAGGCTCAGTTTTTTTGTTGGACATCAGACTGGTGGCAGAGGTAGCACCTCTACTGTAGTCACTGCTTTTGGAAGAAGATGAGGAGAGGAAGTCAACAGCATCTCCCTTCCCATCCTTGGCAATGTAAGGACACTATGTAAGTCAGGACAACTGAAAGAAGCGCTGCATATTTTGAAGCAACATGGTATTGTGGCAGACTCCAATACTTATGTCTGTGTCCTGCAGGAGTGCATCAAGTTGAAAGCCCTGGCACAGGGAAAGCAGGTGCATGCCCACATTACTCAAAGTGGATTCAATCCAAATGTCTTTCTACTCAATACCCTTGTCCGTATGTATGGCAAGTGCGGGAGTGTGGTGGATGCACGTCAAGTGTTTGAGAAATGTCTGCACGAGAACTATTTACATGGAATATAATGATAGCAGGATATGCCAAGCATGGGTGTGGTGGGGAGGCTCTTGAGATCTATAAGCAGATGCAACAGCAAGGGGTAATGCCAGACAAGGTGACATTCAGTTGCATTGTCAATGCATGTGCTAGCCTAGGAGCCCTCGAAAAGGGCAAAGAGGTCCATGGTGACATCATCAGAAGCGGGATTGTGCCAGATATCATTCTGCAGACTGCCCTTGCTGACATGTATGCAAGATGCGGGAGTGTAAACGATGCTCATGAGGTGTTTGACAGTATGTCCGAACGAAATGTGGTCTCATGGAGTACTATGATCGCAGGATATGCCAAGCATGGGTGTGCTAGGGAGGCTTTTGAGATCTATGAGCAAATGCAAAGGCAAGGGGTGACACCAGACAATGTCACATTCAGCTGCATTCTCAATGCATGCGCCAGCCTTGGAGCCCTGGAAAAGGGTAGAGAGATCCATGCTGACATCATCAAAGGCGGGGGATCACACCAGATGTAATCCTGGAGACTGCCCTTGCTGACATGTATTCGAAATGTGGGAGCGTAAAGGATGCCCGTCAAGTGTTTGACAAAATGGAAACACAAGATGTGGTCGCAGGGAATGCCATGATTGCAGGATATGCTCAGCATGGGTGTGGTAGGGAGGCTTGTGAGATCTATGAGCGAATGATGCAGGAAGGGGTGAAACCCAACAAGGTCACCTTCATTTGCATTCTCAATGCGTGTGCCAGCCCTGGAGCCTTGGAGAAGGCGTAAGAGGTGTGTGATGACATTAGAAAAAATGGAATTGCATCAGACATCATTCTGGAGAATACACTGCACATGTACGCCAAATGCGGGAGCATGAAAGATGCACGCCAAGTGTTTGACAAAAATGGCTGAGAAAGATGTCATCTCATACAATGCCTTGATCGCTGGATACACCAAGCATGGGTATGGTGATGAGGCTTTTGAAATCTATGAGCAAAGCAAATGGAAGGAGTGAGGCCTGACAATGTCACATTCATTTGCATTCTCAATGCATGTGCCAGCATGGGAGCTGTGGAAAAGGGCAAAGAGGTCCATGCTGACATCAGCGAAAGCGGGAGTGCGCCAGATATCAGTTTGGAGAATACCCTTGTGGACATGTATGCCAAATGTGGATGTGCGAAGGATGCCCGTCAAGTGTTTGACAATATGGCTCAACGTGATGTGGTTTCATGGAATGCCATGATTGCCGGATATACTCCGCATGGATGTGGTAGGGAGGCTTTCAAGATCTACGAGGAAATGCAACAGAAAGGGGTGACCCCCGACAAGGTCACGTTTGTTGGTATTCTCCATGCTTGTGCCAGCCTAGTAGCATTGGAAAAGGGAAGAGAGGTTCATGCTGACATCAGCAAAAGCGGTATTGCACCAGATATCATTCTGGAGACTGCCTTGCTGACATGTATGCGAAATGTGGGAGCTTACAGGATGCCCATCTAGTGTTCAACAGTATGTCTCAACGAAATGCGGTGTCATGGAACGCAATGATCACAGGGTATGGTCAGCACGGGTGTGGTAGGGAGGCCCTCCGACTATTTGAACACATGCAACAGGAGGGCTTGAAGCCGGACGGTATAACCTTCACGTCTCTTCTCTCTGCATGTAGCCATGTGGGCCTAATGGAGGAAGGACGTCACTACTTTGATTCCATGAGTCAAGATCATGGACTCACTCCTACAGTGGAGCACTTTTGCTGCATGGTTGACCTCCTTGGCCGCGCAGGGCGAGTGAATGAGGCAGAGGACTTCATTAATAACATGCCAATCAAACCAGGTGCTTCTGTATGTGGGGCCCTGCTTGGTGCCTGCAGAGTTCATGGCCATGTGGAGGTAGCAGAACGTGCGGCCAAATGCCTTCTCAAGTGCGAGCCACAGCATGCGCCAATTTATTTGTTGCTGTCGTCGAACATTTACACCACACCTGGAAGGTGGGAGGATAAAGAGAAAAATGATGGAGGACAGAGGTGTCAGAAAGGAGCCAGGACGCAGTTGACGTCGACAACCAGGTGCATACATTTGTTGTAGAAGACAATTTGCAAATTAAACAAATTCAGCAGAGACTGTCTCGACCAATGAAGGAGGCTGGATACATGCCTGACATGCGGCTTGTAGTGCATGATGTTGACGAATAGCAAAAGCAATTTTCTCCTTGTCACCACAGTGATAGCTGGCCATTGCTTTTGGGCTGATCAGCATGCTGCCTGGGATGCCTATCCACATCATCAAGAACCTTGGGGCTGTATGGTGACTCTCACACTGCCACCAAGTTTATGTCAAAGATTGTTGGCCTAGTACGTGATGCCATCCAACCGCTTCCACCACTTCCAAGATGGAGTCTGTTTTGAAGGGATTAAAGCAGCAGCATGAAAGCAAGTGTGGGTCCTCCTATGGATACTGACACGTGTCCAGGACGTTCCATGGATGATCTTCAAATGAATCCTTTCGAGTTAATGACATGGATGGACGAGTTGTGAATGAATGTGGGCGCTCAAAGGAATGAAATATACTTGGATGAATATTGAATCTTCGCCACTACTGATTCGCAAATTTGCCAATACCGTTCGAACACTTGGAACGAGGCAACCCGGGACCGGTGGGCCCGTCGCGACGCTGAGATCTCATCCCTGGCTGGCAGCGCCGCATTGGACGCCGAGTGAGGGCAGCCGCCGTGCGGGCACGTTATTGGCTGCGGGGCCCAGACTGCCGCAATTCCAGGTCCCAATTCATGGTCGCGACGGAAAAGGGCCGTGCGTGGACGACCGGACGTTCGTTCGAAGCCGTGGATGGGACCGAATTTCATTTTTAATGGATGTTTATCATCCAAAATGGGCAACAGGCATCCGCCACCTGATTTGCCACCCGTATGTACAGCTCAAAAGGTTGGAAACAGGCTAAGTGTGTTATCCACAGGGGACGCGTGGCGGAGAATATTCTCCCTCCGCTGATCGTGTGGCTCAGAGCGCGTGATCTCGATTCTCAGCGTGTTAATTCGGCACGTGTAATACCGCGGAACGCACACGTGTCCCTGCCAGCGTTGGCCCCCTCTGAGAGTGCGAAGCAAAAGGGGGAGTCTGCTGGCGGAGCTTGTAAACTACTGCAGCAATTCTGGGGGTGAGGGGGGTGAGCGGGTGTGGATCACCACAGAGCCGGCACAAGGGAGTTTTGGGAGGGAGGGAGAGAGAGAGAGAGCGAGGATGGAGGGGGGTGGGGTTGTGAAGAGGAGGGGGAAAAGGGTGCCGTTGAAGGCCATAGTGCAGGTGGCGTCGGTGGCTGCAGGAGTGCAGTTTGGGTGGGCGCTGCAATTGTCGCTCTTGACCCCGTATGTGCAGGAGCTGGGGATTCCACATGCCTGGGCCAGTCTCATCTGGTTGTGCGGCCCAATCTCGGGGATGTTCATTCAGCCGATCGTAGGACATTACAGTGATCGATATCCTGGGAAATGGGGGAGGCGTCGGCCTTTCATTGTGGGAGGGGCAACGCTTGTGGTTATTTCTGTTTTGATCATAGGGTTTTCAGCGGATTTTGGTCACATGTTCGGGGATACCATTGGCGCCGACGTTCGGCCCCGGGCCATTGTGGTTTTTGTGCTTGGTTTTTGGATGTTAGATTTGGCTAACAACACACTGCAGGGTCCCTGCCGTGCGCTGCTGGCGGATTTTTCTGGCAAGGATCAAGTAAGGACCCGAAAAGCCAATGCAAGCTATTCGCTCTTCATGGCTATTGGCAATGTGATGGGGTTTGCCACCGGGGCTTACGATGGCTGGTACAAAATATTCTCATTTACTCACACGAAGGCGTGTGACGCAGCCTGTGCCAATCTCAAGTCTGCGTTTCTCTTGGGTATCGTGGTTCTTGCGGTGACCACCATTCTGAGTATAACTGCAGCTCCAGAGATCCCGTATGATCCTGTGAAACAGATCAAAAAGTATAGTGTCACCACTGCCACTACCCCACTACTCCCTGACAAAGCCGCAGACCCGGAGGCCGCGAAGAGTGCTGCAAGTGTGTCAGGCGCTGGCGAGAATGGAGAAGACGATGACGACGATGATGAAGAGGAGGAGTCGGAGGCCTTAATCTGGGAGCTGATCGGCGCATTAAGGAACCTTCCGCGTCCGATGTGGTATATCCTCCTTGTCACTGCACTGACCTGGGTGGCATGGTTTCCCTTCATCCTCTTTGACACGGACTGGATGGGTCGTGAGGTCTTCAAGGGCGAGCCGAACTCAAAAAATCCTGTAGTTTCTGCACTGTACTCCGACGGTGTCCACATGGGATCCCTCGGTCTCATGCTTAACTCTGTAGTGCTTGGATTCAGTTCTCTGTTCATTGAGCCCTTGTGCCAATTTATGGGTTCTAGCTACTTGTGGGGCCTTGCCAACACTCTTCTGGCAGCTTGCTTTGCAGCCACCACGCCCATCACCAGAGCTGCGAGAAGAGCTCCCTTGGTGGCTGGGGGGCCACCCACCCTCGTCAAAGTCTCTTCTCTTGTAGTCTTTGCGATTCTTGGAGCGCCACTCGCGGTGACATACAGTGTACCGTATGCATTGACAGCTACCTTTACAGAAAAAGTTGGTGGAGGTCAAGGCTTGTCCATGGGAGTCCTGAATCTTGCGGTAGTGCTCCCACAAGTGTTGGTCTCTATCGGAAGTGGTCCTTGGGATGAACTCTTTGGCGGTGGTAATTTGCCTGCCTTCCTGCTGGGAGGCGTTTCAGCGTTAGTCGGTGGTATTGCTGCAGTGCTCATACTGCCAAGACCAATACCAGACTTCCGAGGTGGTAACCGACTCCGTCGCACTCGGAGCTCGCCCATGCCCTGAGTGGGAATTTGCTTTGGAACCCCATTGCATCTTAGGCATGTGGAAGAGTACTCATTGATGAGGTCACTTCAATTTTTCGATGCATTCTCTGATCACAAGTTGTAATTTTCCTGGAGGGTGAGTACTTGTAGACACTCACTGGGGGGGGGGGGGGGGGGGTTTGCAATGCTTGAGTGTTGTGGTGTGGGGGCCCTGGGTCCTGATATCTTTCTCTAATGATTGAACAAACTGGCAGGCCATTCCTCCCGTTAGATTTTCTACAACTTCCCAAGTAGACTCTGGTGGGTATAGCTGGAGTGATTTAGTTTTGCCTAGGTCAGGGCTGTATATTAGTGCATGCAATAAAATAAGAGATGATCAAACATTGCGTATGGGGTCCGGTCCCCCTTGTAGGCTGGTGGCGGTGTGATCTTAGACAAGCATTCTATAGTGTTGTCTTCGCTGACTTTTTGGTGGAGTTGCTCGCACACAGAATGCACTGAATTCTACCTGTAGAAGAGCTTAAAAACATACCCAGGACACAATAGAAGATTCGGAAACTTAACAGAACTTTTGAGGAGAATTGTCCAATGCATCACGTCATCCACTAAAAAATCTGCACCTCTGGCTGCTGTAAAAACATACTCAGATCTGCCAAACTGGACTGTTGAATCATGTTCTTATGTTTGAAGGTTTTGTGAGAAAAATCTCACAAATCTCTTTGAAATTCCTAAACAGCTAAAGCGCCGCTGCCCATTGACCTGAGATATTTGAACCTAATACTGGAACCCAGTATGTAAATCTCAGGTCAGTTCAAATTGAAAGGTGGAAGCAGGCTAGGCCCAAGACTGAGGAGTGGACATGCCACTATCCACTCATGGGGGAAAACAAGTAGCTATCGTCAGTTTTAGAATAAGTATATTTAAATATTTGACACCTCCCCAGGGAAGCGCAAATTATGAAGTCTCATAAAAAATGGGGGAGAGCTCCAGGGAGATGGTGGAGAGACGCTCAACGGTCTTCTCGTCTTCCCCGACTCGAATCGCGCAACGAGACCATCCTGTCACTAGGACGATCATTCCCCTTCTCTTCAAGCCGGGCCTAACCTTCTTTTTTATAGGATCTTCATGGTGTTTCATTGACATTCTCTCATCCTCGCCTCCATCCTCATTCTAAACCCCTCCTCATTCATCTCCATAGTCTCATCTTAAGCCACACCCCCCTTAGTGTCACCCTCGGTGCTCTATTGCTTCAGCCGCCAAACATTAATATCGTACGTCCAAAGCCCCTCTTTCTCACCCCTCGTTGTCCACCATCGTATTCGGGTCTCTCATCGTCTCTCTCCTCGCAGTCTCCCGTCAGTGTCTAATCCCTTTGGTTTAGTGAGATTAGTGGCTAATGCTGGAGTTTAGTGTCCCTTAATCGTGGTGACCCTCCTGTCTGTATAGCCTCAAGGCAGAAGTGTGCTTGCCTCTTCAACTGTCTTTTGACCTCTCTAATTCGGGTTGCTTTAGGGTAATTCCATCCTAAGTGCCCTCCTTTCAGTTAATCTCTGGGATTATGGGATTGAGCCTCTATATTGCTTTCAACTGTGCTTCTTAGAGTGGGGCTCTGTTAGTGCTTATTAGTGTGGTGTTCTTTTGCTGCTTCTTAGCTAGAGTGGTGCTCTTTAGTGCTTTGCCTAGTATCAATGGCTCCTCCGGCAAACGGGCAGCTCCATTTGAGAAGCCATCAGGACTCACGCTCGAGAGCCACAGCTCCTCCTCTGACGGGCAGATCCCATCCTTCTTCGGGGACAGGCTTCTTCCTTGTGCACCAAGCCCAGTCTAGGCTAGGCTCAAGCCTGGAACGAGTAAAAATTCCCTCTCCTCCCCCCTCCCCCCTCCCTCCCCCTCCCCCCCCTCAATCACCACCGCCTGAGGTTGCATTTCGCTCCATTGAAGCGGAACCCCCCTTCCCTCAACCAGAGGAGGGGTTAGACCTCACGGAATCCTCCCAAGCAAATCTCAGCAAGATGTATCCCCTAATCAAAGTGGACCTGCAAAATACGACCAAAGAAGTCCTATCTCTACATGAGCTCAACATTCTTGTTCATTTCCTAGGAAGGAAGGTAAGCAAGACTCAGGCGAGGGATTGGGCGATCAAGAACCTAGGGGGTCCGGGAGAGCTTATGCACCAATTCTGCAATGATAAAGGCAGGGGATTCTACACCATCAATTTTGAGACTCCGGAAGCTGCAGCACACGCTTTGTCTCTCAATCCTCACTCCAGGGGGTTCAATGTTAATATCTTTCCATGGTCACCAAAGATGGGACACAAAAACGGAAAACTCTGGGGCCCCAGAGTGGTTTCTGTTCCATTTCTCCCTGACCAGTACTTGATCAATCTCCCGGACATTGCCAATCATTTTGGACACTACTTAGGATGCATAGGTGTCTTTGATCCCCTAATGAGCACGGAGAAGCTCCGCAAGATTCCAGCCTAGAGTTCTGGGACTATAGCATCAAGGCTCAATGACAATGGTTGCGCAAGATTTGTCCTTATTATGCCAAATGAAGATATACTACCAGACTACATCAGGCTTCCAATCGATGAAGAAGGGAATTACCTCACAGTAAGAATCATCGAGGACAAGTCCTCTTCAGCCTGCTTCAGCTGCGGTATGCTGGGTCATATGCGCAATGAGTGTCCCAACAGTAAGAGGAAGAGATCGGAGCAACATCACTCAGCAATTGATCACCAGGCCATCTCTCAAATCAGGCCCCAGGCGACGATTCATCTCCCTGGCCAAGTCCTCTCTTCACGTGCACTCACCCTGCCACCCTCTGGGGTCATCAATCTGGACACCATACACTTGGTCCCCGGTATTAGAAGATGTCACCGCCAACAGGGATTCATTGACCCGATGCAGATGGAAGCTCAAGCAATGCTTGACAGCTGGGCAGCACGAAACAAAGGAAAATCCAAACTGGGAGACACCTCTAGCACTGACTCCCCACAGCCACAGCCTCATGGCAAGCTGCACCCCCCACATCTGCAAGGGACTAGGTCAATCACCCCCAACCCAGACAGGATCTCGGGTATAGCGAACAATGCGATGCTGGCTAAATCTTGCCTCAAGCTAGCCTCATTCCTTGCACTGGACCTCAGGGGCTGCTCCGCCCTTGAAATCTTTGCAGAGCCTCAGGCTATTTGTGTCACACCTCTCATTTACAGGAAGGGGGGATCCCCAACTATGCTCATCACATCAGATGACTTCTCGAACATCGAATCGCTTTGGATCACAGAAGCTGATATCACACACTTCAGCACCACCAGCCTACCAGGCTCCAGTCCAGAGGATCTACTCAAAAGGAAAATTCACGAATTCTTCAAAACATTCCACCCCCACTACCTCCTCCAGACATCAACCAAAGTTACGTGGGGAGCTTACCTAGAGGACCACCCAGGTTTGAACTCAACGCCATCGACACACATTCTGGCTCTTATGGAGGAGGCAGAGATTCATGCACTGCAGCCCCCAAGTAACGCGATCTGGGTCTTCGAGGAGGGACTTTCTAAGCCCTCACAAAAGTCACCGCATGCAAATCAGGACACACAACACGCTATTCAACGGTTTCCAGTTGCTGGGAGCATTGCTGGACTCGGAACTGGAAGAAGAAAACTACAGAATGGAGCTGCAGCGTACAAGAGATTTCCTAACAGGCCAGAGACAAGTAACTCCTTCCATCTCCTCATCAAATCTAAAGGTGGGCACCGAACCCTGGATCCAAAAGAAAGATGAGGAAGAGATCTTCAAAATCTGCAAATGGCTAGACTGGACAGGGTGTACGTCTCTTACAATTTGGTCCAGTGGACCAAAAGACATATCCAAGAACCCATTCCCCTAGGTTTCGACCACGCTCCAATCCAAGCATCCATCTCTATCCCTGCAGTGCAACGCAGGGGTAGGGGTATCTTCAAGCTCAACAACCTTCTTCTTAAATCACCTGTCTTCAAGCAGGCCCTCCAACTCGCATGGACCCAGGCGGTTCTCCAACCCAAAGCCCTACGGATAGATTCTTGGCCAAACTCAAAGCTGTAAACGCTGTCAGTCAAAAGCTTAGTCTAGACATGGCAGAAGCCCGCAAAAGAAAGGTTAAAGCCCTTACCAAATGCCTCAAGATCTGCCAAGCCCGCATGGAATCAACCCGGTGTGACGACGCTACCTTTAGAAGTTACCAGGAAGCCAGACACAACCTGGAAATCTTTCAAGACTTACGGGATCGCAAAATGAAGTTATAGGCAAGGATCAACTGGTCCACAGAAGGAGAGAAAATGACAAAATACTTCTTTGACAAAACCAGGGTGCGTAGGGCATCCCAAAACATCTCAGAACTCATTGACCAATCCTCTGGGGTCTCTGCATCATCCCCTAGGTCTCTGGCGGACTTGGCAGCCTCTCATTTTCGATCCCTATTCACCTCAGACCTTCCAGATCTCTCCCTCTCCAACCTACAATCCCAATGCCTCTCCCACACTCCCTCTCTCCTCTCCCCCTCTGCAGGCTCGATACTGGAAGGGGAATTTACGGACCTGGAACTAGGGGCGGCCCTCAACAAATTGCAAAACAACAAATCTCCTGGAATTGATGGTCTATCGGTGGAATTCTACAAAGCTCTTTGGACTGACATCTCCCAGGACTTTACCGACATGGCAAATCATCTTTACACCATGCAATCCATGCCACCTTGTATGTCCTAGGGGGTCATCACCCTCATCTTCAAAAAATGAGACAAGTCTAATGTTTCCAACTATAGGCCCATCACGCTCCTCAACGTCGCATACAAAATTATAGCAAAAGCTCTGGCTATGAGATTACAACCTCTGTTGCCCTCTCTAATTAGACCCAACCAATCTGGCTTCATAAAGGGTAGGTACATTCTGGACAACCTTCTCTTGGCCCAGGAGATCCCGTTCTTTGCATATCAGTCCTCCCAAGCCATAGCCCTTCTCCTCCTCGACTTTGAGAAAGCGTTTGATAGGGTAGAATGGTCTTTCCTCCTGGGAGCTTTATCCAGAATTGGCTTCCCAGAATCATTTTACCAATGGGTTAAGATTTTACTCCTTTCTTCCACAAGCAGAGTTATTATAAACGGGGCACTCTCCAAACCCTTTGAGCTCCATAGATTTGTAAGGGAGGGATGCCCCTTGGCCCCCTTCCTCTTCCTGATCGTGGCTGACTCTCTTGGCTATATGCTTCAAAACAACCCAGCCATCAAGGGCCTCTCGGTCACTAATTTCTACACCCACCAGGCAACCCACATAGTAGATTCTATGTTTGTGGATGATACCTTCCTCATGCTCCAGGCAGATACGGCCAATCTGGACTCTACGGCAAACACACTCAACACGTTCTGCTCGGCCTCTGGGTTCAAGGTGAACTGGAACAAGACTTCAGCACTCTTGGTGGGTGACCTCACGGCTACAACCTTGGGCCCAGTACCACCTGGGGCTCCCAACATGGCCTCAAATGGCTTCAGCCAGGTGAATCTACAATACTGCTGGGATACACCTTTGGCATTGGCCTATCGGACGATCAGAGATTTGCCCCAATCCTAGCCAATCTTAAGTGCCAGCTTTCATATTGGGGTTCTAAACATCTATCCATCTCAGGAAGAGCTCTTGCACCAAGCATATCAGGGAGATCAGAGAAGGTGACACAGAT
The DNA here is from genome assembly GCA_030704615.1 of Takakia lepidozioides. NCBI lineage: Eukaryota > Viridiplantae > Streptophyta > Takakiopsida > Takakiales > Takakiaceae > Takakia > Takakia lepidozioides. Next base: position 10,443,708 of record CM060732.1, read on the forward strand.
GAGGTCGTGACGCGCCCAGGTGTTCCTGAATGCCTCGTAGATGGCCTCCGCTCCTCTTGAATTGCGTTGGATGTCTGCACAATTAGCCCAGGCCTTACGAGATTCAATACCCAGATCATAGAAGATGAGTGCCATGAATGCAGATATTGAGGTAGTGTTTCCAGAGAAGGTTTTGGTGCATCTGGCTTTCCATAGGTGCCATAGGACGGATCCTCTAAGGGCTTTGAATACAGGGCATGGGAGAGATTTTTGTTTGGATTGAGGGTTGTAATTGAGGAGGATGTCAGTAACTGATAGAGGCCTGGGGCTCCAGTGTCTATAAAATTCCTTTACAAGGGGCTAGATGGTACGGGGGGGTAGGCATCCCAGAAGCGCATGCTCTATGGTTTCCAGTATACCCGAAGGGCAGCATGCACAGAGGAGCGAGGAATGGAATTGAAGCCACTCTCCCACTTTCAGTACCCTGTTAGCAATCTGCCAGAGGAGGGTCGCCACCTTGGCTGGGCGTGTCTTGATCCAAACAGATCCCTAGATAATAGTCCATTTCTCGTTAAGAAATCCGTGGTGGTGCCACCTTGTGTCCCACTTAGATTGTAATGGCTTGGCGTTCAGTAGGGCTTTGTATCCCTGCTTTGTAGAGTATGTGAAGAATGGGTGGGGACCACTGGGAAAGCTCCATGACCATTCACCCAAATCCAGGGGAAGCTCAGCCAGAGGTCTGCCTAGGACCCAAAAGAATGTATTAACGTGCAGCCATTAGGCGGTGGTTTCCAGGGGTGGCGGAATAGGGTTCATCTCTTTGGAAGGAAGTCTCCATCCACAGATTCTGACCGGGGTCAGGGGGGTCCAGGGAATGTAAATGATTTGATCTGAGAGGAGCTGAAGCAACATTGAGCCCTGATCGATGGAGAAGGGGAAGATGGCATGATGCGAGGCAGTGGATTCTTGTACAAAGAAGATGGAGAGGCTGCCTCGGAAGATAGCCAAAGCCCAATGGTTGGGGCAACTTCGGTCCCAACTGCAGGGTGGTTTGCCATTGGGGAGAGATGGATCTTTTGATTTCTTCCAGGCCTTTGATGGCTCTCGCTTTATCAACCATTATGGCGATGGTGTCTAGTGATTTCCAGTCCCCCATTTGCCCATAAGTGACTGATCTGTGAAATTCCAAGGTGATCCCAGGCCGACCATCGTTTTGCCTCCTTCTTTTGGATAGCCGATGGAAAGTTAGAATTGAGAAAGAGGCTTTGGCGAATGGTTTCGTAGAATGATGTAGGGTCTGCCTTTTTCAGGAATTTCCTCAGTTTGTCCCAGGCTCTCCATATGGTTTGCCAGAGCGGGGACCCTGCCAGCTTGTGTTTAAACCCTTGTGTCGCCCATCTGAAGGAGGGGTTCCATTTGGCCTTTTTGAGGGGCGAAGCCTGTATAATGTGTGGGGCCACAAGGAACTTCCACCATCCCCCTTATGGGCCAAGAAAGCGAGGAACCCATTTCCCCAAGAGAGCCGTTATCTGGGTTTCAGGATGGACTCCTGCACCTGGCCGGAGCTTCCGCCCTTACAATGGCGAAGCAGGCGCTCGACAATCCACAGCTTCCCCGGAGTTCGACCGGGAGGATAACTGGAAACACATAAAATCCACAGCGACAGCTTCTAGGCTCAACTACCGTTGAACAATAATTAGCCTGTGGGATTGGTTAGTTGCTAATCCCTAGGATACTTCCTGATCGGATTAGCCTACTTATATCCCAGTTCTACTATTAATGGACTGATCGCTTTAGGCAGTTGGTCGCCACAGTTGTCTTGCTACATGGTCAAAGGAGTTGCTCTCCGGTTAAGTTCTCCATCCACTGATCACGGTGAGTGTGCCTTATGGCGTTTAGGGGTTTTTAATTTTTTTCCCCAAATAATCCTAAATAATGTATTAGGGCTAGCCCCCCAAAATATTTTATAATAAAGTTAACCAGGGCATATCCCCCTGTTAACCTTATAAAAAATAAAAATCTCTTCACCCCCAAGGCCCGTTACTGCCTTCCGTTAGGAAGGTGTCCACCTTTGTGACACCAATCGGTGGATTGAACCCACAACCACTTCCGAGGTGGTATGTACCCATTACCACCGGGCTACAACTTGGTTGTCTCGGTTTTAGAAAGTAAAGTGGGTCACAATATCATGTGGTCTATCATTGTCTAGACCAGTGTTCACTACCTTTTTAAGGAACCCACCGGGTCAGGGTTTGGGTTTTCTTTTGGAACCAAGTCCGGGTCCGGATCCGAGTTTTTGAAATTTGCAAAATCCGGGTCCGGGTTCTGATCCGGGTTTTGGAACATGGACTGGGGTCCGGGTATTGGGAAATATTAGCAGATTCACGGGTTCGGATCCGGGTCAACTATCCACATTTAGGGGAAAGAGGAATAGACATAGGGGAATCATCTGGACCTCTTAGTCCACCAAAACCAGAGCATCACCATTGTTTGAAGATCCTAATTCTGGTGCCACACCTTCTTACTCTTTACAAGAAAGATTAAGGGAGTTGGTGCAAGAAGAAGGTAAACCACAAGAGGAAAGACCGGAGGTGCATCCCTGGATAGAGGATTTGGGAGAAATCTTTGACCAGAGTTGGCATGGTACACCAAGGGTAGGAACTCTGATGTAGGGTTTCTGATGCACCAGCCAACGAAGGAGAGGAGGATGAGAAAGAGCCTGCTGAGAGTACAGACTCTCCAACGACGACTCCTTTAAGTTGTGTTAGTGAGGAAGAAAGAAACCAAGTCGAGGATTTGGAAGATGAAGGATATGAGGAAGTGGAACCAACAACCACTGTTGATACTACCACTGGGACTACCCAACCTATTGTAGAAGGATCAAGTGATACATTTGGATCACTGGCAAACAAAGGTGTCGGTTCAGCGGGATTAGGCGGGCAGCTTGGATCGCCTTCTGGAGGGACAGGGAGTGTGGGAAGTAGTATAACAGTAGCTGCGGCTACTACAAGTTCTCAGGGACCTACAACTGGATTTGGGCCAACACCAACCACAAGGCCGGTAATAGTACCACAGATGGCAGAGACCACCTTTCCCAGTCTACTCAGGGAAAGGGGATCCTGATGTACACATCAATCAGTATGAGCACATGTGTATAGTGAACAATGAGAATGATGATGCAGCAAAACTCAGACTATTTCCCTGTTCACTTACCAAGAAAGCAATTGAGTGGTATGCTCGATTTCCTGATAACCATTTTACAAATTGGAATGCTCTTAGAACAACATTCCGGAACAGATTCAGGACAAGCAAAACCATAGGAGAGGTGTACAGTAGTCTACAACAGTTGAGACAAAAGAAGCATGAAACTGTTGAGGAGTATCTGGAAAAGATGGAATTAATGGTCAGGAAACTGACTGATGTTCCACCTGAAGATTTACATGGAAGTTGTGGCTGCCATGGAGTCGTAAGTGACAGTCGCCAGGCTTTGTGTGACGTGGCACCTGAGCAGCGCGCTCATAGTCATGCACGCTGGCTTTACTGAATGACTGAACGGACAGTGTAGTCCATGTCAGTGGTTGTGCAAGAGTGACACATGCTCGATACAGAAAATGACATGTGGCAGTGTGTTCGCTCTTTATGACTGTGAACTATGACTACGGGCGTGTTAATTCGGTTGCAGCACGTGGCGCGTCGCAGTTTTTACAGTGGTCCCTTAGGAGATTGACATGTGTCATGATGGGTGTTTTATTGTGTATTTCTATACACTTGTATTTCTGCCTCGTGGTGCATTATTATTGGAGAGTGAAAATAGATGCAGTCATTATTATGACTATGGTAGAAGTCATATATATATACATATCTAATGAACAGGGACAGAGGCCCTAGAATTTATTATTATTATATAAAGGGGGGACGAGAATTACATAAAAGACTAAAAGCCAGGGCCAAGGAGGCAGAGGCCAGGCTGCGCAATGCAGCCCAGCACAGAAGTGCCAGAAGAGGCATTGTGGACTCTCTCTCTTGATCCTCTTCTAGAAGTTGTGGTCATGGTTGAGGTGTCTGATTTTGTGCCACTACAGCTGCTGCCTTTAGTTGACCATCTACCCATGCAGGTTTCTTGTAGCTATTGATCCACATGGAATCATAGGTAATCTTGTGTTGGGAAATCTGGCCCTCTTGGATGAATCTATGCCCACACTCTACCCCTGCTCCTTCAACTATCCATGCTTCTGCACAAATCATGCATACATCCTTGCCTTGCTGCTAGCAGTTGACAATGACAACCTAGATTTGTTCTAGAAAACACCCAACTCAACTTATCACACTAGTTCATATGCTCAATTGCATCTGCTACTCTCTGGACCCACACTCTATCCCTGCTCCTTCAGCTATCCATGCTTCTGCACAAATCATGCATTCATCCTTGCCTTGCTGTTAGCATCTGACAATGACAACCTAGATTTGTTCTAGGAAACACCCAACTCAGCTTATCACACTAGTTCCTATGTTGAATTGCATCTACTACTCTCCAACAGGCATTCACCTTTTAGCCTCGATTGTCCATGTCGCGGCCCTTTGCCTTGAGGGCAGGGGGTCGGGACACAAGAGGGGCTGCCCTTGTGGTGGGGGCAATGGCAACAATAGGTATGGGGGCTGAAGCACCCTTGAGTACCCAAGGCACTCAAGGAGGCGGAGGCGCTCACTAGGTGGAGCCCCGCACACCGGGTTGCGGTGGGGGTGGTTCCACGAGGGGTGGTGGTAGCTTAGTGGGTCTTAGTGGGGGTGGCATAGGACTCACCATGGGGCTGAGACCTTGTGGTGGGAGTCGTGAGGAGTCTTGGGACTCATCACGATCCATTGGGGCCGTGGTGGGTGGGCCAAGACTCACCGCGACTTATCATCGGGAATCAAGGGTCTTCGTGGTGGTTCGCCATAAAAGGACTGTGTTGTTTGTGAAATCCCCGCGGACAGTCACAGAAGTATATATAGGGAGTAGTAACTCCAAGAACGGTGCAAACCCGTTGGTGACCAAAAACTAGTGAGTAAGCGTGCGAGCCGGAAAGCGACCAAGGTGTGGGGAGCTGTTCCGGACTGCCAACAACCAAATGGAATTTCCACTAGACCCAAAGTGTGCGAGGGTCTTGTGGAGTCTGGACGGAAACGCGCCACCGTATTTCCGTCCGGACTGATAGTGGACCATCCCTTCATTTTTGGTGGGACGGAAATGCGGTGCCGCATTTCCATCTAGAAGACCACTTCAGTTTGCGTACTTGGCAGTTGAAGGGAAATGCGGCGCCGCATTTCCGTCCGGATTGTCATTGTACATTTTCTTAATGACAGCTTCGACGGAATTGCGGTGCCGCATTCCAGGCCCGCTACCACTTACTCTGGTAGACAGGACAGCGAAACGGAAGTGTGGCACCGCATTCCCGTCGAACTTGCCAAACAACCTTTTCTTCATGATAGGATGGCCGCAAATCCAGCCATCCAGCCTTACCATCCTGAGAATAGGGACGGAAAAGCGGTGCCGTATTTCCGTCCCAGCTGCCCTCCACGCTTGCCTTCAGTAAAGAGGGTTCACGAAGGGGACGGAAATGCGGTACCGCATTTACCACTGACTGCCATCCTCCCTGGCATCTTTATCCTCTTTCGTGATGCAGTAGGGAGGTATCCTGATCGAACGGCCACTAATGCCGCATCGCATTTGGTCTGTTGACTCATAGAGGCTGAAATGGCAGTTGAAGGGGTCATTGCCAACACATATTCGGAGGCGGTAATGCCGGACCGTTGCATCATCACTGACTGTCCAACAGACACTAGACCTCTATTTCTTCGAATTCAATTTTCCAGCAACGTAGGGGCCACCTGCCTCACGAGGAGACACGTAGGCCCTGACCTTTCGAATCCATACAGTGCATCTCCGCCGTTTGATGTCATCTTTCGCTGGTGACTCTTTTACTGCTCTAACACCCCTTCCAACACCATTCTTTGCCTCATTTCTTCTCTTTAGTTTCTCTATGTTGCACAGCCTCATAGTGAGGTGGTGGAGGGATCGTAGGGCTCTGAAGACCCGCAGGACGAAAAGGAGGAAGCTACTGCAGCCCGCACACACCCTCGACCTTCTAGCATGGGTCCTCCTGTCGGGCCTAACCTTGTGCGTTTCAAGGACGTGCTTTGGAAAGGTAAAGGTTTCAAGTCGAAAGCAGCAGAGAAAGAGGCAATTTGACGATGAAGATGATGGAGAGTCGCCAACATGGGTCGTCCCCTTCTCCAAAAAATTAAAGAGCATGAAGCATCAGGCGGTTGTTGAGGAATATACTACCCATCGGATCAGTCCCCTTCCCCTACGAAGAGCAAGAAGTAGATGGGGCGGTGGAGAATCGGACGAGAACGGAGGAGTCCCCTTCCCTTGCAAAGAATAAGAAGCAAAAGGGGGCGAAAGCAAGGGCAGAGCAGTCTCCAGCAAAACCCCTCCACATGTTGAAGCTCAGTTCTTGCAGGAGTTTCAGAAGGAAACCGGGGGCAACTCTGCAAAAGCTCGGGCAGCTGCTCCGACGACGATCTCTAGCACTCCTGTCCTGGTCGATTTTTCAGAGGATGAAGGTGTTGTTTCTTAACATGGGGAGCTCGACTTCTCCTACCTAGAATAGGACTTTTGTGATAATAGGGGAGGTATGGACGACTACATTCTCCCACATGATCTGCCCGGCTACATTCCCAAGAATACAGGCACGGCTTTGGGTGGTCCATCTGAACAGCCCCTTCCCCCACCCCCAAAAATGTCGCAAGAGGATTTTCAGAGTGCAGAGAATCAAATGTTGGAGGAGACTCACAACAGCATTGGCAGAGTTCTTAGGACCAAGGTCTTCCCTTGCACACTGCGAATTCCACTCTGTCGAATGGTCTCCCTCCTGATAGTGAGGCTTGCTCTCGCAAGGGATGTGGATAAGATGAAGTTCGCATTCCAAGAAGGCTATTGGCTGGGGTCTGCCGCCTTCTAATGATTTCCATTGAGAATGAGGAGTGGATTGCATGCGGCCCGACAACCGAGAGTTAGCAGCCTAGGGTCCCCACTACCACACTCGCAACACGGAATTCAAAAAAATGCTGAAGGATGTGCGGTGTTTGGTGGCCAGCCAAAAATCCCTCTAACCCCTCTTACTATGAAAGCTGTGAAAACTGGCTCAGCAAAGAAGACCACTCTTCAACCTCCCGGGGGGGCAACCCGTGCGAGCTAGTGGAAATGAAGGGCAGGCCAAAGTTGGAGCCAAAAACAGTGATTCAGTGTGCGAATGAGAGTTTTTTGAGGGCATTGGATGGCCGGCCGGCCGCCAAGTTAGCACACATCAAGCAAATGGAAGGCCTGAAAGCCAAAGCTCTAAGGAAGGCGACTGCAGAAGAGCCTGTAGACACTCCAGGATTTGTAGCCATGATGGATTTCTTTGCAATGACAAGTGAAGGGAAGAATTGCATGAGGCGTGGAAAACGGACCGACTGGTCATTGATTTGATCATCTTTGGATATTCCAGATGGAGAGCCTCTGGAAGGACTGGATATTGTGCCCTCTTGGAGCAAGTATTTCTGAGGACTTTTGGAAGAAAGGGTTTGGGCTAGCCTGCATGGTATTGGATGACAAAGGTTGTGTGGTGGTCCTTGCCAGCAAAGGCAAAAACACAGAGGCGGGAATTGCCAAGTGGACCCGTAAGAGTGGCGTCCCAATTCTGGACCTGCATCAACTCAATGGGCCTTCGCTCCAAGGGAAACCAGATAATTACCGTACTGCCAAACAGAAACCGGTTGGCATTTGTAACTGTGGATTGGAATGCGGTGCCAAATTCTGCTTATGAATGGGGTCCATTGGATTTCGGCGGCACGGCATCCTTGCAAAGGAATTGTGGACGATGCTACAGGAACAGTATTTCAGCACTCAGGAGACTATGTATGGAGATGAGAATGAGTTTGCAGACATTGCCCTTCATTGCTTATACTCCACAAGATATTTGATTTCCCCCCTTACAGGGACTTGCACGGATGAAGATTGGCGGCTCTATGAATGGAGCCGTTTTCAGTTTCCATCTGTGCCATGGAAACCATGCGCCGCTTTTCTCATCGGACTGTACGTACCCGGTGGAAATAAGGTGCCGCAATTGCTTTTGCGGATCCTATGACCGCGGATAAGTACCCTATTCCTGTGGACAATCATTTCTGAAAAAAATTACTGCTCATGATTTTTTCGGCAGTTACGAGTCTGCTCATGGCTCATGCCGCTCATGGCTCATGGCTCATGAAATAGCAGCCCCCGTTGCCATCATCCAGTGTACATCATTAGTGATAAAGACCTTTTCACATTTGGAGAGGGTTTACTCAACATGTCAATGTAGTATGTGATGCTATTATCGAATTAAATGTTCCATATGTCACAAAATAACAATTTTGATCTCCCCTAACTCCTGTGTCTATTACGGTGTTTCATTCTTCTTTCATTAGTTGGACTTTCGTACCCACCATTTGTAATACATGGAAACAACTTTGGACCCTGTTTCGAAGCCCTTCAGTTCAATCTTGGTGGCTTAAAGAATTATTTGATATGTTGCAGAAAGAAATGTCCGGATGCATGCAAACCCATCATGACTTATGACATCGCTAGGGAGTTTATTTCTGAACAGTCTCCAGAATATCAAACCGAGCATAACTCAATATTCTATCTATTAGACAGAGTGTCCTCTTGGGGAATTAATATGCGAGGAAATCCTCCGGCCCACGTTTTTCGATTCATGTATACAGAACAAGATGAGCCTGGGGCTTTGGAGATGGAATGCGCACATGTTTTGGGTGTGGAGATCCAGCCTGATGTTGATAATCTATATGTGGTGGTATTTCTTCAAGAGGAGGACCAGAAAGGACGGATCATTGGGTATGCGTCAAAGACGACAAATGTGGACAAAGGCCTCATGGCTGGGTTGTTGGAATCTGGGTTTAAGTTCCCACGCGATGGAACAGTTCCGAGTGAGTCTACTTTCACTTTGGAGTGGTCCAGATTTCAGGGACGCCTCTTTATTCTAGGAAAAGAGAATGAGAAGAAAAGAGATGAGCAGGAGCCCGAACCAACTCAAAAGGAAAAAAAAACCACTCGAAAAAAAAAGTCGAAGCATCCATTGAAGACGACGATGATGAAAAAACACCATCAAAGTCAAAGAGGAAGTCCAGAGCCCCACTCGACCCTGTATTTGCAACTGACAAGAAGCCAAAACCTGGTGAAATTTTCAACAAAAACAAATGTGAGCAAATGGAAAAAGAGCTCACCAAATTTTACGGGGATTTGTTTCCATTTGGGTCTGACGAAATCCATGATATTCCCATATTGAGCATGGAGCAAGCACCGAGGCAAATGGTTTATCGGCCACTAAATATTAAGCACAAGGATGAAGTAAAGGCTAGATTGTTCCAGCTCCGAGTCCTCGATTCCAAGCATCCTGTCTACATTACCCCAGTACATGCCCACTAATGACAGTCAAGTTTGGGCCAACAAACCACAGTCTTGGGACGAGGTGAAGAATGCAAAATTCTTTGTGATTGGTGGGCAACACACCATAATTGTTGCCAAGGTACGGTTACCCTCCCCCTCCAAAGTCTTTGAGTCACCCACTTCGGCCTCTGTTTCGCAGTCCATGATCTAACATTGTAGAGTTGGTTACAGGAGCTTATTCATGAGGTTGACAATGATGAGTTGAAGACATACTACAGTACTTGGCCGGCCAAGATCATTTGGTCAAATGACGTCCTGAGGCTAGTGAAGATATCCAAACTCCTAAACGATCCGAACAAGGCACATAAATTTGATATCACATTTCCAGAGAAGGTGGCACATTGCAGATTATTTTACGAGCTACAAAACAGAACCAAAAAATATAACGATTCCCACTGCCACTCGGAAAGCGCTCAATGGGTGGTAAGAAGCAAAACATTGACCTTATGTTTTTTCAAATGCTTCAATAATTGCTTCAAATGGTTCAGTTTCAAATGCTCATCGAACATGGTAGAGATGTGTCCTTACAATATGGTTCATCTCGCAGGATTTTATGCAAGCTGTCCATGTTATCATGGAGCAGATTTCTGCGAAGGAGGCCATGGTCCTCATTTTATCATAGGAAGAAGTGTGGGAGAAGTGGAAAATGGTATTCCAAAAATGGGAGGATGGACGCCTTATCGATAACATTGGGAAGCCTTGCAAAGGTGTACAGGTTCCAATGACTAGGTCTCAGCTAAGGACTATTCAGGGGCTATCTGGGCGGCAGCAGGGGAAAATCGCGGAAAAGCTTCTCAGTTGCAAGCTGACTGTTCACCACCCATATAAGGGCCAAGACAAGTCTATTCAGAGCACGACCAGTTATATTGAGCACATGAAGAAAATAAGGTTTATAATTGACGACATCATGCATGTTTTTGGTTTTCCATTGCGGACAAAGGACAATACAAATCCCTATAAAAGAGAAAAATGGCATGAGGTCAAGAAGAAATACAGGATTAACAAAGTCCAGTTTGGGTCATTACGCAAGGCACTGGGATCGACGTATCTTGCCGACAAGGCAAACATGAACAAAGAGCGAACATCCATTCCTGCAGCATTCATCACCGAGCTTCTTGCACTGAAAAAAAGTGTTGAGGAGAACGATGGGAAAGCAAAATCAATGAGATCTGACTTCAAAAAGGTCTATAGGCATGTTGGCATTGGAGCAAAAGCAGATGATATCAAGTTAAAACTCTCCTATATCCCAAAGACGAGTTTGCAAACATCAATCTTGTGTTCGTGAATACTCTCCCAGAAGATGATTCGATAATTTGGTCCCCCTCGGATTACTCAACAATCCTCAACGCATTCCGATTCATGAAGTTTAATTGCACTGCCTTTGTTTTCATGTCAAGTCCTGCATCTTCAACTCATCTCAATTACTACATTCAAACTGGAGAGGGTGCCAAAAGATTTATTTGTGTTGAAGGTCTCTATTTTCCTGGGGCGATGGAGACTGAATACAAGTTCTGCAAGTTTGGATTGTCGGAACCATATCTTTGTCTGGACTATGTGTTTCCGGTCTCATCTATAGAGTTTGTGCATCCAGAGGAGCACATTGACAGATGTCTGAGAGTCAAACCAATTCAGACTGTCTTGAGGGGTACAAATGATGAATTTACAGACCGCGAGCTGAATTTGAAGCCCTACACTCATGAGCTTCGCAGCTCTGCCTATGCGTACATCGCCTCTTCGTTTTGCACGGCAGGAATGGCGGCGGTCAATATTTTTGGAGGACCTGCACTTTCTTGTCATCTCCATGTAAGTGCTAGTATCATTATAAATATATTCTGAGTTACAGTTTTTTTTATATCTCTTCACTTTATTTTTATATATTTGCTCTCTTTCACTTATCTCATTTTTGTTAGTTGATGACTTTGAAACAAGGTCCAAAGTCATTTTATAATTCCTGCGTAGGATGTTTAATATTTTTTCATTGTCTCTAGCTTGTATCTTTTGTCTGACACGGTTAATCATCATGTCACTAGGCTCTTCAAGTACGCGTTCTTGACTTCAACTCCCACGACCAAAAGGTGGTATGCAAACAGAAGGTAGAGGCAGAGTTTCGTCACTTAATGCTTCAAGAGAAAGGGAAAGGTCCAACCAAAGGCCAACATAGCACCGCTGGGAGTCAACATGGAGGGCGTGATCCACCACTGAACCCTATTATCCCTAGCACAATCAATCCCATAGTGGATGTTTCAGATTCCAGCGTGTCAGACGAAGACAATCAACATGGGACTAATAGTAAGGAACCACAAGACGATGTGGTCAGAAGAGTCTCACCTCAAATCACAGAAGGCAGTGCCACCCGAGGTCCAAGTACTGGTGGTATTGGTGATGGTACTAGTAGTCCTCATAACGAGGAAAATAACGAGAAATTATCGTCGTTTGAGAGGAATTTGAAACTTGGGTCTATGAATGTGATGCTGGATTACAATGCCACGGGTCATCAGGCCAATCTGGTGAATCTCGTAGATCCAATTGCGTCTGATGTGCAGGTCCCGGAAAATACCATGACAGAGTTTGTTGATGTCTTGGATGTGGCTCTTCACAATGATGATGGTGATCGCCCACCAACAATGCAGTTTCTTGAGCCTGTCCCACATGCCATTCCGACTTATCGTGTCCAGTCAATAATGGGTGCGGTACTTGGGAGGGGTCTAATATCCCCACGTCCAGAGGAAACAAATGCCTTGGATTTGGAAAGGCTGAGCAAGATGATAGGGGTTTTGTTCCTGCAGCTAGTGATAGGCCTCTGGATTTTCAATCTCCCATCCCCACGAAGAGGCGTAGAGAAGGATCGTCTACTGGGAAAGTGAATGACGTACGTAACATCTTTGATCAAGAAACACTGTGATTGGGTAGATGATGAGACATTGTTGAAAACCGTTGATATGAATGTCTGCAATAAATTTGAGTAATACATTCCTTGGTAAACTATTTGATTACATGTTTGATATCCATATTTTGTAACTATTAATCTTCATGAATATAATTGTGTGTTCTAGGTTCAACTCTCAGAAACAAGGGAGATCACTATGTCACAATCATCCTCAGAGTTACATCGGATAACTCAGACCCAAGTGGAAGTGACAAAGTCATGTTGTGATTACCAACGTTAGCCAATCAAGCTCCGACGCAGTCCTTAGCCCGTTGTCACTACAGACACACAACACTGGAGCAGCACATGCACTGGAGATGTTGTCACAGATCCAAGAGATGACACAAAAGAGGCTCCAGGAGCAGGGAATTCCCCCAGTCATTCCAAATCAACCTCAACAGTAGCAAATCAAGGAGACGAGCAATGAGCAGGGTGAAACATCTCCAAATCTGGTAAAGTGCTACTACACTATCTCTACAATTTTTCTAGATGTGTGGACTTCAAAACATGTTCCGAAGTATTGAATTCTCAAACACATAACAAAGCTAATTACATCTTATGACCCAATGTAAGGGGCTGCTATTTCATGAGCGGCATGAGCATGAGCGGAAAAAAAAAAAAAACATGAGCAGACCATTGTAAGTCCACAGAAATAGGGTTAGGAGGCACGGAAATAGGGTCATGTGAAGTTGGAATGTGGCACCAGTGGACTTGAAATGCAACATTTTATTGTATTTACTTGCCGAAAATGGCTAAGTCCCAGATCTGACTAGTCCCGGAACTGGAAAAATGGCGCCGAATTTCCGATTTTGGTGCCAGTCACATCTGGGACTTAGCCATTTTAGGCCCCGAACTAGAACAATGGCGGTTTTTTTTTTTTTTTTTCGGTGCCATTTTACCAGTTCGGGGCCTAAAATGGCTAAGTCCCAGATCTGACTGGGCCCGGAACTGGAAAAATGGCGCCGAATTTCCGATTTTGGTGCCAGCCACCCTAGGGACTTAGCCATTTTCGGCCCCAAACTGGAAAAATGGCGCCATTTTTCCAGTTCGGGGCCGAAAATGGCTAAGTCCCAGATCTGATAGGGCGCGGAACTGGAAAAATGGTGTCGAATTTCCAGTTGCGGTTCCAGCCATCGTAGGGACTTAGCCATTTTCGGGGCCCGGAACTGGAAAAATGGCGCCATTTTTCCATTTCGGGGCCAAAAATGGCTAAGTCCCAGATCAGACTGGGCCCCGAACTGGAAAAATGGCGCCGAATTTCCGATTTTGGGTGCCAGCCAGATCTGGGACTTAGCCGTTTTCGGCCCCGAACTAGAAAAATGGCCGTTTTTTTTTTTTTTTTTCGGCGCCATTTTTCCAGTTCGGGGCCTAAAATGGCTAAGTCCCAAATCTGACTGGGCCCCGAACTGGAAAAATGGCGCCGAATTTCCGATTTTGGGTGCCAGTCAGATCTGGGACTTAGCCGTTTTCGACCCCGAACTGGAAAAATGGATTTTTATTTTTTATTTTTTTCGGCGCCATTTTTTCCAGTTCGGGGCCTAAAATGGCTAAGTCCCAGATGTGACTGGGCCCAGAAATGGAAAAATGGCGCCGAATTTCCGATTTTGGGTGCCAGTCAGATCTGGGACTTAGCCGTTTTCGACCCCGAACTGGAAAAATGGCGTTTTTTTTTTTTTTTTTTTTTTTTTTTCGGCGCCATTTTTCTAGTTCGGGCCGAAAATGGCTAAGTCCCAGATCTGACTGGGCCCAGAACTGGAAAAATGGCGCCGAATTTCCGATTTTGGGTGCCAGTCAGATCTGGGACTTAGCCGTTTTCGGCCCCGAACTGGAAAAATGGCGTTTTTTTTTTTCTTTTTCTTTTTCTTTTTCTTTTTTTCCGGCGCCATTTTTCCATTTCGGGGCCGAAAATGGCTAAGTCCCAGATCTGACTGGCACCAAAATCGGAAATTCGGCGCCATTTTTCCAGTCATGCAGGTAATTCAAAGAGCGGATGGATGGAAATCCGGCGCCGGATTTCCATCCGCCAGGTAAGTCGGCGCGCAAAATTTCCGTCATGCAGGTAATTCGAAGAGCGGATGGATGAAAATCCGGCGCCGGATTTTCATCCATCCGCTCTTCGAATTACCTGCATGACTGGAAAAATGGCGCCGAATTTCCGATTTTGGGTGCAAGTCAGATCTGGGACTTAGCCGTTTTCGGCCCTGAACTAGAAAAATGGCGTTTTTTTTTTTTTTTTTTTTTTTTTTGGCTCTTTTTCCATTTCGTTGCCGAAAATGGCTAAGTCCCAGATCTGACTGGCACCAAAATCGGAAATTCGGCGCCATTTTTCCAGTCATGCAGGTAATTCAAAGAGCGGATGGATGGAAATCCGGCGCCGGATTTCCATCGGCCAGGTAAGTCGGCGCGCAAAATTTCCGTCATAAAGGTAATTCGAAGAGCGGATGGATGCCGGTTTTCATCCATCCGCTCTTCGAATTACCTGCATGACTGGAAAAATGCCGCCGAATTTCCGATTTTGGGTGCCAGTCAGATCTGGGACTTAGCCGTTTTCGGCCCCGAACTGGAAAAATGGCGTTTTTTTTTTTTTTTTTTTTTTTTTTTTTTTTTTTTCCATTTCGGGGCCGAAAATGGCTAAGTCCCAGATCTGACTTGCACCAAAATCGGAAATTCGGCGCCATTTTTCCAGTCATGCAGGTAATTCGAAGAGCAGATGGATGGAAATCCGGCGCCGGATTTCCATCCGCTAGCTAGGTCGGCGCGCAAAATTTCCGTCATGCAGGTAATTCGAATAGCGGATGGATGGAAATCCGGTTTCCATCCGCAAGGTTGGTCGGAGAGCGGATGGATGGAGATCCGGCACCGGATTTCCATCCTGCAGGTAAGTGGAATCCCGGATGGATGGAAATCCGGCGCCGAATTTCCATCCTGCAGGTAATTCGAATCCCAGATGGATGGAAATTCGGCGCCGGATTTCCATCCAGCAGGTAAGTGGAATCCCGGATGGATGGAAATTCGGCGCCGAATTTCCATCCTGCAGGTAATTCGAATCCCAGATGGATGGAAATTCGGCGCCGGATTTCCATCCAGCAGGTAAGTGGAATCCCGGATGGATGGAAATTCGGCGCCGGATTTCCATCCTGGAGGTAATTCGAATCCCAGATGGATGGAAATTCGGCGCCGCATTTCCATCCAGCAGGTAACTGGAATCCCGGATGGATCGAAATCTGGCGCCGAATTTCCATCCTGCAGGTACTTCCTCGCTGAGAATTACCTTCCTGCAGGTAATTCTCATCTCGGAATTACCTTCCTGCAGGTAATTCTGAGCGAGGAATTACCTTCCTACCTTCGTCGATAAGAATTACCTGCAGGAAGGTAATTCTCAGCGATGAATTACCTGCAGGATGGAAATTCGGCGCCGGATATCCATACGCCAGCGATCCGACTTACCTGCTGGATGGAAATTCGGCGCCGAATTTCCATCCATCCGGGATTCGAATTACCTGCAGGATGGATATGCGGCGCCGGATTTCGATCGATATGGGATTTCACTTACCTGCTGGATGGAAATTTGGCGCCGGATTTCCATCCATCCGGGATTGCACTTGCCTGCTGGGTGGAAATTCGGCGCCGAATTTCCATCCGGGGGCTGGTGTCTGTCGCAGAGGTGCCGGCCTCTCCGCCGCTCTGTTGGATATTCGGTGCCGAATTTCCGTCCGGCGGTTGAAATATGACGGCCAGGTGCCGACCTCTCCCCCTCCCCGACCGCATTGGAACGGCCCCGGATTGAAATTCGGCGCCGTTTTCCTATCTGGGGAGGTTTTTATGTCGGCCAGTTTTCGGTCTGACACCCCGACAAGACTTCCTTGGGGGGGCCCGGATGGAAATTCGGCGCCGAATCTCCATCCAGGGGATGCTGTCTGTCGAACACGTGCCGACCTCTACGCCCAAGGCGACTTCATCCGGGCGTCCCCTGTTCGATATTCGGTGCCGAATTTCCGTCCGGGGGTTGAAATGTGACGGCCAAGTGCCGGCCTCTCCCCCCTCCCCGACTGCATCCGAACCGCCCCGGATGGAAATTCGGCGCCGTTTTTCCATTTGGGGATGTTTTTATGCCGGCCAGTTTTCGGCCTGACCCCCCGACACGACTTCCTTTGGGGGGCCCGGATGGAAATTCGGCGCCGAATCTCCATCCAGGGGATGTTCTCTGTCGCACACGCGCCGGCCTCTGCGCCCGAGGCGACTTCATCCGGGCTTTCCCTGTTGGATATTGGGTGCCGAATTTCCATTCGGGGGTAGTAATGTGACGGCACGGTGCCGGCTTCTCCCCTTCAGCCGTCATCATCCGGATGGCCCCCCACTTTCTGACTGCATACCGTTGGCAGTTATTGCGCAAAGACCAGGGGCCGCATTCCGGAGACAAGGTTCATTAACACTCTGACTGTGGATTTTTGAGATAGTTGGCTCCCTACATTTGGATCAGGCTTCGTCGCTCGGACAAATCGGCATCGCATTCATTCCCATCGCTGCATCCCCTTCTACCAGGGAGCTTCCCCGCACTCCATCCTGGGAGTCTTGTGTGCACATCTCCCATGGCGGAAAACTTGAGCACTACAGTGTACTGCCCTCCTCACGAGCATAGAGCTTCATTTCCGTGCAGATGGGACACCTGCCGGGTGATGGAGAAATATCTGTGCGTTCGATACCACCTGAAACCGGGGTCGGTTCTTTTGGAGGAGGAAATGAAGGACTCTAACGGCCTTGTTGTCGAGAGTATTGTTGTGCTCCACGATGATTTCGGCGATGGCAGGGAATGGCGAGTTCCACCATTGGACAGCGTCATACACAGGGCTGTTGGGGACTTCATTTGCCCGCCAAATGCACCTTCTATCCTGGCGCCTTCCACGAAACAATCCGCGAATCAGAGAGTGGCTACCTCAAAGAGAGAAGTCCGCAACGAAGTAAATCCAGAGCCGAACCCATCCATGAAGACGAGCAAGAACCGGGTTGTTCACAACCTGTCCGACTCAGACGAGGTCATGGAAGTTCCGAGGTCGTCCTGGAGATCAGGCAAGTCCTCAATGGACGTCAGTGGAGGAGGGAGTCATATTCCCAGCACGAGCACCGCAGTTCGATCTATTCTTGAAATTCTGCGAGGGCTTCACCTGGAGGGACACCGGTCGGAGCTGGCCGGGCTGGACTACAGCAAGTTCGCAATTAAATCGGTTACATGCCTTCCCGCCGACGTCGACGGTAATATCTTCTTTGAGTTCCCTCCTCGGGCGGACTACTCGAGGGCGTCCGGAATGTTGACAGATATGGATAGAAAACATGACGGTCATCCTTGGTGCGTTATCAAAACCACCAGCATGAAGATGCTCGATGGTGTGCGGGTGCGCTACGTTGTTTGTGCGGGCGCGTTGCGGTGTTTCTCCCCAACTTGCTTCCACTTTAAATCCAGAGGTCACAGGAACGAGACCGATTGGACAGGCACAGCTCATCAACCATTTCGAGCTCAGGAGAAGGTTCCGAACTCCACATTTAAGTGTGCGCATTGCAAAGAACCACCACACTGCATGTCTGTTTGTAATGCCAAGCAGCTCTATGTGTTGCACCGTTTCCCTGACCTCACCCGAGCTTGCATACACGTTGGTTCCCATTGTCACAAATTGGCGAGGGGAACTCGCGGGAGGCTGCCCACGAAGCAGAGCAGCTCGTTCAGGAGGAGGTTAAGTTGAGACCGGGTGCCAAACCCAAACAGATACAGCTCCAAGCCGCCCATAAGATGGCATTGGCCAGAATTATGTCGGAAGACGGCTCCGATAGAGTTCCTCTCGACGAGAAGGAAATGGAGGCATTGCTGGAGTCGGTGTCCCACGTATGTTCACCGAATGTCCGAAATCACATTGTCTCATGCAAACAGAAAATTGGGCGTGGCTCGGATATGCACTCCATTCTGGAGGTGAAGCGACGATGTGGATATGACTACATTCATGGAAGTAGGTTTCCAGGACAAGGGACTGAGGCAGATCGTTGTTTCGTATTCAAAATGTCCACGTGTGGACCTGGCAGCGGCGTCGAACTGGTCGACAGGATGACGAGTAGGAACTTGTCAAACAGTTGGGTCATGTTCGACCATATCAAGCGAATTACAAATCACCAGTGGGTGACAATGGGTGCACATGTCTACGACACCCACTGCAGGATGCTAATGACAATTGCTATTTGTGAGATGAAAAGAGAGGACACACAATCGGAGATGCTTCTTTGGCAGGGAATAAACGAACAGATGGCCAAGGCGGGATTGCCCCCTCCGAATTTCCGTGGTTTCATGGCGGACAACGCACAAGCAAATTGGGCTGCCATCCGAAGGGTGTACGGGCAAGACCCCAATGTTCCCATGGAAGGCAAGGAGAGATCTTGTGGGTTCCATTTTCTGCAGAGCCTTTCGCAGTACACAACCAGGCTCGTGGCGCCAGATTTCAGAGAGGAGCACCGTTCCATGTGCCTTGCGTGGAAGCGCGCTCCTACCTTGGATGATGCAGAGACACAGTTTGCATGCATACGGGCTTGGTGGACATCGTCAGGTGCTGTAAGGAAATCAGATGAGGGAGCAATGGTCAGTTGGCTAGCATGGTGGCATTATCATTTCCTCCAGTTCGGCGACTATATGCGGGAGGTGAGTTGCACGTCCGAACATGCTAAGTCCGAACTGGCTAAGTCCGAACATGCACTGGAAAAATGGCGCCGAATTACCTATCATGAGGGGACCTATAGCCGCGGAATTCGGCACCATTTTTCGCCAGAGAGACCTATTACCGCGAAATACGTCGCCGTTTTTCAGGTTACGGACCCTATTACCGCGAAATTCGGCGCCATATTTGCACATGTCGCTGGGAATTGGCATGAGCGGAAGACGAAATATCATGAGCACAACTGTCAAAACTGCAATTTTCCCTTCAAGGGGCCGAATAATATATTTGTTTTTCCTGACACATTGCATTAAATTATTGTTTTTTATTGTTTTTTATTTTCGAAATTTGTACTTCTGCTCATGAAAACCGATTGTCTTACTACTCCGCTCATGCCGCTCATGCTCATGAAATAGCAAACCTCCAATGTAATACATACACTTATGGATAACTCTTTAGTGTCATCTTTTATCCACTCTTGATATAGAAGTGAGATCCAAAACTATAACCCCTTTGTCCATTGGCCCCAATGAGTCAAGAACATTATATTATGTTGTGGTTCTTTGATTTCGGAGCCAGAACCATGTGTGTATATGTACGGTATAAATAATTGTGCTTAGTTGCCTTCGTATTATTGAATGGTTATTACAATAATTGTGCATCTTCTTGCTAACTCGTTTGTTTCGGGGTTGCAACTCTCTGATTTCACCAGAATGAGCCTCAACGACCTCTTGGCGAGATACAGAGTGTCCAAAAATGAATGTTGATTATATTTGACCTGAACGGTGTGCTTTGTCGCACAGAGAGAATTGAGGAGGGTATTGTTGTGAAGGAACATTCCAGTGCAAGCAAACATTTCAAACAGCCCTTAGTTATTGGCAAGAAATTGGTCTACCGACGTGAACGTTATGATCAAGTCTGGCGTTCATTAAGTGGTTCATTTGATCTAGCTATCTGGAGTTGCATGATGCTCCGAAACCTCATGCCTATTGTTAAGAGACTTTTTGAAGGTCTGCCACAACCTGTTTTTGTTATGACTCAGAACGACTGCATAGTCTGCCCCCCAAATACTGATCCTCAGTACAAGGCAAGACAAAATCAAACAGATCATCCATCTATGTTCCTTAAGCCTCTTAGGATAGTGTGGGAGAAGTACCCAGGTCGATATGATGAGGTCAATACTCTCATTGTTGATGAGTTGGTTAGGTTCGATAGCGGCGAGGAGTGTTACACCGGGTGGGAATTGTAGGAGGGGGTGGGGACTGTTGGGTAGCTTTTGGTGAGTGAGTAAAAGGATCGTGACGCTTGATGGGGAGGATTGTGTGGCCATACGGGCCCATTGGAGGGCCTCATGTGTGAGGGGGCCTGAAGGGGGGTTGGCAAATCCCTTCCCTGCCCATGCGTGTTGGGTGGCATGTCCGGTGGCTCCGAAGATGGAGTCCCGGGGGTGGGGGCTGGCAAAAGTTGTGATTTCCATCGGGCACGTAAGCGGACTGGAATAATATGAATGAGTGAGTCCAAAAGTGGTAATGAGCAGAGAGAGGATATCCTGGGGGATGGTAGTATGAGCAAATGCTTATGTTAGTTTTGTCAGGGAACGGGGTTTTTTGGGAGGAGTGTCTTGGAGGTAGCGGGTAGCAAGCCAACTGAGTTTGGTAGCGAAGTCTTGTCGGGGGTGGGTGGATTTGAGCGTCACAGGGGAGGAAGTAGAGTATTTAGCCCATAGCCAAGCTAGTCTGTCATTGGGAATGAGGCCAAAAAAACGGCCGTTGAAGGTGTAGATAGTTGACATGTGAGGGCCGTGACAGATTGTGGGGGAGGTGTGCAGGATATCCTTATCTGGATTGCATTCAGTAATGTGTATGTGTACGTTGGGGGCGGTAAGTGGTTGATGTACGTGTCGAGCATCTTTGGGTTGGGTTTGGGAGATATGTTGTTGGTGGGTATGTGCGAGGTAGTTAGTGTCGGTACGTTTGTGGAATGCGGTGAGGAGTGTGAGATTGTGGGCGGGGTTGCAGTCGTCATGTGAGCCAAAGAGGTCATCCTCGATTTGCCATGAGTTATCATCAGCTGTGTAGCCGGCCCATTGGCATAGGTAATAGGTATCAATACAAGTGGCCCCATATGAGTCTGTGGAAGTTTGGGTTTTAGTACCTAGGATGGCTTCGATAACATATGCTTCGGGGTTATCTGTGTGGTCATGATGAGTTGCAGGAGTGCCAGGTGAGGTGGGAGCTGGGGTGGAAGTAGTTTGCGTAAGAATGGCGTGTGGATGCAGGCGGGGGGGGGGGGGTCTAGGACAAGTCCCTATCCAAGTGGGGAGAGGGTATGGGGGAGGTGGATGTGGATGGGGTGTCTCTAGTTTCAAGTGTTCCTGCGGTTTGGGAGGCCTTAAGCGTGTGGAGAATAGAGGGGGATGGGCCTGATCTGTAGGCAGGTAGTAAGTCGCGTTGGGTATGAGGAAAGAGTGAGCATGGGAGATCGCATTCAAGGGTACATGATGCGGATGGGTGGCAGAGTAGAGTATGTAGGTGTTGGAGGAACCTGCATGTTTTGGCTGTGGCACGAGAATGTTTAAGTGTGAATGCTCCCGGGGTTATAAGTTGAGTCCCTGTGACGGTGGTAAGTTGGGTGAGATGAGTGATATGCCGTTCTTTGAAATAGGTGAGGAGGGAACGCTTTTGGCGGGGATGAAGGCGTTCAAAATGGGAGAGGGAGGGTCTGGTATTTAGGGCGTGTTCCAGCTGTGGTATCATGTTATGATAGCCGGGTATGTCGGTTTGGATGTTGATACGCATTTGTCGTAGGATGAGTAGTGTACGTGCCGTGGGGGAGTGTAGGCAAGATTGGGAATGAAGAGATGGGAGGGCTTGTAGTCCATTGAATTTGTGGGCTAGGAATTTAAGAAGTCCGCCGTAAATAAGTCCTAGGCGTCCAGGGTCATTGAGTGCTTCTTGTAGCTGGGTACCAAGGGTTCGGGCATATGAAATAATCAGGGGGCTGGAGCCGACGCCGTAATAGTCTGTCGGGAGTTGGGTGAGGGCACTAGGAGTACTGGTAGGTAAGCCACATATTCGCTTGGTTAGTCGAGTGATGTGTTTGTCAAAGGAGCGACGTGAAAAGAGTATTGGACTTGTGGCTTAAGCACAAAGCTGATGATTGATAGTTTGGGTCTAATGGAGACAGGGGATTTAAGAAGAGCCAGGCTTTTGTTAGAGAGCTTAGCAAGTGAGGTGGTCTTTTGCACATGCCAGGTGAGTGATGGGACTAGCTGGATACCTAAGTATGTGTAAGGCTCATCGGGTCCCAAAAATGGGAAGGAGTTGTTTAGGTAATGGATGTAAAGTTTACAATGAGAAGCCATCGCAGTTTTTGTTAATTTACTGCGGTGGGTTGTTGCGGTAATGGCGCACTTGTGGAGGCTAAGTTCCATGCCAGACCATAAGTTAAAGCGGGATAACTTGCTGACTTGCCGGTTGAGGTGTTGGGGTTTGTGAGCTAGACTACCGAGGTCGTCAGCGTATGTGGCGGTGGAGATTTCATTGAGGGGGGTTTTATAGTGATAACCAAGATTCCCGCGTGCTAACCATCTTAGTAGAGGTTCTAAAAAGATAATAAAGAGGTATGGACTGAGGGTATCACCCTAGATGGTACCGCGTAGGATAGGAATAGGGGGGGTGGTACCATAGTATGAACCGGAGTATTCCGTAGTGCTGTTGGTATAGATGTTGCCAATGTGTTGGATGGCATCGATGAGATAACCGAGGTCCGTCATGATGGCAAGTAGTCTAGCATGGTCTAAGGATCCGAAGGTATTTTAAAGTCTATATACAAGAGATAGATATATTGTTTAGTGAGCTTGGCATCTTCAAGGGCTGAGAGGACGTATTGTATTTGACGAGTTGTGCTACGTGTGGCTCGGAAGCCCTCCTGGGGGTCACTCGGAATATGGTGTTGTTCACCGTAATTGGATAGCAGCGTGGTCAGTGTGCTGGTAAACAATTTATAGATAGTATTGGCTAGGGCTATGGGTGTGTAGTTACCGAGGTTAGTTGGGTCGCCTTTCTTAAATAGCAGGATGGTGCGGCTGTGTTTCCAAGTAGGTGGGATACGTTTGAGTTGGTAGCATAGCTTAAAAAATTTAAAGAAGAGGGTATGAAGATGGGGGTCGAGCGCCTGTAAGATAGCGTTAGGGATCATATCTGGTCCAGGGGCCTTTGATTTGGATAGTCCTTTAAGGCAGGAGTCATAGAGATCTAGCGTGAAAATATCATGTATGCGGTCTATGGGTACCCCACGTTTGTCTAATGAGAAGCCGTCTAGGTCATGCCATGGGTAATGTTTGACTTTACATAAACAGTTGGGGTGGTGGTGGTCAGGGTGTGGCAGTTTGCGACAACGGGCGTATAGGAAGCGGATGCTTGGATCCATATTTCTTTGTTGATATCAGTGGGGCTTGTCAAGAAGTGGCCCAGTCGATGTTTAAGGCAGTCGATTGGTGGATTGAGCGTAGGGTTAAAGATGGCTTTGTGTGCTCTTTTAGGATGGTCATGTAGGAGCTGGCCAAAGGAGGTAATAAACTTTTTGTGGTTATCGCTAGCTTTTTGTTTGGTTATAAGATATGCGGCTTTCTTTGCGTCCCTTCCTAGCTTGGCGAGGGCAGCAACCCAGTTCAGGATGGTACTGTGGTCCATAGGAGGGGGCGAGAGGGCTTGGCATACTGGGAGAGAGTTTAGGCAAATAATGCGGGGGTCTCGTCTCCATTCTGTGTGATGATTGTTGGATGGGGAATTGGGGATGATAGTAAGGGCACGGCGTATGGTATGATGGGTGTTAAGGTGAGAGGTCCGGGCGCGTTTTTGTGAGCGGGTAAGGTATCCTCTATTTGTTTGGATCGGGTAGTCTGGGGGAGGTCCTGAGGGGCCGAACAAGTTGCCAACACGCTTTTGGTCATTTCTTGGAGGAGGGTTGTGAGGGTACGCTCGGCCTCGAACCAAGAATCCTCAAGGGATTGCGTCGTATTTGTGTCGGAAAGGGTGTAGGAGAGTTCTCGCTGCCAACATCCTGACAGCTACGCTTAACGCTACCATGCCACTCCCAGGGTTCCAATCCCCCCACTACCCACCATCTTCCTTCGCCACCACACCAGGTGTATCCCACCCCCAATCTGCATCTTCACCTACTACACCTCGCTGCCACACTCCAAACACCCCCGATCTACAGTCAGACTCCTTTAACATCACCACTTGGAATGTCGGATCCCTTGCCACCAGTATCCAGAGTCTGATCCACCTCCTCACGGACTCCACTCCCCCACACATTATTCTCATCCAAGAAAACTCCTCTTCAAACCAATCTCAGTTTACTCTAAGCCTACTACACAGGTCTGGTCAGGGTTCATTAAGGTTGAGCTGCTACACCCGGAGGTGGATGGGCTGGCTTTGCTCCGCGGCGACAGGCCTTTCGTCCTCGAGATGGAGCCTGAGGTCATGCTACAAGGGAAAGGTGAAAAAGCATAGGACCTGCTTGCAACATCCGAGCGGCTTTCCCTCTACTTTACCGACGACATCCTGCAAGGAACGGTGGGTACCCAACTCGCAATGCACTTTATCACAGAGACTTTCGACCACGGCGACAACTTTGAAATCCACATCTACAAGCCCAACCCCGAAACTAAATTTGGCTTCATCAATCTAGCAACAGAGGATACGAGCACCCGGATCATGGACTTGGGAGTCAGGATTGATAACGTCCTCATTAAGCCCGAGGTGCGTATCCAAAAGAAAAGCAGATCCGGGGCAAAGATATCAGACCAAGAAGCCATAGCAATGTGCGATGCCCTCACCATCGTCGTCAAAAATGTAAGCTTGATCCACACGCAGGCTGACATCCTGGGAGAACTGTATAGTCTGATTGGCCAAAGCAACATCACTCATTTCTATTTCTGTAAGATGCTCCCTCCCAAAACTGTGAAGCTCATTGGAATGCTTCATATAACGTGCAAAAATCCTACAATCTACGCCAAGTGGTGCGGAGTGCCCAATATCACCATGCATGGCAGGTATCTCACCTTCTCACCCCACCGCCAGAGTCTCCAAGGCATCACGCCACCCTCACAGGTGCTACTGGATAAAATGCTAGTGGACAACATCAACCATGCCCTACTAGACACGGTGGAAACCATTGCAATCCAGCCCGCCCAAAAGCACTCTACCGGACCTGCAGATTGGATGGCCGAAATTGACAAGCGACTAGCTGCACACTCAATTTCTATCAAGACTGATCTACGCAACGATATCGCCGGCATAGAGACCCGCCTAGTAGAGTCCATTACACAACAACAGACTGAGTACCATACCTACATGGTCTCCCTTCACCAGTCCATCACTGAAAATCTTGGGCACAATCTAGCTAATTTTTATCATCATGCAGATCTGGTACTTGCAAAATTACCTCAGCTTCCAGGACCCAGCTCTTCAAGCGACCTGTGCCACACACCAATGACGGGAGCCACGGCAGTACACCTTGGCAACCGACCACCAGTCCAACCTTTTCTCCATGCGGCTCCAGAGCTCAATGCAGCGTTGCTTCGCCGGGCCTCACAAGTGCGCGCCACTACTGCTGCTGTAGCTTAGGAATAGTTTGATGAATCACTCCTCGGATACATCACCAGCGTCCAGCCCACCTCTCTATCTCTCACTGAGTTCCCACCAAATGCTTATGTCTAGTTTCCAACACTCTAGCTCCTCTCGCTCCCTTCCTAATAGTTGCCTCCCGGCTTCCTGCCTTATGTTACCAGTAGCTCTGTGCTCATCGTGATCTCTCTGCACTATCTGTTACTCTTGTGTACCCCACGGGGCCCTCGCCCTTCTGCTTCAACCAAGACTCTACTTTTGCGTTATGACTGCACTGCCTCTCTACTCACTTCTCCACACGCTTCTCAACTTGGTTCCAACCCGACTCTACACTCTTACCTCACCACCCTGTTTCACTGAAGTCCCAACACCCACTCAGGCTGTCCTACTCACAGCCCAAAACTCCCGCTGATCCCTCGATGTCAGCCTGCACGGGCCCAATATCTGTACTCTTGGCATGACGCCACGTGGCGGCGCACGGAGCCCGCTCCAGCCACCTATCCAGTGCCCGGCACTCCATACCCCCTCACTTTTCAATTTGAATCATTCACCGAGCAAGTACTTAAGTTATCCGAAAAATCTATCATTTCCAGATTCTATCCCAACGGCTCTAGCTGATCTTATCCCCACCAACACATGACATCTGCCCAATCCCACTCCGGGCCCCACGCCTCTTTTCCATACATGCAAATATACCACTGTCGAATAAAAGTCGTCCATCCCACCCAGCGTATAATATACGTCCTCTATATAAATCTTAATTCTCATCCAACACTCAATAGTCTACCCCATCATCAATCCATCCTAACCTATACCCTTAGCCACGCCTGAATAAACCCCCCACTTATATCAGTGTGCTTCCATTCACACCTACCCCCATAAGGCATACCAACTACACTCCCACACTTCCCCCAGTCCCTAGCCCCATGTTACCTTCCACTTATACCCGTTGCCTGTCACACCCTCAACCCTCAAGTACGCCACCCACCTTAATAATCTTCCCCATAGCATCCGCCCCTCAACCCCGCCAGCCTATTTATATATCACGCACTCATACCATACTTTTTCTCAAACATCTACTATACAGCCCCTGATACTGCACCAGATTTGCAATACCCTCCCCACCAACCCACGAGACTTATCCACCCCCCACTATTCCCTACCACACCCATGGTGGGAAGGCCACAACCTTATCAATAAGCCCTAACTGGTCACAACCTTATCATTGGAACCACCCCAAATATAAACTCACCGCACCTCTATACACATGGACACCTATGCTAACCTATGCCCATATTACCGACACCACTGTCTCCGCTCAATCAACCCGCCAACCGCTCCAAATTTTCCCAATAATCTCCCCACCAAATTACTATGTCATCACTCAGCATACTTATACTTCATCCCAACTGTCATATACAACTCTCATCATTGACAAGATACTAGGCCCAACCTATTTCCACTACCCACTATACATCTCCCCTCCCTGCGCCTGGCACACCAGCCCCACCCTAGCTTCTAACAACCATAGCCCCTTAACTTCACCGTACATCAATCCATCCTACCCTCATAAATTACCCTCTGAACTACCCAGAAAAACCCTCTCATTACTCACAGCCCAAACGGGCGCTCTCTCTACCACCCCCTAAAATCCAAACACAGCCTCCATCACCCCCCTTCACATGAAACTTATACCTCAACTTACGTATCACACTTACACTGCTCCGATGTGGGGACATCCACCCTAACCCCGGGCCACTCACTATTTCCACCATCACGACTCAACTCCCTGCTGATGCACAAGATCGCTATACTTCCAGCCGGACACCCTATCCTTTATACACCAATACAAACATCTTGCTACCCACTTCGCCCCCTACCTCCCCAAATCACTACCCATCCCCTCCACTCACCTACAAACTGTCCCCCACTACATTTCCACCTTTGGCCTCCCAGCCTGCCCATACCCTGCTCTCTCCCACACCCCCCACAAACTTCAAGCCTTTCCACCATACCACCTCCTCTTCTCCCTGATTGTCCTCATCTCCCCTTTGCCCCAAGAATGTAATGACTACCTTACGTCCCAACCAGATTCCCAACTCATTTCCCTACTACATCACTTACAAGACCTACCCACGCATACCAGCAACTACTTAGCCCCACCACATTGCTTGACTGATCTCCATGCGTCCCTAAACCTGTTACAATCACATCCCGGAGTTATACACAAAATGCTTGGTGATCATCTAGCGTTTGCACCCACCACTGTCCCAGACATCCCCACTACCATCAACAAATTCCCGTTTTGGGTAAGGAGTGAGGCTTGAGGTTGGAAGTGTTTTAGAAATGTGGTGATATTATGTTGGGGTAAAGGTGAGAGGAGACGGGGTTGTGGGTCTTGGGCCTGGATAGGTGGGATGGGAGGGATGGTGGGAGAGAGACAGATACTGGGTAATGGTCTGAGTTGCATATGCTATTGATATGAATATGGCTTGTAAGGTATGCGGGAATATCATTGGGTGACTTAAGATGGAAACCATCTATAAGGCTTAGAGATGAGTAATTAAGGCCGCCTTGCCTCGAATAGTGATAGTCTGAAGGTATGTATCTGAGATGATGGTTATGTATGAAACGGGCCCAATCTTGGTCAAGAGGGGATGAGGGTTTGTGGACTCTGTTATATGTGTGGCCCGATAGAGCAATGTCCCGGTTGAAGTCGCTAGCCAGTATATAGTGGTGATGTTGGTGCGCGGGGTGCTTGATTGTGTTAGAGATTGTGTCCAAGATGTCGGGTATCAGGGATAGGTCCTCAGTATGGGATGACATATATAAGTGGATGAGAGTGATGGGCGTAAGTGCAGGGAGATGCAGCTGGACAATTTGAAGGTGAGATCGGAGAGGGATGGGTACTAGAACTTTGGTGGTGGTGCTGGAAGAGTGATGGGTGCGGAGGATGCCAAGTGCCACACCACCCCGCGTAGGACAGTATGGGGCGGAGCGACGGTAGAGACATTGTGTGGCTGTCATGGGGGTCCCATAGAGGAGGTAGTAGGCTGGTAAGAGTTTGTTAATATAGGAGCTGTTGGTGTTGTTTAGTTTAGCGTTGGGTCGCCCTGGCATGAATCACGTCCTTATGCAATTCGACATTGGAATCAAAACGAATCATGATATGATAGGGGTTAGCAGGGGGACCAGTATCCTTGTTGATGATTGTACCTGTGGGTAGCTGCGTGAGATGAAGAAACTGACCGTCGATACCATCAGGCCGGGTGGATGGGTACAATCTCTGAGGTACTCGTGGAAAGGCTTTTTTGCAATGAATGAGTTCCTCACACTCGGAGGGGGGGATGCCCAAGAGAAGCAGCTGCTCCATAGTGCGGGGCTCGGTGATCCGTGGGGCGTTGTTCTCGTAAGCATACATTTCCATGTTCTGATACCCATACCACAGGTGAAAGGCCTTTTTTTGGCTGGTGACTTCCATTTGCTGCTGCTCGTGCTCTTCGCTGTGCTGATTACGAGATTTTTTCGAGTCCGAGGGAGCTGCCTACACTAACCTCCTGCGAGGGACGCTTGGGGCGTTGGCTTGATGATGTAGGAGTTGCCTTGATCTGGGAATAGGTGTGAGCCTCTAGTAGCGCGTCCGAGACATCTAACATATGGTGATCGCTGTGTTGAAGCTGACTTGAGGAATTGGTGCTGGGTGGCTTGGGTGGTGCTGGGGAAGAACTGTGGACTGCTGCGGTGGTGGAGTGCGTGCCAGGAGTAGGCGAGCAAGTCAAATCGATGGGTGTACCTGAATTCGCCACAAACAGTTTCTTCTTGGATGCCATGTTTTTGGGTCTGGCCTTGGGGGATGTAGAGAAAATTGGGAGAGAGGTCATGGGTGCAGGAAGTGGAGAAATACGGCGATAATGGGCTGTTACGAGTGAGGCTAAAGTACCCTGAGAGACAGCCCGGAGATATGAGAGGGGGGCAGAGGGGGGAGCAAAGAGCAGAGACGATAGATGTGAAGCCCAAGAGAGCCAGCCGCAAGTGCAAGACTGATGGAGGAGGCCAGTATTTGTGGCGTTTGGGGTCTGAAGGCAAGTTGGCGGATTTGCTGGCTTGGAGTAAAGCGTTGGCGGCTTGGGGTTGTCATGAGCGATCAATTCAGGGATGGGGGGGAGAGCCCGGGGATTAATTTTGGCTGCAAATTTACTTAGGGGCTGGCAAAAGGCATGGTGACCAAGTATGGGGATAGTGTAAGGCATGGCTGTCATACTAGCAGCAGTGGAGGCGATGGTCTGGTGAGAGGGCTGGCCGTGGGAATCAGAAATATGGCAGCATGCTGTCCAGTGAGAAGCAGCGTGAAGGGGGGCAGGGGCAGATTTTGTCTGGGCCAAGTTATACCAAGTGGGGGGGGAGCTAATTGTGGGGAGCCTGATGCAGCCAGAGCATTGAGGAAGGGTGTTTATATGACCATTCATGATGCGTGTTTGTGGACTTGTGTGGGTGGGGCAGTAGTGATGGGAAGTGATGGTAGATCTGTAGAAGATTAGGGCTGAGTGAAGAGGGGATGGTGTGTTGTCAAGAAGATTATGCAGGATCCAGTCTGAGAGTAAGGGTGGTGGGTGATGAGTTAGCAGATGGCAACGGGGAATTTGTGAAGGGTATGTATAGTGTGAGTGTGGATTGTGGGTAATTGTGAAGATGTATATTGGATTGTATGGTTTAACGGAGCTGGACGAGTGGTAGGGAGAAGTCCAGATTGTGTTGCGTGCACCTTGTGGGGATTGTTTATAGTAAGGGTGGTAAGTTAGTGTGGTTAGTACAATAGAGGGTTGGTATTGCCCTGGGTGTGAGTATGGAGGTTTGGGGATTGGGTGTTTGTTAATGTATGAAGGATAGGTGGGGGGTGGGTAGGGGTAAGTGTAGGTATTTGTGTGGAGTGGTATGAGGGAGTGGGCTGGGGACATGGGGAACCATGTCCGTGGGATATGTGGGCATAAAGGTGCATATCGAGTAAACATAGTGACGATGTGAGTAGACATAGTGATAATGCGCCGGGGGTGTGATGATGCTAAGATCTGGTTGTGCATGGATTTTGGAGTATTGGTGGGCAGATGTGGGGTAACATATACTTGTGGCAGTTGGAGAAATAGGGGGAGGTGAAGGGATGGAACGGCAGGTATAGTGTCTAGACCAGAGCTGTGGATGTAGGACCATTCAAAGTATGGGGAAACCCAGTCAAGTATAGTGGTGTGGTGGGCGCCAGCCTGACCAATAGTCTGATTGGCATAACAAGCAAGTTGTAGAGTAGTGGGGGCCTCACAAAGTACTGAGTGTGGCATGTACCCCACTGACTTCTGACTAGGTATTGGTGATGTAGATGGATGGTAGAGACACCATGAAGATGCTGTATGTTGAGAGACACAGGAAAGGTAAGGTGGCAGTTGCTTGTGATGACAAGTGCCCAGTATGGTGAGGGCAGCCTGTTGGTGCAGGGGCAGGTCGTAGGAGACGTCTTGGCGGAGGGGGACCAGCCCCATGTCTGACTGTGAGCTCGGAGGGCAGTGGCCACGCTTGTACGGATGGGTGCTGTCGGGTCTTGGGAGGGAGAACCACTATTAAGGGCCACCCCGGTTGTCAACCCGCCACTGTGTACTATACGAGTAAAAAAGAATGTGTGAGTCTGGGTGAGTATGGATTGGATATACAAAAAGTAGTGGGGCAGTAGAGAAGATGGATTAGCGGGTAGCAGGGGTGGTAGTGGACAAGCAGAGATCTGGCAAGCTCTTACTCTAGTGGGTAGTAGCACGGGTGGGGGAGATGAGATTGGGTGAGGAGTAATAGATCGGGGGGCAACAAACAGTGGCAAGCGGCAGTGCTGAGGGGGAGGTACATGAGAAGTATAAGGATCAAGAGGGGTTGTGAGGACATAACCGGGGGGAGGCATTCAGCAGAGGGTGAGATTTGGGTGTGGTAATCTTCAGCACAAGGGGTGTGGCACAGTCAGGTTGGGAATAAATCTGATAGAGGGCCCTGTGAATAATGAACCGAGTGTTGTACAGCAAAGAAGTATTGGGGTAGTACGCATATTGGTATAGAGTATTGGTGTAGTGAACATGGGTGGACCAAGGGGGGTAGAGTACCTGTGTGGAGCTGGTGAAGCATTGGGTACCTGCGGAGTATAGAAGAGCCAGAGAAGGATGTTGGGTACAAAACATGCTGAATTGAGTGTTGCAATAAGAAGGTAGGAGGGGGGGGGGGGGGGTAGAGGTCTGTTGTGCACTTGGAGATCACAAAGAGCAGCAGGGGTTGAGTGTGGGCCTGATAGCAGTGCGTTTGAGCTGGCAGAGATGTGGCTATTGTGGCACTGAAACCAAGCAGGAGTTGGGAGGCCGGAGAAGACATCTGAGTGGTGTGGGGCCAAATGCGTTGGGTACCTGCTGAATCTGCTGAGCCCACCCCAGCAGGCAACATAGTTAGTGGTGTGGAAGGGATACGAATTGTGTAGTATTGGGGAAAACACCTTTGTATCAATTAAAAGAAATAAAGTGAATTGAGTATGGAGTGCCAGCATGGGCGTAATGAGGGGGGTGGGGGGGCAGCTCCACCTGTTGTTACTCTGATTCCAATACGTATTGATCCTGTCTAGAGTACGTTGGGTGGTTTGTGGGGGTAGAAACACATTATCTTGGGATGAGGGATCTGTAGCGAGAGGATGGGTATATAACCGATGACATAGATGGGGATCAGTCTTGGGGGCAGGTGACCATGCAGAACTAGGCCGGCTATGGATTATTGGTTTAGGGAGGAGTTGAACACAAACATCCATAACCGTGGTGCCTGCCGGTAGAGATAGGGGCTATGGCAATAGTGGAGCTAAGCCTGCTAGAAGCAGAGATCGTGAGAGAGTACCAGAAGGTTAAGGCACTTACCTTGAGGGAGTTCGAGCCATTTCGTCCAGGGCCAGCCGCACTGGCGTAGCATAACCATGCTCTGGCAGGACCCCATAAAGGAAGGAGACAGTATGGGGCCAGTGCAAAATAAAAATTATAACACGGGTGGTGGGAAGATTCAAGGTAGAGATACTTACAATAGTGGGGGCAGAGTGATGAGTAGTGAGCAACAAGGGAGAAAAGCGGATCGTGTCTACCTGGGGTTGCTTACAGGGGAGCCCATTTGAGGTGACGAGTTTGCGCCCTGACGAGGAAGTCCACTTGTGCACTACAAACCTTGGAAAGGGCCCTGTTGCCCTGAGAGAGATATGGGTACTGGTAGAAAGGGGGGTACCTGTTCCATGTGGTACATGTGGGGTTGTACATAGGTCGAGGAGGTTAGGAACGCTCCGTGTAGAGCCATAATGTGGAAGATGGGTGTTGATGTAACTGAATGAGAGCCTGCACTAGAAGCATTCGTGTCTTTTCCGAATCGACTGGGTGTCCGCCAACCACTCCGGGAACCACTTGGCAGTAAGCGGGACTACTGGAGAGTCGAAACGGACAATGTGGGCCCACGGGGGCATTTCATACGGCGGGCAGAAGTGGGGTCAACGACTCCGGAGTCGTAGCGAAAATCCGGGCTATTTAATTAATTACGGAAATACATAAAATTTGAAAAAACGGAAATTCCAAGTGGTTCTAATTACTGCACATGCGACTATAAATTTTCATTCATAATTTGATTAATGGAATAAAGATATTTATTCATTAAAGTGAATATGTAGTCGACTCAACGACTCCATGAACTAGTGCGCATTGATTGCACCCGAGATTCGGGGCCACATTTGCTGACGTGTGTTTCACAAGAACAGGTAAAGAAAATGTGGCCTTGGGGGAATAGATATTTTAATATGTACTACCTCCACCTGGAAGTGACATGGAAGGTCCATGGTCCAGCTTGTAGGGTTTGTCGTTCTGAACACCGCCCTGGTGGACATGTATGCTGAATGCAGGAGCATTGAAGATGCGAAGGTAGTGTTCGACTGTGGCTCAACGAGATGTGGTGTCGTGGAGTGCGATGATCGCATTGGCAACAATGCAAGGATGTATGCATGATTTGTGCAGAGGCAGTGATAGTTGAAAGAGCAGGATAGAGTGTGGGTCCAAGAGGGTCGGATTTCAAGCTCCAGATTACCTATGGATCCCTGTGGAAGGATAGCTACAAGAAACCTCCATGGGTACATGGTTAGCTGGAAGCGGCAGTTGTAGCGGCACAGTTGATAAAATCAGGCACCTCAACCATGACCACAGCTTCTGGAAGAGGATAAAGAGAGGGAGTCCACAATGCCTCTTCTGGCACTTATGGGCATGTGAAGATGCTTTATGAGGCAGGCAGACTGAAAGAGGCTCTACAGATTTTAAAATAGAGGCATTTCAGCAGATGTAGATACGTATGTGTGTCTCTTGCATAAGTGCATCAAGATGAAAGGCCTAGAAGTTGGAAAGCAGGTGCACACTCACATTGTCCAAAGTGGATTCACGCCGAACGTTTTTCTACTCAACAACCTTGTCAACATGTATGTTAAGGGGAGCATCATGGATGATCACCAAATGTTCAACACAGAATGCCTCAACGACCTGTGAGCAAATGCGCGAAGGGGTGAAGCCCAACCACATCGTGTTTGTATGTGTTTGCAATGCATGTGCAAGCCTGGAAAAGGGGAACGAGGTCCATGGTGACATCGGTCAAAGCTGGAATTGCACCGGATGTCATTCTGAACACTGCCCTGACCTGGACATGTATGCCA
This sequence comes from Takakia lepidozioides, assembly GCA_030704615.1. NCBI lineage: Eukaryota > Viridiplantae > Streptophyta > Takakiopsida > Takakiales > Takakiaceae > Takakia > Takakia lepidozioides. The sequence goes on from CM060732.1 coordinate 10,478,197, forward strand.
AATGTGGATGCATTGAGGATACAAAAGGAGTTTTCGACACTATGGCTAAATGAGATGTGGTGTTGTGGAGTGCGATGCTTGCAGGGTATGCACAACAGGGACGTGGGATGGAGGCTTTGGAGACCTATGATCCAATGATGGGGGAGGGGGTGAAGCCCGGCCACTTTGTGTGCATTTGCAATGCTTGTGCAAGCCTGGCAGCCCTGGACAAGGGCAAAGAGGTGCATGGGGATATCATCAAAGCTGGAATTGTACCAAATGTCATTCTGAACACTGCCCTGGCAGCTCTGGAAAAGGGGAAAGAGGTCCATGGCGACATCTTCAGAGCTGGAATTGTACCAAATGTCAGTCTGAACCATACCCTGGTGGACATGTATGCGAAATGTGGTGCATCGAGCCTGGACGAGGGCAAAGAGGTGCATGGGGTATCATCAAAGCTGGAATTGTACCAAATGTCATTATGAACACTGCCCTGGCGGCTCTGGAAAAAGGGGAAAGAGGTCCATGGCGACATCTTCAGAGATAGAATTGTACCAAATGTCATTCTGAACCATATCCTGGTGGACATGTATGCAAAATGTGGGTGCATTGAGCCCTGGACAAGGGCGAAGCGGTGCATGGGGTATCATCAAAGTGGAATTGTACCAAATGTCATTATGAACACTGCCCTAGCAGCTCTGGAAAAGGGGAAAGACGTCCATGGCGACATCTTCAGAGCTGGAATTGTACCAAATGTCATTCTAAACCATACCTTGGTGGACATGTTTGCAAAATGTGGGTGCAAAGGGATCTAGGATCTAGGATGCAAAGGGAGTGTTCGACACTATGGCTGAACGAGATGTGGTGTCGTGGAGTGCGATGCTTGCAAGGTATGCACGGCAGGGACGTGGGATGGAGGCTTTGGAGACCTATGAGCAAAGGATGGGGGAAGCACATCATGTTTGTGTGCATTTGCAATGCTCGTGCAAGCCTGGCAGCCCTGGAGACGGGCAAGAAGTGCATGGGGCTATCCTCAAAGCTGGAATTGTGCCAAATGTCAATCTGAACACTGCCCTAGCAGCTTTGGAATAGGGGAAAGAGGTCCATGGCGACATCTTCAGAGTTGGAATTGTACCAGATGTCATTCTGAACAATACCCTGGTGAACATGTTTGCAAAATGCGGGTGCATCTAGGATGCAAAGGTAGCTTTGGAGAGCTATGAGCAAATGATGGGGGAAGCACATCATGTTTGTGTGCATTTGCAATGCTTGTGCAAGCCTGGTAGCCGGCTGGAATTGGAGGTTTACTATTTCATGAGCGCATGAGCCCATGAGCCCATGAGCCTATGAGCTCATGAGCGGACATCCGCGGAATTGGAATTTTCCTGCCTTTATTGACGGTGTTATGTCCTCTTACCTCGGTAATAGGGTCTATTTCTCCTGGTCCAGGATGCGGAATGAGGTATTTCGGCGCCGTTATTCCCAAGAGCAGTGTGCTAAAATGGTGTTTTGAAGACATCCACCGGGGTATTTCGGCACCGAAATTACCTCTTAAAATGTGATATAGTGTGGTATTTAATGGCGCAAAACGGGATATTTGGGCGCCGAAATACCCAAGTGGAATGTGCTGAAGTGCCTTGTGCTGAAGGCTTCCATCGTGATATTTTGGTACAGTAATTCATCCGCGGAATTTTTGAGGCCCATATAACGAAGGCGCGCATTGGGCTATTTCGGCGCCAAATTTCCCAATAGGAATGTTAGAAACGGCAGGGTTTTCATGGCTTCAAGTTCTCGGCTCGATGGTGTGCATAAATTACTTGTAGGGTTCTTCACTGAAGTTTGCGTCTCTTCTGCTTTTATTATACATTTTGGTTGGCGGAAGAAATGTAGGGAATCGGACAAGCAGTCTGAACACAATGATTTTTCAAATCGTCAATATTTTCATTAAGTGTTTCAGAACTGTACAACAAAAGGATCCAAATGAGACTTTGCTATGGTGAGGATCCGCTATCACTGTCCGATGCATCCCCGGCCTCATGCAAGGATGGCTGCCTTCCACCTGCCTCCGAACCTGCACTGTCGCTACCGCTGTTACTCTGAGAAGCCCTCCCCTCAAAAATACCATCCTCACCAGCCGGAACTATCCACCTGAGTGCGGAAGTGTCCTCAACATTCCCCTCGCTCTCGGACGCGGATTCTATTACGAACTTCCCTACTCTGTCTTTCACAATTCTATGTTTGGCCTCACGCCTCATTATAATTCTCTGCTCATTCCCGTATGTCAATTGCTCTAACCGAGTAGGCCTATCCTCCCTCCTGATGGCTTCTCTGGCAGCCGTGTCTGCATAGGCTGGTAGAAAAAAAGGCTTCTCGGGACTCGCGAGAAACGATTTTCTGGCAAAGAATGGCCGATGCGATTCTGTCTCCTCCTCTGCAACAGGGTCCGATTCGGGCAAGTCTCCCAGCTTCTCCTCGTCGGACGACTCTGCAAGGCTGAGTGTACGCACAAACATAGAATGAAGTACATTAGAGAATTCAAACAGGGAATCATCGGCAGGTTGCATGGTCCCTACAACCGAAACCAATACACTTACTATGGTGCAACTCACTCGAAGACAGGCATTGGGGGAAGCGGCTTCGGGCGCCCCTGCATCGAACGAATTTCCTGGACTTCCTCCTCTTCATCTTCCTCCTCCCCTTCCACGTCATCTTCTGCGTTTTTGGGATCCTCAGTCGGAGGCAAACGCTGAAGGCCCGCCAAATTGTAATCGTACAAGGCCGTATCCCCCTCAAATGAGAACACAAATCGGTTCGACATCCTTCCCGCCCACATACAGGCACCTGCAAATTCATACGACACAACCACAACCAAACTCAAGAATGAGTCGCTTCCTCGCACAAGCAAACATACACAAACGGAAATGGTGTCAATTTTGGTGCCGCATTCAATTAACGTTCTCACCTGTATTTGCAGTGATGTCGAGGACCCTGCCTTCAACATCCGTACATGTTTCCATGAGCGTCTGGGATGAATGCAGGACTCCTGGTCCTGCCATACCTCCATGGCTTGCCCGACAAATCACAAAGAATGTCCTTCTCTCCCACATGGTTGAACAGGACGTTATACTCCAGTGGATCAACTGTGGAATCAACAAGTCTTCCTGTTTCACGTAATTTGAATTTCTAATGTTTCTTCACGAAGCAAAATGCCTGAAAGATAAGAGTCTGCAGAGAAGGAAATGTCCTGAGGTTTTGCTTCTCCGCAAGCTCCAGCAGGTTCTGATCGTCGCCAAGTCGTACCACATTGTCGTCCTCTCCTTCTGTCAGCTCAATGGGCCGCCCTTCTGCAGATCCAACTCCCACATCTCCAGCGGCCTCCACCGCATTCGTGTTTTTTGAAATTGACTGTAAACCCAATATCTCCGCTTCCAGTCTCCCTAGGGGTTTTACTGGCGAAGCCATGGGCTCCTTCTGCTTCCTCGACTTCCGAACTCTAGGTGGGCTTTTCTGAGGCGATATCTGAGGTGTTGAATGAGGACTCGCCTGCCTTGATGCACTTCCACCTTGCGAGCGCAGCACCCGGGCAGGAGTATCCAAAGTTGACTGTGTTGCTTCGCCCCCCTGCGATCCCTCCCCAGCTCCCATGTCAAACAAACAGGAAAACATGAGACACTGCACGCAAAAAAAAAGGTGTAAAAGGAATATTGCGTATGGAGTGCTTCATATCCGCAAAGCACGAATCTCTCACTGGTGGGCGATCCGAGTCTCCGGATAACGAGGTCTGCATTTCATGCATGAGACGGAGCTTAAGTCGTGTCGTCGGCGGCTTCCCAAAATCCCGCGTCCTCCTTCTCTTTGCCGGAGTTGCCTGACCTTCCACAAACTCTATGCTACCACTATGCCGCATAAGGAGAGGAAACGCAGGAGAATGTCACTGCAGAAGGGCAAGGAGCGAGAGAGCGAAGCGGTGGAACATGCAACCACTATGCACGAGCAGATGTGTAAGCAGCCACGTCTCCCGAAGCGTTGCCACCGTCCACCACTTTCTGCCGTATGAGTGATGAAGAGATTGTGACCCCTGACACGTTCGCACGGATGAAGTCGACTGGAACACGACGCGTGCCAGTTCCAGCCACCAGTACAAGACGGTTTATCCGAATTGCGGCACCGAAATACCTTCCGTTCACCGGATGCTGTTCCCGGAGCAGCCGACATTGAATGAAATATCTGCACATCATGAAACCCAACCGCCATGAAAATCCCCTGCCTATGACATTCAACAGTCAGGTCGGTACGTTTCATCAGCGGACGGATGAATTTCGGCGCCAAAATTCATCTTATTCAAGTGCTTTCGTACACAAACTTACAAATTTCGGCGCCGCAATTCATCGCTTCCGAAGTCCTCATTCGTCATGAGCAAACCTGTCAGTGGGATATCGGAGCCGGAATTAATTCCGGGACAGTGGAAACGGCTGCACTTGGGCACATTTCATCCATATTTCGGCGCCGAAATTCATCCAGAGCGAAGACTAAATCGGCACCATGCTATGCTTTGCCGCCATCATTGCCCCTGACGGATGCTGTCCATGCCTGTTGGACTTGCCATTTCTGGACATTTAACTATAATTTCGGCGCCGAAATTATACTTTATGTGCGGCAATGTCCCGTGCGAAAAAGACCACTTAATGGATACTGTCGGTTTCAAAGGAAAAAAACGGCTAAAATGCAATTAATTTTGACAGAAGGGGTTCAATATGCCGATTTCTCCATTAAATGCAGAATATTCCTGTTATCTTCGTCGGAACGGGGTATTTTCAACGATTTACCGAAAATTATATCATCTAGAAGCAAATAGTAAGTGTCGGGTTTGGACGAATTTCGGCGCCAAAATTCATCCGTCGCATAGAAAATGTAATATTAGAGTTACTCATTGCGGACAGTAAGGATGAATTTCGGCGCCGAAATTCATCCATTTCAAAGAAAAATAAATATTGGAGGGAGGGCATTGGATGAATTTCGGCGCCGAAATTCATTGCTCGCGAAGAAAAAAATAAAATTTCGGGAGGACTTCGGATGAATTTCGGCGCCGAAATTCATTGCTCGCGAAGATAAAAATAAAAAATCGGGAGGACTTCGGATGAATTTCGGCGCCGAAATTCATTGCTCGCGAAGAAAAAAAATAAATTCGGGAGGACTTCGGATGAATTTAGGCGCCGAAATTCATTGCTCGCGAAGAAAAAATAATAATTCGGGAGGACTTCGGATGAATTTCGGCGCCGAAATTCATTGCTCGCGAAGAAAAAAATAATTCGGGAGGACTTCGGATGAATTTCGGCGCCGAAATTCATTGCTCGCGAAGAAAAAAAAATTTCGGGAGGACTTCGGATGAATTTCGGCGCCGAAATTCATTGCTCGCGAAGAAAAAAAATTTTTTGGGAGGACTTCAGATGAATGTCGGCGCCGAAATTCATTGCTCGCCAAGAAAAAAAAAATTCGAGAGGACTTCGGATGAATTTCGGCGCCGAAATTCATTGCTCGCGAAGAAAAAGGAAAATTAGAAGGGAGTACTTGGATGAGATTCGGCGTCGAAGTTCATCTGTCGCAAAGAAAAAAAAAAAAAGACTTCAGATGAATTTGGCACTGAAATCCATCCGCAGGGCAGCAGAATTAGGGTCGGAAAAGGAGATGAAGAATGAATTTCGGGGCCGAAATACATCCATTCTGCCGATTCAGGATTACTGTCATTCGGATGTCAGCACCGATATCCGGACACGTGGTGAATCACGACTGTAATCAGGAACACATTCATCCGTATTTTGGCATCCAAATTCAACCCTCATGTGCAGAAACAATTTGATGAAGAAGATGTTCATCCGAATTTCGGCACCGAAATCCATCCGTTGGGTGCTTGGTTAGTTTCATGAGGTGAACAAATTACTATTTCTGTCGCCGGAATTCATCCCCTGGCTTCCAAAGTTGTTACATGACAGAGATGTTCATCCAGATTTCGGTGCCGAAATTCATGGGAAGGCCTGATTTATTGTAGCCCAAGTGGTTGTACATTACAATTCAGGCACCAAATATCCGATGTGAACTTGCTGTTGTCGTCCGTTTTTGTAACGTACGTTACATACCTTCATCTTTACGTGCACCGATCACCCATCCTGTTGGATGCGGAATCCTCCAGAAAATCATTTGTGTTATTAGGTAGGACACACTCTTCTCACTGCAGGACTTCGCTGCGGAGCGTACCGAGAGGTCCCGTCTTCAACATGGACTCCCGTGTTTGGGTAAACGTGTACTTCCATCCTGATTCTCTGAAAGCTAAAATACGTTCCACGAAATCCAATTCCCAGTCGTCATCCTCCTCCCACGAGAAGCTCTTCGCCCCGCATACCGGTGGGTGACCCCGCAGCTTGGCCCACCCATCGGTGGGGGAAACTGAAAAGACGACGGCCACCAACAAAGGCGAACGACACCAGGATGGCCAACGCTCTTGCAATGCCCTGCATAGTGCAAGGTTGCAGGGATGTTCCTCACCCCAGGATGGGGCGCATATTTCAGTTGTCAACAGCCGGGTCTGCTGCGCGCAGTGTCGTGTATACAATCACGGTTTCACAGTACCCAGCTTGCAACTGTGAGGACTTCCTTGTTATGGAATCGAAGAATGCAGCATACGTCCCCTGCAAACACCTTTATTACATTTTTCTGAAGCGCATGAGTTGCATATCCGCAGTGGACGTCTTCATCCATGCTCCAACACTGAGTTTCAACGAGCTGCACAAGGCCCTACGGCAGGACACTGGTCGGACTGCTTGACATTCCACATTCGGGAAGGAGAAAGTGGCAATTATATTACATTCATCTTCTTGCACCCTATTTTTTTGTGAGGAATTATACACTTGGTGGTGCCGCATCGCCATGGCTACATGTGAATTTCGGTGCCGCAATACATGAGAATGTGGTTTTTGGCCATGAATGGCATGCGCATGTTTTTTTATTTTGGTTGTCTACAAATGGATCCGAGTAAAGCATACATTGTGTGGAGATTAACGGGCATTGAGGCCTATTTCAGCGCCGTTTATGGTCTATGTACTGCATAGTGCTTCCTTGTTACTGCTCTTCATTCAATTTGTAGTGATTTCGCAGCCCATCCTGGCGTTTTCGTCCACCTTTATGAGAAGACTCCAATTTGCTACAAATACATTGTTACTGTTCTGCAAATGTGATGCCTTTACAAGATTGCTAGTTCTGTGTCCCAGTGGGAAGGGTCCTACTGCACATTCCAGCATTTGCATACTGCACCTTGTGCAAACAGCAATCCATACGACAAAGGACACGTCCCAGCATACTGGCAGTGAATTGCAAAAAACCTTAACAGAAGATTATCCAAGCATGTATATTCCCCATATGGCACAGGGAAGCTGCTTGATTTCTGAATGAAAATGTATGTGCCATGAGTGTCGGCGAGTCGAAACATGTCTACTCTAGCATGCAAGACCTATGGTCCCCTCGCCCAAGAAGAAGGAACTCTAACTGGCCTCTCAAGGACCTCCTGAGTGACCGGGTGCCTATATTTGAACAAAATGTCAGTGGTTTCTGTCGCCCGGTTGAAACTAACGAGGATGTCGTGTTTATCGATAGCGCCCCCTTGGTAGAAGGACATTTTCACAGTGGGCCCTGTGTTCCCCTCCTCCTCATCCTCATAACTGAAGAGAATGTCCCCACTTTCCGAGCCAGTCCGTCCACGCGTAAAGTTTTCACCTATGCACTCATCATACGTCCACTCGCAACAATTCCAGCGATACAGCAACGCTGTGCGTGATCTGTTCGGCTCCCACTCATGCGGAAAGTCCAGGTCCATGATGCGTAGGAACCACCTGCTCCCCAGCCGGGGTCCAGGAGAATCGTGCAATCCTGGAAGAAACTCCATTGCTCTCAGCTGGACAAGTCGAGGATCGTCCCTGTAAACATCCAGGAAAACAATGATGTCGTGTGCTTTCGGGAAAATGACTCCCGTCTGGCGTCGATAGATGTGATTCGGGCACGACATGGCCTCACGACATAGCACAAACTCAAAGCAGGGAGGAGATGGGCACAACAGAGAAGAGTGAAGAGCAAAATGAGAGCAAGGCCTCCCTTACCGTAAGGCGGGTATTTGCTCTCCGGAGCCCAATTTTGGCGCCGTTATTGGATGGAGTGCGGAAGCTTCAGCCGAGAATTTTGTTTCCGCAGGTCAATTTCGGCGCCGTTATTGGTTGCAATCCCTAGCCTTCAGCCGGGTATTTGGTTTCTGGACCCAATTTCGGCGCCGTTATCGGCTGCACTCCGGTGGCTTCAACCGAGTATTTGGTTTTCGGGGCCCATTTCGGCGCCGTTATCGCCTGCACTCCGGGTATTTGGTTGGTGGAGCCCAATTACTTTCACCGTTGTTGGCTTCACTCCCGAGCCTTCAGCCGGCTATTTCTTTTCCTGTGCCCAATTACGGCGCCGTTATACCCAACCATCATGCACTTCTGCAACAGTACTATCCACGGTTATAGGTCGCCATTGCGTTTTCGGAGTCTGCAAACCCGGATCCTAATTCCGCTTGCGTCTCTGCCTCTGGGATAATTTCGGTGCCGTTATTGCCCAGAATTCAGTTTTTCTATGACCTGGCCTAGCGGTCCATGAGCCTGGGCTCCAAGTCATGAGCGTACACTGGTACTCATGAGCGGAGTGCTTCCAGCATGAGCGCGGAAATCTTCGATTTTTGATTATTTTATAGTTTTGGGCCTGAAAAAAATCTGCCGAAATTCGAAGTGTGTTACTTTGCGGCTCATGGGTGAGCCATGCCCGCTCATGAGCTCATGAGCTCACCGCTCATGAGCTCATGGAATAGCAACCCCCCTGGAATTGTGCCAAATGTCAATCTGAACACTGCCCTGGCAGCTTTGGAAATGGGGAAAGATGTCCATGGCGACATCTTCAGAGTTGGAATTGTACCAGATGTCAATTCTGAACAATACCCTGGTGAACATGTTTGCAAAATGTGGGTGCATCTAGGATGCAAAGGGAGTGTTCGACACTATGGCTGAACGAGATGTGGTGTCGTGGAGTGCGATGCTTGCAAGGTATAAACGGCAGGGACGTGGGATGGAGGCTTTGGAGACCTATGAGCAAATGATGGGGGAAGCACATCATGTTTGTGTGCATTTGCAATGCTTGTGCAAGCCTGGCAGCCTTGGAGAAGGGCAAGAGGTGCATGGGGATATCATCAAAGCTGGAATTGTGCCAAATGTCAATCTGAACACTGCACTGGCAGCTTTGGAAATGAGGAAAGATGTGCATGGCGACATCTTCAGAGCTGGAATTGTACCAGATGACATTCTAAACAATACCCTGGTGAACATGTTTGCAAAATGTGGGTGCATCTAGGATGCAAAGGGAGTGTTCGACACTATGGCTGAACGAGATGTGGTGTCGTGGAGTGCGATGCTTGCAGGGTATGCACGGCGGGGACGTGGGATGGAGGCTTTGGAGACCTATGTGCAAATGTTGGGGGAAGCACATCATGTTTGTGTGCAGTTGCAATGCTTGTGCAAGCCTGGCAGCCCTGGAGAAGGGCAAGAGGTGCATGGGGATATCATCAAAGCTGGAATTGTGCCAAATGTCAATCTGAACACTGCCCTGGTAGCTTTGGAAATGGGGAAAGATGTGCATGGCGACATCTTCAGAGCTGGAATTGTACCAGATGACATTCTGAACAATACCCTGGTGAACATGTTTGCAAAATGTGGGTGCATCTAGGATGCAAAGGGAGTGTTCGACACTATGGCTGAACGACATGTGGTGTCGTGGAGTGCGATATGATGTGCTTGCAGGGTATGCACAGCAGGGATGTGGAATGGAGGCTTTGGAGACCTATGAGCAATGGAAGCACATCATGTTTGTGTGCATTCGCAATGCTTGTGCAAGCCTAGCAACGGGCCTGGAGAAGGCAAAGAGGTGCATGGGGATATCATCAAAGCTGGAATTGTACCAAATGTCAATCTGAACACTGCCCTGGAAGCTTTGGAAAAGGGGAAAGAGGTCCACATGGCGACGTCTTCAGAGCTGGAATTGTACCAAAGTGAATGCCTGTCAGATTACCAGATGCAAAGAGGTGCATGGTTGCATCGCCAAAGGCAGCAGCTGCAGCGGCACAGTTGATAAAGTCAGGCACCTCAACCATGACCACAACTTCTGGAAGAGGATCAAGAGAGGGAGTCCACAATGCCTCTTCTGGCACTTATGGGCATGTGAAGATGCTTTGTGAGGCAGGCAGACTGAAAGAGGCTCTACTGACTTCAAACCAAGGAGGCATTTCAGCAGATTCAGATACGTATGTCTATCTCTTGCATAAGTGCATCAAGATGAAAGGCCAAGTGAAGCTAGAAAGCAGGTGCACACTCACATTATCCAAAGTGCACGCCAAATATTTTTCTAGTCAACACCCTTGTCAACATGTATGTTATGTGCGGGAGCATCATGGATGCTCACCAAGTGTTCAACAGAATGCCTCAACGATCTTTCATCACGTGGAACACGATGCCTGCAGGGTGTGCACAACAGGGGCGTGGTATAGAGGCCTTGGAGAATGTGGTGAGGGCACCTTCTTCTTCGACCTATTTCAGCCTGTTTTTCCCTCTCATCAGACTCGGCCCTGAATTTACATATTGAATTGTCAAGGACAATGTGGTGAGGGCACCTTCTTCTTCGACCTATTTCAGCCTGTTTTGCCCTCTCATCAGACTCGGCCCTGAGATGCATATTGAATTCTGTAAGTTAGCTCGTTGGGAGGATCTGTGGTGGTTTGAAATGACTATGACAAGTAACTGCCGATGTGGCAGCAGGAAAGTATCCAAAACATATAACAGAGATGAGGAGAAGGTGTGGAATGAATATTTTGTTGACCCCAGTGAATGGTGGAACAACCGAGGCAAAAAGTTGAATGCCTATTAGATGACAGAGAGTAGCAGACGCAATTCAGCATAGGAACTAGTGTGATTGGGTGTTTCCTAGGTTGTCATTGTCAGTTGCTAGCAGCAAGGGCAAAGATGAATGCATGATTTGTGCAGAGGCATGGATAGCTGAAGGAGAAGGGATAGAGTGTGGGTCCAGATTCATCCAAGAGGGCCGGACTTCAAGCTCCAGATTACCTGTGATTACATGTGGATCAATAGCTACAAGAAATGTAAATGGGTAGATGGTCAACTAAAGGCAATAGCTGCAGCGGCACAGTTGATAAAATCAGGCACGTCCTCAACCATGACCGCAGCTTCTGAAAGAGGATCAAGAGAGGGAGTCCACAATGCCTTTTCCGCGGGGCATGTGAAGATGCTTTGTGAGGCAGGCAGACTGACAAAGGCTCTAGGTTTGGAAGCTGGAATCAGGTGTATACTCACATTATCCAAAGTGGATTCATGCCAAATGTTTTTTCTACTCAACACCCTTGTCAACATGTATGTTAAGTGCGGGAGCATCATGGATGCTCGCCAAGATTTCTACAGAATGCCTCAACGATCTTTGATCACGTGGAATATAATGTTGGCAGGATTTACCAAACATGGGTGTGGTAGGAATGCTTTGGCGACCTATGAGCAAATGTTGCGCAAAGGGGTGAAGCCCAACCACATCACGCTTCCGCATGTTTGCAATGCATGTGCAAGCCTAGGACCTCTGGAAAAGGGGAAAAAGGTCCATGGTGACATCGTCAAAGCTGGAATTGTACCAGATGTCATCCTGAATACTCCCCTGGTGGACGTCTATGCCAAATGTGGGTGCATTAAGGATGCGAAGGGAGTTTTCAACACTATGGCTGAACCAAATGTGGTGTCATGGAACGCGATGCTTGCAGGGTATGCACAGCAGGGACATGGTATGGAGGCTTTGGAGACCTATGATCAAATGATGGGGGAAGGGGGGGCACCTTCTTCAATAGCACAACGGCTACAAGTGGGTAGATGGTCAACTAGAAACAGCAATGGCAGCAACACAATTGATAGAACAAGGCCACTGCTAATGAAGGTACCTTCTTCAACATGTTTCATCCTGTTTTCCCCTGCTATCAGAGTCGTCCCTAAATTTTCATGTTGAATTCTACAAGTTAGCTCGTTGGTGGATCTATGGTGGTGTTGGAGTGATTTTGACATGTTACTGCCAATGTGGTCGACCCAATGTGGTCAGCCCAAAAGGTCAGACGCACGGGCGGCCCGCCTGGTTACGCCACGTGGTTCTTCAGCATTAATCACAATAATCGCTGAGCAGTTGTTCGCGCGTCTGTGTCCTTTACCACTCCAATCATTGGATGTCCGACCCAACTTCCACGTCTGTTGTAACTAGTCGTTTGTAACTTCCAGTCGATCCCGGTTTTTTGACTTTTACGACTCAAAATGAGTCGTTACCCCAGTGGTTAATGACACAAATGCTTCTAGTGCTGGCGCCTTGAGGGGAAGAGATGCACCATGCACCACTGTCCCAGACCATCTCGGAGGAGTCCACACTTGGGTGAAGCCGCATCTTTGAACGCTCGCTTCTGTTAGAGAGAGGGTGATACCTAGCCAGTGGAGTCGTAGAAAGAAATAACTGGGCCAATGTCAATAGGTTCGGACAGCAGAGTGATGGAAACCATGCGTGAGAGAGCACCAACTTCATACATGAATCGCTCACGCCACCTTGAACTTGTGCACAGTTGCAGCTAATCCAGTGAGGTGATGAGGTACAGGTGCAGAGAAACCTGTAACTTGTGTACAGAATCTTAGAGCCATGGCACACGTAGAGCGAGGCTGCCGTCGTGCAAACAGCGTGTAGTGGTGGGGCGGTAGCTGGTCAGGCCTGCCTGCGTATTCCGTAAAATGGGCGCTGATGGGAAAAAGCTCAATCATGGTCTCCGGGGCCCAACGCAGACGATAATCCTGCGAGAGGTAGTTTAAACTCTGCGTACTAGAGTGGTGAGAAGAGTGGGGGTGTGATAAGACCCAGATTCAGGGGGACAAGGTGAGAAACGGGGGGAAGAGACGAGCTGGGGAGCTATGGCGGCTGACCTCGCCAACATTGTTAGTTGTAGCTGCGATAGCAGACCCGCTAGCGAGAGCGCGTGAGATAGTGGAAATAAGAATAAGGTTTAGCAGGAGCGCTAAGTTGGCGGATAGCAGAGAGGTTAGCCGAGAGGCGTGGAGGAGGGCGGCGCTCCGCCCTCCCACCTTAGCTGATTACTTCTCTCGTGAACTCTGCCACATCCAAGTGCTCCACCCAGTCCGACTGGTCTGCCAACACATAATTTCGCAAGATCCGCTTCACCACGGAGTTCACTCTTTCCGTTTGGCCGTCCATTGTAGGTCGGAAGGCCGTGCTCATCTCGAGCCTCGTCCCCATTTCTTCCAGAGTGCCCTCCAAAATTTACTTGTAAACTTTGGATCGCGGTCCGAGACAATATCCTTCGGGAGTCCATGATGCTTGAAGATGTGGGCGAAGTAAAGTCGCCCTGTCTCATGTGCCCTTGCCGTCTCCTTGGTGGGGATGCAATGGCCCATTTTACTGAACTATCCACCACCACCATGATTGCATCGAATCCTTTTGACAGCGGCAAAGCAGTCATGAAATCCATCGAGACACTTTCCCAAGACCCCTCTGAAATCGGCAAGGGTTGTTACAGCCTCGCTTGCTTTTTGTACTCGCTCCGGTTTTGTTGGCATGTGGTGCATGTCTTGACATACTCCTTGGCGTCCTCCCTCAGTTTGGGCCAGAAATACTCTTTCTTCAAGAGTGTCGTGGTGCACTTGGCACCGCCGTGGCCCGCAAGCGGGCCATCATGGCATTCTCTCAAGAGACTATCTCTGATCCATCCCTTCAGCACGTAGAGACGCTTTTGCTTATACCAGAGCAATCCATTATGCAAGTGGAACTGCGATTTAACCCCCAACCTCAAGTCCTGCATCACGGGCTTCGCCATTTCATCCTTCCCGTAAGCCTTCCAGATCTTCATTTGGTGCACCGTCTCGCCCCTGTACACCAACATGAGCTGCTGCTTTCTACTTAAAGCATCGGCCACCACATTGTCCCGTCCCGGTTTGTACTGGATATCCACGTCGAACACTGCCAAAGTGTCTTGCCACTTAAGTTGTTTTGGGGACAACTTAAGCTGTGTGGCAAAATACTTCACCATAATATTGTCCGTGAACACCTTCACCGGGTTGGAACCAACATAGTGGCGCCAAAGCTCAAGGCAATGCACCACCGCCTTCATTTCTTTCTCGTGCGTAGGCCACTGTCGCTCCACTTCATTTAGTTTCTTATTTTTGTAAGCCACTGGACGTCCATCCTACATGAGCACACCCCCGATTGCAAAGTCCAACGCATCTGTATGAATCTCAAATGGACGGTCGAACTCCGGGATTTTCAAGACTGGAGTTTCCACCATCCGCTGCTTCAACTCGGCAAAAGCTTGACCACATAAAGTGTTCCATACCCATACCTTGGACTTTCACAGAAGGTCTGACAGCGGCCCTGCGATCTTGGCAAAATTTCTCACATACTTTCGGTAATAGGAGGCGAATCCCAGAAAGGATCGCACTCCCGGGACCAAAGTCGGAGGTTCCCAGTCCAAGATCGCCCTCACATTTCTATCATCCATTTTGATCCCATTTTGTGTAATTACATGCCCTATGAACTCCACTTTCGTGACCCCGAATTTGCACTTTGAAGCTTTGGCATACAGCTTCCTTTCCCGCAATTTCTGTAACACCCTTTTGAGGTGCTCCAAGTGCTTTTCCTTCGTTTTCGAATACACCAAGATATCGTCGATGTACACAATCACAAAGTCATCCAACCACTCTTGAAAGAGACAGTTCATCAGGGTGCTAAAGGTTGTTGGCGCGTTGGTAAGCCCAAAAGGCATCACCAAAAATTCGTATGAGCCATACCTTGTCCTGCATGCTGTCTTTTCCTCATCTCCTTCCGCTATCCGGATCTGGAGGTAATTCGATCCGGCTGAAATACTTTGCTCCTGCCAATCAATCGAAGAGGTCGTCGATCCTTGGCAAAGGGTACCGGTTCTTTATAGTCACCTTATTCAAAGCCCTGTAATCGACACACATCCGTAGCGTCCCATCCTTCTTATCTGCGAATAGTACCGGGGCTTCGTAAGGTGACTTACTTGGCCGGATGTACCCCTTTGCCATTAGATCCTTGAGCTGGGCCTTCAGCTCGACCAACTCTCTGTGGCTCAACTGGTAGGGCGCCTTGGCAGGCGGCTCCGATCCCGGTATCACCTCTATCTTGTGGTCAACTCCTCTTCGCAGTGGCAAGCTGCTTGGTAAATCCTCTGGCATCACATCCTGGTATTTCTCCAGGATCCCCTTGATCCAATCTGGGCTCGGCTCCCTATCGACTTCTCCTTCCACTTGTCTCACGTAAAGCAAAAACTGGGGCTCGTGTGGCTCCTCCACGGCCCACTCTTTTGCTGTCAGCAGGTTTATTTGCCCTCCCACTCGGTTGGGCGTTTCCGACACCCGTAAAACTTTGCCACCATTCCCACACGGTAGCGTGACTATTCTCTTGCGGCCATCTATGACCGCTCTGGATTTGCTCAAAAGGGTCATCCCCAAAATGAGATCCACTCCATCGATCTCGCAAATGATGAAGTTCTCACGTCCCTCCCAACTCCCCAGCTGAAGAGAAACATCAAACACCAACCTCGTCGCCAGTTGTGGTTCTCCTTTGGCAGAACGCACTTCAATAGAGGCCCCCACATCACTTGTCGGGAGCCCCAGCTTCCGTGCCGTTGCCGGTGTCATGAAGGAGTGCGACGCTCCTGTGTCCACCAACAACGACACGTTAGTTCCGGAAATTATCCCACTCACGAACATTAACTGACTCCCTTTATGCAAGGCTCCAGTCTCCTGATACAACTCACAAGAGTAGTTGCCTACCTTGCAAGTCTTGGCGACCACCGCTTCCACCAAGCGGCTGATGGAATCTGCGGACAGCTCCGTGGTCGCCCGAGTCATATTCAATTGTTGGGGTTTCGCGCACTTCTTGGCCATGTGCCTGGGCTCCCCGCAATTAAAGCACACTCCATCGAAGGTTGCCTTCTGTCTGTCATAAGCCGCCGCACCTTATTTTCCTTTTGGAGCACCGGGTGCCGCCTTGACGTGTGAAGGCCTTCCCTTCGATTTCCATGTGCCATTGTCACCGCGTGGCCTATCCCACTTCTTTTCCGGTTGGAAGCCCTCCCGCCGGGCCTTCTTGTGGTTCAGCTCCATGTGGCCTTGTCTTTCGCCCCTAGGAACATCCGAGAAACATTCAGCCCTTTCAATTGCCTCGTTCAAAGTCTTTGGTGGCTTCTCCTCCAACTTCCGCCTAGCCTATGGGGCCAGTCCCGCCACAAAGTTGAAGACCATTTCTGGTTCCGCCATATCCGCGACTTCGAGCAGTAGCACATTGAAAGCTTGAACATATCCTCGAATGTCATCCGTTTGCTTCAAATTTTTCATCTTCTCCTGGGCAAGCCAGGACGTGTTGAGGGGCACGAACTGTTTCTTCATTAGTTCCTTGAACCCACTCCAGCTCAAGGTCTCTCGGTCTGGCCCTTGGTCCTGAAGACGTTTTTGCCACCATTGTTGAGCATAACCTCTCAAATAGGTGGGTGCCACTTCCACCCGATCCTCGTCACTCAACTTGGCCGCCCGGAAGTACTGCTCTAGCTCCAGAAGCCAGGTGTTGAGTGCCTTCCGATTTTGGATGCCCTCGAAGGTGTCGGGTTCCTTAGGCTTCATCTTAAACTTTGCCTTAGTGGAAGTGGTGTTGGCAGCTTTCATTACGTCCTTCAGTGTCCCGCCAAACTGTGCCAGAAGCCCTTCCCAAAAGACTGCTGGCATGGGAGACATCTGTTGGTCTGACGGAACCTTTGGGAAATCCTCGGGCTCCGTCCCCTCAAATTCCTCCCGCCCCCGAGCGGCCTCGCTATCAGAAGCATAAATTGTCTCTTCCAGTTGCCTAGACGGAGTGTCTGAGGACCCTGAGGCTAGTGATGAGTCAGGTGGTGCCAGAGATATACATGAGGATTCGGCTGTGTTGGACTACCTCCGCACGGGAGACACGGCAGCCACTGTGACTGTCAGGGAGAGGGATCGGATCCTGCAACGAGCCAAGAGGTTCAAGTGGGAGGGGATACACCTACTTCGAGTGTGGGAGGATGGTTGGGTGAGGATTGTGCCTCACCCCACACAGCGTGCACGGTTAGTGTGGCATGCCTATGAGGAGTTGGGGCATTTTGGAGTGCGACGCACTCACAGTTTACTGCAGGGGCAGTATTGGTGGCATGGTATGCATACAGAGGTGCAACAGTTCGTGGCTAGGTGCATGGTGTGTGACAGGGTGCGTGCTTCATTCAACGCCCCTACACCACGGTTGCATCCTTTACCAATCATGGGATTGGGCTACAGGTGAAGTCTTGACTTCGCAGGACCGTTGCCACTGACTATGCGCCACCACAGATATGTGTTGGTGATGGTGGAGCACTTCTCCAAGTGGATTGAGTTGGTTCCATTGCCTGACAAGGCTAGTGAGGGGGCTGCGTATGCATTCTTGGATTGTGTGCTTAGCCGATTTGGTGCTCCAGCTGAGGTACTCACGGACCGATCTGCCTCAGTCCCTTGTCCTGGAAACCTACTTCCATGAATGTAGTCATATCCACATCGTCGCTTCACCTCCAGAATGGAGTGCATATCCGAGCCACGCCCAATTTTCTGTTTGCATGAGACAATGTGATTTCGGACATTCGGTGAACATACGTGGGACACCGACTCCAGCAATGCCTCCATTTCCTTCTCGTCGAGAGGAACTCTATCGGAGCCGTCTTCCGACATAATTCTGGCCAATGCCATCTTATGGGCGGCTTGGAGCTGTATCTGTTTGGGTTTGGCACCCGGTCTCAACTTAACCTCCTCCTGAACGAGCTGCTCTGCTTCGTGGGCAGCCTCCCGCGAGTTCCCCCTCGCCAATTTGTGACAATGGGAACCAATGTGTATGCAAGCTCGGGTGAGGTCAGGGAAACGGTGCAACACATAGAGCTGCTTGGCATTACAAACAGACATGCAGTGTGGTGGTTCTTTGCAATGCGCACACTTAAATGTGGAGTTCGGAACCTTCTCCTGAGCTCGAAATGGTTGATAAGCTGTGCCTGTCCAATCGGTCTCGTTCCTGTGACCTCTGGATTTAAAGTGGAAGCAAGTTGGGGAGAAACACCGCAACGCGCCCGCACAAACAACGTAGCGCACCCGCACACCATCGAGCATCTTCATGCTGGTGGTTTTGGTAACGCACCAAGGATGACCGTCATGTTTTCTATCCATATCTGTCAACATTCCGGACGCCCTTGAGTAGTCCGCCCGAGGAGGGAACTCAAAGAAGATATTACCGTCGACGTCGGCGGGAAGGCATGTAACCGATTTAATTGCGAACTTGTTGTAGTCCAGCCCGGCCAGCTCCGACCGGTGTCCCTCCAGGTGAAGCCCTCGCAGAATTTCAAGAATAGATCGAACTGCGGTGCTCGTGCTGGGAATATGACTCCCTCCTCCACTGACGTCCATTGAGGACTTGCCTGATCTCCAGGACGACCTCGGAACTTCCATGACCTCGTCTGAGTCGGACAGGTTGTGAACAACCCGGTTCTCGCTCGTCTTCATGGATGGGTTCGGCTCTGGATTTACTTCGTTGCGGACTTCTCTCTTTGAGGTAGCCACTCTCTGATTCGCGGATTGTTTCGTGGAAGGCGCCAGGATAGAAGGTGCATTTGGCGGGCAAATGAAGTCCCCAACAGCCCTGTATATGACGCTGTCCAATGGTGGAACTCGCCATTCCCTGCCATCGCCGAAATCATCGTGGAGCACAACAATACTCTCGACAACAAGGCCGTTAGAGTCCTTCCTTTCCTCCTCCAAAAAAACCGACCCCGGTTTCAGGTGGTATCGAACGCACAGATATTTCTCCATCACCCGGCAGGTGTCCCCTCTGCACGGAAATGAAGCTCTATGCTCGTGAGGAGGGCAGTACACTGTAGTGCTCAGGTTTTCCGCCATGGGAGATGTGCACACAAGACTCCCAGGATGGAGTGCGGGGAAGCTCCCTGGTAGAAGGGGGATGCAGCGATGGGAATGAATGCGATGCCGATTTGTCCGAGCGACGAAGCCTGATCCAAATCCAGGGAGCCAACTATCTCAAAAATCCACAGTCAGAGTGTTAATGAACCTTGTCTCCGGAATGCGGCCCCTGGTCTTTGCGCAATAACTGCCAACGGTATGCAGTCAGAAAGTGGGGGGCCGTCCGGATGATGACGGCTGAAGGGGAGAAGCCGGCACCGTGCCGTCACATTACTACCCCCGAATGGAAATTCGGCACCCAATATCCAACAGGGGAAGCCCGGATGAAGTCGCCTCGGGCGCAGAGGCCGGTGCGTGTGCGACAGAGAACATCCCCTGGATGGAGATTCGGCGCCGAATTTCCATCCGGGCCCCCCAAAGGAAGTCGTGTCGGGGGGTCAGGCCGAAAACTGGCCGGCATAAAAACATCCCCAAATGGAAAAACGGCGCCGAATTTCCATCCAGGGCGGTTCGGATGCAGTCGGGGAGGGGGGAGAGGCCGGCACTTGGCCGTCACATTTCAACCCCCGGACGGAAATTCGGCACCGAATATCGAACAGGGAGCAGAAGTCGCCTCTGGCGTAGAGGTCGGCACGTGTTCGACAGAGAGCATCCCCTGGATGGAGATTCGGCGCCGAATTTCCATCCGGCCCCCCCCAAGGAAGTCTTGTCGGGGTATCAGACCGAAAACTGGCCGACATAAAAACCTCCCCAGATAGGAAAACGGCGCCGAATTTCAATCCGGGGCCGTTCCAATGCGGTCGGGGAGGGGGGAGAGGTCGGCACCTGGCCGTCATATTTCAACCGTCGGACGGAAATTCGGCACCGAATATCCAACAGAGCGGCGGAGAGGCCGGCACCTCTCCGACAGAGACCAGCCCCCGGATGGAAATTCGGCGCCGAATTTCCACCCAGCAGGCAAGTGCAATCCCGGATGGATGGAAATCCGGCGCCGAATTTCCATCCAGCAGGTAAGTGAAATCCCGGATCGATCGAAATCCGGCGCCGCATATCCATCCTGCAGGTAATTCGAATCCCGGAATTTCCATCCAACAGGTAAGTCGGATCGCTGGCGTATGGATATCCGGCGCCGAATTTCCATCCTGCAGGTAATTCATCGCTGAGAATAACCTTCCTGCAGGTAATTCTGATCGATGAATTACCTTCCTGCAGGTAATTCTTATCGACGAAGGTAGGAAGGTAATTCCGAGATGAGAATTACCTGCAGGAAGATAATTCTCAACGAGGAAATACCTGCAGGATGGAAATTCGGCACCGGATTTCGATCCATCCGGGATTCCAGTTACCTGCTGGATGAAAATGCGGCGCCGAATTTCCATCCATCCGGGATTCGAATTACCTGCTGGATGGGAATCCGGCACCGAATTTCCATCCATCCGGGATTCCACTTACCTGCTGGACGGAAATCCGGCGCCGAATTTCCATCCATTCGGGATTCCACTTACCTGCTGGACGGAAATCCGGCGCCGAATTTCCATCCATCTGGGATTCGAATTACCTGCAGGATGGAAATTCGGCGCCGGATTTCCATCCATCCGGGATTCCACTTACCTGCAGGATGGAAATCCGGTGCCGGATCTCCATCCATCCGGTGCCGGATCTCCATCCATCCGCTCTCCGACCAACCTTGCGGATGGAAATCCGGTACCGGATTTCCATCATCCGCTATTCGAATTACCTGCATGACGGAAATTTTGCGCGCCGACCTAGCTAGCGGATGGAAATCCGGCGCCGGATTTCCATCCATCCGCTCTTCGAATTACCTGCATGACTGGAAAAATGGCGCCGAATTTCCGATTTTGGTGCAAGTCAGATCTGGGACTTAGCCATTTTCGGCCCCGAAATGGAAAAATGGCGCCGAAAAAAAAAAAAAAAAAAAAAAAACGCCGTTTTTCCAGTTCGGGGCCGAAAACGGCTAAGTCCCAGATCTGACTGGCACCCAAAATCGGAAATTCGGCGCCATTTTTCCAGTCATGCAGGTAATTCGAAGAGCGGATGGATGGAAATCCGGCACGGATTTTCATCCATCCGCTCTTCGAATTACCTGCATGACGGAAATTTTGCGCGCCGACTTATCTGGCGGATGGAAATCCGGCGCCGGATTTCCATCCATCCGCTCTTTGAATTACCTGCATGACTGGAAGAATGGCGCCGAATTTCCGATTTTGGTGCCAGTCAGATCTGGGACTTAGCCATTTTCGGCAAAGAAATGGAAAAAAGAGCCGGAAAAAAAACCACCAACAAAATACTATGCACTACCTTGGCTAAGATAGTCAATGCAAACAGAACAGACTGGGATACAAAGCTGTTGACAGCTTTGTGGTCATACAAAATTTTATATAAAGTTATCATCAAGTATACACCATTCCAATTAGTTTATGGTATGGAAGCTTTATTTCCAGTGAAATTCTTATTACCTACCATGAGAACTGAATGGGGAATGAGAATGGAATTGGAGGATTCAATTAAAGTAAGGAAACATGAATTATATCATGTGGAAGAAGTACGTGTTGATGCAGCAGATAACATGACCAGAATTCAGATGAAGAGGAAGGATCAGTTTGATGAAGGTAAATTGAAGACTTTTAAGATGGGTGATTTGGTACTGTGGTTGCAGAAGAAGAGAAAGATTAAAGCTTCTAAGCTTAAATCACCATGGAAAGGACCTTATGTCATACAGAAGATGTATGATAACAACACAGCTATGTTACAAACCATTAACAAAGAGATGCTTGGTAGAGTCAATGCCAATAAGTTGAAGGGATACAGTGGTATCCATGATAGACCATTGCAGCATGATTTGCATCTTGAAACACAGATGCAGTCACAGACTACACCGGTAGCACCAGCGGAGCATGGAGCACTTGTCATAAAGCCGAATGTGTATGGCCATAGCAGAGAACATAGGTGTTCACACAACCATCACAGGCCACCACAGTCTAACACAGCATATCACAGCCTATTACAGCATATCACAACTCACCACAGTCCGACACAGCCTATCACAGCCCAACACAGGTTGCACAGTCTATAGGGTCAGTGACAGGTGGACACAAGTTAACGACACTAAAGTGGCCGGTAAGTGTAAAGACAGTTTGGAAGTCAAACTCGGAGAATGTGCCACGCGGACAGAGAGAGATGGGAGAGTGTTTGAATTCAAACACGATCTTGAACTTGCTTAGAGTTGGAGAACCTCCCTCCTTAACGTGTATCCAGGTACACTGAATGTTTGTGAAACATCAAACTATGGAGGATCAAGAAGAACATGAGCAAGTTCTCCATGAAGACCCTCAGCAGGCCATGCTTATGAGTTCCATAAGCATGACACTTAATTTGTTGGGCACCTATGTCAAGACCCATGTTCCTTCCACATAATTGGCAGCATTGAGGAAGGAGCTCAAGCAAGAGTTTGAGGCAAGAATTGCCACTGAGTGTGCAAATAAGGTGGATGTGGAGGCCAACCTCAAGTTGCAGAAAGAGTTGGAGGACACTAAATCTGCTCTACAGCTTGCGAAGGAAAACTTGATTGAAGCAGGTCTGGAGCAGGAAAAGTTGCATGAAGTAATTCGGGCAAGTCTCCCAACATTTCCTCGTCGGACGACTCTGCAAGGCTGAGTGTATGCACAAACACAGAATGAAGCACATTAGAACATTCAAACAGGGAATCATCGGCAGGCTGCATGGTCCCTACAACCAAAACCAATACATTTACTATGGTGCAACTCACTCGAAGATAGACATTGCAGGAAGCGGCTTCGGGCACCTCTGCATCGGACGAATTTCCTGGACTTCCTCCTCCTCCTCTTCCTCCTCCCCTTCCACGTCCTCTTCTGCGTTGTTGGGATCCTCAGTCGGAGGCAGACGCTGTAGGCCCGCCAAATTGAAATCGTACAAGCCGTATCCCCCTCAAATGAGAACACAAATCGGTTGGACATCCTTCCCGCCCACATACACGCACCTGCAAATTCATACAACACAACCAAAGCCAAAGTCAAGAATGACTCGCTTCCTCGCGCAAGCAAACAAAGACAATCGGAAACGGTGTCAATTTCGGTGCCGCAATCACTGAACGCTCTCACCTGTATTAGCAGTGATGTCGAGGACCCTGCCTTCAACATCCGTACACATTTCCATGAGCGTCTGGATGAATGCAGGACTCATGGTCTTGCCATACCTCCAAGGCTTGCCCGACAAATCACAAAGCATGTCCTTCTCTCCCACATGGTTGAACATGACGTTATACTCCAGTGGATCAACTGTGGAATCAACAAGTCTGTCTGCTTGACGTAATTTGAATTTCGAATGCTCATTCACGAAGCAGAATGCCTGAAAGATAAGAGTCTGCAAAGAAGGAAAGGAGAACGTGAGAGGTGGCCTACACGTACATGGGCAATTTTGGCACAGAAATTGGCAGAACAGAGGAGAACCGCAACATACCTTCTAACCATCGTTGACAAGACTTTGCGTGTTGATGCAAGTCCAAATCTTTTTCAGGATGGGTGCTGCACTTCTCCCCGTCCAAACTTTGATATCATTCTCAGTGACTTCTCCATTGGCTGCTAGCACAATAACACAGCCATCGTCGTCCAACATGTTGGCTGCGAACGGGCAGTTGCAGGGTTTAGTGGACCAAAAACGGCAGATCCTGCTCCATGAAAGTCCATGACCAAAAAACAAAAAGTTGAGGATACTATTTAAAAAAAACATTTAGTGATAGATAATGGTATACTGAACATATTTAGTAAAGAGTCCTATCCCAAATATTAAAGATATAATTTATTAAATATTTTAGTCTATTATTTAGAGAAATTATGAAAAACTAAAAATTAGAGTTTACAAAAAAAATTCAATATGCCACCTAGCCATTGAAGATTATAGGTTTTTATAGTTCTAGAAAAAAAATGACACCCAAAATCCAAAAAACAATATGAGTTATGGACTTTTCAAAAAACGCCTATTTTTTTAAAATATAGTAGTCCATATGAGTCAAATGACAAATGATTTTGCCACTTCAAATCCATACCTAAGATGTGGACCAAAATGGCCACCTTATGTCCAAATTTCAATGGAATTCACCAATGGTACATAGGAGAACTTGAGTCCATTGTAACTCCATTCACTGCGGTAACAGTCCACAATGACGGTGTTCAAAGTCCATAGCGGAGTCATTTCTTATCGGATTTATGATTGGAGAGTTGCTATGGGTGCATATTGAAGCTAGGAATCCAATAAAATATATTTTTTCTGGTTTTAATGAGTTAATTCCAATTCAATTGATGACACCATCAATTGCAGTCATCTAAAACTGTGCCGGTAACGTCCATTTTGGTCCAGTCAACCCTGCATTCACCCGAACCCGAATGTGTGGCTCCAGTATCTTTCATCGTACTTGTTCCACCAGGGTAGTGAGCCCAGCCCCAGTATCTCCTGCCCATCCGGGATATCCACAAGGATCATGTTGATGGAGGCTTTCACCGCCCTGCCCCCGACTGTGCTCTTTTTGCCGTGGCTCATCGTCACAAAATACTCCATCATCTTTGTGTAGCCGGGAGTGTCCTCCATATCAATTCCAGTGGCCTTCCTCTTCCCCTTCCCCTGGTGGGCCTCGATCGTCTTCCTCAATCTCGTTTTCTCCAGCCTTCTGGTCAGAGCAATTAGGAAATTTTTATTAACACACTCCACAATTGTGGGTGTTTTGAGGACTTCCCTGCCCGCAATGTGCACCGCACGGTATGGTCTACCAGGTGCATCCTTGTATAGTGATCTCTTCGCAGCCGAACCCCCGGAGCGCTGGCCCTTGTCAATTTTCGGACGAGGTGTAGCCCCATGGGTGTTATCCTGCTGGAAATCGTCGTCGGAATCCTCGTCATCTGGCTGACTATGTTGTTGCTTCTTCTTCTTGGGTATGGGGCTCTTTGTCTCTTGCCCCTGTTTGCGCGTTCTTTTCTTCCTGTCCTTGGGCTGCTCAGCTACCTACTTCTCCATCTGCTCCTTCGCCAACGCTGCCGCCTTGGTTGACTTTCTCAGTGCTTTCTGCTTTGCTGCCTCCGCTGCTTTCAGTTTTTCCATGTCCTTTGGTTGGGGATCCAAATGCGCCTTCATAGCCCGGGCATTCGCTTCCTTCTTCAAGTTAACCTCCGAGAGGTCAACAGTCCCACTTGAGAGATCCACATACCAGGGACAGTCTACCAAATGCTCGGCATGCCACTCCTTCGCCATTACTTCTGTGTACATCGTACCACGACCTCCATGTGTCCTCCACGCCAGGAAGAATGGTGGAACCCTTTGAATGGCTCCGGACGGAATGAGAGCAAAATTTACATACCTGCAATCACGAGCCAATTCAACAAAAATCATGCTACTGATGCATCATGCAAGAGGAAGTTCTGAGTGCAGAAGGTATTTCGGCTTCGGCACCGAAATACGCAGTGGACCGTGCCCCAATTACCCAGCATTTACATCTTGCAGAGGTATATTTCGGCGCCGCAATACCCACCGCTGCTTAGCTAAATCCTCAAAACTGTAAATAGGGGGATGCATTGGCAGCAGATTACCTGAACAGGACTCGCATTGCCGCTTTGTCGGCACCCTACGGCTCTTCGATGTATACGCTGCGTCTTGCTTTTGCAATTTCTCTGAAAAAGAGGTTTGCGAAGCGCCCTCGCCAGGACTGCACGCAGTTCTCCATTGTCTCCGGTTTCGTCCAGTCGATCTGTAACTTGAAAGTGGTGGTGTTGCAATCCAATTGCTCCTGGGCGTGGGTCAGTACCTGCAGCAGTGCAGGTCTCCAAAACATTCATGAATTTGAAATTGCGATGATGTCCAACACATAGAAGAGGAGGAAATTATACCTGATGCCACCAAGTCATCACATTGAGCCAGTCGTTCATTTTGTCGTCTGTTGGCTCGATGGGAAGTGGTACAGCAGCTTCGTGTTTGTATGGCCGTTCCAGATTCGCAGCCACCTCGTCTGCATGGCCTAACATCGGTCAGACAAAAGAACCTCATCATGAGAATCGCAAGAAGACACAAAACAAGAACAAACACATGCTAACCTTCTCCGCCGGCTCAACACACGACACTGCGATGTGATAAAGTTTCTCAATGGATATTTCCGGTTTCATGGTGCAGTCCTATCTCCGCTAGGAACTCGGCACCAAGACCAGGGTCAGCGATTGCAACTTGCTTCACAAGTTTGGACCTATACTTGGTCCGTGATTGCCTCCCTGCCTGCACAATGTGACTCTCTATCGACGCGTCCGCCTTGTTGGGGGCATCACTCTGAAAGAACTGCCTTTTGGCATAGGCCAAGTCATCCCTGCAACAAATAGCATTAAATCGGGAAATTTGAGATGAACCTCACCGAATAGAGGATCTCCACCATGGCGTCCAATGTTGGTTGGCACCAGGTGCGATCCACTTTCGCAAGGGACTTCCTGTACAGCTCGGGATCGAGGGATTTTTGGAAGTCCGTCAGCGGTGTTGTGCCCACTTCTTGCACTCTGTACAGCGTATATGCCAGGTGAGTTTCCACGAAGGCCCTCTCTGTTACCCTGCCATGGAGAAAAAAAAAAAAAAAACAACATGAAAATATGATAAAAAAAAAACCAGATTTCGGCACAGCAATCCAATTTCCAGTTCATAGAGTGGATGACAGTCAAGAACATTGCCTATTTCGGCGCCGCAATAGGCACTACACAAGGATGTAGTAGTATACTTACAGATTTATATCCGCCATGACACCCTTCAGCAGTCCTCTGTCTCTGACGTCCACCTCACGACAACGCAGTCCACCATGTA
Source organism: Takakia lepidozioides (assembly GCA_030704615.1). Classification (NCBI taxonomy): domain Eukaryota; kingdom Viridiplantae; phylum Streptophyta; class Takakiopsida; order Takakiales; family Takakiaceae; genus Takakia; species Takakia lepidozioides. The sequence goes on from CM060732.1 coordinate 10,505,157, forward strand.
ATGCCAATTGATATCTTGCGGATGCATTTCAGCAATGTACTCTATCCAGGCAAGCATCTTGTGGTTCTCGTCCCAAACGAAGAACATCTTCCTTGCCATGTGTGCGAATGTGGGATTAGTCTTCAGAGAGGCTTCAAACTCGGCATTTACAGTGTGTCAGTGGGGGCTCCAATTCTGAAGCTCCTCTGCAGTGGGGCCCCTTGTGACACCCTGGTCATTCTCAATGGAAATGTAGAATGCTGCCGACCCCCGTCTATACCCTTCTATGAAGTTGTGCTTCAGTCGATCGATGTCCCCTGGCAGTGCTTGCCTTACAATTGGAAGGCTAACCATGCGACACAAAGGAACTTTGAGGTTCTCTGGATACACCATGGAGCCCAAAACGCGGCCTATGTTGCTATGAGTCTCTGCCAGCAACCTGTTTGCTGCTATGTTCATGTCTCGTGTGCTCATGAGCATACCCGCCACTAGTTTCTGACTTCTATCACCTCTCTCCGTCCACCACTTTCCGCCGTATGGGTGATGAAGAGATTGCGACCCCTGACACGTTCGCATGGATGAAGTCAACTGGAACGCGACGCGTGCTTGTTCAAGCTAGCAGTACAAGACGCTTTATCCGAATTGCGGCGCCGAAATATCGTTCCGTTCACCGGATGCTGTTTCCCGAGCAGCCGACATTGAATGCACTATCCGCACATCATGAAACCCAATCGCCATGAAATTCCCCTGCCTACCGACATTCAAAAGTCAGGTCGACACGTTTCATCAGCGGACGGATGAATTTCGGCGCCGAAATTCATCCTATGCAAGTGCTTTCATACACAAACATATGAATTTCAGCGTCGAAATTCATCGCTTCCCCAGTCCTCATCCGTCAGGAGCACACCTGTCAGTCGGATAGCGGATCCGGAATTAATTTCGGAACTGTGCAGAACGCTGCACTGGGGCACATTTCATCCATATTTCGGCGCCGATATTCATTAACAATATCTCCGTCCGCGAGCAAACGAGCTGAAATCATCCATATTTCGGCGTCGAAATACATCCAGCCCGAACAGTAAACCGGCACCATGCCACACTTTGCTGCCATCAGTGCCCCTCGCGGTTGCTGTCCATGCATGTTGGACGTGTCATGTCTTGACTGTTATGTATAATTTCGGCGCCGAAATTATACTTTATTTGCGGCAACCTCCGTACGAGAAATGACCACTTAATGGATACGGTCAGTTTCAAATGAAAACAACGGCTAAAATGCAATTAATTTACCCCCAACCTGAGAAAATATCTCATTTCGTCATTGGATAACGGCCTTTTGAAAGACATAAGTGGTTAAATGTGCCGATTTCTCCATTTAATGCAGAATATTCGTGTTTTCTTTGTCTAAATGGGTTATTTGAAATGAATTTCGGAACCTTACATCATCCAGAAGCAAGAAATAAGTGTCGGGTTCGGATGAATTTCAGCGCCGAAATTCATCCGTCTCATGGAAAATGTAATATTGGAGTTACCCTTCGCCAACAGTAAGGATGAATTTCGGCGCCGAAATTCTTAAAAATAAATATTGGAGGGAGGACTTTGGATGAATTTCGGCGTCGAAATCCAACGCTCGAACCCTGAAAAAAAATTGGAGGGATGACTTCGGATGAATTTCGGCGCCGAAATTCATTGCTCACAAATAAAAAGAATTATTTAAATGGAGGACTTTGGATGAATTTTTGTACCGAAATTCATCGGTCGCAAAGAAAATAAAAATGAAGGGAGGACTTCGGATGAATTTTGGCGCCGAAATTCATCCGCATGACAGCAGAAGACATTCGAAAAAGCAGAAGAAGAATGAATTTCGGCACCAAAATTCATCCAACGTCCTCCCTCCAATAATATTTTTCCCATGCGAACGATGAATTTCGGCGGCGAAATTCATCCCTATTATCGATTCAGGATTACTCTCATCTGGATTTCGGCACCGAAATCCTTACACGTGGTGAATCATGACTCTAATCACGAACACATTCATCCGTATTTCGGCGCTGAAATTCATCATTTATGTGCAGAAACAATTTCATGAAAAACATGTTCATCCGAATTTCGGCACCGAAATCCATCCGTCGGGTGCTTGCTCAGTTTCATGAGGTGAACTAATTTCGAATTCTATCGCCGGAATTCATCCCGTGGCTTCCAAATCTGTTACATGACAGAGATGTTCATCCGGATTTCGGTGCCGAAATTCATGAGAAGGCTTGATTTATTGTAGCCCAACTGGTGGTACATCACAATTCAGGTACCCAATTTCCGATGTGAATTTGTTGTGGTCGTCCGTATTTGTAACGTACGTTACACACCTTCATCCATACATGCACTGATCACCCATCCTGTTGGATACAGAATCCTCCAGAAAATGATTGTGGTATTATGTAGGACACACTCTTCTCATTGCAGGACTTCGTTGCGGAGCCTACCGAGAGTTGCGGTCTTCAACATGGACTCCTGTGTTTGGGTAAACGTGTACTTCCATCCTGATTATCTGAAAGCTAAAATACCATGCGACCAAGGATTTGCGACTGTCACTGAGCAGTACTTGTGTGTGAAATTCGGGCTTCATCCTGGAACGGTGTTTTTGGAAGAGGAGACGAATGATGCTTATGGAAATTTTCTAGAAAGTGCCGTCATTCTGCATGCAGATTTCGGAAAGGGCAAAGAGTGGCGGCTCCCAGCTTCTGAATCCATCCGGTATAGTGCAATTGGTGAAATTATGCCTAAAGAGTTCCCACGCTGGAACTTGGTTGATCCTCCTTCCACAAGAGGGTCTGGCATCAAGATGTGAAGTCTGCCATGAGGGATGTGGGCACCTCTTCACAAGCAGAGAAGCCCAAACATGTGAAAAGGGAAATCGAGAAAAACAGGGAAACAGTTGTCCACGACTTATCCAGTGACGATGAAGACTGTATGGTCCTTCCATCGTATGTTTCGAAGTCGTCCGTCACTTGGAGTGTTCAGATGTCGGCAGACAATGAGCACACACCCTCCGACTCAACTTCCGTCCGCTCAGTAATCGACATATTGCGGAGGATGAAGACAGCGGGTTCCCGCTCCAGTGACCTTCTTAGGCTTGATTACGACAAAACTCCAATCCATTCTGTGGAAACTTTGCCTGAAGTTGTGGATGGGAATGCTATCTACGAGTTCCCTCCAGTGCTGGCAGGCGCAGGCCCAGACGGCATGCTGGCAGGAATGAACAGAAAACATGACGGACACCCTTGGTGTGTCACCAAAACTTCATCGTCCAACCTGGGTGATGGAGTTCGAGTGAGATGTATTGTGTGTTGGGCATCTTAAATGTTTCTCGAGCACATGTTACCACTACACAAGCAAAGGCACCCGGAATGAGACAGACTGGATTGGCAATTCGTCGACCCCATTTTAGCCTCAAAGTAGAGTTCCTGTAGGGACGTTCAAATGTGCCCATTGCAACGCAGCCCCTACGTGCATGGCAGTGTGCAACGCCAAGCAGTACTACGTCGGGACCGTCGGCCCAGCGTGCACCAAAGCATGCATTCACATCGGAAAGCATGACCACCCCGTCGCCAGAGGCAATTGCAGAGTCGCTTTTCAACAAGCCCATGATATTATTAAGGAGGAGGTGAGGTTGAGGCCGGGAGCAAAACCAAAGCAGATACAGCTCGCATCCGCACATAGAATTGCAATTGGCAGAATAATGTCGGAGGACGGAAGCACAAGAGAGAAGCTGGGCGAGGGGGACATGAAGGAGCTGCTGGAAGCTGTCTTCCATGTGTGCAGCTCCAATGTCAGGAACCACATTGTTGGCTACAAGAAACGAATCGGAAGAGGATCAGACATGCACTCCATCTTGGAAGTGAAGCGCACATGCGGCTATGACTTCATCCAGGGCAGCTTCTTTCCTAGTCAAGGCTCAGAGACGGACAGGTGCTTCATATTTAAGATGTCAACATACGGACCGGGGAGCGGTGTCGATTTGGTGAAGCGGATGACCAGTGGAGACCTCTCAAATTGCTGGGTCATGTTCGACCACATCAGGCGAATTACCAACCACGATTGGGTGACAATGGGGGCACATGTATACGACCCACATTGCATAAAGTTGATGACCATTGCTATCTGTGAAATGAAAGGAGAAGACACAGATTTGGAGTTGCACATGTGGCGCGGAATTAATGAGCAAATGGCGAGAGCAAAGTTGCCCCCTCCTGATTTTAGGGGCTTCATGGCTGACAATGCCCAGACGAACTGGGCTGCAGTGAGGAGGGTATATGGGGACGACCCAAAGACTCCAATGGAAGGTAATGAGAGATCTTGCGGGTTTCACTTCATGCAGAGTTTGATGCAAAACACGAAAAGGTTCGTGGCGTCACGCCACCGGCAGGATCATATCAGTATGTGCCTTGCGTGGAAAAATGCGAATTCCATCGACGAGGCGGAGACCAAGTTTGCAACCATACGCACCTGGTGGGTGTCTTCAGGAGCAGTGGATGTGAAAGATCAGCCAGAACTGCGAACGTGGCTTGCGTGGTGGCACTATAGATTCCGGCAGTTTGGAGACTACATGAGACATGTAACACATTTCTGTACTTGACAATTGTTCTGTTTTGTGCTTGGACATTCTCCACAATAAGTGACATTTCTAATTTCCTTCAACATGACATGAGCTTGGAGGATGACATGGATATGCCGACGACGAACATGGCCGAATCGGTGCACTCTTCCTGGCGTGCTTCCTCTGCGGCACATCTCGTTGACATGTTGACAGCAACAACAGAAGATATTGTGAGGGCCATCATGCAACAATCTCGTTTTTGGGAGGAAAGCAATGGGGTATCGGACCAGACAGGCAGGAGATGCTGATGAGGGCGGCGCATCGTTCGACCGATCCCAAAAAATGGACTGCTGCATTGCGGGAAACAATAAGGTCAACGTCGTTACACAGTCGGGGGAACTGCCTGGAGGGCAATGTCCGCAGCCGGCCGGTGAAGAGAAGAATTGAGGACATGCCCGGAGGCGACGGCGATTCATGGAGATCAGATATGAACATCCGCACTCAACCTCGGGGCGCAACGATGTTGTGTCCCATGCTCCTCCCAGCAGGACTTGTACCCCCTCTCCTACAGCATCCATGGAATCGCTCCCAGACTTGGGACAACAAGCCGAGGATGAGCATGCTACTCCTATTATCGTTACCCAATACAACATTCCAATCGTGGAGCGAGATGTGTCGGCCTCGCAGTGGAGAATTGCACGGACCCGTCCGTCATTTCGTGGCAAATGTTGTGTTGTTCGTGTCGACACCAACTAGAGATGCAATGAGATGATTCGGAGGAGCCCGCAGGGCGGTGTGCCTGCCCCTTGATTCATAGGGAGATTTGTGTGCGCAAAGTTTGTGGAGGCCACACTGAAGGAGTTTTGGTTCTGCAGGCACGACATCATGTCGTGTGTATTCGGCAAGCCCAAGTATGGTGTACAAGGCATGCCTGAACCACCACCAGTCTCGCTTGTGGCAACTGGTACAGAACTTACCTTGGAGGAGGCAGACGCTTTAGGAAGTGCAGGGTTTCGACTATGGAGAGGACAGACGTTCCACGAAATCCAATTCCCAGTCGTCATCCTCCTCCCACGAGAAGCTCTTCACCCCGCATACCGGTGGGTGACCCCGCAGCTTGGCCCACCCATCGGTGGGGGAAACTGAAAAGACGGCGGCCACCAATAAAGGCGAACGACACCAAGATGGCCAACGCTCTTGCAATGCCCTGCATAGTGCAAGGTTGCAGGGATGTTCCTCACCCCGGGATGGGGCGCATATTTCAGTTGTCAACAGCCGGGTCTGCTGCGCACAGTGTCGTGTATGCAATCACGGTTTCTCAGTACCCAGCTTGCAACTGTGATGACTTCCTTGTTATGGAATCGAAGAATGCAGCATATGTCCCCTGCAAACACCTTTATTACATTTTTCTGAAGCGCATGAGTTGCATATCCGCAATGGACATCTTCATCCATGCTCCAACACTGAGCTTCAACGAGCTGCACAAGCCCTACGGCAGGATACAGGTCGGACTGCTTGACATTCCACATTGGGGAAGGAGAAAGTGGCAATTATATTACATTCATCTTCTTGCACCCTATTTTTTTGTGAGGAATTATACACTTGGTGGTGCCGCACCGCCATGGCTCCAGGTGCATTTCGGTGCCGCAATACATGAGAATGTGGTTTTTGGCCGTGAATGGCATGGGCATGCTTTTTTTTATTTTGGTTATGTCTAGTAATGGATCCGAGGAAAGCATACATTGTGTGGAGATACATGGGCATTGTGGCCTATTTCAGCGCCGTTATTGGTCTGTATACTGCATAGTGCTTCCTTGTTACTGCTCTATTGTGGTGATTTCGCAGCCCATCCTGGCGTTTTCGTCCACCTTTATGAGAAGACTCCGATTTGCTACCAATACATTGTCAGTGTTCTGCAAATGTCATGCCTTTACAAGATTGCAAGTTTTGTGTCCCAGTGGGAATGGTCCTACTGCACATTCCAGCATTTGCATACTGCACCTTGTGCACACAACAATCCATACGACAAAGGACACGTCCCAGCATACTGGTAGTGAATTGCAAAAAACCGTAATAGAAGATTATCCAAGCATATATATTCCCCATATGGCACAGGGAAGCTACTTGATTTCTGAAGCAAAATGTATGTGCCATGAGTGTCGGCGAGTCGAAACATGTCTACTCTAGCATGCAAGACCTATGGTCCCCTCGCCCAATAAGAAGGAACTCGAACTGGCCTCTCAAGGATCTCCTGAGTGACCCGGTGCCGATATTTGAACAAAATGTCAGCGGTTTCTGTCGCCCGGTTGAAACTAACGAGGATGTCGTGTTTATCGATAGCGCCCCCTTTGTAGAAGGACATTTTCACAGTGGGCCCTGTGTTCCCCTCCTCCTCATCCTCATAACTGAAGATAATGTCCCCACTTTCCGAGCCAGTTCGTCCACGCGTGAAGTTTTCACCTATGCACTCATCATACGTCCACTCGCAACAGTTCCAGCGATACAGCAACGCTGTGCGTGATCTGTTTGGCTCCCACTCAAGCGGAAAGTCCAGGTCCATGATGCGCAGGAACCACCTGCTCCCCAGCCGGGGTCCAGGAGAATCGTGTAATCCTGGAAGAAACTCCATTGCTCTCAGCTAGACAAGTCGAGGATCGTCCCTGTAAACATCTAGGAAGACAATGATGTAGTCTGCTTTCGGGACAATGACTCCCGTCTGGCGTCGACAGATGTGATTCGGGCACGACATGGCCTCACGACACAGCAAGAACACAGAGTAGGGAGGAGATGGGCACAGAAGAGAAGAGTGAAGAGCAAAATGAGAGCGAGGCCGGTGGAAGAGGGATATATCATTGCTGCACTGCCAATGTGGTATGCGGCAGAACTTCTATTTCCTCCGACATGTGTGCTTTTATTAGACAAATCCGCACCAGTTTCAGGACAGTTTGCAAAACTCCCTCACCGTAAGGCGGGTATTTGCTCTCTGGAGCCCAATTTCGGCGCCGTTATTGGATGGACTGTGGAAGCTTCAGCCGAGAATTTTGTTTCCGGAGCCCAATTTCGGCGCCGTTATTGGTTGCACTCCCAAGCCTTCAGCCGGGTATTGGGTTTTTGGACCCCAATTTCGGCGCCGTTATTGGCTGCACTTTGGTGGCTTCAGCCCAGTATTTGGTTTCCGGACCCCAATTTTGGCGCCGTTATTGGCTGCACTCCGGAGGCTTCAGCCGGGTATTTGGTTGGCGGAGCCCAATTTCGGCACCGTTATTGGCTTCACTCCCGAGCCTTCAGCCGGCTATTTCTTTTCCTGTGCCCAATTATGGCGCCGTTATACCCAACCATCCTGCACTTCTCCAACAGTACTATCCACGGTTATAGGTTGCCATTGCGTTTTCGGAGTCTGCAAACCCGGATCCTAATTCCGCTTGCGTCCCTTCCTCTGGAGTAATTTCGGTGCCGTTATTGGCCAAAATTCAGTTTTTCTATGACCTGGCCTGGCGGTCCATGAGCTTGGGCTCCAAGTCATGAGCGAATATTGGTACTTATGAGTGGAGTGCTTCCAACATGAGCGTAGAAATCTTCGAAAACCTTATCTTCTTATACTACTTTCGATTATTTTATCGTTTTGGGCCCGAAAAAAATCTGCCGAAATTTGCAGTGTGTTACTTGGCGGCTCATGGGTGAGCCATGCCCGCTCATGAGTTCACGAGCTCACGGAATAGCAACCCCCCATAAATCATTGCCAAAGCTTCTCTTTCAGTAGTGCTATAGTTCCTCTCAGCACTGTTCAACCATCTGCTAGTATAGTACACAGGTGAATCTATGCTTCCTGTGACATTTTGGGCTAACACAACCCCCAATGCTTCTCCTGAGGCATCACAGTGTACATGAAATACCACATGCCAGTGAGGGTTAATCAGTACAGGTGTAGTTGTTACTGAAAATGTAATTTCCTCAAAAGCCTATTGACATTCAGCTGTCCATGCAAACACTACATCCTTCTTCAAAAGCTTGCTCAATGGTGCTGCCATCTGTGCATACCGTCTGACAAACCTTCTGTAGTAGCTGGTTTGTCCAAGGAATCTCCTTAGAACCTTAACATTTACTGGTGGTGGGGATGCTTTAATGGCCTCAGTCTTTCTAGGATCCACAAGCAGTCCCTTCTTACACACAATGTGTCCCAGGAGTACCCCTGAGTTTATACAGAAAGTACATTTTTCTGGATTCAAACCAAGATCTCTCATCCTACATCTGGCCAAACATAACTCCAACTTCTGCAAGTGCTCATTCTTAGAGTTGTACACACTGAAGTCATCTAAGAACACTTGCATGAAATCATCCAGATACTCATGGAAAGATTCACTTATCCCCCTCTGGAAAGTTGCTGGTGCATTACAAAGTCCAAAAGACATGATTTTGTATGCATAAACACCCCAGTCTGTGATGAAAGCTGTCTTTCCCTAGTCTTATTCCACTACTTGTACTTGGTTATACCCACTGAAGCCATCCATGAATGAGTACATTTCATGGCCTACCATAGTGTCCAGTATAGCTTCTGTGAATGGCAATGGAAATGGATATTTCTTTGTACAATCATTCAACTTCTTATAGTTCACACAAACTCTCAGTTTGCCATTCTTCTTGGGAACTATCACAATGGGTGATAGCCAAGTTGTATACTCTATCGGGTATATGAACTTAGCCTCAGCCAACTTCTTTGATCTCTTCCCCAACCTTCTGTGCATAGTTGGGATTCATCCTGTACCTTGCCTGTTTGATTGGTACTGACCCTGGTTCCAGTTCAATCTTTATGCTGGCAGATCTCAGGTGGTATCCCTTTCAGATCTTCATAGCTCCAAGCAAATACATCTTTGTATTTGATAAACAGGCTCTTAGCTTCCTCAAAGAATTCTGGCTCCAAGTCAGCCCCTACTTTCACCATTCTTGGTTCCTCCTCAGTTCCCACATTCACTTCTCTCACCTGTTCTTCATCTGTGATTGTCCATCTAGCCACTACTTCATCCTGTAAACTCACAGTGGCTGGTTCATCTAAGATTTCTATTTCTCCCTCTCTTTCCCCATAGAAATGTGGTGGGTAACTACTTGTTTCCCCCTCAATTGGTGTTGCTATTACTGCACCACAGCAAATACCTTTAAAGCAACTCAAGCCTCCCAGTTGCATTTCTGCAACCTGCTCCCATTCTGGGTGTGTAGCAAACAGGGTAGCTTCCTGCTCCTTATCAAGTCCTCCCCTCCAGTCATACTCTATGACTCCACAAGGTCTTCTGGTAGCAGGTAGCCTACTAGATTTCTTAATGGTGACCTGTATCTTGTGCTTCCCATCATACATAGTCAGTAACTGGGAATTCCAATCATGGAATACCCTGGCCTGTTTCAGCCATGGTCGACCCAGCAATAAGGAGTAAGCTTCCATGACATCATCCATTTTCAACACAGTTACTGTGATATTAAAGATCATCTTCTGAATCTGTATCTTTACTCCTCTTATCAAGCCTAATGGCTGTACACTCCTTTGATCTGCCATTGTTACTGTGAATGGGGCTGGTTTCATGTTAATTAGACCAAGCTTCTGCCTTAATTGGTCTGTCATAATATTCACTCCTGAGCCCCCATCTATCAGTACATCAGTCAGGTCTGTGCTTCCAATTCTCAAATGGATTACTGGCATAGAATCATCGAAGTCCATGACTGTTTCTCGCCCTTCAGGCTTCACATTATAACTTGTCACCTTGCTGTTCAGGTCTGTGTTCTCTGTCACATGAGCAATTTGATTGATTGCTTGATACAGCCTGTGTCTACAATGGGGTGCCACAACCAATAGCTGCCCAATTATAATTTCAGCTTTGGATTGGCATATTACTTCAGCCAAAGTCCCTTCATTATCCTGCACTTGTGAAGCCTCTTGCTTCACTTCATCTTCACCTTCTTCATCTTCTCTTTCAGAGTCAGAAGAATCTGCCATAGGAATATCAGTATTCTTCTGCATTTCCCTTATGGTATCAGCCACTTCCCTGTGCAGTTCCTTCTTATGTCTCCATGCCTCGTCATCTTCAGGCACATCAGCCATCTTCATTAACATCTTCTTCCTCATCCACTGGAGGTATTAGCTTAGCTTTGCTTCTGGTTACTATCATTGTACTTACTTCTGGTACAAAACATGGCCTAACCATGTGAGCTGCCACCACTGGGCCTTCATTCACAGGAGCTCTCATCTCATTTTGGTGTCTGATCCAGAATGGATAGGTTGCTTTGCGATGTCCTGCCTGGTTACAATAGTAACACAGTTCTTCACCATTGGGTCATCGCCCTTGGTCTATTCTGGAATTATTTCTATAATCCTGATTCCCTGGCTGGTAATTCCCCCTTGGATTACCCTGATAGTTGCCTCTGGGATTGCCTTGGTAATTCCCTCTTGGATTACCTCTTCCTGCCATACCATTATTATATCTACCAGGCCTACCATAATGGTCCTCATCATTGTTTCTTCTTGGCTGGGTTGCACTTGATGCACCCTCACTTACCTAGGTTCTCTTATAGCTGTCCTTCTGTTGTAATAACAATTCTCAGTAGAATGGTTATCCATTTTACAGATAGTACAATGTTTCTCCTTCATGTGGCATTTAGCTGTGGTATGGCCTTCATTCTGGCATTTTGCACACCAAACACCTTTCCTCCGATGTGTTGCAGCCTCTGTGGCATACTTTTTCAAGATTTCTTCCAGTCTTTTCTCATAGTTGTCCCTCTTCAACCTTTCCTTCTTCTTGCTCTTCCTCCTGAGCTCTTGCTCTTCTTCCTCATCTAACTCATCTTCGGAGTCCTCATCTTCCCTTTTATCTCTCCTGAGCATTCCCAATTGCTCAATTCTGTTGGCTGTTTCAAATGCCTCCTCCACTGTATTATGAGGTAACATATCCACTTTCTTTTGTAATTTAGGTCTTAGTCCACTCACAAACCAAGTCTTCTGTAATCCTGGTGCTGGTACAGCAGCCAGCTTTTTCATCATCAACTCCATCTTTTCCAAATACTCTTCAACAGTTTCATGCTTCTTTTGCCTTAACTGTTGTAAACTCCCATACACTTCATCCTCAGTTTTGCTTGTCCTGAACCTGATTCGGAATGCTGTACTAAGGCCATTCCAGGTTAGGAAATGATTATTAGGAAACCTTGCATACCATTCACTTGCTTTCTTGACAAGTGAACAAGGAAACAGTCTCATCTTGGCATCATCGCCATTCTCATTGTTCACAATACACATGTGCTCAAATTGGCTGATGTGTACATCAGGATCCCCTTTTCTTGCATATATTGGAAAAGGTGGCTTTGCCCATGTTGGAGGTACCGCCATCTGTGGTCCTACACCCTGCCCTCTGACAGGTGCTGGTCCTCCTGTTGGTGTTGGTCCTTGAGGACCTGCTGTTGTAGTGGTGGAACTCCCACCAGGTGTTGGCCCTTGAGCACTCCCTGCTACTGGCCCCTCTATACTTGCAGTATCCCCAGCTCCAGTTGCACTACTTCCCACACTCCTTGTCCCCCCAGAGCCAGATCCAAGTTGCCCGCCTGATCCCCCTGAGCCGACACCTTTGTTGGCCTGTGATCTAAGTGCTCCACTTGATCCAGGTCCAACAGGTTGGGATGTCCTGGTTGTAGTCTCAACCTCAACTGTTGGGTCTACTTCTTCATACTCTTCATCTTCCAAATTCTTCTCTCTATTTTCATCTTCCAAGTTCCTTCTCTTGGATTTCTTCTTCCTCACTCATATAACTCAACTGAAGTGGTGTTAGAGAGTCTGAACTCTCTGTTGGCTCTGCCACATCATCCTCTCCTTCTTTGTCTTGTGCTTCAGAAACTGGAGTTCCTGCTTTTGGTGTTCCATGCCAACTCTGATCAAAGATTTCTGTCAAATCTTTAATCCAGGGATGTACCTTAGATCTTTCCCCTCGTGGCTGATCTTCTTCCTATACCAAATCCCTTAATCTTTCTTGTAAAGAATAAGAAGGAGTGGCATCCAACTCTGGTTCTTCCGGTATGGGTGATGTACTCTCTGGTCTTAATGGTGTGAGAGGTCCAGATGATTCTCCTATGTCTATTCTTCTCTCCCTGAGATATAGATAATTAGCTTTCAAATAACTTTCTCTTTTTGCTGAATATTTGTGGAGTCTAGCTTCTCTTTCATTACTCATGTCCCATGTCTTTCATATCTTTAATGAGGCAATAACCAAATCTCTCTTCTGTAATATCTCTCGTATATGCCTAGATTTCTTTCAAGCTTTAATGCACCCTTGGCTATACTAGAAGGCTCCGTTACCATATAACCATATGGCAGGCACGTCTGAAAAGCTATTCTTGGTG